>JAWNPQ010000136.1:0-742500 GCA_035047465.1 Drosophila sordidula | reverse complement strand
GCCGATTCTAGGAAAATGTGTACTTTGAAAAGTGCGAATTAGCTGCTGAATCGCAATATTGCTGTTGTTGCCCTTGGATTGACTGGGACTGCGGTAGGAGATTGCTCGATTCGGGCGTTGGGCGCAGGGCGTAGGCGGAGTAGAGCGTGAATGCTTTACTTTATTTTAAAACGGCAGCTGAAAAACATCGCACGCCTTGCCGAAAATTTTAATCTCTCTATTTTTCCTACTCTTAAATATTTATATTTTATTCTGCCTGGTAATCGCAATCGTTTCGGGGCTGATTGGATAATTGTCATGACTGGTCAAGGGATTGTCCCACAGCTGGGCGGTGAGCCGGAGTCGACAGGACGCGACTCGGAGCGCACCTGCTGGATATGCTTTGCGACTGAGGCGGAAAACCGCCTCGCCACCTGGCTGCATCCGTGCCAGTGTCGCGGGAGTACCAAGTGGGTGCACGAGAGCTGCCTTTATCGCTGGATCGACGAGAAGCAGAACGGGAACTCGCGAACGAAGGTCTCCTGCATGCAGTGCCGCGTCGAGTACATCATCATCTTTCCCAAGGTGAGCCGCATGGCAATGGCCCTGGAGCGGTGCCAGGACCTGATCCGCCAGTGCAGTCCATTTGTTGCTGCCAGCGCATTTCTGGGCTCCGTCTATTGGACAGCCGTCACCTATGGCGGCATAACGGTCATACAGGTGTTCGGCCAGCAGCGTGGAATGGAACTGATGGAGAAGGGTGATCCGTTCTTTCTGCTTATCGGGCTGCCGTTCATACCCGTCGCCCTCATCCTCACCCGTCTCATCCGCTGGGAGGACGCTGTTCTCCGCCTCTGGCACAATCGCCACAGCATTGTTCGCAAATTGCCTTTGGTCAATTGGCTATTCCATCCGCAGGCCAACTCAACGACCAACATCGGGGAGCTGGCCCCGCCGCCGGTGCCCGACGAGCCAATCGACTTCGCCCGCATCTTCTGCGGCGGCATCATATTGCCCAGCATTGCGACCCTGATGGGCAATATCATATACAAGAACATGTCAGCGCCACTGCATCGCACGCTGCTCGGCGGCTTCACGTTCATCGGCTTGAAGGGCATACTTAAGATATATTTGCGACAGAAACAGTATCTGAATAAGACGCGTCGTCACATCGTCGACTATACCGAGGAGAATGTGCGTATTTATATGCCCAGCGGGCAGTCCCGATCCCAGGCAGATGTGCGACAATATGCCGGATCCGATGACAATGAATCTGAACTCGATGAGCAGGATGCGAATGATGGGAATGCGAGTGCGAGTGCGAGTGCGAATGCGGATGCGGATGCGGATGCGATCACAACATCAGAGCTAGATGATTCGGATACCGATGATGTTAGAGATCATGTTGTTATTAGCGTCCCAGACCGTCCATACACATTGTTTCTTAGCTAAACTGAAGCATGGTTCTTACCAGACCGGGCAGCGGAATGCCTCCAATCACAAGTCGTAGTGTTCATGCATGGAAATTCCAAGGGATATCACAATCTAAATTAATTTGTGTTTTAATTATATAGTTTTGCTGCACTTATCCTAAACCACAACATTTCAACTGATCGCTTCTTGGTTGTCTCTCCCCCCCCCCCTCCCCTTCTCACCCACACAAAGGCCAAAGGCATTGGTTTTGGGAATCTTTTAGATTTTCTTATACTTTGTTAGGCTATCTTCCACAGATTGGTTTCATTTCTCGCTAATATTGCAACAGTTGAGAAATGATTTTTGATAAACATCAAATTCATTATACATATATTGAGTATCGGTGTCGTACTCCAATTTTCTAAAGGAAAGGAAACAAACAAAAAATTTATGATATGAAAAAAGTTTCTATTATGTTCAAATTTCCAAGGAGTTTCTTATCATTCGGCTGTGAGAATAAACTTCATTCCGACCCAACAAAACTGGATCCGTGAGCAGATATGGATCGTTCATAAAGCGACAAAAGGTATATTGGTTTTGTGCAATGTCCGTCTGTCCGTCCGTCCGTCCGGATGAACGCGACTTTTTTCGACGCTATAGAGACTTAAAATTGTGGATATATACTCGTAGCTATCTGCTTCAGACAATGTATTAATAGTTTTGTGCCACGCCCACTGGAAGGCTGAAAAATCGATAACATGTCGATACACCTCAAGTCGATCAAATTAAAGCTAGAGTCAGCAAATTTGCTATGTAGATTGCTGGTGACCTCCCCCTATCCCGGCCACGCCCACTTTAATGCCCCCAGGGTAACTTGTCTATATTAAATTTATTTTAATATTTTTTATATGCCATACTTTGCCCAAAGTTGTACTTTGTGCTATTGAAAAATACACTGCTCAAATGGAATTTCGTGAAAGAATTGTGTTTATATTTGGCTGCCAGAAGCAGTTTTTGCAAAGCCAACTTGAATTTATGAATTCCAGCAAAGTAAGTTCTTAAACAAAGTATGTAGCATACTTTTTGAGCTCACTGTAAATGGTTAAAAAAGTATGTTAGCTAAAAGAGTATGGAATTGTGTAACCAAAGACAATATCAATATAAATATAAAAAAAATACAACACAAGGAGCTGTAAGGCGTAAAGGATAATCTTTTTGGTAGCGCCCGTCGATAGATCTATTTTATTCACAGTTGATCGATTTGCCAGCCGCCCAGTGGGCGTGGCACAAATATCTTAGCGCTTTGCCGCAGACAGGAGTGAATATTCCAAGTTTTACGAACCAAACCCAATATACTCTGTTCACCCCGAAGAGCAACAAAATGTGAAGCAATCGTTTGCGTTAGTCGATATGTGTCAAGTTGCCTGGGTAAATCCAGTCGCAGTAGCCGACGACATATCCCAGCTGGGATTAAATCATTATCACAAAGCAAGTTCAACAATTCGGTCGACATATTGAGAGAAAAGTACATTAAATTCAAATATTTGTGAATTTTCTCTTAAATTTAATTCAAATTAACTTTGTGAGGCCTTTCGTTATACAAAAAAAAAAACAAAAATTTATAAATTTATCAATTCTTTTAGTCTTTTTGGCTCATCCGCGCTTAACAACTGTACTTAACAATGTCGGACAATTCGGCTGTCTCGGGTGTACTTAACGTGGTGCTGTGCGGCGTTACCGGCTATGGATTCTATGCGATGGCCCCCCAGGAGCATCCGTATGCGTTCTCGGCCTGCGTGATTGGCTTCTGTCACGGGCTGTTGGGGCTGATCGATTGCCTCACTGGCGACGAGAATGCGAAAAGCGCCAAGGAGACGACGAACTCCATTTTGGAGATAATCCCCCTGCCGTTGGTCAATGTCGAGATCTTCTTTGGCGGCGAGAGCAACAACATCGCGCTTGGCCACGGCCTGTTCATTGTCCCACTGGCCATTTCCGTGCTGGTCGGCCTGATCAAGGGCGAGGGCGGCGACGGGGACGAAGCGGCCGAAACACTTAAGCTCCTGACCATTCTGGGCAACATAACGTCGCTCTGCTATCTGGCCATCAACGAGGGCTCCAACCTAATGGGCGGCATGGCCTTCCTGGCCTTTATGGCCAAATATGGCTCTGAGTTCTTGGAAACACAGATTGAGGGCTCTGGCGATCCGGTCAAGTACCTCAGCTGGTCCGGATTCTTTTTGCTGACGAGCATGGTCGTGGGCGGCGAGAAGTAGGCGGGACGACCAAAAATGCAGTTAGGCCTAATTGAAAAATCAAGGAAATTTAGATACTTATGGACTTGCACATTACCCGGATTAGTGAAGTGATATGATTAATATGCGACTTCCATTTGAATATAGTGATTAAATGATTTGAAGGAAGTCGTCAATCGAATCTATCTTTAGAAGTTTATCTGCCCTCTTAGGTGCCCTTTCTAATCTCTTCTGTCAGTTGCGAACAGTTTCCAGTCGGGTGTAACCGACTGTCCCTACTCGCCCACAGCTTAATTATTATTATTTTGGAAATGTATCAGAATCTTTGCTAATTCTAGCCCTAAAATTGCGGGAGGTACGTATTTTAAAAATAAGGGAGATATTTTAAATCGATTTGCCACGCCTCCAGTGGGCGCATCCAAAAACTTTTAACCATTTATCTGACGCGCATGTACTCAAGTATTTATTCCAAATTTCAAGAGTCTAGCTTTAATGGCACCGACGAAAATTGCATTCATACGGAAAAAACGAAAGGACGGACGCGATCATTCTGATCAGTTGGCGTGAAGATTATAGGCCAGAATCACGCGGTCCGCATTCTAAAACCCTTGAGAGCACTTGGGGGCCCACTGTGAATGAGTGCGAATGAGTGTGAGTCTGAGTGTGCGCCGGCTCGTTTTCGAGCGTATTCAAATGCCCTTCATCATCGTTTTGGCCAATGTAATAAATCTAATGCGCCACAATAGCTGGCCCGATGTGCGGCGGGTTCAATAGACGACCCCAAGATATTCACGCGGCACTCACCCGGATGTGGGGGCACTTGCACGGGTCCGGCCATCGAGATACGTGCGCACATTTGATAGAACAATGTGGTCGCATGTAATGCCCGTGTCTGGCCTTTATCGTGGGCCAGTTAAATCAATGTCAAAAGGCAATTGGCTGGCTGCAGATGACTTCATCGCGCCAAACGCGGGGGGCTTATGGGCTTAGGTGGCACTAACTGTGGAACTGAAACTGAAACTGGAGCTGTGGCTCCAGTAGCGCGGGCCAAGACAATGACGGCCAATTACTTATGATAACAGACATTTTTGTAACAACCAGTTCTCGATTTTCCGTTTCGTCAGCTGCCAATCAAAAGCGATCACAACAAAGAGCGGACAGCCGCCCGGCCTGCCCCACCAAATCGCTGGCTGCACCCCCACTGTCCCCAGCTTCAGCCGTGCTTCTGCTTCCACTTCCACCTCCAGCGTAAGTCATAAAGCAAACAATAAACAAGCTCAAGACGCAGCTAAATGACTTTACAACGACAACTTTGGGGCGTCATGGTCATTGAGCACGCTGTGTGCAGCTCCGGGCCCGGGCCCGGGCCGGGCTCGGGCCGGGCAGTGCGTGCTACACGACGCGTGTTGACATTAGCTCTTAAAATTTATTAGTTTTTATTGTCATTGCGGCTAGCGTTATGGGCTTAGGCTGGGCCAAGCCTTTGGTGGGGTTAATGGGATGTCGTATGCTGCCATTGCCGAGTCATGCCAATGGTGATCGATACACACAAACACACGGAAATGGCGCCGGACTGGACGGAGAATGCTGGCCAGGGCAGGAAAAAGCTGGAGTTTATAACCCTGCAAATACCTGGGTATCAGAATAAACAACGGGCTGGGGATGCAGGGCACCCGCTACTAAATTTAGCAGGACACAAAGCTGGAGGAGGACAATCCTGCCATCAGTGTTAACCTGAAGAAAAAGATGACTGCGCCTTCTGGGCTCAGCGCGCTATATGAGAAGTCAGGTGCCCCAAGGCTCAGTTTGATGGCAATGCAGTAAAGGAGACTGAAGAAGCCTGTCAATGGCTGGCTTCAGCTGGACTAGAGCTGGCAGTCGCAAAAAAATCCAGTCAAAAAGGGCGCTCAAGTATGTGCCGACTCAGTGCGATTGTAGGTTTATCGATATGTTATCGATTTGCCAGCCTCTTGCCTACAAAAGTTTCTCTATTTTAAAGAGCGTCGAAAAGTTTGCGTTCAATGCACAAAACTAATACGCTCTGTTCACTTTGTGAACGAGTAGAAATACTCTTGAGAATTCAATTTCCAAGCTGACACATTTTAATGCATTTAATATATTATAAACAGGTGAAAAGGCGCCTAGTCGGGAGTGCCCGACTAGATATGTGATAAATTAAATATATATATATATATATATTTTTTTTTTTTTAAGTATACGCATAGTGCTTTTTTCATATATTACAAACATAAATGAAATATGAGGGAAAAATTAAAAAAAATGTAATAAATTAAAGTAATAAATAAATAAATATTAATAATAATAAATAATAAATAAATATACAAAGAAAAAATTCGCTTGTTTTTCTAAAAGGGATTGGAGCTCTAGAATATATCATATACATAAAACAATGAACTTAAACACAACCTTTGTATTGCTGTCTATATGTATATATGTATATATGTATATATATATATATGTAACTACTAATAAAAACTGCCATTCGTATAAGTTGCTAAAATAGTAACAGTAAGCTAATCAATCTAATTAATCATGAATACAGTTTTTCTTTTAAAAGGAAATTGTGGGTGGTTGACGAACTAGAACGAAGTTGAAATTTCTCAAAAGCCAAAAGGACAATTTCGAGTTTGAGAAAAAGTATTACGGACTACTTGATGTTTTTCTCTCCTACTTCCATCTGTCTGTAGGGGCAATTTACCTTCGGCAATCCGGTCGGTTACACCCGGCTGCAGCATGCCGACTGGCTGCGAGGGTATTGCGTTTATCACGGATCGCGTTATCAGAAGTGCTGCTGTCAACGCACTCGTGAACATCTTATCTGAGCGCATATCGTACGAGCAAGTACCGTACGAGAAGGCAGAGCGGCTAGAGAAGCGGCCGCTTGCACCAATCATATTTGTAGTTTTATTTATTAGATCGTTTCTCGCCATCAGCACACAATAAAGGCCGATTCCGAACTGGGTTCGGATGGGTATGGGTATGGGTATGGGTATGGGTATGAGTGTGGGTATGGGTGTGGGTATGGGTATCAGTATCAGTGTGGATGTGGGTATCGCTCTTATCATAAATGCCCTAGTTTTGGCTGCCTCTCGGCCTGCACGTATCTAATTTTATACATTTGAGAGGCTTTTTGGCGCGTGTATGTTGGAATTGGAGTTTCGTTTAAATTTCCATTTGGTGATTAAAAAAACCGAGCAAAGAAAAAAAAAATTGGAAATTGGAATTGAAATCGAAATCGAAATCATTTATTGCCTGCCACCAACTATTGACATCCACTTTAATCAAATTGAAGAGAGGGACCTGTGGCGTTCTTGTTAACTTGACTGTTAATAATGCATATAAATTGGGCAATTCAATGTTTGATTTGTGCCATCGATTTGGCCGCATTTAAAATCGATCGATACTCTTTGCTTTATTGTTCTTCGGCCAATTCGCATGCTTACTTCATTTGGCTAACAGTCAGCAAGCGTATTGGCCAAAAGGCATTAACATTCAGCGGGCATTCCGGTTTCTTGAGCCAGCGCCTGGACGAGAAGAATGCCGGCAAAATAAGACGAAGACGAAGACGAAGACAAAGACGATGACGATGACCCATAACGAGCTGTTGCTGAAGTTGTTGGATCGTAAACTTGACGCCCCATAGCAAACAAATCGAAAACTTAAGAATGCGAATGCTGTAAACTCTTTGGAATTAGAATGTAAAGTGAAAGGAGTTCTGCAGGTTAATGCCAAGCCGACCCAAAGCAAAGCAAAACAAAACAAAAAGAAGCAAATACGGCAAAAACGCCTGCAAAAGACAGCTCTGGGATTCCAGAGCCAGTGCCGGTTTGAGAAGCTGCTGGATACTGTTGAGGTAGAGAGGTTTCTGGTAGCTCGCGGGTAGCTGATGAGCTGTCTCTACGATGTATCTCTGGCTTTGCCTCTCTTCTGTATTCTGTATTTTAATGAATGGCCAACGAAAATTGGCAAGGCACGAAGCAGTTGGCCAATTGGAGAAAACAGTTTGCAAGCTAGAAGCTCTAGCTAGAAAATTAAATATGTAGTAAACTATACATAAGTAGGAAATAAAACAAATCTATATATAAATAAAATATAAATACGCAGCTCTCAAATTAAATTCAATTAGGGATGAAAAACTAGTTCGTTTTAAACTCGGTTTAAGTCTGGTTTCAGTTTAGTTTCAAACAACTAGGACTAAAAACATACTCAAAATGAGAATTTGGGGTTAGATTTAAATATTTTGGACGTTAGCTCAGCCTGTTCTGTCTGCCCAGCCAATTGGAGAGATCAGCTAGAAGTTCTGGCAACAGGCACTGGCAGCCACTTTTCGACCCTTTCACTTGCTTAGCCAAACTCATTCTATTTTTTTGAGCTTTTATTTGATATTGCGGATATAATCTCAGCTATAAACTAAATGTTTAAAAATAATTAAAATAAACACAATTTTATAACATAAATATCAACCATTTATAAAAATACATATTACATATATGTATGCATACAAAATGGAATTTTTTTTTTTTAAAAAGATTAGCTAATTCTAGCTAATTCTTTTGTCTGTTTAAATGCAAGATAACGAAATCCGAAAATAAATGTAAAATGTATTTGTCATATTCTTATTTAGTATGATTTGATAGTAAACTTAAGAAATAAATTAGTAAATTAATAGATAATTATTACTTGGATTATTTTAATACATAGTATGTGCTATATTTTGGGGTGTAAGGGTATCCCTTAGTCGGGTGCGCCCGACTAGATGCAGTTGCATCTCAGATGTGTTGAAAATTAGTTGCGGAAGATTCTGGTTCCTTTCAGCTGTGATATTGATGAAGAAGATATATACTTTTTTAAGTGCTAACATGAAAGTGGCTGGCCATCAATTAAGAAACTTTGGAGTAGAGCATTTTAAGGTTTACGAGCGTGTTCAAGTGAAGGCCGCCCTTGGGGGAGGGGGAGGGGGGAGGATAGATCGCTGAGATCGCTGACAGATTGAATTGCCGGGTTGCCCATTGTTGGGCATTGTGGGATGGAAGAATGCCTGGACTGCGACAGCGCGAGCTTGTGCAGGCAGATTATTAACACTAAAATAGTTTGTGTAGGATTAGTGACAAATATTTTGGGCAGCGAGCAGTCAGACGGGCGAGTGGGCGGCCGCCGAAGCGGAGACAACGGAGGCGACGCCTGAATGGCCCGGCAGCCCGGCAGCTGGGAGGCGCATCACACGGCGGCAACAACAACAACAACGACAACAACAACGGCGGCGGCAGCAACAAATATAATGACAACGACATCGCAGCATCTTCATCTTCCGCATGTCTGCGCTATTTTTAAGCAACTAATCGCCTAGAACGCTGGCAGAGCGGCCGAAATCGTCGCCCGGCGACAAACGCCAACGCCGACGCCAATGCTAACGGCGACGGCAACTGACATGCCTATCACCAGTGCGAAGTGGGCGGGGGCGGGGTCAATGGAATACCTGGAAGGCGATCGTCGTGGCGAGCACCAAGTTGCTATACCCTGCAAGCAGGGAAGGCAGGGTATAATGCTAAATGAAAGAATCTTCTTTGAAATTGATCTGCTTCATACGTTATAAAGAGCGAGAAATTAAATTAATTTTTGTTTTTAAATTATATACCTTTAAATTGATATAATTTATAGGTTTTTTAAAATTCGTATGACCAAAAAAAGTTTATTTAATTTCTCTCTGTTTACAGTCTTTCTCTTCTATTTTTCTCCAGTCCCCAAAACACAGGGTATCTTCTAGTAGGGCACTATAGCGCTTTTTTTATACCCTGCACGCATTGAAAATGGACGAAACAGGGCTTATTGGTTTTGTGCAAACAACTGAAAGAATCTTCTTTGAAATTAATCTGCTTCATATGTTATAAAGAGCGATAAATTAAATTTATTTCTATTTTTAATTTATATACCAATAAATTGATATAATTTATAAGTTTTTGAAAATTCGTTTGACCAAAAAAAAATTAATTTAATTTTTAAATGTCTCTCTCTTCTATTTTTCTCCAGTCCTAAAAAAATGATCACGGGATATCTTCTAGTAGGGTACACTTGACTATACTGCTCTATTTATACCCTGCACGCATTGAATATGGAATGAAACAGGGTATAATGGTATTGCGCAATTGTATGTAACAGTATATATATTCTTGATCAACAGCAATAGGCTGTCTGAAATGGCAGGGTATCCCCTAGTCGGGCCCACCCGACCAAAGCCTTCTCACTTGTTTCATTTGGCTTTTGAAGCGAACATTTTCAAGTTTCCATAGGACGCACATAAATTAATTGCATTTTATGGGACAATTTTAAATTTTCCCCGAGCTATTTGGCCCGCCGGCTACCGGAAAATTCCAAAAAGCCAAACGTGGAGTGTGCGTTTAGATTATTTTTAAACTGGAATGGAATGAAATTTCTATTTGCCAGCGCCGGAACGTGCACAAGTATCTATATCTACGCGAGTATGTCTGTAAATATGAGTGTTTTATTTTTTCTGGATTCTATTTTATTTTTATACAACAAATATTTGTACGAAAACGGGGCTACATTTTCCACTCACAGTCACAATAGACACGCTGTGCTTTTCCCCAAAGGCGAAATTGTTTAATTATCAAATGACAAATGTTGGGCTTCTGCAGCTTTCAATACAGATTCCTGCATATATCTGAAACATTTGGATTTGAACAAATAGTGAATAAAAAAATAAACCGAATATTTTAGCTAATTTTGCATTAAACTGAGATAAGGAACTAAAATGCTGATCTGATCAATTCTGATCAGTGCCCTGACTAATAATAATTGTTGTAATAATGGCAAGCAACAGTTTGTTGTTCGTTGTCACTTAATGATGGCAAATGCCGCTGCTTTCATATTGGCTCTCATTATTTAATAGGTGGTTAGCGCTGTGAATTTTCACTGGAAAACTTTAGGCCAAGCGACGGCGACGGCGACGTGACTTCCGTTGCCCATGCGAAAAACTTTTCTCACTCTGAATGCAGCTGTGTGTGTGTGTGTGTGTGTGAATGTGGCTGTCAACAGGATATGTCTACTGCGTCGACGGTTTGTTGATGGCATAATTAATGCCTTGCTGTGACAACAGCAGCAGCAACAAATAACAAACAACAACAACAGCAACAACAATGTTGGTCGCCTATGTGGCCAGGCACTTTCGGCTTTCGGTTTTTGAAGTTTTTCCCAATATGAGCACAAGCTTTTCCGGTTTTCCTGCTGCTGCAGCGCTTTCTTTACACCGCCAGACGCCTGCCACAAGAATAACTGGAGAACAATTTGAGAAACACAAAATGCAATTTTGATTGACAGGCGGCAGAGCAAACGCCTCTTTCCATTTGCCGTTGAAGCTCTGAGTGTTTTCATTTATTTCCTTTTTTCTGTTTTATTTTTAAGAACTTTATTTCGAAATCTTTACGAGGGACTTCAAAGCTGGCCACTTGAGCGGCCAGAACTGCTCGGGCTGCGGAGGTGGGCGGGTTAAACGTTTCAAGATAAACCAAAATCAGTACGAAGTACACCTTGAGTCTATTTAAGCCAGAATTAGCAATTGCCTGGCGAGGAAAACGAAACAAATATTCTTAAACAAAAGTATCTGATTTTTGCACATTTTTGCTAACCACATCATAATCATATTTCTATAACAGATAGTTTTCGAGACTTAAACAAGTTTTTCAGCAGAAAGTTTGACTTAATCTGACATTAGTTTGATTACTTTCCGATTGTAGAGAAATTCAAATTACATTTTTGTTTTTTTTTTCGAAAGGTTTCGAAGGTTAGCCAATTTTCATCCATTTAAACAGACTAACAGTTAACAGTTTTTATGCATTAAAAACTTAGTTTATAATGTATAATGTTGGAAATTTTGACAAAAAAAAACAAGTTTGTTCATCTAAAAAAATATCTTTAAGAGTGTAAATATTAAATAAAAAAATTTAATCAAATTAAAACCAGTTAATAAAATCTTTATAGCTGAGTTTTTATTTAATTTAGACAATACTATGCGGCTGATCAAGATTGATCTGATCAGTTGCCTTAAATACCCTCTAAATAAATAAAATAATAATAGACAAGAAGTCATTTTTTTTTCATTCAATTAAAGCTTAAATTGAGTAAAAACCTGGGCAGAAATAGTTAAAACAATCCAATAATAATAATTTGAGAAATTTGCTTTGTTGGGGGCCGACTTTCTGCATTGTTGAGCGCTCAACTAACCCGTGCGATGGGGGGCCAACTCAGCTCCAACACAACTCCAATTCCGATTCCCAGTTGCGGGCAGCATCGTCGAAAGTAAAACCTATGCCCCCCCCCCCTAAGCTCCCCTGGAAAAAGAAGGAAAACTCTGTTTACATTCGCTCAGCGGGAAAACCTGCTTAACCAGAGCGACGCCTTTTTATACCCGTGCACAGAGTGAAAAGAGCATATTGGGTTTGGGCAATGTCCGTCCTCCGGTCGGGCACTCCCGACCAGCGCACTCTTACTTGTTGTTGTTGTTGCTGTTGTTGTTCTGCAATTGGAAACAAGCCCCTGCCCAAGCGATCCAATCCCAGCTGACAGATTGCGCAGGCCATGGCAGACTTGGCCCAGAGGCTGTTGCCGGTTGCCGGCTTGACAACAATGCGGATACGTGCCACAGATCTGTGCGTCTGTGTGTCTGTGTCTGTGTGTGTGTGTGGGATATCTGCCTCGGCCTAGCCGAGGATCGTAGACAAAGCGCGGCATGCATTGTTTTTGTTGCCGTTCGCCGTTTGTTGTTGCCTGCATCAGATAAGTTAATTGGCGGTTTTGGCCCAAAGGGAAACAGCGGCTGCCAGTTGGCCGCTGCAAGTTGCCGACTAGCGAAACCCGTCGTGTTTTGGGGGCGGCGAGATTGGCAACGGCTGCGTTGGCCAGAGAGACACAGCGGCGCAACGCGAACAATGTGAGCCACGTTAACACCGCCGCCAACTCAGTAACCCACTGACACAGTTTCCCCCCCCCCCATTGAATTCATTTGTGCCGCCGATCAGATCGCGACCTGCATTCGCATGCCGATTCCAATTCCGATTTCGATTTCGAATTCGAATTCGCATTCGAACTCGATCGATGCCAGTGCATTTTCGTCATTCGTTTCTTTCCACTGCAATTTGTCCCACACTCGCGCCTTAACGTGGCCAAAAGGCCGCGTCTGACAACTCAATGCTCTTTCAATTATACCCTAATCCGAGTAGTTTCAGTTTTGTGCAACTAGATTTTTAAAACCAACTCAGTTCTCATTTTTTTCCGAGAAAATTGGCCAATATATTGCAAACAAAGAAATTTTAAGGTAATTTTTTTGAGTATATTGGGTTAATATGTGACCTCCCCCAAAAGATGGCGACCTTGACATGCCGGCCACGCCCACATTGGATTTGCCATTTTTAATCGGAATGCCAACAAATACGTACATGTATTAATTAATTAATTACGTACATAACAAAAATTAATATATTAAAATTTAGATACTCTGCTTTTCTATCATTGGTAAATCTGAGTTAATAAACTAGGTTCATGAACCGAACCCAATGGCGAGAGTTTGGTTCGAACCGTGACCGATGGTTAAATAAATTCTTCAGGCGAATATTTCTTAATTCGATAGCATTTCAAAGCCGTTAACGATTCCGCCGGATTTATCGCATTTTCATTTGCATTTGTTTTCGTTGGATTTCGCTTTAGCATGACATCGATTGATTATCTTGGCGATCGATTACTTTGCTGTTTTGTTGTTCGTTTTTAAGCAGTTTCTGTGAACAGCTCAATGTCGATGGAAAATGGGTTTCCCATTGCGATAATTTAATTAAAATGACACGGCAATTTGCAAGTTAATTGCGATACAAACACACAAAATGTGAAAAACGCAAGAAATGTTTTCAAATAATTGTTTAAAACAAACAAAAGGTTAACAGCAAGTTATTTGATAAAATAATTGTCGCATGCAACAGCACACAGATGCAAAATCAGTGAGCGTATCAATATGCATGCCACAACACACACACACACACGCACACATATGGCGATAAAAAACCAGCAGAGGAAAATTGCATTTTCATTCATAAAGCGCAGCTCCAATGCTCAATTGATTTGAGCGCCTTTTAAGCACATGCCACAGGCGGCTGCCACAGGAAGTGACGTAACCCACACACCCACACACACGCACACAAATGCACTGGGCAGTGTGCGTCAAGCTTGTGGGCCAGAGCGGGACAGGAACAATGATACTTTTACATGCATCGCTGCCGCTTGAGGTTTGTGTCCAAAGTCTTTCGTTCTGTGCGCTGACCTCGTGCTGCATTTGCAACCGAATTCTATTGAACGCTGTCGTAACAACAACAATTTGTTGCCAGCTATTGTCAACATTCGTTTTTTCAATGCAAGTTTCGCTCTCTGTGTGTGTGTGTGTGTGTGTGCGAAGTATGCAAAAAGCTATTTGCACAAAGTAACATAAAGCGAGAGAGGGAGAGGGAGAGGGAGAGCGCAGCTTAAAGCAGCGTCGGTTACAGTTACATTCGATTTGCGTTGAGTGCGAAGAGTCGGAGAGCAAGAATCGAAATCAACGCCAGTCACAACTACAACAATTGCCATTGAGAACGAGTGGAATGGCAAAAGCGCAATTTTGATGCATTTGCATTTGTATGCGTGTGTGTTTTTTTCTTCGGCTTGCATAAATACTTGAAGGCTTCGGAATGTGTCGCATAAATAACTCCGCAGCACCTCAAATAACTGTCGAAATGAGCCGCGTTCCACGCTAATTATTCACCTGAAGCGTTCCGGAATGCTGCGAGTATGCAAATCAACTGCACGGGGGATTCACTCTCTGCCGAGCACACGTGGTCGCCAGGGGGAGGGGGAGGGCGCGTGGAGCCGCTGCTCGCCTCGTCGATAAGCTGCGGTGCTGGATGAATACCGCTTGTTGTTCTGTTATCTAAGCGAGCTACTGGAAACCCCCACATGTACATTGATTGATAAACATCACCAAGCCCTAGTCTAATCCGACCCCATAAATATTCTAATGTCAGCAAATTTATAGTGAGCAAAATATCATCGATATTTTTGGCACTCAGCTAAGAAAATGGCTCGTTCACAGTACAATAACAGCTTAAAACATTGCAAACGGTCTAAGAAAAACAAATGCATTTTGGAATTTGGAATCACGAAATTTTAAATTAGCTTAAAACGCAACATTTTCTGAGTCTGTCAAAAATCATGCCAAAATTGACAAAGATTTTGACAAGTAAAGCTCCCGAATCCATACTTCCTAGACTTCAAAGTCCCATAACTTGGCCAAAACTAAACCGATTTTCATAATGTTTACCATTTTCATTATCGTTTGGCCTCTAGATTGATTCTACATTTAAGTTTAATTAGTTTTTGAAAATACATTTTTTTTATTCGTTTTTCTAAAAATCCTTTACTCGATTTGGAACCGCGAAATTTTAATTTTAAAAGTGTTTCTGAGGGCATCGATTTTTCTGTTCCGGCCATTTTTAAATGAATATTTCTATTAATCAGTTCTTTACACTTTTAAATTTAAATTATTAATTTGCAACTATATATTTTTGAATTGGAAAATTGGCGCCCAAATTTAATTTGTGGGTTGTTTGACTTTATAATTATGTAAATACATATATTAATGGATCATCAATTAAGATTATTATTGATTCAAATGCAGAAACGACCAATTTATAGGATGTTATATTCTCAGAAGATACGGTTTTCGGTGCTATTGACCCCAATTATACTACAATTTCTCTTAAAGAAGTAAATATTGAGTAAAGACGAGAAATTACAGTTAAGCAACATTTCGAATTAATAAAATTTTCATGTTTTCTTCTTTGGATAATTTCAGAAAATCTCATTGTTTATTAATTTCAGTATTTAATTGAATTAATAACAGTTGAAAAAAGATTTCATTTATTCCTCATATAATATTAATCAGCTCTATATACACGGAAAATTGCTGCCAAGCTTAGCAACAATATTGCAGCAACATTTGCGACACTCGCTCAAGTACGAGAACATGTAAAAGCATGCCACTCAAACACTCAAAAACCCACTCAAAACTACTTACACACTCAAGCGGGAGAGAGGTCACTCAAAAAGCTTTGGGCAGGCCCCATTGAGTCATTGAGCAATAAGAATGGGGAGTCCAGCATTCGTTAATTTTCGTGAGAGAGAGCGAGAGAGTGTGGGAGAGCAAAAATCTCATACATGATGTGTTTTAATTAGTATCACAATTTGGCGCGAAGCAAGTCGTTTGAGTGAGAAATATCAACTTTTATACTCAATGGATGCATGCGAAATGTGAGGGCACATGCCGGCATCGTCGGCACAGTCGTAGTACTCGCACACATACACATACGAGTGCACAGCTTTTGCTGCTGACGATTGCGCTAAAAGTGCAAACTGAAGCGCAGTGTCAAATGCTGAGATGGTGGGCAGCGGGGCGTGGTGCGCCATTCTCTGTCAGCGTTGGCGTCAGCTTCAGCGTCACTGTCAGCTTCGTCTGTCCGCATAGCATTTGACGCCCTCGTGGCGTGGGTGAGGGTCGGCCACGGAACAAGCTCCGTTCTTCTCTGTCATCTGTCTGTGTGGCTACGTGTACGCGTGTGTGAGTGAGTCTGTGTGTCGCTGCGATGACGTGAAAGCAAAAGTGACCGTTAGCTGGCCTCTGTCCGTGTGCGTCGATGTTGTTGTTCTTGCATTGCCCAAAAATTCAGACAGAGCCAATTGCAATCCGGACGGCCTACATACTATATCAGAAGGGGTGTTACTTGGCGGGGCGGGGGGATGGATATATATTGATATATGTATATACATATTGATTTTCTAGTTGTCTGGTCGTTTCCTATTATACCCTGTATCCAGTAGGAATGGCTAAAATAAGGTATAATAAAGTTATGGAAGAATTAAAATGTCAAGTTTTGACAGCTTTTACAATTGTTAAGTTAAGTGTGCACCGAAGAAGTGGATATTTATTCTAGTGTGGGAAATATAGACATTTTATCGATTTGATATTTGAGGTGTATCGACATATTATCGATTTGCCAAATCTTTACATTATCTAGAATCTAAAGTCTCTACCTTCAACAGCGCCGAAAAAAGTTACGTTCATCCGGACAGCCGGACAAACGAACGGACAGCGTGACGGATATTGCACAAAACCAATATACTCTTTTCACTTTCTTTGCACTTTCACTAAAAGATACGCTGTCTGCAGCTTTGTCTAACTCCGCTTTAAACATAATTTTAGTTCATTACAGGGTATATTTAATAAAAAACATTAAAATTGAATTGAATCAACTGTAATTTTAGTTACTATAGCCCAACTGTTTACTTTCCATTTCCATTTCGAGACCGTGAACTTCATCTTTGGTCGGACAAACAGTTAAAATTGTCGCACATGAATTGAGATACAAAATATGAGAAAAGGGTCGTTAACTTGTTAAGATAGGGGATGGTCAAGGGTGAGCGGGGGTGCAGTGGGGTGTGGGGTTGGCATGCTTGCCGGCCGACTTTAGTTTTAATCAAAAATTAACGTAATAAATAATCATAAAAAATGCATAAATGTCAAATTATAAATTTGGGCAATTCGCCCTGTGACAGTTTTATTAGCCGAACATTTCGACTGCCCGTCCATGTGTGTGTGTGTGTGTCTGTGTGTGTCTACAATAGTGTTTTAGAAACAGCGATGTTTCGATGGTTTTGGGGGAAGAACATCGCTGTATCGCTATATCGAACTTTTGCTACTGGCGAATTTAGTAAAAGTTAAGCTTTTAGTAATAATTTTATTTATTTAAAAAAATCAAAAGAATAAAACAAAACAAGTGAGGGGTGCTTGTCGGGAGTGCCCGACTAGGGGATACCCTGAATCAAGTTTTAAAACCGATGCATAATATCGACAAAAAATTAATAACTCGTACTGTAGGTTTCAGGGTATCCCCTAGTCGGCCCTTTACTCGTTTTATTCTCTGAGTTTTCGCACCTGCATTTAAAATTTCAAGCTATTCTAACTTATTAATTTTTTAATATTATCTCTTAATGCTCTTCTAAGTTATTTAAGTTTCTTCTTTGTCTTCTCACATATCGTCTCTCTCAACGAGTCCAGTCTCTCCCAAGTTGTCGACACATGATGTTGTCTATACATATGTTTGTTGATCCGATCACCGTCGAATGCATAAACAACACCGTCTACAGTTTTCGATTCCACTCCGATTTTCCTGTATTTCTTTCTAAATTGCCCATGCTGAACTTGATGACAACTCGCTGGGCACTCGAACCGGACTCATATTTCTGATTCCGATTCCAAAATGATTCAATGCCGGTGCGCCGGCATTTGAGACGCCGTCTAATTCTTTTCTGTTTACTAGATTTGCGTTGTTTATGCCCCTTTATGTGCATGCCCTTGCCGAGGGTATTGTAGGTCGGTCATAGAACGTGCAACGCATAGGAGGAACAACCACGAGCACTATAAAATATATATTCTTGGTCGTCCGTCTGTTATAAGATTTCATAATTGCATAATTTCGGACTAATATTAATATAAAAAACTAATAATTTCGAAATGACTGTCTGGTAGAGTATTTAGACTTCTTTGTTATGTTGCTGTTTTTTTCGTTGCTGTACTTTGTTTATATTCTTGTTGCTGTGAATTGTTTTAGATACCCTATACTAATTGCAAATGGGTAAGCACGGTATAATGGTTTTGTGCATATGTATGCAATAGGCAGAAGGAAGCGTCCTGTTTTTTTTGTGTTATCGATATATATAGATTTTAAGATTTTTAGATTTTAAGATTTTATTTACGGCAAGCATACACACATAAGGAATATTTTACTGTTTTGTTATTTCCATATTGAACTGAAAAGTTATTCAGGAATTGATTTTTATGTGTCTCATTTTATTGTATATATTTATATATACGCCATAGATATAGATGGGTACAGGGTAGCTCCTAGTCGGGCACTCTTCAGTGCAGCACTTTTACTTGTCAGACAGGGTATAATGGTTTTGTACGAATGTATGGAACAGGCAGAAGGAGCCTGATCAGCATCATCCGTCCACATGTCCGTCTGTTTGTCTGTCTGTCCGTCTGTTCATCTGTCTGTATGAACGCGTTGATTTCGGAGACAACAAAAACTGCAGATCAAGGTTTTTTCAAATTATCGATAACTAGGTTAACTAGGGTATCCCCCAGTCGGGCGCTCCGGCCAGAGCCTCCACGCTTGTTTGTTGTGAGTTTCGTACAAAATTTGATTTACTTCGCAGTTGCAGCTGATGCACTTTGGCCTCGTCTCCGCCTCGTCTCTGCCCCCGTCACTGCCGCTATCTCCTTTTCCGTAACGGTCTCGCGTGCTCCTCCACAGAGAGACGGCGACGTCGCTGCCGACGCGACGTCGCTGCTGTGGCTCCCCCCCTTGCAAATGTCAGCACATGCCGGACGTAATACTATACGCCGTTATACCCAGCAAACAATGCACTCGCCGGGCGTATTATGCCGAAAGGTAAAGCGGGGTGAATTTTATTTTATTATATATATATATATAATATGTGGGAGCTCAATAGCTTACATAAGTATTTCAAATAATTTTTTAAAAAACAAAAATTCATATTTCCTAATTATAAATATTACGTTATAAATATGTTAATTTGAAAATGTTTTATTATTGAAACTTTAAGTAAATTTTATAATTACATAACCGCTTATTATACAAATAATTTAATTTAATAATCTAAATGTAAAATTAACCAAATAAATTTGATCTCTGAGGAAGAGAGTATGCAAACGCAAAGTGCAATAACAGGGTATGTGCAAGTCGGTCTCTCTCGAGCGAGTGCTCTTGTTCTTGGCTTGCTGGCGACTTGCGCATTTGAATGCTCGCTTTGCCTTTTCAGCGTTTAAGTGTGGGAACGGAAAAGTGCGCAGGCTACGCGACTGGGGGCCCGTGGGGGGCAGTGGGGGACAGTGGGGGACAGTGGGGCCGACGCGACGTTGTCGAAGGCGCGTGAAATTTCAGGCACTGACATTTTCGCTTGCACTCTGCGAGAGAGAGACAGAGAGAGCGAGGGAGATGACGCGATCTAACGCTGCCACCTGGCATCGAAATAGAACTCGGCGATAAGTGCGAACTGGCGCATGAATGGCGCTTGTGCGCTTCTAATTAGCGCTCCACGTGGCCGCCATTGTGGCCAATTGGGCGGTACGAGCGATTTCATTAATGGGAGCGTCGTCTGCACTCGCTCGAATGAGTGGCCCACTGATCGCCCGCCAGGTGATCGGCACGCAAACGCCCCATTGCCGGGCGGGGCGCTCAGGTCGGCGGCGCTGCGATAAGCCCAGGAACCGTTATGCACGGCTACGGGCAGTTAAGCCGTCTGGCAACTCATTGCACATGCCATATTTGCATATCACCTGCACGTCTGCACCATTTACGGGCGGAAAATCCACCAGGTAACCCCCGCTTCCACGAGGAGACCAATCGATAGAGTATCTTGAGTGTTGCAACAACTCTTTTTTTTTATATCTCCTAGAAAAGTTGCCTTTTGCGCCCAGAAATTGCATGTCGAATACTTCCGACTTGTTTAGTAGTATGTTAATGCGGAACTACCCGCAGCTGCAATTGGCAGCACCGTATATCCCCCATTCAGACCGATCGTATGTGAATAATGCCAGTATGCCATTATTAGACCTTTGGAATTCGCACTAAGATATAATATTTTATACCTCATGGCGTTAAAAGTGACTCAAACAAATAAATACACGTGCAAATGTGCAAATACTTGTGTATTCAAAATATTCAAAAACAAGTGCAGAAGCTCTAGGCGGGAGCGCCAGACTAGGGAATACCCTGCGGAGTCGAAACATTTGCACAAACCCAAAATCAAATTAAGATATTACATTTTATGCCTTGAACGAAATAACTTTTGTTATTAAAAAGTAAATCTGATTTTTGCACCACGAGCGATCAGCAAGGGGAAAGGAGAAAGAAAAGAGAGAGAGAGAGAGAGCATCGCGGATTCGACTGATGGCACTTCGACTGATCACACTTGATTCACATTTTTTGCCACTCGAAACAGAAAAGCAAATTTGCAATTTGCCAGCAGCCAACAGTTGACTAATAATAGGCAGCTCGTTGTTGCTGCTGCTGTTTGTTGTCTCTCCCGTATCTCTAGGCTGGCAACAATGGCAGCAACAACAACAACAACAACAGTAACTGAAACAGACGCCAAAGTCAAGTTCATATTTCAATTTCAAGGTTTTGGGTAAACATTTGCTAATAAGTAAACACAGCGAAATATTTGCAAATTGCAGAGTACAAAGAGCAACTAGAAAGAGTGCTCCAGTCGGGCGTGCACGACTAGTAGACACCCTGACCGCTGTCCTTGCATGCATCCACGAAGGTGTTCAGTATCCGAAGTATTCTTAATCTGCATAAGCTTTGGGAGAACAAACTAAACCAAATTTGGTGGCAAAAAAACAGATAGTAATCGATAATACGAAAACAAGACGAGTTTTCGATAATTTGAAATTTGATCTGCTATATATAGCTATCTAGAATTTGTAGTCTCCGAAATCGACACGTTCAAACTGATGAGCGGACACACGGACAGACGGACACATGGACACATGGACAGACAGACATGGCTAGATCGACTCGCCTATTGATGCTGATCAAGAATATATATTATAATGGGGTTTTTGCACAAAACTATTACACCCTGTTTTACCCATTTTCAAGGGGTTCAGGGCATAATAAAATACATAAAAATGAAAAAGAAAACAGAAACAGAAAACGACAACAATCAAAGCGTGTATTGACAACAAAGCAAAGTTTCTTTCTCCATTTCTTTGCTTCTTTTTTTCTTTTTTGTGAAGGTGGCAGCCAATAAATAGGCTTAAAAACTCGTCATGTAAGCCATAAATAAACTCAACTCTAACCAGTGATGCCAGCTTTTGGGCAGCGACAAAAACTAGTTCCAACTAGTGTTCAAAGGTGGCTACATTTAATTTAAAACGCGTAAGAGTACTCGAAGGGTTTCCCTGAACCCGACCTTTACACACATTTCAACCTCCTTTGAATCGTGAAGAACCTGGCTTGAACCCTGTCGAAATGTGGAAAATAAAAGATATAATAACTACGATTCTAGTTGTTAGTTCGATTCCACCTCTAATGCTTAACGAGCTAATTTGAACTTAACTTTGGCGCATTTATGAGTTGGCAATAGTAGAGCGTGTGAGCCGTAAATTGCGATACAATGCGAGCTATATATATATATATACTACATTTGAGTGAAGTGGGGTTCACGTTAGTTCCCCGGAACCTTAACTCTCGCCTGGCGCCAATTCCTAACTATTCGCGATAATCGGATCGCCAGCGTTTAACAAGCGAGCCGATTCACACCGTCGTGTAGTTTATTTGTTTATTTGACTATTTTGTGTTTTTCGTTGGGGGTACGAGGCGAGTGTTGTTGCTTTCTGGGAACCAGAGTCGCTTCAAGTGCCTAGGGGGGGAATCTCTCAGGTGCGCCAACCACAATATATATGTACATATATATATATATTATGTACGTATTACGGCATCAATAGACGACTTTATTTACTTTCAGCTCTGTCTCATCCATTTCTCCTTAAACGCTTAGTCATTGTTATTATTGTTGACAACTGCATTCGGCTGAATGAAAAATCTCCTGAATATTTTGTATTTTTATTAGCCATTGAAATCCCACTCGAGTACTCAATAAATGCGAGAAAGTCCCCGAGTACCCAACCAACTTAATATTAGCCGGAAAATGGGACGGGCTGTTTTAACACGTGGGCAACGTTTATTGAACTTCGACTCGGACTGTTTGCCATTATGAACAACAACAGCAGACAGGTGGGGGAAATTTGCATAAATCAGCAGTTAATTCTATTGATTGTAGGGCTGTAATACCTTGATAAATAGCCAAGTTAAGTAAATACATTGCAAGCAAAAATGCAGAAAATAGCAGAGTGGGAGATTTAGCGGCTTGATTTAATTGTTTAAACTTTAAACTTATTAATGAAGATATGAAGAGAAGGACCTATAACAAGTCTTAATAAGATATCGCCTGGATGTGTTTGGGGTGCAGAAAGCCAATAGACTCTTTTCACCAAAATGAGGGGTAGAGAATATTAAAATATTATTGCATTTATTTAGCATTTAAGATGCCAAACTTACGTGTACCTGGGTTATAGACCCGGCTGTCGTTGGCAATCAGAAATCGCGTAGCTACTGTCAGGTCAGGTCAGGTGCCTAGCTATCAATGGCGTGCGATTACCTTTGTTGCGACAACAGCTGCAACAACAAGCGCGTTTGAAATCATCAAATTGGCTTCTTATCAGTGGCGCGGGGTCATGCCAAGTGTGAGCTGAACCTGTCAGGCAATCGACAGTGCCAACAACAACAACAACAGCGAGAACAACAACTGCAGAAACACAAAACACAACAACAACACGACTAGCAACCGCAATTAATTTTAATTGGGTTAAGTTTCGATTATTTTAGGCACATTCTTCTCTTACAACTTAGTTGGCCCAATTTTGGAAATGTATTGCCTTAAGCTTGTTTCATTTTTTTTTTTAACCAAGATGTCCTTTTCCGTATATATATTCTTTTAGTGGATATATTCTTGTAGTGGATATATTCATGCAAACAAGTCTCTTCGTTGCAAAAGATATTATAGCTAAACTCAACAATTACCAGATTCCATTTATTCTACGGCAACTGTGTTATTTTCCTATTTTTATACCCTGAACATATAGAAAATGTGTAAATTAGGGTAACAGGCAGAAGGAGGCACTAAGTATATATATTCCTGATCACGAGCTATGTGACTATATTAATTTTTTTTTAAATCATATCTATTTATTCATGCTGAATTATATTGATTAGCTTTCTGTTACTATTTTAGCAACCTATATTGGCGAACAATTTTCGTTTTCATTATCTTTTACATTACACTTTAATGCAAGGGTATCGAAATGTTTGGGAAGACAGCGTTCAGGGTATCCCCCAGTCGGGCGCGCCCGACTAGAGCCTCCGCACTTGTTTTTTTTTTTGCGAATAGCTCTTATCAAATTAGGTCAGGTTTTCGATGATTAGTTTAAAATGGTTGCCTATTGGACGGCAGATAAGCGACGTCGCGTCGCTGTTATCACTCAAATCAGTTTTTTAAAAACGTATTTTATAGCACCCCACACACACTGAACGTAAATGAATTAATAAATTGAGCTTCGAGTGGATTTTGCCACTTTGCTAAAAGTCGCCAGCAATTTATTTCGTTTTGGAAAGTTTGTGTGATAAAAGAAAACCTTGCATTCTTGGCAAACTGTTTCTTTGGTAACAACCATTTACCACTTCTATTTATACTGTGCACCCCTTGAAAATGGCCATAAAGGCCAACAGGAAGACGCCATAATGTATATATATTCGTGATCAGCATAACTAGCCGAGTTCCCTAAATCAATAAAAAAAATACGCAACAACCTCTAGTTTCTTAAGCCTATTTCGTTTGTGACTCTAGCTATAATATTGTGGTATATATTGATATAGACGCCTCCTTCTATATGTTGCCCATAAAGCTACAGTTTTCAGCTAGCTGACAAAAATATTTCTTTGATTACTTTTGCTGGCGATGCAAATTGTTGAAGTTCCAAAGCAAACACAGAGAAACATACTCAGCATATTTGTACTCCATTCAAGTGAGAACTGAGGCTATGTTTGGTATGCAGAAATATGAATATGAGATAAAGTATTCCCATGCTGAAGAGCTGTTCTTTAAGCCGACGGATCATTCCTGATTATAGCCTTAACCCTGCCTTGCCATATCTTCAAACAGTATGGACATAGTTACTATTTGGTTTGGTTTATTTCCGAACCCGAATGATTTCTTGTTGCCAACCCAAGTTGATATTTTAGGTTCTTATCAACTATGTGCGTATGTGCGTGGGTGTGTGTGTGTGTGTGTGTGTGTGTGTGTGTGTGTGTGTGTGTAGTACTTTCGTCACACGCATTCCGCACACATTTCACAATTGCTGAACAGCTACTATTCCTCTAAGCAGCTTAGGCAGTAAACCGACTATTTGTATACACAAATTTGACTTTCAACTGCTTCAAAGTGCGACTACTCGAAGCCGGGCTAAAAGCGCAGCGTCATCACTCGAGCCCGCTTCGCTCAATAGACGATAGGGAACTACAATAGAAATAAACACTGAAATAGTACCTTTAATGAGCTCTACTCTTATCGCCGGCCACTACGCTTTTGAAATGCTGTCAAATTATCAGCTAGTTTTCTGCTTCTTCTGCTTTTATTCCTTAGCAATTATTACACGTGCCCAGCTACGCGAGCTTCGTATCTAAAACTGTTATTACTCATACGCACCGTTGCCAGCCAATTTAAAAGCCATACGCAAAATCTACGCACAGCTCACACACACACACACACACACACACATATGCATGTGCGAGCGTGTGTGCATAAAAAAAGTTATTAAGTAATCTAGACACGATAATTCTTTTAAAAGAAATTAACTGATGACCATGACGGTGTTTTCGGTGAAATGCGAAAACGTTAACTGTTTTCAAGCCTGTAGACCAAGATCGAAAATGTTGGACAAAAACCAGAAGGAAAGAAATCTCGAATACTCCTGCTAGGAATACATATATATATCGATTAGTGCCATCATTATCTGTGTTTAGTTCTACATCAATAAATCAACTCTTGTTAACTTGACAGGCATATCAAGTTCTTATGCAACAACTCAGCCGATGATGATATATGTTTTGCCAGAGGAATCTGGTTTATTATTATTATTTATAATTTAATCAAATTTAATTCGTTTTGAAATAATTTGTTAAGTGTATCTTTTGTTTTCATTCCCGGCACAAAGTTCGTGTATGCCAAGCTAATTTCCAATCATCGATAACTTGTCTTAATTTATTATTTTCCATAATTGTTTGTCTAGCAAAAATTGTAAATAGATCTTATAAAATTCAACTTTTGTTACTCTAATATACACACAATTAAAGATTGCTTAAGTTTTTCGATGCCCTTGCAAAGTTCCAGCAATAAATATGAAAGCTTTAACTATTAATATAATTTTTTGTATTATTGTTAATATAAATATACTGAATATAATTATTCTTACTAGTATATAATATTAATATGCATTCCAGTTCTCTATCGAGGACCGCTCGATTATATATGTTTGCCAGAAGAATCTGGTTTATAATTATTATTTTTAATTTAATCAAATGTAATTCATTTTGAAATTATTTGTTAAGTGTATCTTTGTTCTTTGTTCTTTGTTTTCGTTCTTGGCACAAAGTTCGTGTATGCCAAGCTAATTTCAAAGATCTAATAAAATTTAAGTTTGCCTTTTATTACTCTAATATATATCACAACTAAGGATTGCTTATAAGTAAGATAACTTTAACTATTAGTATAATTATTTGTATTATTGTTAATATAAATATACTGAATATAATTATTCTTACTAGTATATAATATTAATATGCATTCCAGTTCCCTATCGAGGCCTGCTCGATTAATCGTATAATTGCAGTGATTGCTAATAGATCATCATGGCAGTTAACTGTAGGGCATTATAATTGAAAAGTAATCGTGACAAAATTGGAACACCCTTCCATCAAGTCCAAGTTAATTGTGGCCTGCACTTGTGTTGACGGTTTAATCTAACGGCGCCTAGTTTTTAATAAGTCATATTGAATCGCGATATGCGATAAGTGAGAAGCTCCTTGGCGCCAACCGTTATTAATGGCTGGACGAGCTGTCCGCGACCCTAGTCTCAAGTGCCCCTGGTGCCACATGCAACACGCGGCCGAGTTGCGCAATTCGCGCAGATTTAATTGGCTGTCAGTGGGGGCGTGCAGAACAGCTGGGGATCAAGGTCGGCCGATCTGTTCGCACATAGCACATTTTGATCTATTAACGGCCCCTGCTAATTGACTTGTCGAAACCAAAGATCTGAAATGAAACACAACAAAATAATGGACCAGCCACATTCGGCCACAAATTCGGCAACAAATTGAGAGATTATGTCTGAGATTTCTCGTTGCTTTTACAGCAGACAAATGTGTTTTCCCCTTATTAATCATATCCAATCGTCTATTGCTTTGTTAATACTAGGACCAAGAACAGAGTATTGTGCAGTCGGTTACGCCCAACTAATTGTTAAATGAAATAAATATGAAAAACTTAATTCGAAAACATATTCTTTGGGCATTATTAATAATATTCGTTTGCCAGATCTAAGTGGAGGGTAACTTCTAGTCGAGTTTTACTTTCGTGTCTGTTTTCATTGTAGCCATTTAAAAATCCGCCGCTGTCAATGGCACACATTGGCTTCGATCCGTAATTGAAATTGGGAGCTGCTATTGCCTCTAATGTGGCTCATTGTAGCGCCAGGGCGCAGATAAGCCCCGCGACCCGATGCGACCCGCCCCAGCGATTCATGGGCAGAGTCGTAAGAGTTGTTGTCTATTGGATTCACCGATAGACCTTATCGGCTTAAACAAGAAATCTGAACGTACGGCAAGTGTGTGCATACAGCCTGGTATACCCTAACCGTCGACCAAAGTTGGTTTGGATTAAAATCTTAAGTCAAAGCAGAAACACTCACCCAATTTTCGCCTAGAGAATTCAATTTCCAGTTATCTGAATAATATCCGATTTTAAACTTATCGAATTAATATTTTAATATTTTCTCTCTCACATTGAAGCAGCAGATATATATATGTGTACAGTTATATATGGAACTTGTTATTGGCCGGGTTTTAAGAGCAAGTTGTATGGCTATAACTTAACTTTCAGTTAAACCCATCTGGGTCTAGTTACTGGTTGCTAAATTCGGACAATAAATTATCATATTTGAAAGAGTATCTGAAATTCGTCACTGCGCTGATAGTTGTCCTTTATTCCGTCCATTTACATCATTTGGCTTATCAGCTCGTTCCGCTTCGCCTTCGAGCTATACTCAATTCAGCGTAATACAATTATGTAAAATATATATAATATATATATATACGTATGTTGGAAGCGTAGCAGATGATTGGGATACGATTGTTGGCATTTGTTGTTAGGCAGCAAATTACAGCAAATTGCCATAAATGATTATTCATATTTGTTATCGTTGCCTGCCAGTGCCAATTCATACATTATACAATGCTGTGCACATGTGTGCGTATGAATAAACTACGAAAACACGACTACAAATTGCACATACGCCCCGTTTACGCGCGCCAAACAGCAAAAAAAAAAAAAAAAAAAAAAAAGAAAAGAAAGAAAGAGCAACAAAGAACGATGCGAGTGCCCGGGAAGGGGAGGACAACTGATAGTGCGCCGTGCTGATAGTGCCATTATACATATATGTACATGCATACATATACGTGATCTGTATAGGTATGTGGTCAGATGTGCCATATATCATTTACACTGGGCCAGCTCGCCAGATGCTGCCGCTGCCTCGTTTGCCCACGCATTTGGCATTTGTCTCTTTGCCATTTCGCGCTTCAAGCAGATCGATTTCTGCGGCAAAGTGGACGTCCAACTGACGCACGTCGTCTGCCAAGGTGGATGCGGCGGGCTACTGTGCCAAGTTGCCACGTCTTGCCAAGCGTATCCTAGCCAAACGCGTGTGACCCACTTTTTAGCATAATCGCTAAACCAGCCCATAAATAAGTTCACCGATTAACGGGGCACTCGGCGTCGCAGCTCATAAAATACATCGCCGCCGTCGCGGCAACGACAATGAAACTGAAACTGAATAGCTCCCAAATGCCTGGCCACCTCTGAATACAGCATGAATACTTTTCACTCTTTACCAAGTATAACAAGGCGGAAATTATCTGTTTGTCACACCATATTCATTTATTTTTATATACATGCCCCAAATAAACAATAGTCTTTAAATAGTTGCGAATATTATTGATTGCGAGAGGAACGCATTGGAAATATTTACACAACATTTTCGATCATATACTTGAAGAGATCAACTAAATCTCCATTTAATTTGAGGTAGACAAATGCAACTTTGTGAATACTGTTGGGTGTGTGAATCATGAATGAGCGATTATCAATTTTCCCACCCTGAAACCATTGAGAAAGGGACCAAAGGGTATAAAGGCAGAAGGAGGCATCTATATATTCTTGATCAGCCTGTCTGTCCGTTTGTATGAATGCAGCGATCTCGGAAACTACGAAAGCTAGAGACATAAACTTTTCGACTATAGTTTCGACTATACCATACGCAGTACGAGTTTTTTTTTTCGCTTCGTTTCATTATTATCGATAAGAATCGATTTTAAAACTTGGTTTTTTTTAGCATATCTCAAACTCCATAAGAGCTAGAGAGCTACAAAATTACATTAAGATTAAACGTAGAAGTTATTCAGGAATTCAGTTTCCATAGCGTATGTAGGGCATTCCCTAGTCGGGCGCTCCCGACGTGTCTCACATAATTCGATCGATGCGTGAACCCGACACCAATCCAAACAAACTGACAGCCTCAAATTGAGCATTCGTCAGGCGCAATTGACTGGAAACAAGCAAATTTATTGCACAATTCCCAGGTATATAGTCAGATTCGTAGTACTATAGAAATATGTATTTTTGTGCAAGGGAATTTATGCATTAGTTGTGATTTTCACTTGCTAAATGGAAAAAAGCCAAGCGTCGAGTGTTTACGCTATTGAGTGGTAAAAGGTCTCACACGTGTTGATTCACAGACAAGCGTAACAGGTACACAGACACGCACACACACACACACACACAAATGTAAACCCGGAAGTGAAACTTATTTAGTTACAATGTTGTGCGAAACTGCGTAAAAGATTTCAAACTCGCACACACGAGTGCGATAATTTGTATATTTATTTATGTGCACTATGCACACACTATAAACATTTATTTATATATATGTGTGTTCGGGGCGTGGGGGCGTGGCAGGGGCTGGCATTAGCTCGGGCATGTTTAGCAAAAAAAAAAAACAGGACGCTTGTGCATATTACGTGTATATTGGCGCATTTGAAAACAAAACATAACGAAATAGAAATTTATATTTGTGTATGCTATATCGAAACGAGGCCAAAACAAATGCAAATTATATGGTGGCCACATATCGCATCTCAACTACAATTTGAATTTCAGCTAGCAGCACATATGAGAAAATACTCTCGCAGACATGTTCCTACAGAGGGCAATATTGTAAAGCAAAGAGAAATGATCTGGCAAGCGGGAAATCGTCAGTAAATTGTGAACAACTTTTTCGATATAGACAAGTTTTGAATATCGCATAGCTTCTGCATCATTTAATAGTGGGACTCTTTTTAAGCCAAACGAGTGCATTTGGCAAACTTGTTGATGATTTCTGAGATTGCATGAAAAATTGTAAAGTAACAATGGCATGCAAAGAAATTCCTGAGAATTTCAAGTCGTTTAGCTTAAGTGGCAATTTACTTTGTGTGTTAGCGATTGAATCTAAATTTGAGATAGACTCAAATTTGTGTGAAAAAAGGCAGAGCAGGCTTGTAAGATAGATGAACTAGGTTTATCTGATAACGGATTTATAAACAGACCAAATATTTTAGTGTCAGCGTTTATTTTCTCAAACAAGTGTGGAGGCTCGCCCGACTAGGAGATACCCTCAACACTGTCTTTTCATACAGACGGCATTATACCCCTTTTTCCCGTTTTCAATAGTTCCAGGGTATACAAATTGTTGCTGCTCTCCAAACTAAATGCCTTATCGCACCTATAAATCATCGTTTAATAATGATTATTTTATAATAAAATTAAATAAAGATTTTTACTGTTTGCGAGTACTCAACAGAAAGCTGGCGAAATTCATTCATCTTTTATTTTACAATAATCACTTTATTTGTATTAATATATTAAGATATTTAATAATAATTATTTAATAAGAAAATTAAATAAAGGTTTTCACTGTTTGTGAATACTCAACAGAAAACTGGTAAAATTGGATTCATTCATCTTTGATTTTACAATAATTTTATTTGTATTTGTATTTGTGAAAGAAAACGCGAGCTCCGTCAACCAAGAGCCTATTAACAATAGAACCCATTCATGTGTGCGTACTTCCTGCTTATTTGTTATTGATTTATCAGTACTTAAAATATAGGGTATTTCTTGCTAAGTTTCGTGTTAATCGCAATTGCAGTTTATTGAACTGTGTTGAACCACGACAAAGAAGGGACATCATTAAAAAAAAAAAAAAAGGAAGAAAGAAACGTTTGTATCTGTGTCTGTCCGCCCCAGTCTGCTTGTCGAGTGGTATTTGCAGATTTTGAAGGCGGCTTTTAAATATGCAAGTATATTTCATTTTCATGCATGACAGGCAGTTAAGTAACTCTCGCTTTTGGCGAAGCCAACGACTTTTTGATTATGTTCCAGCTCGTCGTTGTTCTTTCGCCTCAGCTTAAAGCTAACCAAAAAAAAAAAAAAATATTTATATAATTTTTTTTCTTTTTTTTTTTTTTTTTGTTGGTAGTTTAAAGCTGACATGCAGCCCACTTCGGTTCATATCAACGGTCGGCCGATCGGTCGCTCGGTTGGTCGGCGTCGTCATCATCATTTTTTATGTGGCAACTGTCATTAGCTTCCTTTTGCGCTGTTATTTATCTTGAAGTTGACTTTGGCTGCAGTCGGCCGTCGACGGCGGCAGCGGCTGCGGCGGCACTCAAATTGAAGCCAGAGACACATAATTGCGAATTATCAGCATTTTACATTGACATTCTACGCATTTTTAATGACTTCTTTGGCCCAGAACCAACTTTGACTCTGACTGCGACCCGAAAGCATTTTGCTAAATGTGCAAAATACTTCTCCCTCTCCTAGTCCACCCGTTTTTTGTCTCTTGCCCACTGCATATCCTGTCACAAAAAAATACGACAAGAATTTCAACTGTCTGCTGCATGCTAAACAAGTGCGCGGCTTCGGTCGCGCGCGCCCGACTCGAAGATACCCTGCAGCCTGTCTTTACATAGATTTCAATCGGATTAGTGCAAGATATGGAAAGGAAAAAAATTATAAACTCCGTCTGTGTACGATGAGAAGCTTCCTTCTGCCTGTCGCACACATTCGCACAACACCAGTATACCCTATGGGCAAGGGGTATTAAAGAACTGCCTCATACAGAGAAGCGAAAAAAAGCAACTTAAATAACATCATTGGCATTTGACAGGCAGACGACGTGTCGTCTTCGACACAGGACACACCCACAGGCCCCTTACTTACCCCAAGCTACCCCGTCTAGCCCCCCCCCTCCTCCGCCCCCATTGTAGCTTTAACTTTATACAGCGTCAAAGCTTTCGGTTACCCAACTCAAATGGATGACCCTCTGTCCCGGGATGTTCGTTTAGCTGGATGTGAACGGAGATAAAGTATTCAAGACAATTTATGACACATTTTTGATTTGCTGTACAAGGGGCCTCAGGATGTCCGTTAAGTGCTCTGTCATGCCACTCAATGCGAACACTTGTCGATTTCGGCCTTAACCTTGCATGCACAGAATCACACACACACACACACACATGCAAACGCACGCCGCACGCTGTGAACAGCTGCTGCGCCTATTCCCCACTTTTGAAACTAAGTTCGTGAATAACTTTTATTTTTAATATATTATTAATATATTATTAATATATTTTAGCTAGAAGAAATCTACAATGAAGTCAGCTGTATTGGAATAGACAATTTTATAATCAACTTTTCCGTAGGCAACCAATAAATCGTGGGTGCGGTGACATCAATAACATGATATCACCGCTCTTAAGTCTCACCTGCATGAATGCTATGGAAAGTTCATGCCAACGGCAGAAATCGCGAATCTAGGCCATGTCAGGTTCACTTCTGGATGGGGCGTGTACTTATAGACGCCACTGTTAGGGACTTTGCCAGCTGGCTTATGAACAAAATTTCCAAAATTTCCACTCAAAGATGCGAGAATATTTTTTCTTATATTTGAATATATTATTTCATAGACTTAATTTGATAATAATAAACGTCTTTTTATACAATGTGAAAAAAGAGTATATTCGTTTCGTGCAGTGTCCGTCATGAAGGTAGAGACTGGAAATTTTGAATATACATATATGCTTGTAGTTATCTGCTTCAGACAAAGTGTTAAGATTTTGGGTAATCGATAAGTCAAAAATCGGATATGACTATATTTCCCACAGCTTTTAAGCTAGCGGCGTATATATTAGAACAAATTTCCCGGAAAATTTTCCTGCTGCGTTTGAAATTTGAAGATTTCAAGATCGAGCCGGAAGATGTTGGCTACGCTCACGCTTTAAAAAAGGTGAACGAGTATCAGGCAGTCGGTTACTGCCGACCGCAGCGTTCTTACTTGCTAGAATTTGTTACTTAATTAATGGATGTCTTTAAAGCTAAGTATTTGTACCGTGGTACTCGAATAAATTCGCCTACGTTGATAAGGTTGTCGGTCTGCCAAGAATGAAATGCGGCAATTTTATGTTTTATTATGTTCCCATTATTATTATTATTATTTTGAATTATCTAAAGCTTTGGCCACTCGAGTCCCATTTATGCAAGCTCAGCAGAAATAGAGACCGATCCCAAGACGGGAACTGAGGCCGAGAACGAAACCGCGACCGCGACCGCGACCGAGATTGCGACTGAACCCGCATAATAATGACCATTCAAGTCGCCCGATTTCTGGGAACACTTCTGGGCCGCAGCGGAAGTCGAGAGTGTGAAATTCCGCGAAGCGACTGCGGCATTGATTAGCTTTTGAATGCGGCCCCCTTGGATATCTAAATATTGGCTTGGGGTTCCTTAGCCAGATTTCATGTTTGATGGCCGGTGACATTGGGCCAAAATGTTTGAGTTAATCAATTTCCTTAACCAATTAGATCTAGTTTGCAAAAGAAATGGAGGGAACCCGTGCGCAGGTACAAATGCAGATTCGAGCCATTTTGTTTTGTACTTTAGTCTTGGCCATATCAAATAGCCGCGATAGCAATCAAAGCTAGGCGATCGCCAACTTGTCGCGCCGTTGACGTATTTGGGCCATAAATCAGCGGAGCTGGCGATCATGTCCGGCCATGTTGCGACATGACACGCATCGAGCTCTTAGGCTCCTTGGCCCCCTCGGCCCCATTTGCAGTTGTCAAAAATTCGCACATTTTTTATACATTTATTCGAGCAGGGTACTCGCTCACCTGCTCCTCCCGCCCGCTCGCACCCTTGGCCCCTGAGCCACCCTGTCATGTTGCCGGCAATTAAAATTGGTTCCCTGCCTCAGTGTCGTCCCTCCCCCCGTCCCCCATCGCCCATCCGCCAATCGGCGAGCGCAGCTGTTAAATAATTTATGAAGTGCGTAGGGTTTCTGGTGCGCATTTCAAGCTGTGCCCGTCGACTTCGATATGTGTGTGTGTGTGTATATAGTGCGTACGTATATATTTTTCGGGGCATCGCTCACGCACTTTTTTGTGCGCAGCCGGAAAATATTTGTCCACGCAATTTTTGCTCATTAAACTTTTTGGACACATTTTGCGCGCTGCATGCAAATGCCGCTGATTAACTTTGCCAATCGCTGGATGGGCACGGGATGCGGGCTGGGGGATGAGCGGGAGGCGGAGGCGGTGGGGGCGGGGGGGGGTCGGGGTTTGCGAATGGTCAGGCCTTGGCGCCAGTTTCGCTAGGCGGCTGCGCTTTCTGCTTCAATGGCAGCCCATAAATCAACAGGTTTAGCTGAAGTCAAGAGGCTACACACGCGCCATGGCGTGGAACTGAAACCGAAACTGAACAGCAACAGAAACCGAGAAGAAACCACGTAAAGCCCACTCTAACTGGAGACACGTTCCGGCCCTAACTCTGGCAGCTGGCTTTTAACATTTAGAAGCACATCTTGGCCAAGTGCTCGCTCAAGCACAACAACAACACCGTCCAGCCCCTGGGCGCCCGTTCGCGGCTCGCCCTCGTAATGCAAGCGCCAAAGTCTGGCCACGGCGCAACAGCCCAAAAACCCGAGCCCACGACCGGGCCCTAGCCAAGACCGAACCCGGCCCGAGCTGCAAGCACCCAAAGCCAAGCTGAAGAGCGCAACCTGATTAATTATGAATTGGAATGAAGTGTCTGTTCGGTGTGCACTTGGACCGCACTCGGACTGCAATTGGAGTGCACTTGCAGCCGCGTGCGCGGCACTTTTCATATTTTTACGCTTGCGGAGTTCGCGTCGCGACGGCAAATTGTCTAGGGGCGCATTCGAGCAACAACTGTTGTCACGCTATAGGGCCAGATAAGCGGCCAGGAGCGCATCTGCAGGTGCACGCAACAGGTGCCCAGCTCCAAATTACTCAATTCGCAACTAATCGCAAAGCTAACTAATCTACAACACTCAAAAATTAAAGAAATTTTTTTTTGCTTTTTTAATTTTTTAAGTATAGTTTAACAATAGCCGAAATCGTTCTTGATTATTATTGTTCTTTTGCAATTTGTAGGTCATCAGAAAGTTGTGGGAGATATGGATTTTCGCAGTTTTTTGTTCAACTTTCTAGCTTAATCTGTATACTTTATCTGATGCGGGAATACAATAATATATATTCCAAGTTTGAAGTCCTTAGCTTCAATAGCGGCAAACAAAATTGCGTTCATACGAACAGGCGTTATGATTCAAAACTAAGGTTGCTCAAGGATTACTTATCTGTGATCTGTTGTTATATATTTGTAGAGTCAAGATCAATCTTTGGGCTCTTTTGGGCCCGCTCAGAACTGAAGTGCCCTACTGGAGGGCAAGCAGAAAGAGTTCGTTCGGCGGGGGCAAGTCCTGTGGCAAGGTCTGGACATGCACAATGCTCAACGCTCAATGCTCAGCGGCACGTCTTAGTGTCTTTATCATATAAACGGTGCGATTTAAATTAATAATTAAGTCTCGCTTGTTCTGAGCTGGTCTGGTTCCGTTTCTGTTCCGTTTGCGTTTGCGTTTGCGTTTGCGTTATTGCCGAGGGTATCTGCCAGCTGTTCGTCTTCGTCTTCGTGTCGGTTGCAGGTGGATGCGGATTAAACTGCCACAAAGCGCAATAAATCAACGGAGACATTGGCCGGCCCCGGGTGCAGCCAAATGCGAACACTTCCCCCATGCCAGAGGCAACGAAGTTCGTGTCATCATTGATATGCCAAATAGGATTCTGGCTGATTTTCATTACCGATTCTGACAACTAGCGCGGGAGTTACGCAGACGGAAAAACAAGGCACTCGAAAAGAAAAAAAAAAAACAAGACAAAGGTAAAAACATTCAGCCAAAGCCTGTACCCATAATAAAAAAAACTAAAGTAATCTGCAAGATTTTATGCTTCTAGCTTTAAGACGGAGGCAGATAAATAGATTTTGTCGATTTACCATGCGCCCAGTGGGCGTAGCCAAAAAGCCTTCGTACTTAATCTTTCGCGACTATACGCGAGCATATATTCCAAGTTCCAAGTCTCTAGCTTCAATAACGGCTGAGAAAATTGCTTTCATAGCAAAACATTGCACCCAATACAAGTGTAAGAATTATAAGTTGCAAATGCACGGGGAGATTATGTACTACAAGTATATATCCATATACTATTATATTTATTGTCGAAACATGTTTATTTATTTTCATGGCTGTAAGGTGGTTTTAAACCGAACCGGTTCAAATATATTTAAATTAATTATATCTTGAACCCATTGAAAATGGGTAAATGCATTTTGTGCAAATGTAAAGAATGTATATTCTAAGGAAAAGTTAACAATTTATAAAAAGTACTTACCTAGCCCGGAATAGTGTATGTAGAAGAGGTCGGTAGAAGCAAAGCGTTGCCAAAGCCGTCACAACAGTCAAAAATGTGGCTGAAACAGTTTCATTAAAACAAAATTTGACGTGCTCGTTCACCGAACAGTCCAAGTACAAAAAATACAACTGCGCAGGAGACGAAAGCGAAAACCGTACGAAATCAGAAACCACGTGGGACAGGATCAACTGGTCGAGAATAACGGAGACGCCACTGCAACATCGAGGGAATTATGCAGCAGCTGCCGCACTGAGAGCAACGACAGCAAAGCAAGAGTGCAACATCAGCAGCAGCAGCAGCGTCGCGACCTGGTTGTAGGACAGGAGAAGATGCTATTCATGGATGCGTTGTTCAACAGCCTGCTGGTGGTCAGCTCCGGCTATGCGATGTACACGCTGCATCCGCTGCAGACGCCCTACGGCTACGCGGCGGCCGCTCTCAGCCTCGTCCATGGGCTGTTGGGTGTGGTCCGGGCGGCGAACAACGATGACGACGAGTGCAATCGGGTGCGGCAGATAACGTCGGGTATCATGGAGCTGGTGCCGCTGCCGTTGACCAACATTGAGCTGTATCTGAAGTCGTCAATGCCGCACTTGGCGCTGGCCCACAGCTGTTTCCTGGTGCCGCTCGCCTTCGACGTGGTGGCCAAGTGGCGCGACGTCGAGGACAACTCAACAGTGACGCTCAAGGATCTGACGCTGCTCGGCAATGTCGTCTCGCTGCTCTTCCTGGGCGTCAATCAGTCGAGCAACGTTTACGGCGGGATGGCGGCGATCGCGTTCGGTGCACGCTACGGCTCCGTCATGTTCGATTATTACTGGGAGGGACTGGGCGTCCACTTCAATCTGCTGGCCAACTCGGCATTCATTATGCTAATGGCCATGACCCTGACGGCCAAATCCTAACCAACGAATCCAACCGCCTCCCGCCGCACATCCCGACCGCATTTCGACAGCATCTTTCATCGTTTCGTTTCGGCGGCTCAAGGCTAACGCGTGCGGTTCATTGGCTCAACAATGGCTCAACCGGCGGCTCAATAAACTTGCAATTAATGTTGGCAAATTAAAATGCAAAAATAAACATTAATTGTTTTGTCAAAAAATTAAGTGTTTTAAGCGTCTGTGTGTTTTTCGCCGGCAACGCACCACAGCGACAGATCCGCCGGCAATGGGGCAACAATTCAACGCCAATTTACGGCAACGATGAGCCATTGAGCGGAGATAGCCGCGAACCGGTTCTGAACCGCATCGCTGGCGGTTTCAGCCAACGGATAAACTGACGCTCCGACTTCGCTTAATCGACTCGACTAATGTCGATCAGGAAAATGCGATACTTCCTCGCCGTTTTAAGTATGGACTATTCTAGGATAGTTCTTTTACCTAATTAAAATGTGGGAATATTGATCGTTAAGATGGATTTGTGGGAACGGAATCTTTAGTGGAGATTATCAGCAAGCTATCCCTCATTTAATGTATCTAACTCTAACCCAAAAAATGTTAACACTTTATCTATTTATATTTTTAGATTCAAGCGCAAATAGTATTTTCTAAAAAATTTGAGTTTAATGTAGATTTTAATCGATTTTGTAAAAACGCAGTGGCTTATCGATCATTTAAAATAAACTTAATCTGCCATGGACGAAAACTTGAAGTATCTAGCTCGTATAGTTTCCAGACTTGAGTCAAACAAAAGTGTTTTTATTACTCTATGCGGATTTTCAATTGGGAACATTAAAAGCCCTACAAAAGGTTGACTAAGGAAGCTTAAGGAAGCTAACTGCAAGTTTCTAGAAATTTACTAAATATAAATAATTGTTAATAAAATTTGATTTTAAGGCCAAATGGCCAGTGGTATTCCTGCTAGCCATTTCTGGATAGAGGATACGACAAGAGTAATGGTCAGCCCTGAAGGAACAGGGTACACACACACACACACGCACACGCACACATGCATAGTGCACTGCTTGGCGCGGCGAATTGTGTTGTCTGCTTTCGGGCGCAGGCAGAGCCCGAAATGCGAAAGGCGCCGTTTTGCGGCGAATATCAGGAACATGAGACAGATACAGGAAAGAGAAACTGTTAATGAAACGGCACCATAAAAATTGAAAACAAATGTGCGGAAAGGGCCGGCGGTGAAAACAGCATGGCGATAATTTATGCATTTTAATTAATTGCCAGTTCAGTATGTGGCTGCACTTTGGAGACGTTTTATGATGTGCTTACGTCCCAACGCGGGTCCTCAGATGCGACCCGCATTCGACTCCAGCCGTACCCCCAGCCAGGCACTAATCATGTCGTCAGGCGCGGAAATACTTTCGCATTTGCATGCGTCGACTGCGGCTGCGGCTGCGGCTGCGGCTGCGGCTTCGGCGGTGGCACAACAAACAAAGCCATTTTGCGCAGCGACAGAGGAGCGACTGCAGCGGCGACAGCGGTAACGGCAACTGCAGAGGAAATATCGCGGCAGAAAAGATAACAAAAAATTAAAGCTAGCAAAAGAAGTAACCGCAAAAGCATTTCAAAAATGCACAACAAAGAAGGTAAAATCAACACAAAAGAAATCGACAACAGGCAAGCGAAAGAAAAAAAAACACGCATCTGTACATGTGTGTGTGTGTGTGTGTAGATACAATAAACAAAAACAAAATGAAGAGAACCAACAGAGGAAACAACAAAAAGTGAACACGACCAAACTGCACGCCAATGCGCCGGCGCAGACGTTGTTGCTCATGCATGTGCATGTGTGTGTGTGTGTGTGTGTGCACCATGGGGAATTCGAACAGCTTTTCTGGCAAAATTATCTTTTTTTAAAAGCGCTTCAAATAAACAACTTTTGGTGTAACTACCTTAGAAATACATCAACTAGCAGCATTATCATACTAGAAATGTTAGCAGAATCGAAGTCTGTTAAGATAACAGCTGTTACGAACAACGTGCACTTTCGGTGTATGTAAGTTTAACAAAAAAGTCTCTGCCGACAAGTTTTGATCAAAATTAATATTTGTGCTTCCTTGCTTAGAGCTTAGTTTCCAAAATTGAATTATATATAATTCTGGTGTGCTAAAATGTCGAAAAATCGAGGGTTTTTGGATAGATGCGATTGTTTGTAATTTGTAGAATCATTAGTTATGAGCTTGGGGCATTTCATTTTATAGTACAATATTTGGCACAAAAATATACTAATCTAATGTCAATAGCTATATGCACACAAAAATAATCACACATTAAAAAACAACTTAAAAAAGCTTACATATGTATGTATATAGATTCTCTGCGATTCATCCGATCTTTAGGTAATTTTTAACATATCCCACCTGCCTGTCAAATATCTAGAATGTGTATTTTTTAGTGTTGTAGGCTTTGCCTTTAAATTGGCAAGTTATGTTTCAAAATTCGACTAGATCGACAAACTTAGTGGGATCCCAAAAAGCGTTCCGATTGCCCATAGTGCATTGCGCAAGTTCAAAAACCTGCGAATATGTATTGTAAGTCAATCGTCGTTTGCCGTTGCCCCAGCAGAGTCAGACAGCGGCTGAGTCACAGTCTGCTAAAAAGCCGGCCGGCCGGCCGGCGTTGCCGCTGTTTGCGTGATTATTAAAAAAAAAAAAAAAAAAAAAAAAAAAGCAGGAAAAACGACCAGTCACCGCAAGCAGAAGAGCAACAATGAGAAGTGGATGGCGAGACGAAAACAGAGACGCGGACAGACGCTGACGCGCCGAGCATTTGCACATGCATGCAAAATGGACCGATGGCGGCGACAGACTGCGAACGGTCGGCCGAACGAGCGCTGCAAAGCGCAATGGCACGAATACGGCTAATGAATGCGAAGTGGAACACAGACAAGAAATGAGGCTAAGCGCACGAAGGCGAAGATTAAATACCCTAGCAATGGCAAAACGAAATATAAGCAGTTGACTATGCAATTAGTTTGTGAATATATGTATGTGTGTATGGTAAACCTAAGCATACATATGTGTGTTGTTCGACACACACATATGTATATACATATACTTGTTGCAAACTTAACGAGGGAGTCGAAATGCCTGCGCTGAATGCTAGAGTGCACAATCGAAGAACGCCGACGCAGTCAGCAACGTAGAGACACATTGATGCATGTGTGTACATACATACACATGTTTCTGCGTATATTTGCTTACACACACACACACACACACACACACATATGTGCGTGTGCATACGCATGTGTGTTTTTGTTGCTGCTGTGCGCCGACGCAGCACGCCATTCAAAAAGCTGCACTTCGATTTCGATTTTTGCAGCGCCAGTCGATGATTTTGCTGTTGCCTGCGCCGCACTGTTTGCCGCGCTCTGCTGTACGTGATTTGTTTGCGAATCTTAACAAAATACTTGTGCACACAAATGCCTTAAATTACCGCGAAAGGCGTTATTCGTTTTAATATTTGGCGGGCACAAATACAAGGGAAGAAATCACTGTTTACCAATTGTTCTCATACCCTGAGCCCATTCAAAACGGGTGTACTGGTTGTGTGCAAATGTACATGTAAATGTAAATGTATGTAACAGGGAGAAGGAGGCATCTCCGAGCCCATCTAGCCATGTCAGTCTGTCCGTCCGTCTAAAGCCTAGAGAAAGATCCTTGAACTGGCGTATTAAAACTGACAATAACCCGTTATATCAATGTATGGAGTAGGTGTATACATATATGCATACATACATGCATGTGTATGAGAATCACCGCACAAAGATTTACATACATGTATGTATGTATGACCCAATCAAAACTTAAATGCATGATTTCTTAAATATAAAATACATAAATATTTTTGCATTTCTTATATTACAACTATTTATTTGACACGAATTTAACTATTACTCTTTTTCTCTCATCAATTTGACATGCGATAGGTTTGGTCAGAAAGATGGTACAGTTTTTAATATTTTAATCAAATTGTAACCATATGAAATATTGACACAAAAGTGAATTAAAATGGCATTCCCGTATATTAGATGTGAGGCAGCCTTAGTATACATTGTTTCATATAAGATGATCTCAATTCTTAAATATTTACAGTTATTGGCAAACTAATTTTACTGCAGGCAATGATCATTACAAAGCTCTCAAATAATGAAAAATAATAGCTAAAGTAAGTACAGTTAAAAACACACATGCATATGCTGTGAAAAAGTAACTTTACTAGATTTTTGAAATTAAATTAAATAATATATCGTTAATTTCAAAAATGTGTTATCTGTATTTGGTAGTAAATTAGGAAGGAAAGTGATTTTGAAAAATATATGATCACAATATTTCAATTTCAATAAATTACAATTACATTTTATTTTGTGGCTTAAGTTAGGAACGTTCGACTGTAGCTGCAAATGTGCATAAGGCTGTGTGTGTGGGGTCTGAGTCACAGTTATATACGAATAGGTTCGTATGAGTGTGTATACGTACATATACACATGCACGCACACATACATATGCGTGTAGTTCCATTAAGCGTGGGAGCGCGTACTACACTGAGTCACATTTCGCGGAAATTTGCCAAACTATAACAACACACACACACATTGTACATGTACATATACACGCACACACACACGCAGCCATATGTACATGTTAATTGATTATGAATGAGTAAATTAAACGTAACGGTTTCGTGCCAAGAACGCTGCTCTCTACGGCCGCATTCAGAGATTAATGAACAATGAATTCGAACGAGTGTTGCGAAAATTAAGAGAACACTATAAGCCGATGATTGGGCTTATGAGATTCAAATGGGTGTTTAAATATGTATGTACAGTCGCAGTGGAAAGTAATTGCCAAACAAAATAAGAGTGCTCTAGTCGGGAGTGCCCGACTAGGGCATACTCTGAACCCTGTCCTTACATACATTGCAATCCTCTTGCATTCATTTTTCTTATCGAATTTTGGATATTGAAAAGTTGAAGTCTCTAGCTCTTATAGTTGAGCTGCCTCCTTTTTCCTGTTACATACACTTGCACAAAACCAGTATACTCTTTTTAGCCACTTTCAATGGGTTCAGGGTATAAAACCATAGCGCAAGTTAAGAAGCTTGAATCAATATGCGGAAGAAAAAATCTATAATCTCAATAATAACTCTGTGAAAAATATTGACAGTTGCAGAACTGTAGCTAATATTTAATCTTTTTTATTTAAACAATGTTGTTATTAAAAATATTAATAATATACCCTTAAAACTTAACTTAACTCCTTTACTAACATTGTCAAGTTTTTCCTCTTAAAGAATATTAACTTAATATAAAAATTTCATATTTTTCAAAAACTACAATATTAACTACTGTAACATTCTTTCTTGTTAGAAATTATTTGGTAATTCTTGAATAAAAATAATAAATATGTTTCTATGTGATATGAATAAACGATTAAATTTTGAATTGAAATGTGAAATGTGAATTATTAGAAAACTTGTATAGTACCCTATATAAGCCTATTTGCACACTAAGTCAACAACAATGTTTATAAAGATAAGCTAACTTATATACATATAATTATAATATATCGGTTTCGTTGGCAATATCGGGTGCATGTAGATTAAATGTGAAAGTTCATACTATACGACTATATTATTTATGACTTTGTCGGAATGGGGGCGCAGAGGGAGGGGGAAGTTGGCAGTTGGCAGTTGGTAAAAGAGAGGCCATCGTCCCGTTCAAGTTTGACTTTCAATTAGCATAAACGTTAAGTCAGGCAATAAGAACTTGTTAATTGCGGCAATGGCGATATGACCAAACATTTCCGCTGCTTTTGCGACTGAAGTCATTATAAGTGGCATGTTAACGAGCAGATGCCACATGCGCCCACCTAACTGTGGCCAATTCATAAGTATTCAAATTTGTGTGTATTCATATTTATTAACGGATTGCAACGTGCCGGCAAACAAGGAAATCAAATCAAACTCAAAATCAAAAAGCAAACTAAAACTGCGAAATCGAAACGATTTATGTTTATGGAACGCAGAACACGTCACAGCAAACACGAAACACGAAGCAATAAAGGAAACTGCGAAATTAGTGCGAACCATTTGCATTGATTTAGTTAATTCATGTTTGAATGTTTATTTGATTTGCCGCACCAGAATTAGCATACGCACTGCCAACCTGATCGAAAACCTCAGCAGCAGCATTAGCATTAGCATCAGCATCAGCATCAGCATCACCTGTGCCCTGTGCTTTGGGCTAAGACGCTAAAGCCTTTGAATTTGGCCAGCGGCTCACCTGGGGCTTAGCACCTGCCTGCACCTGTTGCGATGCGACGGTGGCACAAAGTTATTCACTAAACGATCAACTAAATATATGCATGAAAGTCGCACGGGCCAATGGAGCGTCATTAGGCGACAGTTAGGAAACAAGTTTTAAGTTAGTTTGATATTATCATGAGATGATGCCATATTCGAGCCGTTGCCAGCTTCGAGACGATAATAAATATCGTGAAGCTTTGAAAAGCGGCAGCCCATAAAATGTTCTCGCTGTCGATACAAGCATACAAACGCATACATACATACAAATTAACATACAAACATATGTGCGTGTGCATGTGCTAAATGAATATACGAGTAAAATATCAAATTAAAAAAAAAAAAAAAGAACATGAAATGATAGTAATAATCGTTATGGGTATACCAAAAAAAAAAAAAGAAAAAACGCATTAATTAAATTAGTTAAATCGCCATGAGTGTCACATTAAAATTTTTGTTTCACTTTTTTTCAAACCCGTTTTAGTTCAAAAAAAAATTGTAGATCTTATGCGCCGATCTCTCAAGACGAGCCTCTGCGGATTACCTAACAAAATTGTTTAAGTACTAGGCCACATCAATATCTAACACAAGAGTCTAGTATCATTTAGTGGAAACGCCCCTCGACAAAGCAAAAAAAAAAATCCCCCAAAACTTGCCTTGATATTTCTGATACAATATTTTACCAGATAACTGGCGCGTGTGAACGGGCTGAAAAAACTGATCTCCCCCATGAGTAATGGGGCAAATTGAAATTAAATTGAATTTTAAGTTTGATAAAGAAATTTATTATATTCAATTTATTATATTAAAGTAAAAATAGTAAATAATAGTCAGTTTGGGCGTGACGCAGATTAAATACCTTTCTGGCCATATCGCAAATGAGTGCTATATATTTTTTATAATATTAAAATTAATATTTAATAATATATTTTACATATGGCAGCTAATGACGTGGTTATCATGGAATTAGTTCAATGAGTCTTGAGAAGCAAGAATTCAATTTATGTCCGAGCCGTTCTATATCAGTTAAGATACATTACATATATATTACAGAGTCAAGAATTGAGAATTCTAAGTTCCTTTGGGCGTTGCCACGCGGCTGTCGTGACTAAGAAAGATCGCCGAGAACGCTGCTGATTTAGCTCGTAATTGTACAACATATACTTTTAGTTGCCACATACGTGTCTACATGTGTGTAAGTGTGTGTGTGTGTGTACATCTATCCATTTGCGTAGCTTTAACGTTGTCGCGCAAATGTCGCCGATGTCTCGTCGCATTTGAACTCATTTCGGTTGTACAAAAGCATTTTGTATTCGAAATGGGATTGGGAGACGTTTCCATTTAATGCTTGGAGAACGGGCGGCCGGGTGCGTTCGAAATTCAAGTGAAAAGCATTTTCAGCATTTTCAGAGCGACAAATGTGTTGCCAGTTGTCAACAGAAAGTAGGTGAGGCGACGATCAAACGCAACACGCTCACAGCTGACAGTACAAGCCCAATAATATGTACGCCTTTATAGACTTCTTCGCTATATACAGACTTATTTGTGCTATTGGTACAGCTCCGTCAGGGTTTTGTAACTTTGCGTTAGAGTCCAATTAAGATGCGCATTATGATGAAATTCAAAACCGAAAACAGGCACAAGGCAAAGGCTTACCTGAAAATGGCCCGAAACTGCCAAAGGACAAAAACAAAGAACACGCCAAATAATATTTGCATGAAAAGGACGAGCTTTCCATTCAATGCCAAGAGAACCAACAACAACATCAATCACAATAATAAATACCTAAGCACACTCATAACAATATAATGAATACGTATACCTGAACAACAAAAAAAAAAAAAAAAAATGCCAAAAAAGGTGGTTGAACTCTATGAGGAGGTAAAGCTTTGTCCATGAACCAGCGAGTGAGTGCGCTGCGAGTTATTCAGTTTTACCTGATAGCGGAACCTAATAAGAATAAGAATCTGAAATTAGATGTCCTTGTTGGCCTTTAAACAAAGTACAGTCATCTCCATATCATTTCTGCTGCTAATTCGCTTTCCATAAGAAATTTCAGTCTCAAATATTGTACAACAAAATATAGAGAATTTAATTATAGAGCATTATATGCTTATTATTTTTTTTAATAAAGGTGAATTCATAAAATGTCTATTTAGTTCATGAAAATTAGGAGAAGAAGAAGAAAAAAATTTAAGATAAATATATTTATTTTGAGTAAACTGTTGAATGAACACGGAAAGCGATAAAATCACCTTAGAACTAAACGCTTGAAAACATATTTACATTAACTAAAACATCTAAATGACTCTCAACAATCGAGACTGGGCAATAATACTTGACAACGACGAATAGACTTCCTTATGGCTTTAACATGTCAATGGGAAATATTAATGAAGTGTGCACTGATAATGCGAAATAATAATTGTTTCTACACACACATATGTATCTTGATTCTGCTACATATTTATAAATATACTCGACATATTCGTAGGTAGCAAGAAAATCTCTGTCAACGTATACTCTTTTCCATATACTCAACAAATTCTTATTTTTATTTTATTGGTACTTTTTTAGAATTTAATTGGAAATTGTTCCATTTATTATTTAAAAGAAAATATATTGCTTCACCTTATCAATTAGCTTTTTTTTTATTAAGAGGTAAAATGAGATTCCTGAGTACAGTTGTGGGGTTAAAATTTTCTCTGTCACAGAAGATAACACGACACGCGCCCAACTTTATTACACTTTGATAATTTATATTATAACAACTGGACTGCATGGCGGGAAAATTATCAAAATATTAAGTGGTCAAACGATCAGAAATGCCTTGTGTACTATCTGAAGATTAACAAGAGCCGACTGTAGCTAAAACTGTTTTGAAGTGGCCATCATAAAATTAAAACGTGATTTCAAATGAGCACTTAAGGGAAAACTTATTCTAGACTTTTTTGAGTTTTTATCACAGTTTCGAGCACTTGACGCCTATCGCAACGATCTCCAAGGCCAGCAAATATGCCGATCCGAATTTGACAGCTAAGAAAATGGTATGGTAATGACAATAAATAAAATTCAATTAAATTTAAAATAGTTGCTGTGGCGTTATCGGAACTCAAACATCAAGGCCGATGTCGGGCGAAATTAAAGAAAAAATTTGGTTTTCATACCCTTGCAGAGGGTACCACAGCTTTGTCACGACTCCCAAACCAAAAAATATTACTTTTTTATACCCTCAACCCATTGAGAATAGGGAAAACAAACATCAGATATAATCAAATATAAAGTAAAAAATAAAAAATTATGTGCTTTTTTTCTGCTTAATACCACATATTAATTTAATTTGATCCTATAAATAACTAGAGCATAAATTAATTTATATGGCTTGAAGGGTATTTCATTTTCGGCAAATACACTTTTTTGTACTTCCCCTCTTTCAAATTCATTTATTACCGAAATCGAAGTAAAGAATGAGTTTGGGGTCTGTCAATGCACATCCGTGTCTACAGCTCAATTCAAGAGGTATATATTCCCAAAAAAAAAGTAATTAGACAGTTATCAGATTATATAGTGATCGGTTTTGTTCGAAGTGTTCTTAAAATATTCAAAATAAAAGATTTCTATAAAACAATCTGGCTAGAAAACCCCCTATCCCTAGGCTGTAATATATAAAGTCGCTTGCCCTTGAATTTCTTCTGCACTTATTGCGCTTCAAATTCGCTCACAATCTGACAAGGGTCAATTATGCGCTTCAATTAAACTGTATTCAGCAAACAAATTAACAATTAAATATGGATTGATGTCTGCTACCCAAATGTGCGTCGTAAAATAAAAAAATAAAAAAAAAAGAGAAGGTAGAGAAGCACAAGAACCACTTGAAACGGGCCAACAAGGGTGGCAATTGCTGCGGCAACGGGGATGACAACGATCCTCCTCAAGGGGCGCAAGGATCTACCTCAGCCAGGGCGGGCCACAGAAATGTCAACAATAACAATCGGATTGCCTATTGAAATGACGGCGTAATAAGCATCGGTTGATGAACGCACACCATTACACCATATAAGCCCTAGCGGCACAATCAAAGCAGCCCTGGATCTGGGCGAACTGTGGCTATATCACAGCGTACCAATTAAAAAGCAACCAAATAAATTAACGCTACCTTGGCAGTTGGACAAGCTGCACGGTGGCAGGCCGGCGATCGCAATATGCAAATTAGGTTATGCTGGGGGCCCTCACGTGCCGGCCCAAGTGGCCGATTTGGTGCTTGGCTCGTCCAAAATTCAGACACGTAACAGTGAAAACATAAAAATTGACAAAGCAATCGCACAGGTGTAGTTGAGGTGTCACCCCATGGCCGAGACGACGATCGGGCCCTGGTTCTGTTTCTGTCTCTGTTTCTGTTTCTGTTTCTGTTTCTGGTGCCCAGGAAGACCCACTCGAATAGTTTGTACGCTTTATGGGTTTTGCGAGCGCTGTCTAAGCATTTCATGAATTTCTGAATTGGTTTTATTTCGCAAGAACTTTTCAGCTCCTCGTTCTTGTTGGCCAACAGCGAGTTGTCAACACGTTCGAGCCATCCCGTAGCGCAGCCATTGTAATAAAAATTCCCAAGAATGTTGGCCAGACTTCTGCGTGGCCCATACTAAAGACTGGCATTAGCATTTGAAGCCACCGATTGCGTCATGGACGCGCATCCAGACCGCGAGTGCGTGAATGAGTGTCACTATGAGTGTTACTCGCTCTGAACTACTCACACCCAACGGTAACGAGAAAAAAGAAAGGGTCTATTAATGGATTTGCCACGATAATGCATCCGCTGACTGTTGCGGCCAGGTCATTAGCGGCCAATGTCCAGACGTGACGATCGCCGCCCCGACACCTTCAACCTGCCCCTGGGCTAAGCCGCAGGCAGACAGGTTCCTCCCCGGATGATCCAAGTCAACCGGTTCCAAATCTTGTCGCCCAGTGACATTTCAATCAGCCTGAGCTGCTTGCATAATGACGAATGATGATAAATGATGATGTTTCGAGTCGGACACGAACATAAATACTAGTGAATATGGTCAAATTATGTATACAGTTATCCTTTGCAGACATTGTATAAATTTGCGCACATGTTCAAAGCAGCTTTATCTTATTTATAAACATTTTCTGTCTTTCTGATAAGAATTTGCTAAAATAAGAATAATTTTAAGCTTTGGCATTAAATCAAAATTAAATGAAAATCACGAAAATGTTTGCAAGGGTTTAAGATATGTATAAAATCAGATATTGCAATACTGAATAAAATTATAAAATTAAAGAATTACAAAAAGTTGATCCAAAATTATTTAACTATAAAATAAAAATATGAAAATCATGAATTTGCCTGCTTTATTTGACTGGACCTTTTTCCAAATAGGGCCGAACTGTTTCCCATTGAATTTGGGTTTTTGTTCCTTGGTTGTCAATTCCAGTTACGAGCTGTCGATAATCCGCCATACACATTTCGTTCCCCTAATGTACTTGTGTGTGAAAAAGGACACGGGCGCAGAAAACTTCAGAACGGTAGCAACGACAACGACAACAACAACAACAACAACAGTTGCCTCTGCCTCTGTTAACGGCTTCGTCGCTGCCTCTGCAACGCGCCCTGTAACGATGCGTCGCGACGCCGCCGCCGTGAACTGAGGCCACCCCCGGAATGCTATTTATAGCTGCTCAGACTCTGCCTATGGGCGAGCTTGGACGTAGACCCATCAACTGGTTCTATGGTGTAATGGTTAGCACTCTGGACTTTGAATCCAGCGATCCGAGTTCAAATCTCGGTAGAACCTGCATTCGGAATGCGCGTCCTTGCTCTTTTGCTGCGATTCCACAGAGAGCCCTCCTTTTTTTTTGCCAATTATATTTACTATGTATTTCTTTTTTTTTTTTTTTTTTTTTTGAACAACTGTTTTACAGTTTTTGGTATTCACTTCCGTTGCCTGATTGACAGAATGGGCCTGTTCCAGATCATAATGATGTTGATTAGATAGCGTCCAAAACTGCTCAACGCCGGACTCTTCACTCTATGCCCTATTATTTGGTTAATCAAGTGATAAAAATCATTTATTTGCTCACCAGCCCCATACCCTGACCGCCCATACTGATAACCATTGCCAGTATCATTTTTTTTTTCCTTCGTTTTGTGTCACGCATTTAGTCAGCTTTTGCCTCCGCTGTTGTTTATCTCAACCTAATACAATTGGGTTGCACAGATACAGTAAAAGAGGACCAAGTTTTTTATAAGTAGCCCATGCAACAAAATAAAATTGAACTAGTCAAACTAATCTTAATATCTTGAATTGTAAATTTATTTGGAACACACAGCCTTTAAAGTTGTCATATATCATTTATCAAATATCTCAAGCGAAACAAGAAATGTATTTAATGTATTGGTCGGTAATTAAATACACTCGTTCACGAACTGATAAGAGTATATTGGGCTTATGCAATGTCCGCCTTGCTCTCCAGCCGTATGTAGCTTTAAACTTGGAATATAGTATACTCGTGTATATCCACGTCAGATAAAGTGTTCAGATATTTTAGCTACGCCTCAATTCCCCAAAATCTATATAAACTTTAAAGCTAGATATGCCAATTTTTTGCAGACAGATTAAAGTTGAAAAAAAAATGTAGCATGTATATTTTGTCAATAATGAACCGATTTTCATGTTTACTTTAATTAATAATTTATATTTTTAATCGATTGTGGCAGAGGTGGTAAAATTTTTTTAACAAAAAAATCTCGGATCTTTAGCTTCCCTGTCTGATGGCACTTTGGCCATGGCTTTCCACTATATTCCGCATTTAAGTATGTTCATTATTGAAAATAAAAATTTGTTGAATTTATGGTTAATCTTTGGCTACTTTTGCTTCAAGTTGCTTTAAGTTTCATTTGTTATGGCAAAACTATTTGTTCGATATCCATTTTTGTGCGTGTGTCCATTTTGGTTGGCAATAAGCATATTTTGGCATATTTAAATATAGTTTGGAATAATTTTGGCCTACGGCGCAGTAGTTCGCCGTATTATGGACCCTTTAATGGCCAGAAAGAAAACGAATATTGGGGCTTGGCAACAGGCGTAGCCGTAGAAAAAAGTAAAAGTTGGCCGGTTGGTTCTGCAAATGGTCGAAACACCGGAAATGTTAATACTATTGCTCAAACTGGCCAACGGAGCATGGACGAACTTGTCGTTGCTCAATTAGCAAAATGCCTACGAGCTGCTTTTTGCTGGTAAATAGTGAGGCCTCAATGGACATGGCCATCATTATTACTTACTGGTATTTGAAGTGTTTAGATAACAACGAAAAACACAAAAACTGGAAAAGCGAACAACGGGCCGCAGCTGCTAACAACTAACAACCAACAGGCAACAACCAACAGGCAGCAGGCAGCAGGCAGCAATCAACAGCAGCCGAGAAACAAGCAGCAACATGGCCCAGGCGACGAGTCGCAACGGCGAAAATTGCCTACAACCTTTTTTGGGTAAACGACTATCCCTCCAGCCTCCCCCTGGACGCAGCAACCTACCCGCCCCGCCGGCTGAACACGATCCCCGCACAGTGCCCGTTACAATGTTCATTCATTTATAACGAATTTCAACATTGAAATGTTGAAAATTGTTAAGCAGCCTTGTCCGGATCATGGACCGGCCTGCCTGCGGAGGAATTCTTCTCTCGGCCTTAGTATTTAAAAATACAAATTTAATTTTTTTTTTCTTTTTTTTACAAATTTTTTTTTTGGTTTTTTTTTCTTTCGCGTGGCTTAAAACAAATCATCTTCATTCATGTCGTCTGGCTGTCTGTCAGGGCAGCTGCTAACTAAAAGACATTAGTTCGTAACTTTATTAATGCTTTTGTGTTAATTGCCGCAGCAAAAAACAATAAAAGATGTTTAAAAACTACAACAACAGCAGCAAACACAAATTAGAAGCCTTAAATATTCGACGCATAACGAAACCTCAAGAATTGTGAACTGCCAGACAGCAGCAGACAGCTAACTGATTCTTTGAAATAATTGAATGAAGAATTTCAAATAGTACTCGATTAGTTCATTTGGCACTGAAACCTTGGGTAGGAGAGTGTCCTCCCAGCAAATGGTTGAAAGAATCCTTCTCGACACCTCTTGCAAACTTCTAGAGTGGAGTGGCAAAGGAGCCTGGGAAGTGAAGTCTACTTCTGGGCATATGCAAGGAATGTGCGCCAGGGACTCTAGACAGACCGGTACTAAGTATTATTTACGTCCTTAGCCCAAAGTCCCGCCCCCGTAAAATGTATATCTCCCACAATTTAAAGCTAGAGTCATCAAATCAAACAAAAATTCCATATTTTTCCAAAATTACAATAGCAAGCCCGACTGGCTAATATATTGCTGATTAAATAAAAATAATAAAAAAATAAATAATGCGAAAAAAAAGTACAAGATTTTTAAGCACAGAGAATAGATTGTCAAGTTAACTCTAACATTGATATTTGTATTTTTTTTATAATTGCAACGTTTGCGTTTATTAATAAACTTTAAAAAGTCTTTTACAAATTATGACGAAGTATTTTTTTTTTTTTAATATTCCGTTGGGCATTAGCTTGGGCCTCCGTGATAATTGTATTCATTGTGAGTTTTTTTTTTAATAGGGCAGGAACCCATCTACTATTTTCCCATATAGCCAATATCTTCGTTACTCGCATTTTTTGGGAATAGTTAGATGTATTGTATATTGTATATTGCCTTTTCAAGAGACGTTAGTTCCTGCCTATATTTTATTCAGGTCGTTGTGAATAACTAGCTGAACTAGCTGGCAATTAGTGAACTTGAAATATTTGCTTATAAAGATGATGTACATTATGTTGGCAAATCCAGTGCTACCTATTATATAGTTCTACCTACCTACCTACCTGTTATAGAAATTGACCTACTTGTTATTTATAAATATTCTATACCACATATATTTGCCAACTCTCTTTATAAGATGACAAATTCGAATTCACTTGTGATGAGGTCTTTACCTACATACATATATCTACAGGGTATTTGGTTTCCGTCTCAAAACATGTTCAAATCTGACAGCGTTGATTAATAGAGGCAATTCCGTTTTGACACAACAATCGCAGAGACGTTCACAGCTAAACGCGCTTGGTTCGCTATGACTCTGCATATTGGCCAAACTGCAAGCTATCTACACACACGCACACACACACACACACACACACTCGCCACTCGCCGAGAGCAAGTGGAAAAGAGATGAAGCCAACAAAAATCGATGCCGCCAACTGAGTGGGCCGTCATGCCGGCCGGCCGGCCGGCAAAACCTATGACGATGACGCCATCTGGTGGGCACAAAATGTTGTCACTGATTTAAGATTGGCTCCCCAATCGAAGAGATCCCCGCCGACCGCTGAGAGACGACGCATTTGGCAGCTGGCCTGTCTTATGGCCGGGCAGGTTTTTCCTTGGAAAAATGCATTAGCATGAATCATTCATGGCTAGCTGGCCGTGCGGCCAAATGGCCAATTGCAGTGCCCCCGATCCGCTGGTCAGACCGAAAATCTATGTTAATTTTGTTCAAGTGCCTCAGTCATTCTACCAAAGTTCAAGTGGCGCTGATGTCAAAATATTATTTTTGCGCGCTATATGGAGAAATATGTACAGATACCCGTGTGTATATATCTTTATATATATATAATTATAACAACACATTTTTTGTGCATGCCCGAATTTAGCAAGTATTTTATATTTTTTAATACGAACATAAGAGTAAGAGCGCCTTAGTCGTTAATGGTCGACTAGGAGATATCCTGTACCCAAATGAACAAAGTAATTTAAAAAAAAAATATATTTTCTAATATGGGGTTTAATATTACAGTTTTAGGGATGAGTTTCTCTATACCTTGTGTAAAAATAACCGATTACATACTAATAAAAAGGGGTGGTATATAATTATCTATTGATAATTATAATAGTTATAAATTATAATAATTAATAATTATAATAATCTTGACACTTTATCTGAAGCTCTGACGGACAGGAAGACGACCACTCTAAAAAATCAATATACTCTTTTTGCTTTGTAAAAGACTATTATACGCTTTTTATCCATTTAGTTGGGCAAAAAATAGTTGGGTATAAAAATACACTTCCCAAAATGAATTTGGTCTAATTGGATTTTGAACAGCAATTTGGCTTAAAATAAAATGTAATTAATCATGAAAAATGTTTTTTTTTTTTGTTGTTGTATATATAGGTATTTATAAGTGTATCTAGGGTATAATTAGTTTTATGTATTTAAAACATTAACTTTCAAGCAAGAAAATAATACAATGAAAAGAAAACTTACTTACACATTTTAAATTGTGATCGTAGCTGGAAAAATCAGGGCTTACACTGCAGAAAGTTACTAAGTAACAGAAACAAAATAATATCATATAGTGAAACATTTATTTAATTGGCTTCGCTAGCCAAAACCCATTTAACGAGTTGTTCAAATATAAAAAAAAGCCTTTTCGTCGAAAACCTTAAGCTAAAAAAAAAGGCAGATTTGTATTTGATATGCGACTCTGCACGTATCAAACATGCCCGGGGTAAACGTACCTCTACCTCGTCCCTGGACATCTGGCGTCTGGCGTCGTTCCGTCCCGTGTTTCTGTAATTCGCAAGCAATTAAAAGGCTGACACGTAACCGCTTGGCAACAAGCTCGAAAATTAGAAACTAAACATCGGACAGGAACTCATATTCACGTAGCAACATATATGGGCCTGCCTCTGAGTACGACTTACAACGCACAAGCCATACACTCATACCCCATACCCATACTCAGACTCAGACTCAGACTCAGACTCAGACTCATAGTCGCTGGCCAAGTTAGAGACTTGCTCGGCGTCTCTTGAAGCGCGTTTATTAGATAGGCCGGCGCACGAGCAGGTAGGCCCAGGTAGGCCTACATTTAATGTAATTATCAATGATTAATGAATTGCTAGAGCAAACATTGTGTCGCGACTGCGCTGAGATTTCATGTCGAAACCGAAACTGAACCGAACCGAAATCGAAATTGAAACTACAAAAATGTATGAAACAGGCAAGAATATTGCACAAGTTTCTGACTGAGCAATACACTGTTTTCAGTGCAAAAAAAAAATAAATGAGAAGTTGAGAAATCAACTTTCTAACATTTAAAATTTGGAATTGTCCCGAACGAGACATGCGTCAGTATATATTCTAACGATATACCCAATATACTCCTTTTGTGCTCTGCAAACAGAGTATACAAACTGTGAGCTGGTGCCTAATGATTCTCAGGTAGCTCGGGTCATATTAGCGACTTCTATTTATATATTTAGAGCCCAAAGTCTTTACTTCATTTGAGCGAACCGACAATAAAATTAACACAAGTCCTCGTCGCGTTGCGCTCCAGATTTAGTCTCGAGTTTTCACTACACTTTACTTTTTTTGGTTTTGGTTTTGGTTTTGGGTTCGGTTTCGGGTTAGGGTATCGCTGCAATTAACATGGAAGGTGGCATTTTTGCTATTGACTCGATAGTTCCAGGCAGGCATCAATTGCCGGCCTGGGCGGAGGCGGGCCTTGAAGTTGCCCCTAAGAGAATTGCCGGCCTAATGATTGTAAAAACGTTTTCTAGCTGCCACATTCAATTAACCAGCGTGTGAATAGGAGCACAGACTATGCCGCCTTTTTGGCACGCCCCTCAAACGCAGCCCATTCCACAAGAGCCCCTCTTCAGCCTTATGCTGGTGGCGTCATTGTCAGTGGCTGGTCAGCTGGAGGCCAAAACGCCAGCCAAAAACAACACCAAAAAGAAGAAGCCAAAATAAAGCAGCAAATTTCAATTCAATAATATGAATTTCAAATATGCCCGAACATCCCCCCAAACACACACTCTCCACACTCACGTTGATGTAAAAGTTGTTCAATTTGTCAAAGTTAAAGCCGCGATTATTAGTCTTCATTGAAAGGCGGGGTGTCTAAATGGATCCTCATCCCCCCCCGCCGCCGCCATCAACCAGCCCTCTGTCAACCACCACCAAAAAATTCTAGACACCAGAGGGTACTATTTTTTTTAGGTTTTAGATTGCCCGAAAGGAGGGGAAAAAACAGAATACAAAAATTATTGTAATTATTGTTGTTCGTGGTGTATGTTAAATTCCCAAAAAAAAAAAACAAAAAAAAAAAAAAACGTATTTATGTAAATACGTAAAGCGAACGATATAAAAGCCATAAAACGCCGCAAAATACATTTAAATAGATGCGCCGTACACGACATAAGGTAGCATAAATTATCGCACAGGCAGCAGCGCCAAAGACGAAACACATGTAATAAAGCCTCTATTAAAAACGCCACTTACAATTAACAAACGGCCCGCACTGCTTGCCTGGGTTCATGGAGGGCCACTGAGTAGGAGATAGGAGCGAATACAGCAACAAATCCGAGTAATAGAAAACGATATATAACTACGTATCTGTATAGGCATAGGTATAGGAAAACAAAATAAAGAAAAGAACATAATGTATCTACGCAGTTATATACGCATTCGGTACTGACTTGATTGACTTGCCACTGAATGAGCTCTCCTCCGTGCCTTTCTACAGTTCTGCGGCGTGACAACAGCCTGAGAAAGCTGAGGTAGGCAGCCGGTCAGGCGACAAATTTGTCAATATCAATATAAACTTATCTTATATTTATTAAAAAAACAAATATATTTAGTTTTTTTATTTTTTATCAGAATTATTTGAGCTGGGCAAAATATACATTTTTTGATTAAAATTGTCCAAAGTAGCAAGTACAGTAAGTTATACCAAATAATTTGTAATAAAACAATGGTTCGGTTCGGGTTTAGGTTCGACTAATTTTTGCGCAACTGATTCGGTTCAATCAGTATAATATTTTCTACTTACTTTACTTCATATATTAATTATATTTAATCTCTATTATACAGTTTTAGCCACTTTCAATGGACATAAAAATAGTTATTTGATCTTTACATACATTTTTATTCAGACCCTGAATCTAACTTAAATCGCTGGCGCTTCCGACCTAAAGCACTCAATTTGTAGTTCGTTTTGCTGAGATTTGTTGCCTGTGGCGGAATACCTTTACACAATGTGTGAATATTAAAATAACGTGCGTGTTTGAGGTGGCTGCAAATACTTACGCATAACACACGCAATTAAATTTATAAATATTTAAAACACCAATTTACAAGCCCGACCCACACACAGATAGTTATTGTGTGCCTGTGTACTTGGGTGCCCAGCCAGCAGCTGTAGTAGGCTTGGCTTCCAATTCTAGCTTGACTCTGGCTGTGGCCCAGCGCCAAAATCGAAAGGGGAAGTCGTCACCAATACAAATAATATTGAAATCCACAATGCGTATGAGAGGTTCATTTTATTGCTTTTGAATTTAATTTGATTTTATGCGACTTCATTGGCTTCGCTGCCGGAATGTGCCCCAAACTGCCAAACTTGATATGACAGATTCAGTTTACGGCCCGTTGGCAGACCGACGGGCCTTTCGAGGGCCACGGCCAATAAAGCCCTGAGCATGGCTTAATTATTTAAGTATTAATGCATAATAATACATCTGTATGTACATATGTTTGGCCATGTTTGCGCATATTTCGAAATGGGTTTTTTTCTGTCGTTTTTTGTCAACATTATGGCCCAAAGGAAATTGAAAGTTACGTACAGAATTTAATTCGAGACGAGTCTTAAATGCAGAGATACCAACTGACAACACCGACGCTGACATACCCTTTTACTTAACATTGAGTTGGGTAGCTAAGACAGAGTTCACAATAAGCTGGTGTATACTGTGCATATAAGCCGATCTTGGATTAAATATTTATCGTACCATAATCGATATATATATATATCAAACATTAATTATTCGTTTAGTAAATAATGAGTTTTTCCTCTATTAAGTCAACAATATGCTTTTTCTACTTCAACCGATAATGAGTAATCTTTTGCTTATCTTTCAGATACAGATTATAAATACAATTTTGTCCCATAACTTGGCCAAAACTAAACCGATTTTCACAATGTTTACCATTTTCATTATCGTTTGGCCTCTAGATTGATTCTACATTTAAGTGTAATTCATTTTTGAAAAAAACATTTTTTTAATTTTTTTCCTAAAAAAATCCTTTACTCCCCCCTTACCTATTTTGGAAAAAAAAATATTTGTTTTCTTGGAATCGCGAAATTTTAATTTTAATCAAATGCGGCCAAAATAAGCATAAAACACAACTTTAAAAGTGATTCTGAGGGGGTCATTTTTTCTGTCAAAAATCACGCCAAAATTGACAAAGATTTTGACAAGGAAAGCTTCCTTCTAGACTTTAAAGTCCGAAACCTTGGCCAAAACTAAACAGATTTTCATAATGTTTACCATTTTCATTATGGTTTGGCCTCTAGATTGATTCTACTTTTAAGTTTAATTCATTTTTGAAAAAAAAATTTTTTTAAATTTTTTTTCCTAAAAAATCCTTTACTCCCCCCTTACTTATTTTGAAAAAAAAAATTTTTTTTAAATTTAGAATCACGAATTTTTATTTTTAATCGAAAATGGGTACCAAAATTAGCATACAACGCAACTTTAAAAGTGATTCTGAGGGGGTCGATTTTTCTGTCAAAAATCATGCCAAAATTGACAAAGATTTTGACAAGTAAAGTTCCCAAATCCATGCCTTCTAGACTTCAAAGTCCCACAACTTGGCCAAAACTAAGCCGATTTTCATAATGTTTACCATTTTCATTATGGTTTGGCCTCTAAATTGATTCTACATATAAGTTTAACTCGTTTCTGAAAATAAATTTTTTTTGTGATATTTTTTCGTATATTTTTTCGGGTGACCTCTTCTTAAGGTCGAACCGCAAAATGTTGGCACGCGCACCGGCGTCCCCACGATGTGTTAAAATTTAAAGTATAGTATATTTGTCCGAAACAACAATAATAACTACTGTGTGCTGTGAACGAGTATTACGCAGTCGGTTACGCCCGACTGCAACGTTCTTGATTGTTTTCTGCTGCACTTTGTTACGTTTGTATTAATTTGTGTACATTGTATTGTCTTGTGAGTGGGGAGGAACACACACTTAACCCTCAGCTTTGGCTTAAAATGTGGCCTACAACTAAGCCGGGCTATATGGCGAGGGCGCAATTCCTGGAGCCAGAGGCATTACCATTAAGACTCTCGTTCAATTCGTGAACGAAGCCCATTTCGTTCGTTTTTCGTTGGTTCGCTCAATGCAAAGTGCTCTTCATTCACAGAAGTCCACACTTCGTTCCGCTTGAGGTTGAGGTTGACGTTCAGGTTGAGTTTGAGATTTGGGGCCTTTCCCAGAGCCGCCAGCCGACAACCGGCAGAAGTCGACCCGGGCACATCAGCAGCAGCAGCAGCAGCAGCAACTCTGCTGCTCTTCGCATCAGCATTCGCCGTTGCCATCTTCGTATTATTTAGCAAATTAATAACCATAAAAATCTTAATGCCAGCGCTAAGAAACGAAATCTTAAGCTTGCCTGCTGAATTTCTTATGAAAAACGTTCGCGCAACCAGCGAACAACCCAAAAAAAAAAAAAAAGAAGAAACTACAACAACGCACAACAAGAGACAACTGAGTAGGTTGAAAACACTAAAAAAAAAAACAAAACAAAAATCAAAATAAATACAGCAAAAAAAAAGGGAAAAAAAGATTAGCAGAAGAAGTGCCGCCATTTAAATTTATTTACTTACGAGTGTGAACTTTATGCCCATGGCGTTCGACTGACCCCCTCCCGGGTGCTCAGCTCTCCCCGCGATCCAGCGCCACGAAGCGACGCCACCGTTGTCAATGCCAAATGTGTGACGGTCCCCATGTCCGAGACCTGAACCCGAGCCCCAAACTGTTTCCTGCCCAAGATGCGCGTGAGCTCAACCTTTTCTCACATAAGCAACCGAGTGCAATATTGGTGTGTGTGTGTGTGTGTGTAGGGGGGGGGGAGGGGGCACGGCGGGTAGTATGGTCTCAGGTACTCTGGAAATCCGCAAATGTGATACAAACTTAGGAACAAGTCGCCTGGCTGCTTCCAGTTTGCAGTCTGCACTAACCTCACGCCAAGTGGGCATTGATTTGAAACGGATTTCTCAAATATGTGGCTCCTGTCGTTCCTAGCTAGCAACAGAACCGAACTATTCAGCCATCAACAAATTTATTGGCGGCGCTTCAAACGCGTTTTGCCGACCAAGTTCATAACTACGTAAACTCGGTTCCAATTCCAATGCTTGAGTATAAGAAAACAACTTGGCAGTGTGCCGCTGTTCCTCATAATCATCACCATCACCATCATCATTATCATCATCAGCATCATCATCATCAGCAGCAGCTTCGTTGGTTTCGTAATTTGATTCCAGTTAAAATGAAATGAAATCTTGTTACCCTATAAAGCGAAAATAAAATAAATTAAAAGCAAAAAACCAAAACAAAAAAGAAAACATGTGAGAAGGCTCTAGTCGGGAGTGCCCGACCTGGGGATACCCTGAACCCGGTCTTTTCATACATTTCCATCCCATATACAAAATACCAATAGACTGAAAAGCATGATCTTAATTAAATTTACGGGGCTTTTATATATCGGCCGCATGGGGAGAGGTATCCAAAATCCGAAATTTGGTGGCTCCAGCTCTTGTAGTTTCTCAGATATGCACAAAAAGCCGGGTCAGAAAACCGATAATTATCGATAATAAGGAAAACGTTGATTTGAAATAAACTTGATCTGCGTATGATCGACTCGGCCAACGATGCTAATCAAGAATACATACACTTGCACAAAACCATTATACCCTATTATACCCTACCCATAAAAACAATCAGCAACCGCTCGCAATCTTTTTCCGTTTCCTTTTGAACTCGACGACAAGGCTTTTAACTCGGTTCCTGACCGAGTTCCCTTTGCCCGCACTTTCATAACCCGAACAACTATTTTTTGCATATCCTATTTCACCTAATATATATTGTAATAAATACGTTTTTAATTTATATAAATATAAATATTGTATTCGCTAAGCAAATAAAATAAAATACAAATAACATTATTTGGCGTCTTAAGTTGCAATCAAAATTGAGTTCATCTAATTGCCAAATTTGATAAGTTAGTTCATTTTTAAGTAGGAGATAAAAAAAACTATCTTGCATTTTGCTTTGACAGGAGCATGGCAAAAATGGGCTTGCAGTTCTCAGCTGGCCAAGATGAATTGGCAACAGTCTGAGTTAGCTGGCGTAATGTGCAATGTTGGCCCCTAGGCCGGCGCCTTTTCTTGAGACAGAGCCACGCCCACCGAGGCGCACGTGCTGCGATGTTCTTTGGGATTTGCAGTGTATGGCTTTAGTTGTCGTTGTTCGTTGTTCGTTGCTGGTTGCTGGATACTTGTACGTATTAAGTTGTCTTTTGTTGGGCCCATAATTTATGCGCCGGCTCAGCCAACGAATTTGCATACGAAATGTTTGAAGTGGCATTGATTTGACAACGCGCCATTAAAGAGAAACAGGGAAGAGGAGAAACACTGACAAAGAAACACACGCCCAACCGGATCGGACCAATTCACATATATAGTTATATATACATGATGATAATATGTGTGTGTGTGAATAGATATGTATATCGTCGGACCAACTAATTAATGAAATCTATATCAATATCTAATCCGTGCGATCATTGTTTATTGTTCATTAAAATCAGCTGCGCGCCTCATGCAAATTTGTTGTATACCCTGTATTCTATCTACAAATCGAATGCAGGATACCCTCAATGTGCTCCAGCTAGCTTTAAGGATACCCAACTATTTTTTTATTTACTTAATTATTATATAAATAATTTAACAAAATTAATTTAACAAAATTTCTTGGGGTTCTTTTTCGGCCAAGGGGTAGACTGAGGAACTACTTAACTATAATCAACTTATGTAGAGTATCTTGTAGGCTAGAGCTTATTAGCTTTTGTTTTTGTTGTTGTTTTTTTTCTGTGGGGAAGTTGATACGCAAAACCATCTAAGGCAGCAAATTATGTTAATCTATTAGTGCGAGGCGCTGCGAACCAGTTCAATGGAGTTTTACCGACTAGCGGCAACCTGTTGCTGTTGCTGCTAAGCGTATGCATTGACATTCCTTAATTTGCTTAATAATCGTCGCTGCAAACTGGCTTGGCAACAGACAAATTCCAAGCTACCAAATAGCCTAAGCGCCAAAACGGCCAAACAGCGATCGGCGACAAACAAGATGAAAACTTTAAAAGTTGCCACATTAATGCTAAAAACAACAATCGATATGTGCCTCCAATTTGTGTTCTTTTTTTTTATTTTTGTTCTTTTATTTTTCATTTGGGCCATTACCGCGACTTTCTGGTCGTTGCGTTGCGGCGAGATTCTGCGTACGGCAATCGCATTGGCCACGCTCAGCAATCAGCATGATAGCAAAGAATTGGCCATGGACAATTGGGTGGCCAGGGCGCGGGGCATGGCCACTGACAGTGTCAACAATCGGTCAACTAATTGTCGTCGGCGCACAAGTCATGTTCGCCACGTAAGTTGTGTTACTTGCGGCCGTAACGAATCGCATCGGGCCCAAACGGTTTCGGCCATATTCTGCTCCAGCTTTTGCCAACGACAATCGCAGTGACAATCACATAGAGCGTCGCACTTGCCCCCCGCCCCCCCCCCGCACACACCCGCTGGCCTGCTCCACATTTGATTGATTAATTGGCCATTTGACTAACGCCCGTTTGTTTTCCATAACAGAGCCGCCAAAGAGCCGCCAAATTGCGTGTAGCATTTTAAAGTGGAGAAAAAGAAAAAAAAAAAAAAAGCACAGCCCTTCCACAGAGCTGTGGGGTAGCATAAACAAAACTCATTCACGATTCTCAGCCCATCAGGCCAAATGAACAGCAATTTCCATCAGCGAGTTTCTCAATCTAGTTCACAATACCCGATTTACACTAGCTTAATTCACGACTATTTATTTTTTCCAAACCAAAAAGCCATTCGAAAATATACGCAATTCGGATGCTATATTTGGATGGTTCCCACGAACAGCCAGTAAACACTTTTTTTTCCTCCTTGCAGCCAATAAATACTTGGCAATAAACAAAACGGAGCAACTTTGATGGGATTCAAAGTGCTTTGGAATATTGAATATCATTTCAAAATACTGATCCAGATAAAAACGAACAACCAACTGTCTGATACTCTGTGCTAAATGTGGGCAAATGCGTCAGCTTTATAATTGTAAAGTTGATCTGATTAATATAAGGCACTAGTTAAATGAGTCACGAGTTTTTTAAAATTACTTTTTGATAAGGTCACGAATGTCTCTTATAAAAGTTCAAGAAGAACTTGAGAGGATAAAAATACTAGTATATATATAAATTTAAATAAATACTAACTTAGTTGTATTTAAATATAATTCAAGAGAAAGGACTCGCAGTCGAAAAACATAAATAACTTATGCCCCACAGAAAATCATAATATATATCGTAGTAGTAACAATATAGGTAATAAAGCAAATCTAATGGTGAATAATCGCTTTAAGCCCTGAACAAAACTGATGACAATTTATTTCTTTTTTGTCCCAACTATAAATTTGTACCAAAATATCAATTTTAAATTTGTTTATATTATCAAAATTTCTTATTCAATTTCATATATTTCTTAGAATATATTTGAAAGTATCTAGTTGTCAATTTTGCCAACTTGTATGTTTTTAATATGCTTTTATACTATATTAAATTAATTGTATATTATTGTTGTAATTCTGATTATATATTTCAATTGCATACATTTTGGAAATTTCTTTGGGGAAATTTCTTTAAAGTCTCATTTAATTAATTCACACCTTTTACACTCTCGACTCGGCTCACGATCGTATCCGTCGCGTTCTGAAATCTTGTTTTATGTGAAACGGCAATCGGAATGGCAATGGTTACTGGATTGGAATCCCATTAACCATAAAATACGTAGACGGAATTTAAAGATCATACCCCGCTGACTCAAAAGTGGCGTCCTTTTCGTGGTAACGTGCTTATGCATGCGAATGTGTGTGTGTGTGTGTGTGTGTGTTTATTTGTGGCACATGTGAATATGGGCCGGCGCTCTAAGTGGTTTTCTAACGAAGGATGCACAGGAACACACCAAATACACAACAAGGGACTTCAAAAAAAAAAAAAAAACATTGGAAATGAAGTTACTTCCACGAACTGAGATCCAACGGCAACAACAACAACAACAACTACAGCTCTTAAAGTACAACAAAAGAAAGCATACGAAAAACGAAGGAAACAAAAAGTCAGCGAACAGAGAGCGAATCTTAAGTCAATGACTCCATTAAATGCGGTTTTCTGAATTTATTATGCGTTGCCAGGTTTCATTTGGCAACAGGTTGCAGGTTGCCTGCAACATGCCACCCGCCTGCCGTCTGCCACACGTTGCGCTCCATTCTGGCCGAGCGGTAGATGCCTGCACTTATGTACACAAATGTGTGTGTGTGTGTGTGTGTATTATGTTGGGATGTGTATTAGACACATGTTACGGTTCAGATTTAAGTCCCTGCAGGACTTTCCAATGACACTCTCAGCAGGATTCTGTTAATCTCTGGGCCTGCCAAGACCCGACCCTGCCGCCTGCTGTAAGCCATTTCTTACTTTCTTGGCCATGGTCCGTTTCGGGTTGGCTTAATTTCGGGCGCGCCGCAGTTGCCTCTCTTGGCAATACGAAGGCGCACAGTGGGCTGAGTGCACAGCAAAATGAATTCAAATTTAATGCAATAAGATACAACAGAATTGATGTTAATTTTTTAGGTAAATATTTAAACTGTTTTAGTTTTATTAACTAGTTGGTTGTCTCACTTAAAGGGGAATACAATTTGGATATTTAATTATAATTTAATCGAATAGAATAGAATATAGAATTTTTTTTTTTTTTTAATATATTTACTTTTTATAATACTTACTGCAATTGAAAGATTGGCCCCTCAAATTAATTATAATGTAATCGAATAGAATAGAATATAGCATTTTTTTTTTTTTAATATATTTACTTTTTATAATACTTACTGCAATTGAAAGATTGGCCCCTCAATAGCCCAGTTAATTGATTATTAGCTGCTTTTTAAGATGCATTTTACACAATATTTTAGATGTGTATTACTTATACAATTTTTTGCTAAAATTTTGCGTTTATAATTTATATATCTTTGTTAATATTGTTATATTTTGAAGCCCTACTTTCTAAAAATTATTATTTTTGAGTTCCAGTCTAATTTAATTTTACATAAGCGACTTGTTTGCCAAGAAACAGTTGCAAATGCAGTAATTGTTGTTTGTGTCTTCATAAAAGAAAAGGTTTACCAACAAGATATTACACTAGTCTTCATATTTACAGTGGGCGCCATAATTCACGTCTAGCCTGTTTGCTAATATAACAAATTAACGCCTAAATTACTGACCCATGACCCACACTCGCCCCGGAGCCACAGAGAGCCAACAACATATTCCGCTGATCCGAGGTTTAGTACACTAAAAAAAAAAAAAAAAAAGAGAAAAACAGGGAAAACGGCATAAATTGTATGCAAAATTTACTGTGTCAACATTTGTTGACGCTCTGTGTCTTGTCTGTGTTGTGTGTTCGGTGTGTTTGGCGACACTGTTTGCGCGGGGCGGCGGGGCGGAGCGGGTGGCAGGCAGTGCTGCGACTGCGACGGCGACGGCGACGGCGACTGCGACTCTGTCGACTTGAAAGTCTGCACGCAATGTTTTTTGTTGCTGCGGCCGTTGGGGCGGGCTAAGGTGCTGTTGTGGGCACGTTAGGTAGATACACACACACACGCACACACACACACATGCAGAAAACACGCGCCTGGCTCGAGTGCCATGCAAGTCATGGACAAGAATGAAGCCTCGTTCTGCCTTACAGCTCCCAACCCCCCTCAACAGACCGCCAAAAGTATATCGTCTCGATCGTGCGTCTGTTTTACTTTTGTGTGTGTGTGTGCGTGTGTGTGTGTAGCTGCTGCCTCCGTCGCGCTGCCTCTGCCCTGAACCCTGCCCTGCCCCTTTGGGGCTTTGTGTGTACGCGCTGTTGTTGTTGGTTCATTGCCCGCCAAAAATTTTTGAAGGCCAAAACAATATGAGATTTTTTTGTTGTCTTTTTTTTGCGCTTTCTGTTTAGCCTCTGCTTCGTCCGCGCGCTGCTTTTGTATTTAACGTTGTTGTAGTCATTTCAGGTTTTCCCTTTCTGGCAATGTACTCGCCGGCGAACTGTTGGAGGTGTGTGTGTGTGTGTGTGTGTGTGTGGCTGGGACCCAGGAGGGTGGTGGGGGCGGGGGGTGGTGGCGAAGGGGCTGAGAGCGGCTCGAAAGTTTAACATACTTGCGTTTGCCTTAGCTGCGTAGCTACTCTAAATGTATTATACGTACACACACACACACACGCACCGCCACATCTGTATCTGTATCTGTATCTACTCGAGTATCTTTTTATCCGCACTCGGCAAGACTGTATCTGTATCTGTATCACGTCGCTGTCGTCGCAATTTACGCACTTTTCTTTCATTTTTCGTATACCCTGCACACATTCGAAATGGCCAAGAAAAAAAAAGAGGGTACTCTTCGGTTGTGCTCGCGCATGCAAGGCAGAAGAAGGTATTCCCCATCCTACAAATATGAAGTGTATTTGCTCTTTATGAGTATCAACGTCTGTTTATTCAAGTGTACATACTGTCTATCCACCTATTGAAGCCCATCAGCTAGACTCTCGTATATAATATAAAGCCCCGATTTCATATTTGGAATACGAAGCTGAAAGAAACTTAAAGTAGTAATTATAAAGCTTAAGCTTTTACATACCCTGCTTTCATATATTTCTCTTGTGAATGGTCATCTGTGTACAGGATATCACACTTTTTTTTACCTTTTACCTTTTTTGTGGTAACCCTGTCTTACCCATTACCAGAGTATCTTTAATATTAATGACATTTGCCTACAGAATTTCCGACTTTCACTTGTTTCCGATGTAGTTTCAATTTATTTCCGGTTGGTGTTTGAGCTGATTTTCACTCTTTGATACCCTATAAATTTGCGACAGGAACAAGGACTACACCAATGTTATTTTATTTCTATTTTAACCAGAGCTTTCTCAAATTTTTTTTATAATTTTTTTTTTTTCATAAAAATAAATTCTAATTCTAATTTGTTAATTTTCATTTAATCTTTTTGTGCAACTTTTCACCAATAGTTAAACATCAATTTTTATTTAAAAGTAGCAAAATAAATCTTATATCTTATTTTTTTTCAAGTTTTTTAATTAAAGTTCAATTTAGTAACTTTTATTTTTTTAATCCAAAAATAAAAATTGAATTCAAATATCAAGATATCAAGGTATATCTAAAAGCATATGTAAAAGATTATAAGAGTTATTACATGCCATGAAAAGAAGTTTAATTATAATTTATAATAATTATTATCTAACTTTTGAACAATATAATAAAGTAAGGTAAGGTAAGACAAGGTGCAGAGTATCTGCTTGTCCTAAGCTATATTTCAAAACATATTTTTACCTATTATATACTTGTACAGGGTTTCAAAATTTCGCTGTAATGCACAAAAGGACCAAAAGGACAAATATATATGTATATGCATTATCCGTAGCAACATTTGATTGCTAATTAAACATTTCCGATTTTCCGTCTATAAAATATCATAAAATTTGTCAAAATAGAGAAACGGATAAGGCTACAAATATAGTGCAGATCTGTATCTGTATCTGTAAGAGTATCTGATCGTCGCAGCTCCGATGCTAAATTAATGTCTGATTTTTTTTTTACATTTATTATTTTTTGTTGTTGTTTCGGTTGGCGCTGAAGTTCCCAGAACCCGTCTTTATGCGTGCCTGTTATTTTAAATGTGTGTGTTTTTTTTTTTTTAATTCAAGAATTTCGGCTTAAGCACTCACACACACTCACACATTCATGCACACATAGTGAGAGTTGTCGAGTGAATGGTGCTCCTTGCCGCGCATTGAATAGCTTTCGGCCTTTGTGTGCGGATGCCTCGTTCAAATGGAAACTACTTTGGGGCCCACTTGAAGAAACGGCATAAGTTTTGCCATTTTGCTGATTTAGCAGAAATCAACGAAACCTCAAATCATCGATCGACAGCAAGCTTCCACTTCAGAAATCAGTTAATAGAGCTGATCAATGATAGATACAATTTCGGCAGCTGACCAAAACAATAAAAATAAATAAAAAGAACAAGAACAATGAACGCAACAAAAATAGCAAAGAGCACAGGAGTGGTCCGACCAAGTGTGCCCGACCCGAAGATACCCTCGAAAAATATGGTTACACATATCTTACTCTCTTAATTTGACTCCAATTTTACGTTGTGATACTGATCAAGCCGAATACAATAGTATACCCTTATATTTAAAATCAACTTCTAATGGCCACAGGGTAGCAAAAGTCTATGTAACCACTTTGCAACGCACTCAATTCGCGCTTGATGCGGAGTTCAGTGTCAAGAAACCCTCGAGTATGTGTACAAACATACATGTGTCTAATTATATGGTAATACAGGCATACAAATGTACATATAAATTACTCTTATTACAGAACGACGCCAACACTGTCAAGCGACCAATCGACAGCCCACCCGTCGATCTATTACGCCATCGTCATATTACGTATACGCAATGTTAATGAGTTAGTCATGGCGTGTATTTTTTGGCTAGGCCTATGGCTTAGCCCACATAGTACGTACTGGGTCAATACACCCTAATCTAACCAATATAATATTGACGAATTCAAAATTTCCAAAATCTATTGGATATATAATATATGATATATTATTATGATTCGAACTCAATGCAGTCATACGCGCGTTGATCTCATCCCAGTCTCCCTTTTAGCAATTGAACTAGATGCACACACACACATATGTATACATACATGTATAGGAGCCAATTAAACAATCAGTGATATTCACCAGCTGATTCATCACGATCAACAATACAGCATGAGTTCATTTAAGACGAATCTTTGCCAATTTGAGCCACTTGCATGACAAATTTGAAATGTTATAGCCAGAGTTGAATTTCAAGCCACACTTCGATAGACATGAATTTTGAATTATTGATAATGCGATATGCGATCGAGTGGTTAAGTTCATAAAAGTTATTTGATTTATATCACGAAATATCAATTTAATCTTTAATATATGTATACACAGAAACTTGGTACAAAGTCAACACAAAAGTCAAGATCAGCCGGCACAGCTTACTATATCACTCCATATATGTATGTATATAGCTCGCAAGTGAAAACAAGATCTCTAGTCTTTAAATATCTCCACACAAAATCTATTTTATTTGATGTTTGTTCAAAGAACTGAAGAGGATCTATAAAAACGACAAACTCTATTTGATTAATAAGCACTTATTTAGTGTGTTCTGGTTTAAAAAATCAAAAATTAAGAAGAAGAAAAACGAACACTAGTATTTAATGCGCGCACAAACAAAAATGAAAACGAAAAGCCATAAAACTAAAAATGATTTCATTTAAACAAATATTTCAAATCCGAATCACATCATTTTCTTTTTTTATTGCAATGAATAATTATAGAAATATGTATACAAAAAAAAAAAAAAAAAAAAAAAAAAAAAAAAGGAATCTAATCATAATCATATGTGTTTGCACATGTGGCTTCCAGTGTAAATCCCATTCATAAAAATTCTAGACACACACACGCACACATCGTCTAAACATCAAATTATTGTCATAATCATCATTGTGTTTCGTATTTCGTGTTCCGTATTTCGTGGACCCTCTGAGCCCAAACGCAGCATTCAAATTACGTAAATTGATCTGTCGCTGATACATTATCAAGCGCCCCCCGGCCTATGGACCTGTCATGGATGCTGGGGCCTTAAACCGGCCAGTTGTATTTCAATCTGTGCGTGCGGTCCACATAAATCGCCCAAGTTAACTTTACCTACCCCATCCACTGGCAGCGGCTTCTGCCCGGCCCCACCTACCCCCCCCACCCCCACCCCACACCCACCCCCCTCGCTCTACACTCGGTGCACACCCCTCCCAATTGTGGACTCATCTCGCCCAGCGTTTATTTTGATTTCCATTTTGGATTTCGGCAGCGGCGGCGGCCTCTTGGCAACGACAAGCGTCGAAAACGGCGGCAACTTGTTTCTTTGTATAATTTATACGCTTTTTATTTTGATTTGTACGTTTGGCCTTCTTGAGGCGCACACACAGACGCACACATGCAAACGCACGTGTGGCTAGTTTTTGATACCCTGTAGACGGCGTGAAGCGGCACGCTTCGTTCGCACCTCGTTCCTAATCTCATTGGGCAGGCTACAAAGCAAATAAGTAAATTTCATATTACTTAACATATTTAACATGCTTGTTCTAAATTATAATCCGATTACTTTTAAAAAATAACATACTTTTTTATAAATGAAATAAAAGTCAGAAATTATATTTATTTTTCTTTCCTCATTTATAAATAAATCATCTACATTTTTATAAAAGAAATAAGAGTCAGAAATTACATTTTTTTTCTTTCCTCATTTATAAATAAATAATCTACATTTTTATGAAAAAAATAAAAGTCAGAAATAAAATATTTTTTTCTTTCCTCTCTTATAAAAAAATAATCTGCGTTTTTATGAAAGAAATTAAAGTCCGAAATTAAAGTTTTTTCTTTCCTCTTTTATAAATAAATAAAAAATAAATAAAAAAAAAGAATTTAAATTTAAATTTAAATTTAAATCTATTCAAATGCAAATAAAGTGTATATTATATTTTATCAAAAAAGAAAAGTAAACTCGTTGTAAGTTATTTGTTATATAATCTGATAATAATCTTAATAATCTTTTGCTTTACCAATTCGAAGCACGATATCTAATAGTCGAGCTGCAAATTGTGCTGCAGTCAGCTGAATACTTGTTTATGATTGCTTTCAACCTTTCAGCAGGGGGATGAGTTCTATTTGTCTTTATTTTGATTATGGCGTTTTTACATACGCGATTTGGTCCCAGTTGAACTCGGTTCTTGTCTTGTTTGTTTTGAGGCGCGCTTTTCCATGCCCAAACAATTATCGTGCTTTTCCCTTTTTTGCAGTTCTCACTTTTATTTTGATTTTGATGGCCCGGTTGGGTCTCTACTGTTCTGGTCTGAGTTTTGTCGTTTCTTGGTGCTTGGGTGTTGGGTCAATGGGACAATAAAAATGACCATAATTATGTTTGCAGAGGGGATTGTGTGTGTGTGTCTGTGTGTGTGTGTGAATGTCAACTGAATGCAGACTCGTATGACAGGCACTCATGAAGTCGGGCTACACGCAATTAAACGGCGCTTGGAAACGCTTTGGAGCGCGACTTTTTTTTTTTTTTTTTGGCTTAACACTCAACCTCGAATTGAAAGGGGTCTGTTTTATGTTGATTTCAGTTAGTTATTAATTCATTCATTCAGTCAATCATTCATTCATGTTCACAGCTGCCACAACAAGTTTCGTGATACACACAGTTGTTGTTGTTGTTGTTGTTGTTGTTGCTGTTCGTTTAATTATAAACCAAAAGATGCAAAGCCCAAAACTGGCGCCCACGACTTTATGCGCTGACTATGCGGATCATTAACTTTGCAGCTCCTTTTATGCCCCCCCCTCCCCCCTCCCCGTCGTTTTTGTTTGTTTCTCTGTTGTGGTTGCCCCGAATAGTAAACGCGGACAACATTCATTCATAAATACACTCACAGCAACGGCAACTGCAGCACACTATTGCTATCCGATATGCCCCGCTTTGGCTAGCTCGGCAATTTGTCAACTCAATTTGATTTAGCTCCGTTCGCTCTTTCGATTCCGCCTCTGAGCTTTTCAATCATACTTACGAGCATTATGTATGCACGGCCACTTTAAATGAGCCACGAACTTGGGCACTGGCTTGTGCCTTCTCGTGTATTCCATTCATAAATCAAAATACGACTTTAACAGCGATTCCGAATGATTTGGCGCTGTCAGTTTGCCTCCGTTCAATATTGAAATGCGGCGCACGGGCGCAGCCGCAGTTTCCACTGCCAATTCCACGTACATTGGCCCCCGACGGATGACTATTTGAAAGGCCTATTTGCAGACACACACACACACACACACATACATCGCTGTTTCGATGCTGCCTCAAATGGCCAACAACTTCAGGCCAGGCCAGCAGTCTGTCCGCATTTGGCGCGGGCTTTTTGGCCTTTCCGTTCCGCGTTTATTGTGTGTAGTTGGTGCCAAATTGTTTGCCCCCACAAATGTAACAGAAATCACACACACACACACACACACACACACACACACACACACACACGGGCAGACACCTGTGCCTGTGCTGACAGCACCCACAACTGCTGTCTGCACCTCAGCCAAACAATTGGACATTCTCAACGTGGGCGTCCCCATGTGGCGCCTTAGCCAGGGTATCATAAAACTGTGCAGGCAAAGCCAAAGCCAAAAAGGTTATTCTGATCAAACCACATTTGGTATAAAACGAAGTTTCAATTATAATTATTATTAAACGATAATTCTTCTATCTAGCATCTCTAGATCTATATATAGCACCCATATACATATAGCGTCCATCGGTTGAAAAATCAGTTTTTGTATAAACGACTTTTTTGCTTTTCAACATTGCCTGATTAGATTCAAACCGGGTTTCAACCGAACTGGTTAGGAACCTATTCCTAAATTTTGAACCGAACCAGTTTAAAAAATGACAGCCGAACCTGAACCTGAAAAATGGTTTCAACGTGTTTTTCACATAACACTTTGCTCCAAGTCCGCAGTCAGAACTTGACTCAGAGCTTTTAAGCGGATATAAATATATTGCATTTGCATGTCTGTCTGTATGTGTATAAGCTGTGTGTGTGTGTGAATAAATCTACATTTGTGTTTAGTAGAAGGTTTTTTTTCTGTCTAAACGCCAGCCAGCTGAGAAATGGAAAGGCATGAAATTCCAGAGATTGAATACGTTTCGTTAATAACCAAATGATCGGAAATGCCCGGCCATATAAGTCGATTTCCACGAATAGTTGCCCCATGAGTAGACCCACGACTCACGACTGGCAGGCAGCGTCTGGCGCTTGTTTAATTGCACATATTTAGTTGATTAGTTACCTAGTTCACCTGTCTATAGGTAGCTGGCAAAAATGCTAACAATTCGAGCCAGGCCAAAATAATTGCCACTGGTTCCGTTATAAACATTGAATGCAAAAGTTTACACCTTTGCTGAGTGTAAGTATTATGTTCCCATAACAAGGTTGTATAAATATATATGTATCTAGCTATCTTAATTACATATTATTATTAATTTGCGATTAATAAAATAAACCAAGGTTTTTCACAGCTTTCGCTCTAAGAACAGTTTTGGCCAGAAAATGTTCAATTCCAACTTAAGAAAAAATGTAAAAAAAAACATATATATTAAAATAAATAATACACAGGTGTTAGATAAAAGAGTGATGAGATCGTGAGAGAGAGAGAGAGAGAGAGAGAGCAGTTGATTAATGAGATCCGACTGTTTTGCATTAGAAGGCCAACTAGAAATGCAAACGCAATTGATTGGCCAAGTTGGTCAATCACAAAAAACTGGCCACTTTCAAATCCGCCTAGCCCAGCGATAGCCAGTTTAGTGAAATTTGCTTCAGTTTTGTTTAGTTAGGTTGTTTAGTGCGCCAACGGTTGCGTATCTGGCCATCGACTTATCGCCAACTAACTCAAGGCTTCGGTTTTTTTTTTTTTTTTTTATTTGACGAAACTTGCCCCAAAAAATGCGTCGCAAATTATATTCGCAGTGTATGTGAAAACATGCTTGTGTGTAAAGCTGATTTTTTGTTTAGCAAAGCCAACAATAATCATAGCAAATTGCGTTCTAGTCGCTCCGGTTTTAAATGCGTTTTTCAATTATCGTGAGCGCTTCAGCCGTGCCGCAGACACCTGTTGCGCCCCCGTCGAACGGGCCTAAATAGTTTTTAATCAACTGGCCGAGTGCAGTCACAATGACAGCGACGCCTGCCGGTACCCGGTGGTGCCCGATGGTGCCCGGTGGTGCCCGATGGTGGTCAACTTCATGCGCTCGTACCTCGATTGTGGATACGCGCCGTTGACCGGGCCACGGGCCATGCGCTACGCATATTGAACGACTTCCGTTGGGCGTTCGGGCCGTCGTCCGTCCGCCGGCGTTTAATTGCCGAGTTAGCCCAATGCACATAACACTTTGGCTAATTACCAATGGGCAGACACGTGTGCCTCCCAACATACATGTGCACCAAATAAACAAACATACATACGTACAAATGAATATATGGAATCATCACCGATCCCATCTTGATCTGGGCGATCGTCCGCACGGAGACTTGAATTTCTAATACATGTGCTCCACCTTTTTCCAACTATTTTACACGACAGATACGTTCACAACAAAAAAAGATATTGGCTATATGGAAAAATAGCAAAAATCCAAATGGAAATACAATAAACAATATTCCCAAATTCTTGTTAACTTGAGTATTAAATATATTAAAATATTGCATTAATAGAAAAAAAGTAAAACTAATATAAGCATAAAAAAATGTAATGCAAATTATTTCTCCATTATTATTTTCATTTTCCATTGTTGATAATTTAATATAATGTAGAATGTGAAGTCCAAGTCTATAATTTATAACGGGTGAGAATGAAAGAAATTTATAAAACATAAACGAATTTGTGGAATATTTGAAATCCTTTTAAATTAAATTAATTCGTATAAAAAGATACTTTTATTATTATATTATTTATAATATATTATAAATATAATTTATATATATCAGACAACATGCATTCATTTGGCACAGAAAAAAAGCTGCACATCAAATACTCTATAATATATAAATACATTTCACTATAAACACTTAATCAAATATATTTAAAGATAATATAAATATTTATATTGTCTCTGCTACTGTGGTAGTTAACTCCCACGACTCTATATTGTCTATATCTATACAAAATGTTGCTCCACTAAAGTTCGTGCCCACGCCCACTACAACGCCCACAAATTACAAAACTCGCCACTTGCCCGCATTCAGATATATTATTATTATTAAATATTGTTGTTATTATACAGCGAAGGAGTATTGCGCAGTCGTTCTCACTTGTTTCTGCTTGATTTATGTTGCCCACATCAATCGCTGCTACGTTCTTCGGCCGTGGACTACCTGAGGAGACCTTTCAGTTGGCGAACTGATTTGGGCCATGTTTCTAGTCTGGCTGTGACATTTTGTCAGTGTCATGCTGCATAATTGTTGTCACTCATCCTATTCCAAATACCTTGGCAATTTATATTTATATTTCTTAACATTTTCCCAAGCCCAGACACACACACGCACACACACGTATACCCTTACCCCTACCTGGCCATTCATCTGTTTGAAAATTCCAAGAATCTGTCTTAAGCAGCTAACTGAGCTACCTGCCGAACTTGCCATTTGCTCAGTTCCGCAAATTACGGAATTCACAAAAAAAAAAAAAAAAAAAAATAGAACGCTGCCAGCGGCTGCTTTATCTGCATCATTGAGTGCTTGCCGGAGTGGCGTCCAGTATCTTATCAGCTGCCATTGGCAGCGCCAATTAGATCCCCCTCGCTTCCTCGCAAAAAATCAAATCGCAAATCTTCTCTTTCATTTCGGTTGGAATAGTATCTCGATGTCTTTCTGCTTCTATCTTGCTCAGTCACTAGGCGGCGCCACTTCTTATCAGTGGGCGTGTCAATTAGCCTCCCTCCCCCTCCCCCACCGGCCCACCGACACGCTCTGCGTTTAGTTAAGCGTGCGTAATAAGCGTCCATGAACAATGAAATTAAACATAAATTTAATAGCTAACAAAAATACTTAAGAGTACAAAAATTTCACTAAAAATACATTTGAAATAGAACAACAACAAAAGCGCGCGAAACATGCGAAACTTGTTGGAATAAACTCAATTGAATGTCGATTAGGACGTTCATAAAGCAGATTTCGCCCGTCCGCCCCTCGAAAGGCGACGCTATCACTGACCTTGCCGAAACTTTTCAAATTTATCAGCTCGTGTGGCGGGCTCTTAGCATATACCCTCTACACAGCGTCCGTCCGCTTTGAACCTTCGGTTGAGTCAAAAGTCTTCCAGATTTCGCAATATAATAAATTTCTCAATATTTATTAGATATATGTAACGATCGTATTCAATTAGATACTTTTCTTCGTGATTTTTTTCACAATACGTTTAATAACGAAACAGGTTGTAGAAGTCTGCGCTTTCTCCGATTTAAACAATATCACAATATCATAAATCATATGTATTTAAATTAAAAGATATTTCAATTCGATCATTTATTTTTGACTTTTTTTAAATAAAACAAAATAACTTTTACATACACCTTTAATTGAAAAAGATAAGTTGAGTGTTCAACAACTTTTAAATAAAAATTTAAATTTAATTTTTATTTTTTTAACTCTTAAATATAAGCTAAAGTATATATATTAAAGTATATATGGCCAAATTCGAAAACTTAAAACAAGATTACGATCTTCGATAGCTTTCCCAACTTTTCGCAAATGTCGATTTCCGCTCGCTCCTTATTAGAAAAATGTTGAAGAGTATTATATTGCAGCGATTTGGAATATGCCACTGATATGACTGAGATCGGCTAACAGCACAAAGTCTGAAATCAAATTAGAAAAGCAAATACAACATTTGCAAATTATGCGCAGGGGAGCGCGGAGGGGCGGGCATGGGAGGGGGGCAGGGGGAGGGGCCGGTGACGCCAGGGGACTAGCTCACCTACTTTCATAAGCTTAAGCTCAATACCTGTGCATGCGTGTGCTTACACACAAGCATACACACACCCAAACATACACATACCCATATGTGTGTGCATGGATGTATCTAGGTGTTGGTTGTTGCCAAGTCGGCGCTGCGACGACGTCAAAGTCAGCGCCGCTGCCGGCGCTTATCAAACACGGAAGCTTTGCCGCAGCTAGCAAACTATTCACGCACACACACACACGCACACACACACACACACACACTACGTGTGCATAAGTTTGCGTTTCGCTTTTTGCTTTTTTCTTTTATTGCGTTTTTGCTTTAGTTTGTCGTTTTTATTTCTTGCGGCTTTTAAATTAAACAGTCTGCCGCTATATACAATATATACATATATATGTACATATATATATAGGTGTGTGTTGCGCGTATGTAAATTAACTTTTATTTGATATATGTTTGTATGTATGCGCACACATAGATACACCATTTTGAATACCCTGCGAACTGTCGTAACAAGATCACATCTCTTTTGAAAACTGGAGCACATACTTAAGCAACAATAAGTTCATACTATATGTCGCTAATCGGCCTATCTAACTATTTAGAAAGTTATAACTAGCGCAGCTATAAATTAATTGCCTGAATTTCTGCTCAGATTCTCGTACAGATACGCACTAACATGAATATTGTTTGCCTTTGGCTGAAAATCAGCAGGTTGGTTTTTTCTTCATTTTTTTTTTTTTTGGCAACACAAAAATAGGTATACAAGTACCATAAATCAGCCTTTGTAGAACGCTAAAATTTATAACGTGAATAAATTAAAAACAATACCTACAGATATTCACGATTGATTCGCAACTAACAAAATTACAAAATTCACTTAACTCAAATTCAAATACTTTTTAAAAATCTTTGGAATGTAAGTAGGAATGTAAAGGCAAAAAACAGAATTTGTCATTGGAATTGAATCGATAATCTTAGCATTAAAGGGGGCTCTGAGATGAAATTATTTATATTATATATTATAATTTACTATCCTAACTTTATTTGATCTCTATTTATATAAAGGATAAAAAATGTATTAATTAATTATTAATTATTTAATTTCTTGCAACTGCGACCAGTCCAATTAACATATACATTTTTTAAAGATTCTACAAATGTGATTTAATTCCAGCGAAATATTTTTCTGTCATATCCAACTCCTTTGCCGACATCTTCAGATCAGATTCTACAAAACTGAGCTGGGAAACTTAATAAATATCTACGCTTCGAGCGTTTCAATGCCATTCAAACCTCAGCTACATATTGAGAGCATCTACTTTATTATCTTTTTCTTTATTTTTTTCATATATTTGTGTCTGTGGCGTGCTTTCGTACTGCGTATCTTGCAGATTGCGCAGCTCGGTTGTTGCTAACCGATTTGAGCATTGATCATGTGACGGCCGACAGACAGACAAGCGACAGTGATGGCCGTATTTCCCCTTGGCTACAGGAGTAGGGGGACAACAACAGCAACACTTGTGATCGGCTGGCTATAATACTATCCTGGCCATGTTTGTAATAGGACACCGCGCGCTTGGCCCTATTTTATGGCCAGGCTTACTGATACATATCCGGGCCAGTGTTTTATTTGGGCAGCTCTCTGTGAAGTGGCCAGGCAGGTGTCGATTGTGCCGTTCCCACAGCCCGAAAAGAAACCAGCAAAAATAATTCTTTTAAGAATGCCGCCGTTCAAATGCTCTTAGAAGCCTCTGGGCATTTATGGCACTGTATTGTCGAAATCCTTTAACATGCCACTTCATTTGCGACATATATTATATATAGCTATATTTCATGTATAGGTATAAAAGCGAAACTCAAATGGAAATTCTCGCTGTTCACCTACATTCTTATCAGCACATTGATACGAGCCGATTAATTTCTGCTTCCGGTTGCTGATTCTGCATCTGAGCACTATTGCGGTATTTCAGCTTTAAATGTCCAACAATTGTTGTTGGTTGACAATCGGCAGGCAATTAAATCTCTATCTGGCATTTTTCACAATTTTCAGGTCTCTTTGATTGGAATATAGGCAAATCAACCACCGAGAACAGCAGCGGCCATTTAATGTGTCAACGGATGCTCGTAAATTTGACGAATGTGTTTCTGGAAGCGTGTAGCTGTAGCTGTAGCTGTATCTGTATCTGTAGCTGTGCAGCAGCCAGCTGTAGATTGATTGATATATGCCGTCTAAGCCTCAATAGCATCAGGCCAACTGTCGCACAGTGTGTAATAATATATGTCTGGCAGGCAGCATCAACAGGCTGCAACAGATTGTGTTTCTGGCCGAGATTGCGTGTGGCCGATTTCTTTCTTTCTTTTTTTTTTTTTTTTTTTTTGTAATAGGACCACGTCTAATAACAGTTCAAAGGTAATTTGCCATTTTGTACGGCATGCGTTTATGTCGCCGCAGACACAATAGCCCGTATAGTTACAAATAGCTGTGGGATACAAATAGACGGTAGCCGGGCAATTATGCACGCATACGGTCAAAGGGGCCAGGCTGGGCCGGGCTGGGCTGGGCCGGGCTGGGTCTGAGCATGCACCTTGCCCTGGGCGGTGGCTAAGCCGGCGACGCATCGCTTGGCTCATTACATATGCCTGTGCCGGCGTATCTCGATGTGCGTGTGTGCTATGTATCTTATAGATACATTATAGGCAACGTTTTGCTGTGCTAAAAATACCATTCTTGCGCTATTTCTGCGTGTGTGCGTCCATACAAAACGGCATCTATTTAGTATCCCTCTCTCTCTCTCTCACTCTCTCTTTCACTCTTTATATGTATGTGCCATTTGTGCTTCGCCGTTTGAATATCTGCGTATCTACGTATCTACGTATCTACGTATCTGCGTATCTATATCTATTTGATTTAGCATTTGTTGCTATTGTTGTTGTTGTTGTTGTTGTTGTTGTGGCGCTATTTCTGTATCCTAAACCGATACATACAGCCAAACGCGACAGCACATTGTATTTGCATACGTGCGAGTTAGTTAGAACGCAATCGAAGTCGACTAAGGCATGCGCTACAAATGTATCTCACAGATGCGCATAATTCAGTTCTCCGCAAACTTGATCCAATTCTGTAAACTACAATTTTAGACATTTTTCGCACCCACTCAACAACAAAATTTGCCCTTTACAAATTAAACTGTTTCCCATTGGCTTCAACAATGAGCAAATTATTTAAAATCAATGTGTTTTTCCATTTTCGAAAACTGTTTGTGTTTGGATATAAAATTCCAAATATCTAAGTATATGCTGGCTTGTTTATTTATTATGCGTTCGTCTTTTAATATGCCCATTAAAAAGATGTGCAGAAAAACGAAAAAAAAAAAGAAAACCACAACAATGCTAAAGATGGGAAAACGTAGCGGAGCAAAAGGAAGTAAATATCAAAAGGAATGGACAGTGCGTAGCTTTTTAGAAAATAGGTCAAATCTATTTCGGGCTGTCTATAAAATAAAATAACAAAAGCGCGAAAAAAAAGCAAAAAAAAAATACCAATAAAAATAATGAAAAACAGCAAACGGTTTCTTTCTTTGCCTTCCTGTTTTACTATTCTGCCTTCTCTTTTTTTTTTATTTTTGTATCTATTTAGTTTTTTGGCTCCTGTATTTCGGTTTTTGTTGGCACCTTTGTTGTGGAAAATTTTTGGCGCGCTGATCTCATGGCAGAATCTGAACAGCGAAACGTTGTTGCTAGGTCGCCGATAATGCTCAGACCACATTTGTGTATTATTAATTGCATGTTGGCCCAGATGCAGCAACAGCCAATAAGCCAACAGTTTATCTATAATCACAGGGCCCAGTAGAATCTCTTGCTCAGGAGTCAGGTAATCTCTGGCCAAACACAAAGCCAAACCCAAACCCAACTCAAATTTAAATACGAAACGCTTTTAATTTATTTGCCGTTAGTATTTCAGTGACAAATCCCCAAAACCATCTTCTTGTTGTATCTATATCTTGATATGCATATCAAAGGCAACGATTGCGATTTTGGCCATCAGATATTTGGGGATTGAATGTTCAGTAGCTGCTCTTAGCTGTGTGTCAGATTGATTAATGGTTCACGTAAGTTAGCCGAACTTTTCTGCAAAGACAAATAACAGCTGTGTAAACAAATATAATGGGGCTTGCATATTAAATTTGTATTACTGAATGTTAACGTCCATAACTAATGATAAAAAAAAAAGTTTCGGTAAGTAATGCAAAAATAAATAAATGAAATTTATTACAATATGCATACCCCATTGGAAGGGTAGGATTATACAAGATTGAATCCAAATTTAATTAATATAAGAATATTATAATAACAATAATAACAAATAAATACCCTTAAATATGATACAAGTTATATTAATATAAATTGTGCAATATCATTGAAAAAATACAAATGTATCTATACAGGTAAAATATCGATTCTCGCACAAGATGTGCAGATCTAGATGAATCGCGTAAAAAAGAATAAACCATTATATTATTATAAAAATATAGAATACAAATTATATTAATATATCCCGAAAAAGATACAAATGTATCTATACAGTTAAAATGTCGATTCTCGAACAAGATTTAAAAGAATCCTATAAAATATAACCATTATATTATTATAAAATTATAGAATACAAATTATATTGATATATCCCGAAAAAGATACAAATGTATCTATACAGTTGAAATGTCGATTCTCGAACAAGATTTGTATATTTAAAAGAATCCTGTAAAATATAACCATTATATTATTATAAAATTATAGAATACAAATTATATTAATATATCCCGAAAAAGATACAAATGTATCTATATAGTAAAAATGTCGTTTCTAGAACATGATTTGCAGATTTAAAAGAATCGCGTTAAAAACGGAACAAAAATACGATAGAAACCGAAGCAGATATTTAAACAGAACCATTGTTTATCAGTGTTTAATGGGTACAGGGAATGAAAATAAAACGCAACTTTAATTATTGGGAACGAGATCGATCCATGATGCTTCAGAAATAAAACTGCAATAGCTTTTATCATCGTAAAAGTCCACAAATGACTTTAATCTTTGTTCAGGCTTAAAGAGATCAAAGTAAGCGATAATGAATCTCGAAGAAGTTTTGAAAAGGAGCACTGGACATCCATTTGAAATAATGCTTTGAAGAATGGTCGATGCATCAATAAATTCGTGACATGCATTTATTTAGCGGCTCACAAAAAACACCGGAAAGTGAAAAATTGTCTCTAAGACAGACGACATAGATGGTGCCTAAACGAGTGCGTATTCAATATTTGCTGAGTTTTATACCCTGTACCCATTGAAAATGAATGAATAAGTATGTATTGGCTTTGTGTGAATGTTTCAAACAGCCAGGCTAAACTAACTGAGGCGATTCAACCTTACTCATCCGTCCCTCTGTCCGGCTATAAACTTAAAATTAAAAATATGAGATTACCTTTATATTTGTGTATTTTTTTTTTATATGCCCGGAACAAAAGGCAGAAGGAGGCAGCTCCGACCCCATAAAGTGTATATATTCTTGAACAGCATCACTAGCCGAGTCGATTTAGCCATATCCGACTGTCTGTCCGTCCGTCCGTTTATCCGTCCGTCCGTCTATCCGTCCGTCTGTATGAACGCGTTGATTTCTTTCAAGTTCGTGTAAACCGTACGCAGATCAAGTTTATGATTGACAAGACTTTAAGGGCAAACCCGCCAAATTTATTAAGTTTGTTCTCGCACAGCGAGATTAAGAATATTAAACATTTATCCAAAAATTGGAAAAACACCTAATTAAAGAGGTACAGTCACGTCCAAGTCAAGGAACGCGAAGAAGGAATATTTCCTAGACGGGCACTCCCTTGGCCGAGTTGACTTTTAATTATCTGTGAGCAAACAATTGAACCGAGCAGTTGAAATAACTGCCTTTTGGCTTGGTCTCAGTCATCGCAATGCAATGGCCTAAAACAGACAGGATATGCTTTCAGGCCAAATTACACTTGTCATGCTATCTGCCCTGACAAATGTTTCGTCACAATTGAAATACGGATTGACACAGGCCGTGAGATCTGTACGAGCACTGGCAGAACATATATATATATATTTATATACATATATACTTGTGTAAAAGGACTCGGTCTGTCAGCAGCACCTGTGCCTCGTCCTGTTTGCCGCCGTTTGACAAATCGCAGCAGCACTTGAATTGAGAAGTTATCAAATTTGTTGCAGCGTCTTTTTAGCCCGCTCCCAATTTGTGGTTGTCTAGAACTGTTTGTTCCCAACTGTCTGTTGACGTATCGCTATCATTACGTGATGTCAGCGTATTTATTTTTAAATCTATCAATAGAAACCTGCGTGCTCCACAAATAAATGGAATATCTACTGAAAATAGTTTACTTGATATTTCCAATAAAAGTTCTTGTTTTTTTTTTTTTTGTCATTTTCTGATTGCAACATTGTCTGTTATCAGATTTCCCATACATAACACTATCAATAACTTATCTAATCAAATCAAAATATGACTTTAAGCTAAGTAAATAAATAATGACAATTCGTTGCAGCCACCACCCCCTCCAAAAAACATCTTCCCTGGACGGGACACAGCTGCAGTGAACAATGTTTCCTGCAATTGTCGGAGCGTAGCCTTGATCTTATTTGCATTTCCTAAGACGCAGCCAAGGATGCTTGATTGCAGTTGCAGTTGCAGTTGCAGTTGCAATTGTTATTCTTCTTGGAATTTATTACAATTTTCGGCTGACTTATCGCCGTTGGACTTTTACGACCGGCAATGGTGAAGTGAAAGTGCCATAAAAACGCGCATCCATAAAAATACAACGCTGCTGCGTAGAACTAAATGCTATAGTCCCAGATATATGATAGATACGCAACTACACTGACAGAAAAACAATAACAAGTGCTTCGATCCCAGTTTTACAGTTTTGTTTTCATTTAAAAGGAACAATCATATTTTTTTAAATATATATAATACAACTGCAAGCAAAAATAATAAAAAAAAATGTATATATATATTTAATGTATATGTATAATATTTTATCCCCTTCAGGGGCCTTAGTTGGCAACAAAATTTAACAAAGATAAACAAACGTTTTTTTTAATAATATAATATGTTAAAATATATTTCAAAACTGATGACTCAAGCTCTTTTAAAAAGCGATATTTAACAATATTAAGAGATTTGCGCGAGACATCTAAAAATAAAAATAATATAAATTTGCTATGCGCTATAGGGGAATAAATAATTTAAATTTCAAGTAGTTAGTTTCTATAATTTATGTATATTATATTAATACACAAAATATATAGATTTGTTACAACCATTATTTCTGGAATTTATCTATTATTTTAATATTTATAAATGGAATGTAACAATTACACGACTTTTTGCTCAGTGTAGTTCTGTAGTTGCAAAAGGGTGTACTGGCCATAAAAACCTATACACAGAGATCTATCCGAGTGCGTATATGTCCCCGATGAGATAACCCGCCGGCGTTTAACGACCTCTGACATCTTCTTCGTTGTCATTTGGCACCCTACCTGGCGCCTACCTGTGTTCGCTTCGAATGCACCTGCCGTACTCAGATAGTATTTGTTATTGCCGTGAATCAGATCCGCAATTATTGTGCTATTATTAGTGCACTGAAATAAGCCTACTTCCTCACTTAGATGTGTGTATGTATGTGTGTGTGTGTGTGTGTGTGTGTGTGTGTGTGTGTGTGTACATAGAGTTAATTACACACGTTGTTAGTGTTGCGACTGCCGGGAAATTACCAAACATATCGCAATGCGACTGACTAATAAAAGGCCCCCGACCCCGACCGCGAGCCCAGGCCAGCACACTCGAATGAGGGTTTCATTTGGACACGCCCCCCCCTCTGGCACCGAAGCCCTTAGCATTTGTTGTTGTTTTATAAATTGGCCCATTTGCATGTACGTTTGTGTTTTGAAGCTTAGGCTTCCTCGTATTTGAAATAACTTCTCCATTGGGTATTATTATTACATTTCGCCCGTTATTATTGTTTGTAATCTATTCGCTGTTTATACGATTCCAGTTGCAGCCAAAATGCGGGCGGGCTCAATTTTAATTCATTCGAACAGTTTGTTGATTCCACAGAAATCGATGGAATATTCATAACATTATATATTAAGACCTTATGTACACAACGATCAATTAAGGTTGAGACGTTCAAACTCTTACGGAAGAAATGACAAACACTTTTTGGGTATTGGAAAGTTCCACGTTAATAAGAAGTTACAAGGAGGAAGCAAAAAAAAAATATTCTAAAATAAATATAATATATACACATACTAGCCTAATAAATAAACTAAATATTGTTTTTAGCACTATTTTGATTAAATACAAAATATACAAATATTTATGTTTAAATTTAAGAAAAAGTAAAGTTGAGGGATTCCAGAGGGATTATATACTCGATGCTGCTGTAAAAAGAAAATAAATAAATAAATATTCTAATATATATTAATTAAATAAATAAACTAATTATTGTTCTTATCACTATTTTGATTAAATATAAAATATAAAAATATTTATATTTAAATTTAAGAAAAAGGAAGGTAAGTTTTCCTTCGTGACCTTCGACATACTTGAGCTGTTGGCAGTACAAAACAATTTTTGAAATTCTACAACTAAACTTTAGAAACAAAGCAACATTTTCTAGTTGCTGTATAGCTTATGGCTGGAAGTTTGTTTATAATTCGTCAGTATTGTTTTTACGAGCGCCTCTTTTACATCTACATTTTATAAAAATCATTTTAAAAATTGACTTCATGATCCGCTTCAAATTGTGAGTGCCTAGAAAACTGCAATTTAATCGAAATTTCGGATATCGCCTGTATATATATATATACATATTTGAGTGTAATATGTTCAAAGTGAGTTCGCTGGAGTACCTCACGGGGGAGGGCAAGTGCCGCTCCTACTCCATATGGAACTTCTGTCCGGAAGAACGCTGGCGCCAGTTCTGGGAGCTGGTCGGCAATTTTACGCCGTGCCGCTACGAGTTCTTTCCGTACATCTTTTGGCTGATGGTGCTCTTGAGCTTCTCTGGCGTCTATCGCAGCTTGGCCGAGTGTGTGCACATCTATTCCGTCTGCAATCGACCGCTGAAGATGTGGCGACCCCGCCGGTTCTACATATTTAACGTACATGTGCTGCGCCGGGTCCGGCTGGTGGGTGCTATTATCATGAGCTACACCTGGGCGATGATGATCTATGCGCTGATCTTTGTGAGTGTAAATACGTAACCCATTCTGAGCTGCAGCACAGGTATATCAAATTCAAGCCAGAGTTGACCTCTCCAAACCAAATAATCAACAGAAATTACATTTAATTAAAATCGGGGAAATATTTACAGTTTTTTAGAAAATTTTCAAAAATAGAACAAATACTCCGAGTCGATCTAGCCATGTCCGTCTGTCCGTCTGTCCGTGCGTCCGTCTGTCCGTCAGTCTGTATGAACGCTGATCAAGTTTATTTTCAAAACTCGATAATTATCGGTTATTTGACCCGCCTATTCTATTACTGACTCTATTTTATTTTATTTAGATCAAGCCCTCCTATATGACGCCCTGGTTGATAATAAATTCTGTAGTACTGGGCATCGACTTTTTGGTCTGGCTGATCGAGGTGCTCACCAGCCGCCTAAAACTGCACATGAGAGCAGTGTATCCGATGTCGCGGCTCCTCTGCACCCTGGCCCTGGTGAACTGCATCAAGACGGTGTTCGAGAGAGCCATCAAATATAACATGTTGGACACCCTAAGTATCTTTGGCAAAGATTCGATACTCGACTACGCCGGTGCCGTCTGAGACCCGCCGCTCAATTCAACTTCAACTTCAACTTCAACTCCACGCATGTAAAGTGAACTCGGGCTGTGGCACCGTTTGTGTCTCATTAAATCGAATGGTTATCATTAAAAAAGGTGGAGCACTGCCTAATTGTATCAAACCGAGTGCCGCGCCCTCCCCTGCCCGCCAGCAGCCAGCGTAGATCACATGCTGCCCCGCTGCTGGCTGTTGCAGTTGCATTAAGCTCAATTAGGCGGCACGCACGCCGGCCGGCCGGCCGGCGTCCTCGTCCGGACCTTAATCAGTACCCGCGTGCCCGGTACGGCAGGGCCCGTGCCTAGCAAACACCTTGCGCCAACCGATGCCTGGCCTGGCCTGACCGCGTTGTCCACAGCTAAGTAGGTAAGTGTGTGCATCTGCGTCTGGGCGAGTGCAGCACTGCATTGGGGTACATTCACTGCATCGGGCAGTATGAAGCTCTCAGTGAAATACGAATCAATAAATGCGAAAATTGCATTTCGCATTTCTATTTGTTCCAGGCCCAGAGTAGAGAAAAAATTCATTGAATTTCGTAACTGTAATTATCCGAATTCAAAGAAAAATTGAATTATATTTATAATTAATATTATATTTGTCACATATGCGAGCCGCTTCCTAATTAATTTGTAGCCAACAGTATTGGCCAATATACCTAGAATATATTTATATTTATTTTAAGCTTTGTTAGTGTTAGCCTACTAAATAAATAAATAAAGTTGCAGTTTTAAATTTGTAATTGTATCAATAGCACTAGCTCCAGGGTACTCAACAGTACAGTAGAGTATAAATAAATAAATCGAAGAGCCCAACACAAATATTGATAGCAATTGATTGATTTTATTGATTTCGCGTAGTCGACTGTGAAATTGAGGAGAAAAGAAGCAACCCGGAAAGGCATTCAAAATTCACCGTATTCGCAAGTGAAAGTTCGGTCGATTTGGCTGCTCATGTTGAGGAATTGCACCTGTTCCACTTGCAAGCTGCAGGCACCGAAATATATGCACAATTAAAAGTAAAAATAAAATAAAAAAAAAAAAAAACAAAATTGAAACGGAGCATTCGGCACAGGTGGGTTAAAAAGCCACCGGGCCAGTTATGTGACATTCGTTGATAGCCACAAAATTCGGGCCAGCTATGGGTTACAGATTGCGGCTGCCACAACTCACCTTGCCCCGCCCACCTCCGCCCAGAAGCTTCAGTGTCAATTGTGACCTGTCCTGGTGACGCTTTAAGAAAGGCAAAAATAATTCGGCTCACGGTTCGAACCAATATTTTAATAGTGATAATTTTCTAGCTATTAAATTAAAATATATTGAAATTGATCGATATCGACAATATTTGATTGATAAAACGAGGATGTGGAACTGCTAAAAAAACATGTCAAAAAAAGTTTTTAAAAAAATAGAACACTTTTTTTGTGGTTGCCTCTTGGCTTCTTTTATTGACATTTCTCTCAATCCTTTTCGGGGCATTTTGCACAACTTTTAAGCTCTTTATAGGCAACATTGCAATCTGAGTGTATTTTGCTTTTCTTTTTTTTTTATAATTTCTTGTACTGTTGTCAGATTTCAGCAACAGTTTCAATACATAAATATATAATACTATATAAATATAATATGTATGTAGATAATTGGCAGAAAACACTGCCTACAATTTGTTCGATGCTAGATATATAACGCTTACTTTCCCGACCAGCCTTACTTTCCAAGTGCCAGCTTTCGGTTTATGTATATCATATATACATTATACAGTAAACTCTTTAGTTTGGGAAAGCATATTTAAATATATTTGTAAGTTTTGTATACTTTATTGTAATAATATTGTAATAAATATATACAAAAACTCTTCATATATAATATATAAGTACTATATAATTGTTAATTAATATTCATATTGTTGTAATTTGCATATTTAAATTCCTGTGCCGCGTAAATACTTATACTCTGTTAATATGCAAACATGTGTCTATATTAGTTACGAGTGTTCCTTAGTTTTTGGCTTACAATGTCTCAACGTTCAACATAAACCGATAAAAAATTAAAATTCGAACAAAGGCTGCTTTAACATTTATTTATGTATTTTGTACTTTTTTGCATTGCCTTTAGTGTGTGTGTGTGTGTGTGTGTGTTTGTATGTTTTTTCTTGGTTAATGGTCAAGGTCGAAAGCTAGAAAAACCTACAGAACAGACGACCACTTAGCCAGCACAAAAATCAAATTTAAGCAATAAATTAACAAATAATGTACGCCAAACAGTGACAGCAATAAGTATCTACACATCCGCGCACAGCCAAATTGCGCTCTTAGCAGAGGCGTAAAATTTATGAATTTCAAAATACGCGCAAAACCAGACGACAATATCGCTAGAATATAACAACAACAACAAAAGAGTAACAAACAACAACAAATAACAACTGAAACAAAGTAAAGTTAAATGAAATTAACGACTGCAACCTTTCAGTGCTGAACCAGTCACAGTGATGACTCGTGAAGCTGTCACTGTTCCATTCCTCAAAAATCAAAATGGAATATTAAATATCTTCTAATATAATATATATAATTAAACTCACACAGACGAAAAGGAAATAAATTGATTTTCAATTAAATTAAAATCATATTGTTTTGAAGTTCCAATACACTCAGAGAAGAAACCAAGAACTCAAGTTGTAAATATTAATCTCCAGTAAAGATCGAAATTTCTTCGACATAAAACTTTTTAACCCCGAATTTACAGAATAAAAATCAATAAATGATACAATGATACTTTATCCAACAAAAAAAAAAAAAAAATTCTATATAACAGACACAATGGTGATATTTAATTTTCCTTTTGTCTGCTAACATGCTTAAATCATAGTTATGCTAAATATATATATAATTAAATATCGCCATTGTGTGGGTTATATTATTTGACTCATTAGCAGTTTTATTGGGCTATTTAGCTTTAAGCAAATTATTTAATATATTCTTTACTTTTATTGACAACCTTCGTCGACTGTTCTCAGCAGGAAAAAAAATACAAATAAAATAATGCCAATAGAATAGAAACAAAATCTTAACCTGATTCTGTATCCGTCCTTAACTCAAGCGTCATCCCTGACACGTTGTCAAAACGATCGGCACAAAAAGCAGTAACAAATAACGGCAGCGGCAGCGGCAGCGGCAGCGACAGCGACAGCGACAGCGACAGCGACAGCAGACCGGCAAATGGAACAGAAGAAGAAAAAAAAGCACAAACAAAGATAAACAAAATACAAAAACGCAGCAGAGCAGCAACCGAGCGGCGGAGCGCAGCACGGCACAGCCCCGTGCGACCTTCACCTAATAAAGCGTGCGATCGCGGTCAGAGTGTACAAATTTTGCAGTTAAACAAATTGCGCAATTTCTGTCTCTCTCTGGCCGCTTGCCGGCCGGCCGGCCGGCCTGTGTGCCTGAGTGTGTTCGCGACACTGCTTTGTGCTCCGAGCTTTCATGTGTGCGTGCGTGTGTGTGTGTGTGCATACTATTCGCCATTGAGCCATTAGTCATTTAGTCTTCTTATTACTCTATGACTATTTGTGCAAAGGGTGCCGTCGAATTTTGATGGGCTTTTGCAGCGAATACAAATAAAAAAGGGAGTATCTTTCGAAACTAAACTATTTTGAGGTTTATTTTCCTAATCAATAATTAAAACAAATGCAGAAATATAATCGAAATATATGAATGAAATGAATGACAAGAAAAATACAAAAAATTAATAAATCAATAAAGAAAATAAAATTAATAAAAGTCCTTTTTTATTAAATTTAAGATTATTTCAAATTAATAAAAAATAAAATAAAATTTGCACGATTGATATAAGCTAACGATTCTGTTGTCAAGCATTCGCTAAATATAGGAAAAGTATCTACAAAAATTGTGACTAATTTTATGTGACATTTTTCAAATACATTCTTTTTTTATATACTCTATATTGGGTTTTTTCCGCACCCGCAAATCGCGAAAATCTATATATCTTAAGGAAAGCGTATAAGCAATTTTATTTGATGGCAAAGCAAAAATATAATTAAATAAATAAGTTATTGCAGTAAAAAAATCAGAAATGTCTGTTTTTTATGTATCCTTTGGCATTTTCAAATGCGCAAAAAGAGTATGCAAGTGTCGTGCAAATATGAATCTAAGTATATATCCGAAACGATCAGCGATTTACAAACGATTTGGATTTCAGAGATCAAAGACGAGTTGGCTTATAGCCTACACATATATATTCGACATCCAAAAGATTTACTCCCCATACGGGTGCATTCATATGTATGCATTATAAACCATTTTAATTTTTTTTTGCCGGTTTTTATTGTTGGGCTTGCCACCCGCGCACTTATTTAACGACCGGCTTTTCGTGTTGTTGTTCATTAAGTTGGCAGGCAAAAAAAAAATAATAATTTCGCTTGTGTTTTGTTGATTTTTTGTTGATGTTCAAATTTCTGCAACAAAAAAAGTGTAATCAAAACCAAAAACAGCAACAAAATTGATTCAATTAAATAAATTTCTGGTGTCAAAATGTCAAGTCTCCTGTTTCGGGGGCTGCGTGGGCGTGGCACCGCGCACACACTCACACATTCACAACACTCTTCATACAGCCTATTTACGTTTGTTAACCCGGGTCGGGCACGACATCACTTACTGCACTTGATTCAAAACGGCGTCAGATCAAATTGGATTCAGTGTAGAGGGAGAGGGTGTGTGTGTGAGTGTGTGAGTGTGTGAGTGTGTGTGTGTGTGTGTGTGTGCGACAAGCCAGTCAAATAGTCCAAGTGTACTTGAAACACAACGTCAGCATTTCAACTTTTGTCTAAATCCTAGAACCAGATATCTAACTCGGGAAACCGATTAATAGATTCGATCGATATCGTTTGAAAGAAAATATATTTATATAAAGGAAAATATATCTTTTTAAGGGTTAGAATATTCTAAATATAAAAATTTTTCAGGCAATTTTAATAAATAAACCATTTTAAAAGTGGAAAGAAGTACGGTTCGTGCGTTGGTTCAGTTCCGCATTCGAACCGGTTCATAACCGATTTGCAACTCCTTGGTAATTAATGGCAAGCTCCAATGCTTAAATCAAAAATATTTTTCTATTTCAAAAATTATCGCAAACTTTCCCATATACTTACAACAAATAAAGAAGCCCTTCTGTGCAATAAAAAAAAATAACTGTAAAAATAAAACTTGTGGAAATGAAATAAAAACATATTTGTAAATGAATTTCATTTTTCTTGGTATGTTCAAATATTTATTGTATAATTTTATAAGCATAAATTTTGAAAAAAATAATAATTAAACATTTTTTTGTTTATACATATGTGTATATTAATATATACATATAAGTATATATACAAATGTATATGTGGATATATAACATATATGCATTTATTATATATACATTAATTAGGGCGCAAATTTTGTTTCAATTAATATAGGTAACTAAATAACGAGTTAAAATTATTAGATATAGGTATTTTAGATAGCATGATATACATATACATATAAATGTATATATATATATATATATATATATATATTACTTTACATAATATAGTATGATTTTTTAATGTGCTTTTTATATAAATCAAGAAAAAATAACATAGTCTTTCAAAAAAAAATTAATAAATCGTATTAAATAAATTGAACAATTGCAAAAAAAAATTGGTTTTCCTAAGTATTTTTTAGGGTTTTTTTCATTTTGTTTCTTTTTTTTTGGATTTCATTGGTTTTTTTTATAGTTATTAATGTATATCAATTATTTCAACAACTATGTATATATGTATATATATTTATGTATATAAATATACCATTCGTTAAATATATTTGTATAAAAATTGCAAAATAAAAAAATCTATAAACGTAAAAGTGTTTTTGCATCTGTTGCAAGTTTGTTTTTGTTGTTTTTTTTTTTGTTTCTAATATATTTGCGAGGATTTAGAGGTTTTGGTTGTAGTTGTTGTGTTTTTTTGTTATTTTGTGTTTCACTTGGTTTCAAAATATAAAACAAAAGTTAAATAAAATTAAAAAAACCAAACATTAATTTAATAATAAAATGCATAGTTTACATTAATTTTTTTTTTTTTTTTTGCTGTTTTGTAGTTATTTGATTAACAAACAATAAATGAAATTGCTTTTTGTAACTGTTTTGTTTATCTTTTTGTTGTTGCTATTTGTTTTTTGAATTTTTGCTGTTTTTTTTTTGTTTTTGATTTTTTTCTTTTTTGTTTGTCTGTTTTGTTTTATTGTTGCAGATAAATTTGTACGGTTTTCAAATTGTATTAAAACTCTGTATTTGTATTGTATGTACTATAGGAAACTAAGTGCATTCGTATTTTATTGTTGGCTGTGTCTATGTGTATGTGTATATATATTTGTGTGTGTGTGTGTGTGTTTGTGTGAGTGTGAATGCGTGTGATCGTGTTTAAAATTCAATATGTATGTGTGTGTGTTTGTTGGTTTTATTTATCGGAAAATTGTACAATGTTTTTTCACTTAGGCCTATTGCTCTCTCTAGTGCGTTATTCCCGGATTTACTGCATCTATTTATCTATTGTAATTTTTTAACCGACTTTTTTCAGTGTAAATGTATGAAAATGTTGGGTATCGTTTTCATTTCATTCTTCTTTTTTTTCGTGTTTTTTCTTTTTGTCACTAGTGCTTAACGAGATTTCTATTTACAGTGGTTTATTTAAACAACAAAAAAGAGGCTTTTTTTTTGGATATACATTTTTTGTTTCGTTTGTTTTTTGTGTAAAAATTGATTATTTTTTTTCATAAATCGCTTAAACACCTGATAAGCATTTAACATATAACAATTTTTTGTTTAATATTTTAATATCGCGTTAAATAAAGTGTATATGTATTAATATATATTTATATATATTTTTTGTATAAAATATTTAAAAAAAAAAAAAATATATGTGTATACAATATAGAATTGTATAATGTATATATATATATATATATATATATATATATATATATATATATATCGGGGTGCGAGAGGTGCGCCAAAGTAGATTCGCAGCAGCTTAAGTATATAAAAAAAATTGTTTTCATATTTTTTTTCTTTCTTTTTGTATTACATTCAAAATAGTTTGTCTATTTACATGCGAGATAAACGCGTTTGCAAGCCTTAAGAAAAATAGAAAAATTGTCCCAGCAATTCTTGTAATGAGAGCCCCCGAAATTACGTACGTTTAACCTAAGCAAAGGCTAGAAACCCCGGTATTTTCCAGGTGAAACATCAAGAAGCAAAAAAAAAAAAATTAAATGTATAATATATATAGAAAAGTATAATCATATATGTTATATAGAACAATTGGTTATATGCCAAAAATTCTGCCCCTAGGCAGAAGCTACTTCATTACTCACTAATTTCGTTGAAACGTCGCTATAAATTGATCATATCATATATGTAAATCTATTTAGTTGTACTAGCTTCCTTATAGTTTCTAGTTAGTGTGTGTTTCTGTTGTTTGTTGTTGTTGTTGTTTTGCTGTTTGTTGTTGTTGTTGTTGTTGTTGTCATCGTTTATCAAAAAGCGCGAACTAAACCTAAATAACAGTTTTGAATCAAGTATTGTGTTTTTTCTTTGCATTTCTTTTTTTTGTTTTTGTGTAATTTTTTGACTTCATTATTTGCATTGAGAAAATGGAAATTGATTCCGATCTCAGGCTATCAAAACATTTTTAAAGTATGTTTTGTGTTATAAGTATTTATATTTTAATGAATTTAAATTGTATTGTATGGTATATCAATATATATATGTATATTTATTTTTATATATACATATATATATATAAATATATAATTTGTTGTAATTTTTGTTTAACAGTAACTCGCGGTTTCCATTCCTCTTCGTTTATATATAAAACTCTTATTAGCAAAAAATCGACAGTTGAACAGCTGGCAAAGTTTGCTTGGCTCAAAAAACGCTTGCAAACTGAGCGCAGCCAAAATTTATATTTTTTCTTTTGTTTTGTTTTGTTTTGTTTCCTTCTTTCTTAATTCCACAGGTTCTTCTTGTTTGTTTTTGTATATCTAACAATATAATCTATTGCTCCTATTATTGTTGTGTTTTCTATTGTTAATAGTTTTCTTTTTATCTATATCTTCATCTTCTTGTTATTCTTATTCGCTTCGATTTCGATTTCGATTTTGCGCATTTCATATGCATAGTTAGAAATTTGTTATAAAAAAAGGGTTCTATAAGCAGTATATAGTATACATATAGCATATATATATATATATATAAAGAATAGGAAATAGCATTTACGGACAAAAAAAATACAATTGCATAGTTTCTAGAGTTGTATAAAAATTTACATTTGATTATCATATCAATGTATATATATATATAGATATATATATATATATATGTGGATGTGTAAAAGGAAAAGATTGTTTATATAAATCTTCATATCGAAAATAATATATATGTATTTATGAAAAAAAAAAAAAAACATCGAATAAACCGCATTGTATTTCTATATAGGCAGTAAAAATTGTTTAAGCGCATTTTTCGTATGTCTAGGAAAGCTATACACATTCCACCGATATTGCGCCGATATCCGTGCTTGGTATCGATTGAACAATAATCGGTGAGTTTTGTAACGTTTTTGAGACGTCATCGTCGGTCCGCTAGCTAAGTTATATAATATTTGTATATTATATATAGTAAATATATAAAAGTGAATATGCACACTATGCATATGTTAATATGTTTATTGTAACTCTATAACTATATTATTTATTTCTTTATAGTTTATAGTTTTTGCATTCAATGTTTGCGCTGCTTCAATATTCGCGCTCGTTCTTCTTCTTATAACTCCGATCTTTAGCTGCATAGCTCATATATGTTTTGGCTCTTATTTCCTGTTCTTCTTCTTCTTCTTCTTCTATCGGCGTGCCGCAAAATGGCACCAGAAGCTCATCATTGTGTCTCTCTCTCTCGCGCGCGCGCTCTCATAAGGCGCACTTCTATCTCTTTCCCTTTCGTTCAGATGTTTTTGTTTGGTTTTTTTTTTTGTTTTTTGTTTTTTGTTTTTTTTAGTGGCTCGTTCGTTGCAACTTTGTCTGTTTTCCGTTTCCGTTTTTCTTTTTTTTGTTGTGGTTTCTCCGTTTGTTTGGGTCTTGTCCTTGTTTGTTTTGTTTTGTTTTAGTTATTTATTTCATGGCTAAGTTAAATAGAAACTAAATTCCTAAGCATTCTAAATATAAGTTCGTATAAAGTTTATGTACAATGTAAGAAAATGTAGCGGATAGATAGTATTTGCGTATGCAAAGGATTGAAAAACCGTTATCGTGTTTCCCTATAGTTCTAATTCGTTATCAACATTTCGTTTATAGTTTTTGCTTCCAACTTGCATTTTGCTTACTCCAAAATCAAATCAAAAAATATCACATTAAAGAAATCCAATTTAAATCACTATTTTACAGCTATATACACATGTGTGTGTGTGTGTGTGGTATAGTATATACATGTATATATATATATATGTATATATGGTTAATAGTATTATGTTCTGCTTAACTAGTCTATTCAACGATAGCATCCGGGTGCATAAATGTATATTAAGCAAAAAAATAAACGAAAAAATTAGGAAAAGAAAACATCATCTAACAGCAATATGATCATTATTATTATTATTATTATTATCGTTCTCATGATCGCTATTGACATCGCTATCGATATCGCTATCGTTATCGTTATCAACATCGAGACTCGGTGCGACCGTTAGCCGATTCGCACGCTCTACTGGCTAATACTAAAAACTGATATTGAAGTTCAAAAATGCTTACGTCAAAATACACTAAATATAGTTGTCGTGCAACTATATTGTAACATTTTTCTCATATAGTCATGTTTACATTTTGTTAATCATATTTTCTTTTGTTTTTTTTTTCATATATATAGATATATATAACCTAACCGATCTCTCATCAGGCATCAAATTCAATTCGGAGGCTCGCTTGCAAATGCATTCAAAGATCGCTGCGCAAATAAGTTTTTATTCACTTTGGCTCTTGCACCGCCTCCCCCTGCTCCCACGCCCACGCCCACGCCCACGCCCACACCCACTCCGGTTCCCACTCCCCATTGTCTTAACCATCTAACCCACTTACGGCTATCGCTATCATCATTCAGCGGCGTTCTTGCCAAGACGCAGACGGGCGCACAGCTCCTGCTGCTGCTTGAGCTTGGCCTTGAGCAGCTGCCGCTTGAGGTTGAGGTTCGTCTCCTCGGTGGTCAGCTGGAGGCAGAGCTTGGCCGCCTCGCGCAATATGTTGACCTTGGGCGCGCGCTCCTTGTCCCTTATGTTGGGTATCTGCTTCTTGAGCGCCTCGAACAGATTCTTGAGCCCGATGCGACGCTGACGCTCCATATCGTTGTGCAGATTCCGCTTCTCGATCGTGTCCGCCTCGTCCAGGCTGCCGAGGCGCCTCAGCATGCTGCTGCTGTTGTTGCCGTTACTGCTGCTGCTGCAGCTGCTGTTGCTGCTGATGCCGTTGCCGTTGCCGTTGCTGCTGCCGACGCCCGCCTCGAGTCGCGGCGTCAGCTCAATCTGTTCCATATCGAGGAAGCCGTGATTGGCGTTCGCCTTCTTCACGCGACACTTCTTGGCCGTGCCCAAACGGCCGAAGGGTTCGTTCACCTTCATCGCGTACCTCCGGGGCGTGCAGTTGCTCATGTAATAGCGCTTACGGCTTTTACCATCCACCATCGTTGGGGCCAGCGTCGTGCAGTCGCTGCCGGCGCTGCTGCTGCTGCTGCTGCTGCTGCTGCTGCTGCTGCTGCTGCTGCTGTTGTTGTTGCTGCCGGCGCGGCTCTGCGTGAGGCTTTCGGGCGAATAGGCGGCCGCCACAGCGCCAGCGCTCTGATAGGGCGTGCTCGATGGCGAGGGATAGCGCGAGTTCACCACGGACTTGACCGGACTGCTGCTGGCCGGCGTATAGGGCAGCTCGTACTTCTTGGGCAGCGGCAGAACGGGCCCGGAACCGCCCGAGAACTTGTAGGCGACCTTCGTTTGCAGAGCGCGTCGATCCCGGTCCGAGGGATTTGTGGGCAGCTTCTTGTCGTTCAGCGAGACAACGTCGATTTCCTCATCTGCAACGAGACGGATGCAAATGCAAGCAAGGAATTAGTAACGAGTAAAGTGCGTGTGTCGCGAGTTCAAAATAGTAACGAGTGGCAAAAAGAATTGCTTTAAAATAACAACTAAAAAGGAAGTGATATTCATAACGAATGAAAATGTGGCGAGTAGCGAGTATCGACTGGCGAGTAACGAGTCACGCATTTTCGAGTGGCAAATAACTAGTTCCAAATATGTTGCAAGATAACACTCAACAGACAAATCTAGAGATTTAATTTGTAACGAATGAATATGTAACGAGTAGCGAGTACTGAGTATATATTTTTCTATATATCTATATATTAATTTTCTTCTATCTATCTTCTATCTTCTTCTTCTTCTTCTATATATTAATACGTTAAGCGAATCCCATACAAATCTTTGTCTCCTTTTTTAGTACAGTAAAACAATTTCAATTAACATTTGATTTTTACCACATGTTCCTATGAGTATTGAAAGTGCGCGAATGCAAAAAAAAAAATAGAAAGAGAAAGAGCGAGAGAAATATTAATTTCTTTTCGATTGTCAAGATCTTCGATCACCAGCTGCAAGCATAATGTCAAATATAGAAGGTATGAATGTATTCGAATCCTCAATAAAAACTAACACTATATAAAGGTTAAAAAGCTAACGAGTGGCACAATTTCACAAGTAACGAGTAAAGAGTAACTGTATTTGTATCTTCATGCTGTATATAGGTTTCAAGAAAGCCCTGCAAATGTCTAGCGAATGCCAACGACAGTTCAATGACTACGCACGATGATGTCACTGTGTGTGTGTGTGCGGGTGTGCGTGTGTGTGTGGTAGGAGTTGTGCCCTACACAAAGCGGATTAGTGTGTCAACGTCGTGAGACAAGTGGCTCGACGCCACTAGCAACAGTATCAGAATTCAGGAAGCAATAGATTTGCACAGACAATGAAAAGCGAGAGAGAGAGAGAGAGAGAGAGAGAGACAGAGAGAAAAGAAGACCCAACCCCAAGCGCTGCTCCCCCCACCTTAAAGTGTTTTTGACGTCAGCAAAGACCAGAAAGCAAGGGGGATGGGGATGGGGGGTGGGGGGTGTTTGTGGGGTGTGCGATGCGCGACGCGCTTTGCCAAAAAGAAAAGAATAAGAAGAAAAGAGCAGGCACTGGCGCTGATAACGGTTTTACGCAAATGTACAGTTTTGCATGTGGAAAAGCTAAGGGTAAGACAGAAAAAAAAGAAGCGAAACAGAGACAGAGAGAGAGAGAGAGAGAGAGAGAGAGGCAAGCGCACTCTACATTTCTACATTTCCTCTGCTGCGATTTCTGGGCAGCAGCTTCCGTTGCTAATTTGGCGCTTCCGTTGGCGCGCGCGTCCATTGAACCAAGTGACGACGTCGCCGTCGACTTTGACTTGGATGCTGCCGTTGCAATCAAATGCCGGCCCAGCCCCACTTTGAAAGCTTTTAATCAAATTACAAAATTCCTTGGCAATGAAAAATACAAAATTAAGTACATTTCTGCTTATCTAAACACTGCTTATCCCCCTTTATGCGCTCTCCCACACTCGCCCACCCCCCCCCCCCCCCCCAACTCCTCAATCAGTCGCAGTCGTATGTGTGTGAATGTGTTTGCGTGTATTTGCTTTTCGCCTTGGTAGCTGTGCAAACGGGAGAAAGGAAGAAAGGGGGGGCCGAATAGTCCGCCCGGCCACAAAGAAGTTGGAGACTGCGCGCACAAAAAACAAAAAACAAAAACACGCTAGAGCTTCAAAGTTCAAGCTGCAGAGCTTCAAGTTGCACGTTCAATGTTTCAAGTCCAAGTCCAAGTGCAGTGCAGCAGAGCGAGCGACCGCAATGAACGAAATCGAAACCAGGTAAAGAGGAGAAAGAAGAAGCAGGCGCGCGCAGACTGATAGCGAGAGCGCGACCGGCAGCGGCCTCCAACCAAGCGTTGCCATTGTGGGCAACCACCTTTGGCAACATGTTGCATGAAGCGTTGCATTATCAATACACGTTTTGCTAAAAAGTAAAATAAAAACTAAAAACTAAAAAATAAAAAAAATAAGAAGAAAAAACTCACCCAACCACCGAACCTGATGATGAACATCATTAGGCTGTTGGCTAGACAAGCAGCAGACCTTACCCGAGACCTCAACAAGAATGTTGCCCAACGGCCATTTTAGTTTGCTTTTTTTCTTTTCGAGCTGAGGCTGCAGCTTTAGCAGCATCTGATGGAATGTGGCCGCCGCAACAATGTCGCTCCGCACATGTTGCTGACACAGCACAAAATGTTGCTATGTACTTTTTTCGGAGAAAGATGCGCCCAACAAAGCTTCAAAACGAGATAGAACAAGAGAAGAAACAGAAACGGAAAAAACGACCGCACACAGTCGCGCATTGGTTTGACTAAGCAAGTAAAAATTGCTGTTGTGGTTGTTGCCAGCGGCAGTTTTAACAACAACAACAACAACAACAACAACCACAAATGACACCTCATAAAAAACATTCCAAACGTTGCGCAATTCGATCAACCGAGAATGCAACTACTTTACAACTGTCAATTCCAGGGGGGGTTTCGTCAAAAATAATTTATGTGAATGTAGTGTGCAAAACAGAAACAGAAATAACAACAATTAAAACGAATAGCAAGCGAAGGGGCTGCATATGCTTTTGTTTACAAAATGCACACAGCAACAGCCGGAGGGGGCAGCGGTCAGTCGAAACGTACAAATACAAATACACATATGTATATATAAAAAAATAACAATAAATAAATAAATGTAAAGCTCTCTGCCCCAGCTTTATTGCCGCTGCTTCTGGTGCCGGCGTCGCAGTCACTGACAAAAACCAGACAAACTCGTTTGCTGCGCTGCTCGACACAGATTGGCAACTTTTATGTTGCTAAGCGCGCCAAGATCAAATCCAGACACTACAACAACAGCTAAACTGTAGTAGTAATCAAATAGCACAGTGAGCGCTCGATATAACAGGCGTCTTGCAATTGTAACCAACCCAATTTTATTTTTATTTTTTTTTTTCTTGGGAGGCAAACAATTGCGAATGCATCACGAAATTGATTTTCACATAAAATAAACTTATTGAAACAGTGTGTCATAATTATCGAGAGACCACTGTCATCGTAAAGCACAATTGAGGAAACAGCAAATTGTTGTTGCTGCTGCTGCTGACGTAGTTAATTACAATTGCAAATAAAATGCACGCACACACACATGCAAAGACACGAGGAGAGACACAAACACGACTCAATAAGTTGCGCAACTTTTATGTAGATGCCGGTAGGCCAGTGGGCGGCAGGCGAAGAGCAACAAAGCAAGAAGAGTAACGTTACACACACACACACACAAACACAGAAACACAGACAGACGCCATCACTTTTGCCCCATGAAATTTGCATATTGCGTTTGATTTGTAAAACGCAAGACACAAAGAAAGGACAAGAGAATACAGCACAGAAGGGACAGCAAATGACAAGTGCATTGTTTAATTTACGACAGTACGGGATTGCAGAGAGACTCGGGCGAGAGAGGGGCGCACAGAGAGCGCACGGATCATGCATATGCATAACAGAAGCACCCTCCTGAGCGGCCGCCAGTCGCAAATGTTAATCGCAGCGCAGCAGGCGGGCGGCGGCGGCAGCAGCAGCAGCAGCAGCAGCAGCAGCAGCAACGACGTCATTGCTGCCCTCGGCTACAACTGCTCTGATAAATACTCGAGATAAAGAACAGATAGAAAGAATTGTGAATTGTGCACGTGCGCTCCCTCTCGCTTGCACACAAGCAAAACAAACGAGAAGAAAAAAGCTTTAAAATTGAGCAATGTAAACACAACTGTATACAAAAACGCGCAAATGAAATTGAAATTGAAATAAAAGTAAAAATGGCATATGATGTAATTCTCACATGAGGAATTTCGAGCCTATAAAAAGACGCAGACGAAAATGACGAAGGCAAAAGCTCTGTTTTTTCGCCCACTGTAAACCAAAAAGTATAAGCAACAAAAAAAATTAGAAGAAAAAAAATAGTTGACGACAATTTGGCAACGCCCACACATCGTGCAGAGGGGTGCGGTCGTTTATCGTCGTTGCAGTACACGCTTGTAAATTGTTTAATAACATTCGTTAGGTTCAATCGTTGTGTGTGTCTGTGTGCTTTCTTCCATCTCTGTTGCGCTTTAGTCACATGCTCTCTCCTTCTATGTCTCATTGCGCGCGCTTTTCTTGTCTTCTGTTTACGTTCTCTTTTTCTTACGCCCTCTCGCGCTCTCTCTCTCTCTCTCTCTCTGATCATTTAAATTTTTTTTAAAATCAGACCCAAAACAGGAAGAACAAGAAGAAGCGCAATTTCTCACAACTTGTTATTCTTTTTGCTTATTCAAATTCCACCTCTCCCGCATTGAAGTGAACTGGAATTTCATGACACTTTGAACAATGATTTCATTTCATTGCAATTCACAATTCCACTTCAAGTTTTGCGCTCAGCCTTTACATTATTATTATTATATTTTACTATACTATATTTGCTCGAGCACGAGTTCGTTCTCTTGAAATTTGGTCGATTCTTAGAAATTTCGGATGACGACATGGCAAAACTGCGTTCCCACGCTCGTTCGCACAGTGGCTGCAGAAAAATCAAAGCCAATTGCACACTAATATCAAGAAGAGGAAGAAGCGAAGAAAGACGCATATATGTACGTATGCTGTCAACATGTGTTAGCAACATGTCGCTAGTAACCACAATCAGAGTCAGCTAGTCACAAAAACAAAAAACGACGTTTTGCGGTTTTGCAGGCAGCACACAACAGCAACAACAACAACAACAAGAACAAAAACAAAACAAAACAGAAATAAGAAAAGTACAGAAAACAAAAAAACAAATTACTAGTGCAAATGAGCATAAGATAAAATGCTCAACGTAGCAACATTCCCACGAGTCGGCGATTGCAGTTTATTGCTGATGTTGTTGTTGCTGTTGCTGTTGCTTCGCTTGATAACAAGTGCATTTCAAATTGCAGCCACTTGTTGCCGCATCATTTGCCATTTTCATTCAGCGCTCGCCGCCTGTCCCCCTCCACCCCACCCCATCGCATTTATGACAAGCAGCATGACTCAGACTTGAGCCTTACCCTTTTTTAAATGACAAATGTCGCCAGAACCAGAATCAACAACAAAAAAGCGCAATAATAATAAAACAAAAACTAAAAAAGTCGTTAAGAGCGGGTGGAGCAGCAGCGCCGCCCACTGACAATGCCGCAATGCGCCAGCGTCTAACATCAATATTTCAATTTGTGTATATACACACACACACACACAACATAAATTATAAAAATGACAACATTGAAATGCGTCTGGCAACATTTTGGGCAATGCTGGCAACATATTCTTAAATTTGTATTTTGGGCGTGCCAACTAAAGCTTTGGCAACATTCTGTTGCGAATATACATATGCTCGTACATACGCATGTACTATACATAAATACATATATACACGACGCGATGTCTCCGGTTAAGGCAACAACAACTTCCGAACGTGTCCGTCCAACCAAAAAGGGAGGCTCGTTGGCGTCGACATTGCCAAAAAAAAAAGAACATAAAAAAATTAATAAAAGCAGCGTGTGTTTGTGTGTGTTTTTGTGTGTGTGTGTGTCTGTAAGAGCGCAGTACGCGCCAAAGGCAGCCGTTGCCGTCGACCTTGAGCATAACAATTTATTGCTTCACGTGTGCGAATAAGAAACATAATGAATGCGTGCGCGTGAGCGAGACGCACACAGCCCAGGGGGAGAGAGAGTGAGCGTTAGCGTGAGAGAGACACGCACACGCAGAGAGACAACGGGCGGCGGCGGCGGCGGCGGCGGGCTTCAAAGACGCGCCTAGCAACAGCGCGCGACGCAAGAAAAGCGCGCACAAGCAGAGCAGAAGTACGAAATAAAAGGAAAAAAAAATGGATAGTCGTCGTCACAGCCTTTGGACCATTGTTAAAGCTTTTTACGTTGTCGTTGTTGTTGGGTGGTGGTGTTGCTGGGTGGCGTTTTTTCGGGCTTGGGCAAATGTTGTAACTTTGCGCTAAACGTGGCCAAAGCCAGACGCATAAATTTCAGCGCCAGCGAAAGTAAAAACAAAACAAAAGATGTAAAAAGGAATTGTGAATAGCATTATTATCCCACACACCTCACCCCGCACTCCCACTCGCTCTAACGCACTATTTCTGGTTAGTTTTATTTAATTGGTAATTCAAACAACTACAGCTAACCGCAGCAACAACACAATTACAACAACTATTCATAAACTTTTGCGTTCCTGTTTCGTTTTGGTTTTTACGCACTATTTTATGATTGTTCGACCTTCGTTCAGTTCATTAACATTTTTTTTTTTTTGTCGAATTGGTTTCGGTACTCGAAATAACACACGCATAGCAACAACAAATGCGTATCGCTTAGGTATTTTATTTATATATATATATTCTTTTATATATATATTTTTTTTTTTTGTTACGCATAGCAAAAGGTGCGAAAATAGCAATAAAACAAACAAGAAGATAAAGCGCCAACAAATGCTAAACACAGCTGGTCTGGCATCAAAAAGAAGAAGAGGCAATTACCTCATATATATATGTGTACATATATATATATATATACATATGTATATAATATGTACACACAGTGTAAGAGAACACAAGCCACAATTATGATATGTTCATTTTAATTGATAAAAAGTTAAAAGCTTCTAGTTAATCATCACATTTGGCTTTCGTTGCTTTTCACTCTTTTTCACACTACGATCGCACATCTTCGGTTATACAGTGATGGGTAAAATAATAGAAACGACATGTACTTTTAACAGTTCAAACTTCATTATTTATACTGTGAGCAAATGGCATGCACGAAATTAGTTGGAAACAGTTCGTTGATAACAGTACTTAATTTTTTCCATTCCGTTTCTTAGTTTTAGCAGGAATCAAAATCTAACACTTAAACCAAAATTAATTTCACAAAAGAAAATGTGAACTTTACGGAAAAAACGTGAAACGTTTCTATTATCTTTTCCATCACGGTATTACTAATGAAGCGTCACGCGCGTGCATGCACAACACACACACACACACAGCGACAAGCTTTTAATCTGCAGCACGCACCTGTTGTAGTTGTAGTTGTAGTTGCTGCTGTTGCCGTGCGTGAATATTAAAATACGCAAAAATAAGTTGGAATTGTGTTTGATTTTAGTTTTTGTTGCCAAGTGTCCCGCAAGCTGTGCGTGTGTGTGTGTGTGTGTGTGTGTGCGTATCAAGTTGATATTTCGCTTTCCTCTTGACAAATCATTCACATATATACACATTTCTGTTACGTTTTCAATTATCAGCGCTGCCCGACGGCTGCTATCAGCAGCAAAAGGCGGCAATAGCAAGAACACCAACAAATGATTCGCAAGTTGCGCGTTTTTTTTTTTATCGACTCACGCGCACGACTTTTTGGCAATCGTCGCAGGCGCCTAATCATACACACATATTCAAATACATATTTTCATATATATATAATTATAAATAAATACATACATACACATTGAGCAGTCAAGTCAAGCAGCAGCCAAAAAAATGTTTATTGTGTGGGCGTCTTTCGCTAATAGTTGAAAACACACACACACACACACACACACGCACACAAAACTATTTACAAATGAAAATAAGCAGTGGGAGCGAAACAAGCGCGCCTAGTAACAGGCAACACCCAAAGAAAAAACAGCTCAACTGCAAAGCAGCAATAAAAAATAAAATAAAGAAATAAAAAAAAAAATTTAAATACCCTTTGCTAACCGTATGATACATACGTCACTTATCCAGCAATAGTTTCTATAGCAACTTGCACACTTTATGACAAAATTGATATGCCCTCTGCAAAGAGTATCAATAAAATATAAAAAAAAAAAACACACAAAACAGCCAATAACGCGGGCAGAACTGCCGCTGTTATACTGTCCCCGCCAAATGCGTTCAGTTGCGAGTGTGAGTGCACTCGGCGCACTCCACACGCAAGGAAGAGCGGGAGCTAGCGAGAGTAAAAGACATAACTGTGCAATTCGATGCCGACAGCATCGACGCCAACGTCAACGCCGACGCCGACGCCGACGCTGTTCGACTATCTGTGTGCGCTTATGCGCTTTTGTTTTTATTTATTTTTTATTATAACAACAAAGGTGGGTAATAATAGTAATTGTGAGTAAAGAAGAAATAAAGTCGATTCTCTCCAACGTATGCATGCATGCATGCATGTCTGTGTGCGAATGTGCGAGTGTGAGTGGGTGGGTGTTACTCTGTTTGTGTGAGTGTGAGTGTGTTTGTGCATGCCGTTGCAGTTTGTGAATGAAAACAGACAAGAGCACAATACGCTTTACGCGCCAAACTGTAATTGTGTTTGTGGACGAGTAGTAAAAGGTTCAAGTAGTAAAATAGTAGATTTCTTGGGGCGAGGGTAGCTCAATATGTTTTCGTTTCATTTTATTTCGTTTCTTTTTTTTTTTTATGACAACATTGCAAAGACATTGAACCCAAAACCAAAGGCAGGGCGGGGGGAGGGTGTGGCGTTGACGCCACGTGGCATGAGCGCAGACATCCTTGAAACATGGCTTGTTACCAACAAGGATAAAGAGAGAGAGAGAGAGAGAGAGAGAGAGAGAGAGAGAGAGAGAACTAGAGAGAAACCGTTTTTATTTTGGGCGTAGTACAAACTGCGCAAGACGCCGCTTGGGGATGCTTCCCCACAATTTGCGAGAGGATGACGCCATGGGCAGGCGGGCCAAACAGAAACAGAAACACAAACACAAATACACACAGACACACATAATGAGCCATGAAAGCCACGCGCCATCACTTGCTATGGGAAAGGGGGCAGCAAGGCAGAGGGGGGAGGCTGGGGATGGGCTCCACGTAATGCGTAGGCTATAAGGCGCCAGCGAAATGTACAATTATTGGGTGGCATGGGTAAGGAAAATCAATGAAAGCTTTTTGCCCAACCCGCCTGGAAACAAACACCGAAACAGACAGCCGGCCGGCCAAACTGCGCTGCCGCCGCCCCCCCCCCCTTCACCCCACCAGCCCCACGCAGCATGTGGGCGTGTGCAACAAAGTTTACTACGTTTGCTGTTGACGTAGGCGATCGATTTTTCAGGCGCGTCATCGTTTCGCCCACTCAGCGACAGCGGCAACCAACACTAGTTGAATGTCTAAGCGAGAGGGAAAAGGAAGAGTGAATGCGAATGGCAAATGCCGTTGATCGACGGCTGGGAGTGAGAGCGAGCAAGAGCGCGAGCACTGTTCGAAAGTGTTAAATGAGAGAGAGAGAGAGGCGAGTGCATGAGAGGAGTGATGTATAACAATTGAAATGGCAAGCAGGGCAGTTATATGCAGTGTATAACAGTTGAGCAAAGAGAGATTTCACTTCGAACATTCTCTACTAAGTATAAGATAAAGTACTATTAAATTAAATTAAAGCTGCTTCAAGTATTTTACGCACTGAATTAATTATTTTCTAATTTTCGTCGCGCAGACAAATCAGAGTGAGTAGAACAGTTATAGTGCAGACCTCGCAGCGTATAACAGTTGGTCAAACTGCTATAAAGGGCACTCGGACAGATAAAGGCGTGTATAACAGTCACTCACCGGAATCGGAGGGCGTCTCCAGGTTGGTCTCCATGTCGTTGCAGCGCGTATAACTGTGATCGCTGATGTGGCGCATGTAGAGGCTGTTGTTGCCGTCGAGCGACGCCGCCGAGCCGCAGCTGGACTCGACGATCGAGCAGTCGCCATCGTCAGAATCGCAATCGGAGCTGGTCGCCGTTGTCGCCGGCGGTGACAATGTGGCAACTGCGGCTGCTGCTGCTGCCGCCGCCGCCGCCGCCGCCGCTGCGGACGAGGACTCCAGCGTCTGCTGGTTGAGCACCTCGAGGACGTCGCTGAACTGCGGCTCGCTGGACATGCGATAGGGCAGATCGATGCGCTCCTTGCTCGTGTTCTGCAGCTCGCGGCTCAGGTGATCGATGTAGTTGGCGTCGGCGCTGCTCGTCAGCGAAATGTTGTTGCTGCCCATGACGCAGGCGCGCAGGTCAACGTTGTGCCGGAACTCGGGCAGCAGCTCCTCGTCGCCCAGGGCGAAGGTGTTGTTGTTGTTGTTGTTGTTGCTGCTGCATGTTGTCAGTGAATTGATGATGCGTTGTTGTTGTTGTTGCTGCTGCTGCTGCTGCTGCTGCTGTAGCTGCTGGTGCAACTTTTGCTGCAACCTGTGCTGCTGCAACTTCTGCTGCTGCTGCTGCTGCTGCTGCTGTTTGTGCTGCGTGTTGCTCTTGCGCAGCAGCGAGGCGCCTGGCGGTATATAGGGCTCGACGTGCATCTTGCTGCAGCCAATAACGGGATCGCGTTGCAGCACTCGCTTCGGTATCGAAATGTTGCCCGTTGCCGCCTTGCCAGTTGACCTGCAACTGTTGCTGCTGATTTTCCTGCTGATGTTGCTCTCGTCGCAGTTTTCGCCGTTGCTATCATTGTCGCCGTCCTCCTCCGCCTCCGCCTCCGCCTCCTCCTCGTCCTCGTCCTCCTCGTCGTTATCCTCCTCCAGCTCCTCCTCCGGCTCGCGCTTGATGAGCAGCGTGCTGCCCGTCACAACGGATGGGGGCACGGCGCTGCTCTCGCTGTAGCTGGACGCCGCTGAATTGCTGTTGTTGTTGTTGTTGTTGTTGCTGCCGCTGCAGCTGCTGTTGTTGCTGTTGTTGCTGCCGGGTATGGCGGTGCCCCCCTTGCAGCTGGCCACGCCGCTGCCGCCGCCGCTGCCGCTGCCGCTGCTGCTGCCGAACACAGACCACATGCAGTCGACGTTGCGCAGCTCGTGCTTGCTGTCGATATCGTTGGACTCGTCGGTGAGCCAACTCGAGCCCAGCGAACAGTCGGCCGCGATCTTGGCCACGTCGTTCTGTATGCTCGGCAGCCGGTAGATCAGCTCGTGGTTGTCAAGGAGCTCGCTCAGATCCATGTCCAGGCCCAGCGGCGAGCAATAGGCGTCGTCGTCCACGTCGAACTCGGGTGCGCAGCTGATTCCTACATTGCGAATGGTCGCCATTTTTATTTGTTTTTGTTTTACTTTTTTATTACTTGTCCTGAATCGAAGGGGATTTCCCTTTGTCGCACAGCTTCAACTGTGAGCGTTTAACGAAAGAGAAGAAGAGAAGAACAAACAATAAAAATATAGAAAAATATACATGTTGTTCAAAAAACATAATTGAATTTATATATATTTTATATTTTCTTTGTATCATAATATATAAATGTAAAAAGTATCAACTATATTATGTAAATTTCCATCTGATTTCTACTAAATAATTCGCTATTATCTCAGCTCTACTCCAATTGAATACTGAATGTATTTATTTAGAAAACTGTTTTTGAAATTGAAATAATCATGATTGTTTAATTTTTTATTAATTTATTTATTTAAAATTCAATTTAAATACTGTGCGATATTTTAATAGCTGCTAATAAACAAAACAAAAATTGCCAGTTCAATTCACAAAAATATTTGTTATAAATTTTGTTAAATTGTAGTTCCGGAATCGAATGCTTGAATATTTCAAAATATAAATATATGTATACATATGTATATATAACTATTCATCGTTTTTATTTATTATAACTTTTTATTTTAATTTCTTTTTCAATTATTTTTGATTTTTTGATTTGATCAACACAAATAATTTAATTTATAATTTGTCTACCGAATAGAAATAATAGAAATACCAACGCATGGGTATTATAAATTAAAGATTTCCTTAAGTTGCAGTTTGTGATTCAACTCTTAATTCATTTCTCATCAATCTCAGCCTACGCACACTTGTATAACACTCACGAATTGCGGGGACGCCATCTTGAAAGCATACGCAGTAAAAAAAAAAAAAAAAAAAAAAAAAAAAAAAACAGGACACATCCCAACCAATAGAAAGAACATTGTAAATTTCGCGCTCAATCTTCAATTTAATTTTTACTACGCTGACGGGACCAGCGCTGACGCTGGCGCTGACGTGGAGAACTCAGTTCACAAAAGTTATCAGAGCAATGCGCAGCTTTAAATTATAAATAAATTGCTTTATTTTTTTCATTTTGATTTTCCGATCAAGTGACCTGGCAACACACGCTAGCATTTTGTCTGCTGTTTTTGACTCAAATATTCAATACACACACACACACACACAGACACACACACACATTTTAACCGTTAACTGATAAACGCTGATCTCTCTCTCCTCTCCCTCTCTACATTGAACTTTCGCGCGCTTATTCTATTTACAATATTTTTTATTGCATGCAAAACGAACGGAACAGACACAAAATGCAACAGACGTCTTCGGCGCTCTTCCCACTCCCGTAACGGTAAAACAAAAAAGACACACAAAAGAGCAAGAAGAAAAAAACGAAGGATACTGCAAAATATCAAAAATTGCCGGCATATTTTGGCTGTGCGTGTCTGTGTATTGTACATAGAAAAAACTATTTATGTGTGTGTGTGTGTGTGTGGATTTGCTTTTGCTTTTGGCTATTTTATTTCTTGCTTTAGATTGCAATTTCATGCAATGTACATCAATTGAGTAACTAATTTTTATTTTTTGTTTTTTTTTTTTTCATTTTTAAAATTTTTTTTAGACTTACCTTTGGTGCGTATGTAAAATTAAATATTTAATCCAATTTAACAAGTTTGGCTTGTATTCAATGCTGCTTCTGGCACCTATTACAGGGTATTTCTTTTTGCTGTTCGAGCATTTATAACTGAATTGAACACCCGAAAAAAATGTTGTCAGCGAGATGAGACAAAACTCACTGCCAGAGACAACAAAACAAAAAAAAAAAATAATAAAACAATTTTCACACTTGAACTTTTACGTCGAATCGCGTCAAATATTTTTGCCGTTTTTTTGTTTTGTTTTTGAAGCTTCTCTGTTGCTCGCAGCAGTGAATTGTAAATGAAGCAGCGCTGCTTCGGTTTTCCTTTGGCACCGCTATACTTTACACACACTTGCACACAGAAGACACTAACAATTGTCTACTCGTCGTAGCGGTATTTTACTCTGCTGTAGTTTTTTTTTTTTTCCTTGTTTCTTTATTACTTCACAATCACTTAAGTTTAGAGTCGAAGCTTCGCTCAGATTTGCGGATACTGCTGCGATTTTTAAAAAGTGTAAGAAAATATTGACGAATGTCTGGAAAATTAATTCAAACTTTATTCGCTAATTCTCATCGGTCTGTCCGTTATGTAGAAATATTCAATTCTTTGCATTGTAACTTATTTATTTGGTACTATTTTTTTTTTTTTCTTCTTCTAAAGTTAGATTTAAATGAGTCCCCGACAGGAACTTTGGGATTTCTGCTTATATATTCTCTTTCTTTTGGTTACTTTAATTGTATTGTTGTCAAGTCATTTCAGTTTTATTTCATATTATTATTTGTTTATTTTTATATTATTTTATTTTATTTTCTTTTTTTTGTTGGGCGGGAAACAGCCAAAATCTACAAAGACGAAGAGCCAACTACGCGCCGCACGTCCAGCCGTGCCGGAGTCACAAATAAGAGTGATGTTGAGAATTTGTCTGATTACTCTTTTCCCACAATCGAAACGCCGCGATATTATGCCAGGCACTATCACTGTACACTCTCCGAGCGTGGTGAGATAGTAAGCTGTGCGCGAGTGCCAGACATTGAGTAGAAACCATGAGTGAGTGGTGTATATTTTTGTATTGCTTGCCTTTTATACGAGTTGTGACTTGACTGACTCAATGTGAATTTCATTAAACAGCGTAACGAAGTCTACCAAATAGCTCACGTGTCACGCTCAATATATGACTGACGCTCTCTGTTTATTTACCTTTGTTTATACCGGCCGGCCGGTCGGCTAGGCCAGCTTTTTTGAGTACATTCGTACAATTGAGCGAGAGCGCGAGCACGAGCACGAGCGTGAGCAACTGCCGGTGTGTGTGTGTGTGTGTATATGCGTGTGTGCATGTGTTGCCAAAGTGTTTATTTTGAGTGAAAGCGTGCAACGAGTTTTGTTTACAAAACAAAATGCGTTTACTTGTTGTTCTTGTAACGAATATAAACAATAACAAATTGTGCACATGCAAATGCATGTGGGGGCGATATTCCGCTATTCGTACGTATGTAAGTATGTTTGTATGATGGCGTGCGTACATACATACATAGTATATGTACATGCATGCAAACATGTAATTTAAGCTCTTAACGCTGAACGCCCCCCGCCCCTCCTCCCCACCTCGCTCCCCTCGCAATTCTAGGTGCCAGTTGGCAACTCCAATTTCAGCTTGTCAAGTTGATTGAACCCTTGAACTTTGTGCGACAACAGAATCACTCGCAAACTAAAAGAAAAACCGCAACTAGTGAAACAATAACAAAGCCAAACAGAAGCAGAAGCAGCGCAAAGTGAATAACAAAATTAAAAAACAAAGCAATATTATATTGAAATGTTGAGGCAGGTTTAATATCTAATAAAATAAGGCGCACCAAATGATGAGGAAGCAATTAAGAGTACTTGCCCGACTAGGGCACACCCTGTTCCGGTTTTGCACATCCATATGCAGGTTGTCGACTGGGAGATACCCTGTACCCGGGGCCGGTTAAGCATAACCTATAAATGGGCTATACTCCACACGCACACACTCTAAGTTAAACCAATAACAATATGCCTAATATTCCTTTCTTTTCTTTCCAATTTTAAGTGAAAATATATTTGTAATTTATTACTTTTATACTATATATGGATTAAATCTAATTGCCACGCCCCCAGTGGGCGTCGCCAAAAAAATTTTACACTTTATCTGACGCGGGTGTTCACGAATATATATTCCAAATTTCAAGTTTCTAGCTTTGATAGCTGCGAAAAAAATAGCGGATCTAAGCAAATTTCAAGTTTGATAGCATAGCATTTTGTCATGATACATACATACATTGCCATTATTGAAAAAAAAAAAAAAAATTATTTCCGAAAATTTTTCAAAATTGTAATTTAAAAATGTATATTTTGAATTGATGGTGATTGTCACAATAGCACAAAAAAACAATATTTAAGCCAAATCTGTGGAGGCCAAATTTTTAAAAATCATACCAAAATTGACAGTAAAGCTCTTAGATCCATAGCTTACATATTTAAAACCTCCTAACTTTGTCAAAACATTGGTCATGGTTTGTTCTCTATTATATTGTTATTACTCTGTGAACGACTGCAAAATTTTAATTATTTTGTTATAATATATTTAAAAAAGATTTAGAAAAAATAAATGAAGTCAAATTAAATAAGTTAAGACATTAAACTAACAACCTGCATTTATACAATTTGTATTTTCTAGTTATGTTATAGCTGGTTGAAATGAGCTGTGACCCACTGTAGAATGTAGATAGAAGTCCTTGTTCTCACATACACATGTACATATGTATGTACATACATTTTTAATTTGATTTGAGTTTCTTGTGTTTTGCCTGTACTTTGAGTTGTCGCATAGTAAGCGTGTACACACCACTCCCATATAATTGCATACGTACACACATACATACATAGAAATGTGTGTGTGTGTGTGAGAGAGCGTGTGCTCTGCATTTTGCCACTTGTCCGTTATTTTGGTCGAAATTCGCGTTCGCATTCGATTTACATATTTATTTACGCAAACAGAATAGAGCTAGTGCAAAATCAACAAAATAAACGGGAAGAAGAAGAATGCGTCAAGTTGCCGCGCATTTCGTCAATTTTGTGTTTTTCTTTCGTGCATTTTACGTTTAGGTTTAGTTTCAGTTGCTGTTGTTGTCGCTGCTACTGCGCTGCACTTTTTATTTCGAGCATGGTTGTTGTTGCTATTGTTGGTATTTCGCGCAATTATTTGCGCGTGTGTAAAATTTTTTGCTCGTTCTGCTTGTGCCGTTGTTATTGTTGTTGTTGTTGTTGTTGTTGTTTTTGCGTCTTTGCCATTTGCCATAGTACAGAAAGCCAACTGCGTAAATAAAAGCAACAAGTGTGGCCCGCACTCGGCGTCAGGCAGCGCAGTCGGCGTTAGTTGTTGTGCTTTTGTTAGTAATGCCTCAATGCTAAATTATCTAATTTTAATGCTAATTCAGAAAAGTCGTTAATATCGTAATATTAATTGGTTTTTTCTTCTTCGCAGTTAAAAGCTTGCATATGATTGCGCAATTCGTAACAGTGCACCGATAACATTTTGTTACAAGTGTTCATAATCCAAGAATCGCACGAACTTTTACAGCAACGGCGCCAGGCTGACCGTTCGCTCTCTCTCTCTTTCTCTCTCGCATTCTGCCTTGAGTTCGCTGCATATTTAACGGTTAACACGTGTGGCTACATTGTAATCGGGCATGTAGGGCGGGCGGGCGTTTAACGTGACGGGGAGGTTGGGCGGCAACCGGCAGGCTGTTGCAGTTTACAGTTGATAAGAAGGCGTCGCCATTGTTGTTGTTGTTGCCGTTTTGTTTGGCAGCTGTTGCTGTAATTGCAATTTTAATGCGTCGCAGCAACAACTGCAATGGAACCAAGAGAGTTGCCAGTACAGTAAAAGCTCTTTTGAGCGGTGCAAGTTTTCGACACCTGTATACGTATGTACATACGTATGTATGTATGTATGTATATAAGCAAATTTATGTAATCAGGATGACCACTAAATTAAAATTTAAATTAGTTTTAAAGAGATATTGATTTCCACATACAAAATCCATTTTTTTTTTTTTAATTTTTAATCGAAATGAAGTTTTGTTATTATAAAAAGAAATTTTAAATAATAATAAATGATTCTCGTTTCATTTGGAAGTCATATTCTTTAATAATTTTTAGTTTGGACTGAGTTAATTACATTTTAATATAATTTACCGGTAAAAATCAATATTTAAAAACGTTTCTATTTTATTTCACAATTTCTTGTCATCATTTTCTTTTGAAGGCCAAATTGTAAAAAGGGATGTTTGTTTTTCAGAAAAGTTGCTTGTAAGAAAAATATTGCAACTGTAAGAAATTAGTAGAGCTTTTGCTGCATACAAATATTATCTATTAAGTATTCTTATTACTCAATGACAATTATCTATATACATATGTATATACATATGTACATACATACATATGTATGTGTATATATTCGCAGGCACACGCAACTATTTGTATGGCCTCCACTTTGGCAACTTTGTGGTAAACTGCGTCGTTTTACCTAAATTCCCATGTATGTATGTATATACAAACAAACATACATACATATGCACGTACATATAAATAAGAGAAGTAGAGAGGAAAGTCTACTCCGAACTTTCATTACCTTTAATTAATTAGCCTTAAGTTTAAGGGCGTACTGAAATAAATTAATTGAAATAGCGAATATGATTTAAATAGTGTCAAAATTCTAAATATATAGAGAGATCGATAGGATGTTTCAAAACGCATTTAAATTGGTTTAATTTAAAATATTATTTACATACATAGGAAGTTTTTAACACAGCTTTTAAAACCAGGCGAATATTAATCATGAAATTAAATGAATCATAGGGCAATGTGTTCTTGCCAAACAATTAAAAAAAGTGTATTTATATTATTTTAAAATCTAATTTGAATGAGTATTTGATTAAATTAAACTTTCGTTTGTTTTAATTACGCCTAATCTTAGGCTTTAGTATAAAACTAAACATTGACATGCCTTCATATTCTTGACTATAAACTGTTATCTGTTAGCTTAAATTAAAAAAATAAAGATAAAAGATAAATACAAATAATCCGACTATTATGAAATAAGAAACAAATGAAAGAGATAAAAATCATTCTGATTACTATATTGCTTGATTACCACATACAAAACGCATTAACAAAGGGTATGCAGTGCTCGGTTTGCCCTTCGCCTTTTTGTCCAGGGCGCCACCCACAGATACCGTTGCGCAAAAGAATGCAATGGTAATTCATTTGGTGTAAGCTTTGAAAGCTATTTGCCATGATTCATAACCAGTAATCACGACAAAGCCCAGTGGGCGTTAAAGCTTTTTCAATTTCATCACTTTGCGCTCAAGCTTAGGTGAATAAAGGCACATTATAATGATCAGAATAATTCTAGAGACTGATTTTGAAATATGAGTGGAAATTAAGTTGCGAAATGCCCGAACACCTACATAGTACATACATATGTATGTATGTATGTATGTACAACTGCAAATTGCTTTTATCGACATTTCGAGTGCACTTGAGTGTGGTATTTCGAGTGCGTTTGTTTATCAATTGAATGTGTTAGCTGGGAAGCGAAAGAGACGATAACTGTGGAAATGCAGATATGCTACAATTGGTAAAATTTACAAGGATTACGCACAAGTGCAAAAAAAAGAAAAAGGCAACCGAACACAAAGAAGACAAGTAAAGACAAACGGCAGCGGCAGCAATAATATGCCTAACACGAGTAAGCAGACACAAACAGCAGCAGCTGCAAAAATAACAAAGCGCAAAGAAGACAGCGGCAAAGACAATGCCGAAGACGCTGCCCGTCGTGGTACAGTCGCGGCGTACACACACACGGGCAGCAGACAGACAATTCGCAAAAAGGAGACGGCAAATGCAGCGTGGAGCTTTATAACGGAATGAACCTGCACTTACGAGCGCACACACACCCAAACACTCAAAAAGAGAGGGCACGACGCACGCTCAGCACTATTTTTTTTTGTTTGGTTTCGTTTTACGAGCAGTCAGCGCCGGTCAAGAAAGTGCACTCAAAACAAACAGCAAAAGTTGCCATTATGCGAGAGGTAGAGAAAGAGAGCGAGATATCTCAGGACGCTGAAGCTTTGCTCATTTGGCTCAGGCCCGCATGCAGCGCAGTCGACGCCGCTGCCGGATCTCGACTGTTCTTTGCCGGTATTTCACAATGTGTTCATTACACATCGTGTATTCAAATATATCTATGTACATATGTAAGTAAATTTTTAAAAGAATTTACATAGTTACTATGCACATACGTATGTACGTTTTTGTTGGTTTTCACCAGCAATTGAAACAAACAATTAACTAATTATAGAACTCATAGGCCCGGCTGTATCGTTGCGAAAATCATGAAATTTACGCTACAAGCGCCAGCCGGGCACTCAGAAGAGCGACTGCGGCAGCGCAAATGAGCAAGATGGGAACACACCACACTGTGGTGAGCATGGGAATGGGAATGGCACTGTGCGATTTGGTGAGAGAGTGAGCGTTATTTGAGTGATAATCGTCACAGGTCTGGCAGCATGTTGCGGCAACATGCTGCGGCACAGCAAATGTTGCACAGCCCGAAGACAATCGAGACGGTTAAAAAGGGCGCGGTAGGCGGGGGTGTGGCTGGGTGTGGACTTTCTACCGTTTGCGCGGTATATTCTGCCAATCAAGGTCATTTGCCATTTTTCAGTGCCCTTTTACGCCTCAAAAGTCTGTGCCGAAATTACATTAAACATTTAAAGGTGTCTGCGGGGCAATCGTGGTCGCCAGGGTCAGGGGGCGGGGGAAGGAGGTGCCACTGAAACCGCACCTCTTTTCACACACACACGCACAGAATTGCTGCTTATCCCTTTATTTGGATATTTTTATTTTTTGTGTGTGTTTGGCACAAATATTCGACTGAGCGGACAAAAACCTCGGGGCTGTGGGGGGTGGGTGGGTGGTGTGGAGTTTGTAGGTGGCACGGCGAAAACCGGCGACGTGTGTCTCTCGCGTTGCGTGCTGTCTGCGACCTTCAAAAATAATAATGAAATCCAGGCAACAGCAACAACATGGCCAAAACAAACTTGCCAGACGGCAAGAAAAAGCAGCAGGACATTCAACTTGCCAGGCTGGGAGAGGGGGGGGGGGTTGGGGGGAGGCCGCAGATTGACACAGACAGCTAAAGGCAGGGATAGGGGATGGGGTTGGGGGTTGGGGGTTGGGGGCTGAGTCCCTGCGAGCTGCGCAATCAAGAAAATCTGCGAAGACTTCGTCCTTTGGCGTCGTTATTCATGAAGGTCACACAACAACAACAACAACAAGCCGCCACAATCTTGTATCCTTGCTCGTGGCTCCTTTTCCTGTGGACTGTGGGATGCCTGCATCCTGATTGCGCCCATAACAAAGTCTGCAAATTCAGCTGCGAATTGGGCCCCGAGCTGAACCGTCCGCGAGGACTGTGCCCAAACAGCCCAGACAACTCCACCCCCCCAGCCGCCGACTGCCGGGCTCAAGGACACCCGGCCGGGCCAATGTCTAAGGATGCTAAATGAAGCAGGAGACGCCGATTTCGACAAGAGCTTTAAATGTCTGATAAGGACATTAATACCTCCAATTAAATGCTGCAATAGAATATTATATAATCTCTTCATTTAATGTTTCTTTATATAGATAATGTTCCCAACAAAAAGATATAGGCTGCATCAACCAAAAAGTACAGTAAACAATATTATTAATATTCGAGTTATATGCAAAAAATTTGATTTGGCAAAAAGAAAGTGAAACATAAAATTTTATTCAATGTAACAATATAATTTTTATGCTCGTTCAAGAAGTAAAATCTTGGCTATATATATTGCTTCAGACAAAGTGTTATTAGAAATGTCTATAATTTTTTATGGCTTTTTAAAGTGTTATTTATGTATATATATATACATAAATTTTTTTTCCTACACATTCGCTTTGCCGACTGATTAAATAAAATAATAAAAGTAGCTAAATGAAAAATTAGTAAATTGGACCTAAAAAGAAAGAAAAGTATAAACAATATTACAAAATTCTTGTAAGAGTTCACTTGACAATTTATTCTATTAATTTGTTGCTTATTATATTTATTTTAATATATATTTATTCTTATTCTTTTATATAATAAAACATAAATTATGATTTTGAAAAAAAAAAAAAATATATATAAATTTTTTAAAATCAAAAAAATTAAGTCAATATAAACCTAATTTGTTTCATTTTCGGACAATAATACGTCGGCTGGGGGGTTCTGCCTGCCTATGATTAGAATTATATTGTTCATCATTTTAGGAAATGATCGATTTCCTGTAATTTCTTAAAAAGGATTCATAGAATTTAATTCGTGGAAAAGAGACAAATTTTAACTTGTAAACATTGTTAAAAGCGATATAGGTTTATTTGTAAAACAAATTGTGAGTTGAGCAAGCTTCAAGCGGTGCAAAGTAGTTCATATTAGATTTATAGCGCCCTCTGCGAAAGGGCATCGAAAGTGCTTCAAAAGTGGCGCACAAGTGCTCCGACTAAGGACTCTCTCGGAACATTAAGAGGCCGACGCTCCAACAGCTAAATACAACAACAACAACAACAACAACAACAAGAAAAACAGTTACAACATCAACCAGAAAACCACATGCGAATGCAGCTGGACAGCGACCTGAAAATACCCTCTAAAAATGTTTAAAATTGTTTTTGTAATTTATGCTGCAAAGAAAAAAAAATGGTTCGGTTTAGGTTTCTATGCAATGATTTAAGGTTCGGTTCGCGAATAAAATAATTATAATTTATATATTTTTTTTTGCTTTCTTTTGGAATTTATTTTTAATTAGCGGGTAGATTAAATTCTCATTTTTCTTTTATATATATTTTTGAACTTATCCGAAACCATTTCCAAAGACGAATTCGATTTGGGTTCATAAAATCTATTCCGAAATTATTATTTTGTGTGTTACTTCGTTCGAAACTGTAAAATAATTGTAAATTCATTCCAGGGTATTACAGAACGCAACGAGTTGAAATAGATGAAAGACAAAATTGATCGTATCAGATCAAAATTTTTATATTTCTGTGTTACCCGCCGCACAGATTTAGGCACAGGGTGTACACAGCAGCGAGAACAAGCGCAATTGATGACAGCCGACGAAAAAAAAACAAAAAACAAAAAAACAAAAATAAACAACCAAAAAAGGGCCCCCCGCATCAGGTTCCGACGGATCTGTTGGCCTACCTTGGTTTCTGGCAGTGGGGCCCGGCACTTGATTGCTCGTCGTCGTGTGTCCTCGTCAAAATGTTGCACTTGAGGTTATCCGAGGGAAATCATTAAACACACACACACACACACACGCACACACACAACAAAAGGCAAAACCTGCCCTGCAGTCACGTCTCGCCCTTTCCCTTACTTTCCTCCAATATTCGGCTTGCATCATTTTTCTGCTCCATTTCCACAATTTTCCAACAATCATATCCCATTTATTTTGGGCCACATTGGTAATTCTTGCAGAACTATATTGAAAAATATTAGTAAAAAAGTTGAATAGTCCTACTATTATTATTATTAATATTCTTTTATATATTCAAACACTCATAACTTTGTCAAAACTGAACCGATTTTCATGTTTGATGGCAATTTTTTCATGGTTTGTCCTCTAGATTGATTCTGCATTTCAAATATATTCATTGTTGAAAATAATTTACTTTTTCATTTTTTTGGGAAAAAGGCATGTACCCCCCCCCTTTTCAATTTTCGAAAAATTTTTTTTTTTTCAAAATTTAGAATCCGGAATTTCTATTTTTAATCGATTGTGTTTCTCACAATTAGTATAAAAAACAACATTAAAGCCGCTTCTGAGAGGGTGAAATTTTTTGTCAAAAATCATGCAAAAATTAACAAAAGTTTTGACATGTAAAGCTCCCGGATTCATAGCTCCCATATTTCAAACGCCCATAACTCTGTCAAAACTGAACCGATATTCATGTTTGATGGCATTTTTTTTATGATTTGTCCTCTAGATTGATTTTGCATTTCAAATATATTCATTACGGAAAATAAGATTTTTTAAGTTTTTTGATATAATACTTGTCCTCTATCATGTACGTGGCGTGGCTGGCAAAATTTTCTCTGATGTTTGGGGGAGCTTTCCACTAGTACATGTTCCAAATATGGAGCCTCTAGCTCAAAAACTATGGGAGATAAACCCTTTTATACATAATAATATTAATACATTATAAACCTTTTATCATCCCCAGCTCAGTTCTCGTTTTGGTACAGGTAATATTACAAAAAAAACAAAAGTGAATTAAAAAAAAAAGAACATTGAAGGTATTTTGATATCTAAGTCAAAAGTGCTGATCGTTTCAATATTTATTACAAATTTATTTATTCAACTCTTACATTGAAGGCGTTAAAAAGGAGTATCAAGTCTGAGCTTTATTCGTTTGTATTTATCCTTTTAGCACAGCCTGAGACGCAATATATATAGAAAATTGAGAAAGAGTAAAAATAAAAAATGATTGTTTACACTAAAGTTGGTGGTTGAGTTTGTGCGATTAGCAGATACCCTGCATGCAGGGTATTTTCTTTAAAAAAAGGTAAAATTTTCCGTTTCAATCGTATCCTAAAAAAAGATACTAAAGACATATATATATATATATATATACCTATTATCAACTTAGTTACCCTGGCTTGTTAATCGAAATCTTTCGCTTTGTTGGCCCAAAGTCACGCGTTTGCCGTACTATTTCCGCCGTGAGCCGTGACCTTTTCTGCGCCAGCTCCGACCAAAATATATATGGGCACATATCGGGCACCCCAACGTATATATATATATATGTTTAAATGTATGTATATATGTTGTCTTTTTTTACATACTCCCGATATTTTTGGCCACCCTTAGAACATTTTTACAACAAATTTAGAATGCAGTTTGTTGGCACGACGACATCTCGATGGTTTTTAAATTTAGCCCACCTGGGGATGGCTGTCATGTTCTTTGGCTATTTGGCTGCGTCTAAATGCAAAGAGTGAGAGAGAGTGAGAGAGGGGGGGGGGGAGGGAGGGAGAGGGAAGGCTTGCTCGTTTTCTCATACCTAAGGGGATCTGCATGAAGATATCTCGTACGCCTCTTAAATGCTTCTGACAGTTTCCATGAAGCCCATTTACAAGGTATTTATCACAATACGAAAATTGATTCATTCAAAAGTTACCAAGTTGCTTACGGAGTGCCGAAGCTCAAATACCCTTGCAAATATCAAAAGTGGAGTTCATTTCTTTTCTGCTTAATCAATAAAAGGGGTTTTCGTTTTTAAACAGTTTTCTCGTCGATTTTCGTTGTTTGGTTGAGATATCTTTTAAAATCAAAACATATTTCAGGAATATAAAAACTTTTGGATTTTCAATTCGTCTCAACATTTTCATTTCTATATGAACAACTGTTTTTGATCTTCATTCACCTAGGAACAATTGAGTTGAAAAATTAGTTCAACACATCTGCAAAAATCGATCATGTACCGGTCGATAGCTCACATCCAAACAATCGGCTGAAATGAGTTTTGTTTTTGTTTTCAAGAAACTACTATATAACTACTATATAACTACTATATAACAATAGAAACAATCTGTTGACAATTAAGTGCACATCTTCCATATGTCTGCAAGGGTATTTAATCGTCGGCATCCCGAAGTTATCCGTTGTTTCTCGATTTAAGACTGTGCTTCAAAAATATCGGCAGAACTTTACTAACAACTGAACGATCGGTCGAAATGAGTTTAAATATGAAAAGTTGTTGAAAATGTCAGTTTTGGATATTTTCGTTTACTTTTACTTTTACTGAACGAGTTGAAATGTTTGGCTGGGTAAAATTACGACTGTAATTCAGAAATAGCTGATTAGCTCAAATAGCTTTTATAATATCATAAAATAATAAATTCAAAAATACGAATATTATAAATTAATCTCAAAACGCGCAAGCGAAAGACCTAAAAAAAGTACCTATAAATAAAAGGGTTTTACATTCTGCCCAAATTAGTTTCCTGCATTAAATCTTTGAATGGATTTTAGTATTTGGATACACCAGAAAACGAGTGCAAGATAAATATAATATGAATATAATATAAGTAAATATAAGTACAGAATTATATAATATGACTATAATATGTACATACAAAATATAAATTCGCATAACCCCTTGAGTCATTTTTACATATCTCTTGGCTAGTTCGGTTGGGTCTGCGAAATCTTATCAAATGTCATAGACTTAAGCGTTATAGTAAAATTTATATAAAATACTTACTCACTGTTTCTCTTTTTAATACCTATTGAAAATAAGCGAAAGGGTATAATGGTTATGTGCAAATGTATGTAACAGGCAGCACAAGGCATGTATGTAGATATATATATAGCCAGGTCCGTCTGTCCGCCTGTCCGTCTGTCCGCCTGTCCGACTGTCCGTCTGTCCGTCTAAATAAAAACGTATATCTCGGAGACTATAAGAGACTTCAACTTTTCGAATATAGACTCGTCCACGGCACGCGCAGATCTAGTTTAGTTCAAATGATCGATAACCCAGATCGATTTCCCAAACTTGAACACAATCTACAACAATCTCTATTCTTTTAGGCCTGTTTCGTAGATTTTAAAAGCTTTTGAAAAGAGATACCAAGTTTGAATCGATTGCAAACGGTTTTCTCATATGGTAAAGTTTGCCTAGTGGGGCCAAGCGCAGCTGCGGAGTAAAGTGCACAGTTTGCTGAGGATTGAAGTGTGTGTAAAGGCAGGATTCAGGGTATCCCCAAGTCGGGCACTCCCGCCTAGAGCACTCTTACTTGTTTCTTTTTTAGAAGCGTTGACTAAGTTTTCATGGGTCGCAATTCTCCGTATCGCCAAAAAAAAAAATATATATATATGTATGAGCAACGCATATATATATACACTTTGTTCGAACTTATAGTATATTCATATAGTGTGCGGTCGTATAGTTCTTAGTTATATATATGTATGTACATACTTATCAATCAAGGTCTGCATCGCGCGATTCTGCAAATATGCGTTGTTAATCTCATACTATAGCGCACACACGTGTACATAAACGTATATGCGTTGATTTATTTAAAACTACCCAACAAAAACAACGCACAGTATTTGAAATCTTTTGCAGATTTTAATACCCTCTATTGAAAATGGGTAAAAGAAAGGGTATAATGGTCTTGTGGAAATGTAAGAGGCAGATTTGAACCGAGTTGGCCTAGATATATTAAATATCGGGATCAATCTTAGATTCCCAGCTTAAGGAGCTAGAAGCACTTTTGGCTAACACGAGCTTTTACATAACATAAATTAATTTAGTATAGTATAAAATAATTTTTTAGGTCTCAGGTTCGAAACCGAGACGTTCGAAGTTTTTTTTTTTACATTTTTTTTACTGTTTGTAAATGTTTTATGTGTGCACATATTGATATTGATAGGGTTTAGGGTACGTCTTAGTCGACTCCCCTCGACTAAAGCATTCCTACATTTTTTTATTTGGTTTTTTTTTATGATTTTTTTCTTTTTGTGAAATTTTTGATACGCATTTCGCACTATTGCTACGGCGGCGTTTAATTATATTAATAATGTTAGCGCTGATAATAAAAATAACAATAAATTGCCACGATGAAGGCCAATACAATAGGCCATTTCTAGTATTTAGCGGTGGTTTTTCGTTTACACTGTTCGAAATTTTGCTAAAATCCAAACGATTTCCGATGGGTCTCTGGATAAATAACCAATTGTCTTTATAAATAATACAGAGATAGTTTTTTGTATCTATGGTTTCCCCGTCTATTCAATGGAAAATTTATGGACAATTATTCTGAAAACTTTGTTTTCATTCGATCCTCTGCATAATCACTTTTTTTTTTTGGTAGAAATGCGAGTTCATGGTTGTGCTTTCTAAAATTTAAATTAAACTTTCCTCTGATCAAAGCTATTTTAAATGTTAAATATAAAAAAATTAATAAATAAACTTTTCTTCAGTGATTTTTGAAAATCCACACCAAGGTCGCAAAATACGCGAAAATTGATTGCACCTTTATTTTTATCCTAACAACTTATAATTAATTTCTAACGATCAATGTAAAATGTCAAAAAGAAACTAAAGGAAACAAGAGGCTCTAGGCGGGAGTGCCCGACTAGGGGTTACCCTGAACCCAGCTTTTCATACAGGCGAAAGCGCAGTTAGGACGGAGTCAGACGGACGGACGGACGGACGAACGGACAGATAGACGGACATACAGACAGACGGACATACAGACAGACGGACATACAGACAGACGGACATACAGACAGACGGACATACAGACAGACGGACATACGTACAGAAGGACATACACACAGACGGACATACACACAGACGGACACACAGACAGACGGACATACAGACAGACGGACATACAGACAGACGGACATACAGACAGACGGACGTACAGACAGACGGACATACAGACAGATGGACATACATACAGAAGGACATACACACAGACGGACATACACACAGACGGACACACAGACAGACGGACATACAGACAGACGGATATACAGACAGACGGACATTGCTTGATCGACTCGGCTATTTCATTATTACACAGAAAACCATTATACCCATTATCAATGGGTTCAGGGTATAAACACTAGCCCCAGGCAAATACCTAGTAATACTTGTTAAATATACGACATAAGTGTACAAGTGTACTATGTCAGATCTTACCTAAGCGTAGGGTATTTTCATTGATTATGATATTTGAATAGGGAATAGACTCCAACATGTACTTTTAACTTTAGCAAAGGGCCTACAGCCGATCTTTATCCACACAATGTACCACAATATTCGTTAGCAAAAAATCTTTAGTGCGAAAAAAGGGGAGAACAGCGAAGCCAAAACTGCTAATTAGCGAGCTGGCAAAAGCAAAAAAAAAATTTTTTTGCATAAAAAAACGTTGAGAAAAATGAAAAAAAAAGATGTATATATATATATAAGAAATAGGCGAGTATAGAGAAATATGCTAAAGGCGACGTTTAGAAGTTAATTAAGTAAATTGGAAGAACAAAGCCGCAACGTGGGGGGAAAGGTAGAAAAGGGGGCGGAAGGTGCGTCAGCCCAATGGGGGGTGTCGGCGGCAGCTAACTTCCAGCTGTCTGACGGGCCACCAACATGAATGCGAATACATATTTTAATATTCCCAATTCCCGATTGCCAATTGCCAATTGCCAATGGAGACGAAAGATTAATGAACGCGCCGGGTCTCGGACCAAAGTTGAAGAATATTGGCATGAGAACTGAGAACCGAGACTCCAAGATACAGATACACCGCCGTGAAGATACGTAGAACCCTATGGGGATGAAGCAATGGATAATTAAGCAACGTGCCGAAAGAGATAGAAACAAAGCGAGGAGGCGAGATGGAGCGCAATTGGCGAAAAGGAGAGCGCCCGAAAGTCGGATCCACAGCAGCCTGACTATAAACTGGGTCGCAATCGCTGGGCTTCCGAGAAGCTTACGAGTCGAGCATGGCTAAATAGTACAAAGACCAAGAAACCAAACAATAAAGCGGAGCTGGCTTAGAAAGGTGGAAGCCGCAGAGGGCGAACAAAAACTATGATAATGAAGCTTGTACATATCCACACTTACTATATGTGTATGCGTGTGTGTGCGTGTGTAAGTGTGCTGTGTGTGCCTTCTCTGTGGGCAAGCGAAATAAAGAACGCCATACAAATTAAAATATTACATGGTTGACCCTGAAACTTGGATAACGCCGCGAATGTATCAAGCGTGCCGGCACAGTGGGGCAAATATCATTTCAAATGCAGGATGTATGAGCATTTTAGTTGTGGAAGTGCGAATTAACGTTTAAATATTTTAAATATGAACAAATTTTGGAAGCTATTAGGTTAGAGCTTTTTGCTTTCTATTAAATTACAAAGATATTGATATATTCTCTTTTTACACAATTTTAGAAAAAATACGTTTTAAAAATTTATTTTTATATATATATATATATATTTTTTTATATTTTTTTTTTACGAATTTCGTATCAGACATTATGCTGAATTATGAACAATGGGAAAATAACGATAATAATTGAGAAATAATTTATCAAAATGGTAATTGCAAAATTTTATTATGTTTATATTAGTTTTACTGTTTTTTTTTTAAAGCATTTCTGATATTATTTTCTTTTTCCAAAATATAAGTAATTTTAAATGGGAAATTAATCCTGAAATGTTTATATTAGTTTTACTTTTTTTTTTATATTTTAATGCATTTCTGTTATTATTTGATTTATTTTTTAAAATGAATTCTCAAGTGAACTATAACAAGTATTTAATATCGTTTATTGTACGTTTAAGTTGTTCTACTATTTAATATTAAATACAATATATTTCAAACAAAGGCTTCTATTTTAATATAAAATCAATATTCGATAGGTTTTAAAAGTTCTCTTAAACTTGTTACTATTAAATTGTTTACCAGCCTGAATTATAATTAATTGTAATTATAGGTAACAATATTTTAAAGCTAGCATAAGTTAGAAAAGCAAGTTTTGGATTTCAATTTCACTTTCCACACGCGTTCCGCAGGTGTTCATGGAATGTGGGCACATTTCAGTCAGCGCTTGGCCCCACTGTGCCACACAATTCTCACGTTTTACGCAACTTGCGGCAGGCGCGCTGATCAATTGCCGCTGATCCGCCGCTCCCGCTGATCTTGTTGCCGTGCCAGCTTTGTTCCCTCCGGGTCGCAGCCCTTTGTTAAGTGCCAAAAAAAAAAAAAAAAAAAAAAAACAAATAGAAAAAAGACCGAAAATATAAAACTATTGATGGCGTTTTTTTTTTTTGTTCGTCTCTTATTTATTTTATTTCACTTGGCTGCTGCCCATGACAAGTGTATGGAAATAGCCAGGTCCAGAGCGGCCCAAGCGGATCGGGTTTGTCGCGTGTGCCAATGGCGCGTTAAATATTGGTAGATTGCTCGAGAGCGGCGCGGAGGCTGTTAATTTTTGTTAATTTACCAAGAGTCTCGGACAATCACCTGAAGCTGTTAGCTGAACCTGATGAGCCCGCAAGCCCAGTGTGTGCTCTGCCACATTCCAAAGATTTGACAAATTCCCCGCTCGCAGCTGGCTAATTCATTAGATTCGTCATGCGTTTAGTTGGCGTTCAAATTCTTTAATTAAAATCTCATCTACATACGCATCAAGTACACTATATTATGCATACACACACGCACATATATATAGTACATGTACGATAAAATTGCGCAAAACGCTTTGACACCCAGTTGGGTCTATTGTTTCTGCCTCTGCCTCATTTTCGAGTTCGAGTTCGAGTTCGAGTTCGAGCTCGACTTCGGGTCCGGCTTCGGCTCCGGCTACGGCTACGGCTCCGGCTACTGCCTCAGGGCCTGCCCGGCGCGTGGGAAAATAACGAAGCCACAAAGCTGTTGGCGTTGAAAGAGCGAGATTAAAAGTCCCGCAGCGCGGACAGATAACGAATACTAAATACACTTGTATACACTACACAAATCAAAAGCTTCAAAAAAAAAAAAAAAAATAGAGAACATATCACATACAGCTGCGAATGGACAAAATCGAAAGAAGTGTATAAAAGGGCTTAACAAATTTGTAGGCGCTCAATAGATAAAAAGTTGGGTAAGGCTCGAAAAGTGCAAAAAGAAGATGTAAAAAAACGGAATAAGAATTGTGGTAAGGTGTTTAAAAAGAACTTAAGTGTAGATAGCCAAGTTTAAAAATGTCAAGGGACTGAACAAATATTTATAAATGATAATAAGTACATAAGTTTGTGTAACATTTTCTCAGGGCTCAGGGTATGAAAATATTATGGAGATAGTTTTTTTTTCTTTTTTTTTTTTTTAGAGAGCTTTCCCAAAACGCAATTAAGTTTTATTTTGTAATTATTTTAAAACAAGTTTATGGTTTCGCCTAATTTCCATATTTACCTAAAAGTTTCAAAGTGTGAATTTAATTTGAATTTTTATTTGATAGTTATTTGAAAACTAAATAAGAAAATTTTCAACTGGTAAAAATTGAATACAAAAGTTTAAGTGAAATTCTAGGAAACAAAAAGCTAAGCCAATATTTTTCTATAAATTATATGTATTTACATCTATGCGACATTTCTATGGACGCGTTATGAGCTTTAAGTTTTGTCCACTTAACAAAATAATACTGGCATGTGGAAATTGAAAAGCTTGTTTCCTCTGATTTCATCAAATTCCTTGGTTCTCATGTTCAGTTCTTGCGAATTTGTTGTTGGCCACTGTGTTGTGTACACACAAAATATTACCTGTTTTTTTGTGTGTAACCCAAAACTGCATAAAAAATGTCAAGTGCAAAAATCTTGAAATGTAACGAATAATATGCTGATGGCGTTAAAGAAGGCGGGTCTAAGGGAACCGTGTAACGGTATATATGTAAATATATGTGTATATAAGGTATATAAGGTCATTCGCACAAGACGTAATTTTGATTCAATAATTTGAGGGCAACGTTGTTTTGATTACCTTGTTAAATTCGAAACCAATTCATAATATATAACTGGAAGCGGTACAGCAGGTGCATAAGTTGGGTCATCCGGACTAGGCCAATACTCTACAATTAGGCAATTTAAATATTCAATCATTTTTAATCTCTAACCATTACTCGGGCACCTGTTTCCCGAGTTTAACTTAGTTGTATCCGATTCGATACGGTGATCAGCGGGTTCGTTGAACTCAGCATGAGCTTCGCTTATTTATTTAATTTTTTGTTAGCAATATTAGATCTATTAGCTGACTACCCTGACTTTGGCTAGATATTTTAAGTTTGCGCTGTGATTCACTCAGGTCTATACAGTTCTGGGTGCCTCTTTAACAACAAATATTTCATTATTTTCGATGCCAGCAAGTATTTCTTATTGACTACGCTGAGTGAAACTTTCAAAATTCAAAATTCTTCGAAGAATAAATTATCTAACAGCTATTGATTTATTTTGAAAGCAAAGAAAGGGGTTTTTTCCCAGGCCACAAACCGGTTTTGGACCGAACCGGTTCTTAAATTGAATATTAAATTGAGAACAACAAAAAGTTTTAACTATAAAAAATAATTTATCGCTACCAGAGGATGCAATAATGACTTCGCTTAAAGAAATAATGCATCTTAAATTAAAAATAAAAAATCGCAAAGAAAAAAAAAACGATATTATATCTTAATAAAAATTATAAATTGTTTATATCGCAAAAGAATGTGAAGAAAGGAATGGCATGGAATTACGAACTCTATATTTTGACTTATTCATTAACCATTTGAACCTATTTTTGCATTCACATTTTCCTTGTGAAATTGTGCTATAATCTTAAACGTTTTACTGGCTGCATTATATGTGGCAAATGCCGTATTAATTTTACTGTAGCTCATTAATTGCTGGCTGCGTAGAAAGTCACGAGCTTGCAAACTGATGTTAAAGACATTTTGTTAATTATTTACATATTATGATGTATTCTAGTGTTAATGGCGGGATCTTCAATTACATACATTTGCAGCACCAATATTTTGCTGTGCTTGCCGAAATCGCATTTTGTATTAAATACAAATATATGACAATAGGTAGACCAACAAGACTAAATGAAAATACTGCGTGAATTTGCAATTATTATTGGCCCAAGAAGCAGCTGTCAGCAATTCGCAAAAATTACGGACGGACGGGCGAATTTGGTAAAAGCCAATGGCAGTGGCAGTGAAATCGACTGCGAATTACGACGCGAGTTAACAGCGGGGTCTCCGTCTCCGTCTCCGGCAGTCAATGGCAAAAGTGCTTCGAAGGCCAATTTGCTTGGGCCGCAGGAAATGTCACCTTATACCCTGTAGCCAGAATCAAAACGTTGACACTGCACGCTCCAAACGAAAAACATTCACATAAAAAAAGGAAAACACAATAATAAAAAAAAAAAAAATAAATAAATAAAGCAAATTTAAATACAAAAAAAACAAAAAAACCAACTTGGAAGCGTTTTTCGTTTTGTCGATTTTCATTTTTGTTTTTAGTCGATTTCTTTTGCGCAGTTGATTTGTTTTTGGTCCCATCACTCGATTCTTTTTATGACCGAGCATTAAAAAATTATTACATACACTCGGAAACTATTTGGTCTCTATCGCTAGGCGTTTTTTACAGACCACGTCTCCAACCGAACTTGTTTCGCAGTTGAATGGAAATTTTTTCAAAACTTAAATCATTTAGATCATCGTTATTCAATGAGTTCCAATTAAATTGCTTAAACTCATTTAAAACGCCTTAACTGCTAGATTATGGTTTTTCCGAATTTCCATCTGATTCGGAGAAATTTATAATAATTTCAGGAAATTATATATATATACAATTTATGTAAGATTTATAAAAATGTAAATTAAGTAAATGCGGCACGTTTCGGCGCAGTGACAAATGCCAAATTCTATTTATAAAGGCAACAATTAGAATAATGGGGATGTGGGAGTGCTTCGGGTGTTTCAAGTAAAAGTGAGCGAAATAAACGCACAAAATGTCAAAAATATAAAGTCAAAATTAGCATGAAATAATAAATTTATGTAGTGTGAAAGCACAAATAATAGAAATGAAAAATTTGCTTTACTTGCCAGATTTCGACTAAGCGATACCCTCTTCTTTTTATTTTCACACCGATCAGACCACTATACAATATAGTGCTGTTCATTTCTTGACTAAATCGTCTCGGCCAGGGTATAAAATCTTTGCATGAATCCGGTTAATTTAGGCTGGAAAAAACGTATTACCAAAAAAAAGAAATCTTTTGAAAATGTAACTAAGCACGATGTTGATTTCTTCGATTTAAATATAATATCATGGTACATTTGGAATGGACTTTAAGATCTGCGGCAGCCTCGGGAGCAACAGTTCTTTCTTTTTCAACTTCTTTTCTTCTCTCACATTTACATTTTTGATTTAACCGGTCTTTTTATGCATATTTGTGGTTGGCTTTGCATTAGAGCCCGAAGGCAGGTCAGTCCTAAGTCTTGTTTATTCACTAATAGATCAAAGATAAACATATACAGTCGGAGAAAAATTTGTAGGCAAATCAAGTAAAAGCATTGTCGAAATCAAAGTTAAAAATATCGTAACTGAAGAACTTAATTATTTAAAAACAAAAAATTATACAAAAAGTGTATAAATATAAGACTCGAGTACATTCACTTTCATGAAGAACACTTGACGTATGAGAACTTTGTTCTAATTTAGGAATTTACTTTCATCCATTACGAAGTCAAGCATTTAATTAAATTTAATTTAATCATTTTAGCCAAAACGAAATGTTCTTAAAGATCAAGGTTCAAGTGATGCAAATTATGATTGCAATGCAATTGTTAAATCGGTAAAACAGCTTAAACCAGCAGCGTGTTGGCTAAAAGCTGTGGCAATTCAGAGCTCTGGCTGGGTCGGAGGCGAGTCCAAATGCGGCGTGCGGCATTTCCATTGCTGGTGCCCGGGTACAGAAATCGGGCACAGCCGTTTGCCGTTTAAAAGTTATTTATTTTTTGCGACATTTTGGCATCAAATCAAAAATTTGTACATAAACTATTTTTGAAGAGCCGGCCGCGGCGCAGAGCGGGCGAGTCAACGGCTGGCGACTAAAACGTTTGTTTTGGATTTATGCGATTTTGATGGAATCAGTCGACAGAGACGACGACGACGACGACGACGCCATCCAAAAATAAGCAGATCAGCGGCCAACTGGCAACCGGCAACCGGCAACCGGCAACCAGGAAGCAAACGAAGCCACTAAGAAACTGTAAGAAGCTAACACCAAAGCTGACAATAATACTCGTGGCACAATAGATAAAGTTGCTCCAAAATTTGCTAGTTCTAATTGTAGTCAAAGCTGATCCTCAGATCAATCCTCAATCAGAATCGTTGTGCAAATATTACGCATCAGCTTGAAGCGCAAACATCAGCCTTCAAATTCAAGTCTACACCTATGTTAGTACACACACGCACACACACACACACGCGCGCAACTATATGTCTCGTGCTGTTAAAATGTATTGGTGTCAACATTTGCATATCACTTTCGTTTTGGTAAATGAATTGGACAAGCCATCATTTACCTGAGCATCACCTATGTGTATGTACATATATTTACCATAAATATGTATATGTATAAAATTAGTAAGATCGCCCAACTAGGCGATACCCTGTACCCAGCTAAGAGCCGAACATTCAATATATTCATTAAATATAAAGTCGCTGGAATATGAAAAATATAGCGGAACAAAAATCGATGCTTATCGAATTGATCATTTAAAATAAACTTCTTAATTATATAACTTTATAAACTATATACCCTCAATATACACTTTTTCCCAACGGGTTCAATCTTTTTTTATTTTGTTATAAATTAAAATTATAATTTATTTATTTGTATTATATTTATTTAATAGGTTGACAAATTGCATGTCAAGTAAAAGTAAAATATATATAACAATTAAAAGCGAATAAGAATTATAAGAATTATAATTATAAATAATTCTTTTAATAATTTAAAATAAGAAAAGTGAAGGAAATAGTTTTCGCTATTGATAATAATGATTATTAGAATTAGATAGATGAGTGGAAAGAGTAATAATTCCCATTTAAATTTCAGATATTGTAACGAAACAAAGTTCGAACCAAAACCTGGTTCAGCTAGCGAACCTAAGGTTGGAACTATGGCTTAAACCCAACTCTTGTTTGGCCTAAAATCGTTTTGTTAAGTGATCAGTTTTAGTGTTGGAGCATTTGTTGCACCACCTTTTGCCGCATAATCCGTAGCACAACCCAACTGGGCTGTAGATGATAATTTCTGCTGCTGCTGCTGCTTTACACGTCTTGGGCCGGCTTTTATTTAACGGACGTGAGAGTTTTGTGCACAAACAAAACAGTGAAGCAGACAAACAGACAGATACACTTACATGTACAGGGACTTGATAACAGAGCATATCTATTACGCACACAAGCAACTAGTGGAAAAATGTTTCATATCGCTTTGGTGTTTTTCTAACAGCTGATATCATATATACGATACTTTTGTGGGAATTCTTATTTGATTTGTTTTATTTGCCCCCCAAGGAACACATGACAGAAAGAGAGGAACGAAAATAAGAGTCCAAGTCGAAGTTGAAGAATATGTTAAAACAAGTCGGCCAAGAAATAAAACAAATGTCTGGGCCTTATCACGGACAGAAATACATACATATACATATATACCAAATGGAACACTTGACGATCATCACAGTCTTGTCTCTGCCTGTGTGTGCGTGTGTGTGTGTGTGTGCGTGTGTGCGTGTGCGCTCTAATTTCTTGATTACACTGCGCACCCTGGTCATAAGTTGAAAACCTGCCACACATCACAACTGGAACTCGATGTGGCGTTTACCCAAGAGATTAGCATTGGCTTTTATCGGAACAGTCGTTGCATAAGCCCGACAAATGCACCCAAATGCATTTCCAGGCCGCGAACGAACGGGCTAACTGAATATTATTGTTGGGCGCAATTGCCAATTATCTCTATGCTCTGGCACAGCTGCAGAAACAAATTTAGCTACAGATACAGATACATAGATACATTTGGGTACCTGTACCTATGCTTGAATTGATGATTACACAAGTGTCAGGCGGATGGCAGCATATCAAAAATTTGAAGAAAATGCAAACAACGCAAAGTGTGTAAACAAAAATTGATAAAAAGTCAAGAAACAAGCAAAGAAAAAATTAAAAAAAAAAAAAAGAATATTATTAGAATAAATGAGTAAAGCAAAGTGCTCAAGTGCTGCGTAGAGTGGAAATGCACACAAATGGGATAAGATAGAAAAAAGTGAATTGTAGTTAAATAAAATAAATATTAGCTCCATACACATATGTACATACGCGCGCGAGCGTCTGTGTGTGTGTGTGTGTGTGTGTGTATCTGTGTGTACGGCATTGCAACAAAGTGTAACAAACCAGAAGCTCGACAGAGTCGTTCAGTGGGAGGCGCTTCTGAAGCCAAACAAACCAAAACAAGCAAGAACCAAAGCTCTTTAATTCGAATTAAATGAAACAAAAAAAAATTTATAATCAAAATACAAAATATAATAATATAGTTGAACTCATCAACTGACCTTTGTCAGAATGAAAAAATGAAATTCAATTTTCATTGATTGCTTTAAATTGATTTTTTAATTGTAAAAAACTGTATTTAGTTAAGTTCTGGTTTTGAGTTCTAAAATCAAGTATTCTCGCGTATATTTCCAGTTGATTAGTTTAACGATCATTAAAGGTTTTTTTCTTCCACATTTCCTTTTTAACCTGCATCTATTTAATTTTACACATAGGAAATTTTTATAAATAAAATAAAACACCTATTATAAAGGGTTAATAAAGTAATAAAAATTATAATATATGTACATATAATATATATTATAATATAACGAAATATTGTTAAATAATAATATGTATTTTTATGGGCCATGTATGTGATCCATTTCTATAAACGGGATAATTTCGACATGAATATGAATTGTAAAGCTAGCCCAAATATTTATTATATTTAATTAGATACTTTTTTTCCCCTTAAAATTAAAGAACTTTATAGAGGCATTACACTCACTTTACTAACTCTCTGGCTAAATTCAGAAAACTCGATCTGTTTTTTACAGTCTACAAGCCAAGATTAAGAACTTTAACTATTTGAAGCATAAATCGATTTTGATATCTTAAAATCGAGTCTATAAAGTGACAGGGGGGGGGGTGGGGGGGCTGGAACGGTGTTGCTGGGCAACTGATACCCATATCACACCTAGGCCTAAGCCTAAGAGTGGAAATTACGGTTCATTTTGTTTATGATTGATTTGTGCTCACTTGTAAGATTGCTTATCGGGGTGGTAACGACGGCGTGGCAGGGTCTTAAGGCGCAAAGCCCCGCCATAAACTATCTGAAGAGCAGTGCAGGGTCGGCCTCTGATGGACGGGTGTACGGGTGTTTGATGTCGCCAGGCCACGCACTCACATTCGTACTGTGTATTCGTATTTGTGTATGCTTCAATTTTGATAAATTCGTTTTTATAGCCCGCACCCATTGAACATGGGCAAGCGGGGTATAATGGTTTTGTGCAAATGTATGTAACAGGCAGAAGGAATAATGTTCTTTAATCTTTAATCTTTTTTCTTTCATTAATATCGATAAAAATCGCCTGTCGATCAAATACTACAAACTTGCGCTTTTTTCTTGTAAATAGATTTGAACGCTTTTGTGAAGTACTAAAAGTTTTATGACAATCATGCTCTTAGTCTAAAAGTTATTCACGAATTTAGTCGCCAAACTGCAAACGGGGTTGAAATACATGTGAGGACAGGGTTCAGGGTATCCCCTAGTCGGGCGCACCCCTTTTTGGGGGAATGCCAAACGGCTCTGCAAACGCGTTTGTTGCACGGGCGCAGCTCGTCTAAAATTGCATTTTCATGTTGCATGCTACAAAGCGGCTGAAGATCAGAACTCGCTTTCTCATTTAATGATGTCGGCGTCAATTGTTGCACGGGTCTTGGGTTCACTCTAATCTAATCGCAACGCTCTCAGTACACGTAGTAGTTCCATTTCAATGGCCGCGCTTGACTTCGCCAGCAATGTAATGAAAATCATAAAAAATTAGACGCAATCACACACACGCACACACACACGCACGCACGCACACACACATACGTCTCCACTTATCAATATTTATGGGCATGCATACACTGCGAAAGAGTGGGAGTGTAAATAAACTACAAATTCCATTGCACTGTTTAAAATGGCATTAATATAGCCCAAATATTGGTCGACTTTACTCTGTACACGGGCATAAATATAAGGTTTTGTTTATAGCAGGTGTCGAAAATAGCTAATCTGCCCAGTTCGGTGACTATAGCGTGTTATCGATTGGAGCTTTCAGGTATATGGATTTTATCGATTGCGGATGCGGGTGGGGGCGTGGCCGGGAAATTAGTTACTGTGATGTTTATGGAGCCTCTGGCGCAAAAACTGTGGGGGATATCGCCACTTCCGAGTTTTGAAGGCCGGGAAATTAAGTTCGCAAGTTTTGAGAGAGGCTCTAACTTTAATATTGTGGGAAATATTCACCATTTGCCAGCCTCCCAGTGGGCGTGGCACAAAAATCTTAACAGTTTGTCTGAAGCAGATAACTACAAGTATATATCCTCATCCGGACAGACAGACGGACGGACATTGCACAAAACCAATATACTTCCTTTTCACTTTGTGAACGAGTATAATGAATATACAAATTTTATAAGTCAAAAATAAAAATTGAATTCAAACATCACATATTTGTAATAATGTTTTTATATAAATATGTCTCAATGCATATATAAATATTTTTAATAGTAATTTCATGGCTAATTAGAAATTAAAATTTAATTATTTATTTGTAACTTTTAGGTATACGTTAAGAAATAAAAATTATTCTTTGAGAATGTGTAAATCAATTACTAAATTAATATAACATCTACAGAGTCTGGTTTATAGAGATCTATCCTTGATATTCGAAGCACTGATCAATTTTTTAGCTATCAGCACTCATTTTTCTCAGTGTATGGCAATAGGAAATTTAAAGGGTACATCAGTATTAAGCCAGAGATGAACGAGATTTGACAAATCTTTCTGATAGAGGTCTGTTTCTATCAGTCGATAAAAAGTATATTGTTTAGTTGACTTTAAATGCCTAGCTAGAAATTATTTCTTGCTTACTTTTATGATTTAGGTGTCAAATGTCAGGGAATTTGATAAAAAATTAGTTTGGGCGCTACAGTTAAAATTGCCCGACAAATGCATACCCTTTAGCCAACTTTGAATTATAAATACGAATAAATACATGCACATTAGATACTCTGTATATATGCATGCATTTTAAATGCAGAATCAATCTAGATAATAAATCATGACCAAAAATCGGTTTAGTTTTGCAAAAGTTATGGAAGTTTGAAATGTAGAAGTTATAGATCCGAGAGCTTTACTTATCAAATTTTTTTTCCATTTTGGCATGATTTTTGACAAAAAATTTGACCCCCTCAGAATCGGTTTTAATGTTGTTTTTTATGCTAATTGTGACAAACACAATCGATTAAAAATATAAATTACGGAAAAATTTTTAAATGTAGAACATTTAAAAATTTTTTTTTCGAAAATGAGGAAGGTATATGCTTTTTTTTCAAAAAAAATCAAAAAAATGTATTTTCAAAAATGCATTTATTTTAAATGCAGAATTAATCTATCTAATAAATCATGACCAAAATGCCATCACACTTAAAAATCGGTTCAGTTTTGACACAATTATGGGTGTTTGAAATATGGGATCTATAGATCCGGGAGCTTTACGCACACACAATACCAATTCTAGCTCAAAAACGGGGAAAAAACGGACAGCCATAGATCAACTCAGCTTGTCGCACTGATTAAGAATGTATATATACATATGCTTTACTAGCTCCGAGACAAATCCCTATGTCTTCCATACAATTCTACAACTTAAAGATACCCCTTTTTGGTGTTTTAATGGGTATATGATCTAGGTATAAAATTACGAATAAATACAAATACATGAAAAGAAAATGTAATTAATAAATATTTTTTTTTTTAGATCGAACCACCAAATTTGGTATTTAAAGAAAGAGGAAGCAGAGTCGCTGCCTAGGATTGGGTGCAGGGTATCTCCTAGTAGCGAACTCTCGACTAGAGCACTCTTACTTGTTTCTTTGGAAGGTCTTAATCAATACGATCTTGAGTCTTTCCATGGCGCACCAGCAGCAACAACAACAACAACAACACCAACAACAACAACAACAACAGTACACATACCACAAATGCTAGCTAGAAATTTACCGCATTGAAAATTCCAAATTGCTAAACGACACTAATCTACGATTTATTTAAATAGGGCCCAACAACAACAAAAACAATAGCAGCGTCAATAGGGCCAAAATGTACCTGTTGGCCAGGTTAGGCAGACCCCGAAAACCCGAATACAGTCTAGGCATACCTCAATATTACCTACATGTGTATCTGTATCTGCATCTGTATATGTATCTGTATCTCACCGAAATGCTTCCTCTAGCGACCGTTTAGTGCTTTTGTCTCTCGCAGCCTCTTCCTCTGGCTAGCTCCTTATATTTACATGTATTCGGTGTGTGTGTGTGTGTGTGTGTATGTGTGAGTGTGTGTGTTTTATTGGTGAACCTATTTGATTGCCGCTTCTTGGTACCTGTTTTATCCATTCCGTTCCGTCCGTCCGTTTATCCAGGCCGTCCCTTTGCAGGTTTCGGTGTTCAAACAGAATTAAGCCGACAATTAATACGGCGCTGAGCTTGGGATTTGGTTTCGGTGTTTGGTGCTTGGATCTGGCGCAGGTTTCGTTATGCTTATGAGCACAGCGCACAGTTTGCGCATACTTAAAGATACAAAGATACCATAACTTGGACTGCGCTCGCGTGACTATCTCATAGTTCTCTCTCTCTCTCTCTCTCTCTGTCTGTTTGCTTTTAGTAGTTTTGCAGCAAACGAGGCATATATTTATTTAATGAATGAGTTGATTCTACATTCGTAGAATTGCCAATAATAATGCTTAATGTTCACACACATGGAGATACATTAGCATAGATACAGATACATTTACCCGTCTCTATATATGCATATATTTAAGTGAACCGTTGACAACAGCTGACACATGCCTTAAGTATTTAATGTTTTAAATTGTCAAACCTTAAACGATGATGTAAAGGATTTTATCTGCATTTGTATATCTCTCTCATTCTCTCTCTCTCTCGTTTCCCAGTACACTTGCACTTGTACATTCCTCTATCTTGGCCTCGTTAGGATCGTTAACTTAGCCATTAATGTCATGCACATTGTATACAAAATATTTATATCCCCAAACAAAACATTGCGCAAGGTAAGATTCGTTACGATCCCAAGTCTCGACACTGTAAATATTTACTCGATTTTTCTAGTTAACTGCACGGTTTTGAGCTCAAGCATTTTCTGAGGTTCAATCAATGAAAGCAAAAACATTTCAGTTTCTAGTCATATAAAATCGAGTGATGATTGATTTTTGTAAAATCAATTTTTTTTATGTTTTTATTACCACTTTAAGTTAATTTTTTATCACCTACCAAACCTTTTTAAATTAGTTTTTTTTATATTTTAATTTTATGTATATATATATATATCTTTGCGAACTGACCTTGTCAGCCATGACCAACACAACAGTTAAAGTTTAAGTAGAGCTAGTTTTATATAATTTAATACAGAATTTTATTTAATTTGTATCTGCAAACTGAGTTTCTTACCTTTTGATGCAAATAATTATCAGCAAACCAGGGCCAAGAGATTTTTCCTTAAGATTTTTCGTAAAATTTCGAAAAACACTTTCAATAACTATTTACAAAGATTTTTGGAATGTGCTAATCATAGGAAATACAATAAAAACTGTAACTCAACCGTTTTCCAGTCATTTGGATTAATTGAAAAAATTTTAAAAAATATATTTTTTAGCTCAAACGGTTTACCAATTGAATAGTCAGTCTAGACTAATTTTGTTAAACAATTATATTTTACAGTGCTTCCCCTTATATCCTAATAAATAACCCAAACATAGAGAATAAACGTATATATAAAGAGACCGATTAAAAGGGACTTGAATATATAAGTGACTCATTTACTCACATATGTTTTATCTACATCTCATTTTATCTTCGAGATACTCTTATCGCTTTAGGCTTTAGTTTATGATACATATGCTGCCTAAATAGAGATGTTTTGTATTTAGTTATTAATTTTTAACCAGGGCTGGCCAGCTTAAGTTTAACTGAACTATTTCACCTATCGACTGTTGCGTGGCCAAAGTCCAAAGGTGTTTCGGTTCCTCAATCGCCGCATTTTGTTTGCCAGTGTTTCTTTCAGTTAGCCAAGCTAGTTTGTTTCTATCAATTGGCAACAAAAATCTCTGCTCCCAAAACGATGGGTGTGTGTGCACAATGTTGATCTTAGGGCCCATGGCATTCAATATTTGACAAGTCATCGGCTAGCCGAATCCAACTCGAACCGAGCCCAAGCCCGAGTCCAAGCTCAAGCCCAGACCATTTAACACCGAATAATTATGAACCATTTCGAGTTTATTGAGCAAATGTTTGCCCTCAAACAAAATGTTTGCAAAATGCTTCAAAGCTACGCAAACATTTCGCATTTCTGGTTTATTTTAATTTTTTTTGAATTTTTTTCCTTCGCAACATTTTCGGAGTTTTTCAACATTTGAAAATTTTAAGCAAACGAGCATTTAGAAAATTAAATGTTCCTTGGCAACAAATGTTTTTCGGCACGTTTCGATCTAATGAAAATATTAAGTAAATATTGCTTACATACATTTCTTTAAACAGAGTTCATAAATTCATTCAAATTTCTTACATACGAAATTTGCGACTGATTTTGTAACGGAAAGAAGTGAAAAGAGTCTTTCCGTCTTTCTGTCCGACTGAGTTAAATTTTTCCCCGCTATTGAAGCTAGCGTCTTGAAACTTGAAATATATACTCGTGTATATTCGCGTCAGATAAAGCGCTAAGATTTGCAAATTCGCAAAAAAAATCTCTCTCACATATGTTAAAAGCAAGATCGATGTTTTCATACAGATAAAAATTACCAAAACTTTATAGCCATAGCTTCCACATTTCCCGCTACCGTAACCTTGTTTAAACTGAACCGATCTAGATTGTATCTGCATTTTTTTTTTGGTAAGACAAAACTTATTTTGAAAAAAAAAACTTTTTTCTTTATTTAGAATTGCAAATTTATTAAATTTGATGTTGTAATTGATTCTGGTTGTCAATCTTAAAACCGATTCTGGTCCTGTGTTCAAAACTGGTTTTCATTTTATTGAATTTTTACTTAAGTCTATAAATAATGCACAAATAATGCTAGCTGTCGGCTACACCCGACTGCGAAGTTCTTATTAGCTTTTAAAGTTTTATGTACGCAAATTCCATTTAGTCATGTTTTAATCTTTATTCCTCATAGTGCAGTTTACTTGTTGAATTGCGCAAAGTGGGCATTAGAATGCTACAAAATGGGCCCACGCACAACTCGATTATAGCTGATTGTGCATACGATATCAGAGCATGCGGGCCGACGTCAACGGTTCTGGTTATAACCTTTAATATGCCAATTTCTCGGGGGGGGCTGTCGAACAATAAATAACGCTCGTTCATCCTGTTTAGCACAAATGCTTTTAAGTTTCCCTTGCCTGATTGGTGATATGAACTGTGTTGTGCATTTTGTTTCACTCGAAATAATTTTTGTATATGTAATCAATTTAATCTATTATTGGCTGTAGGTTTAGGTCTTCTTCTTTTTTTTTTTTGACTTTCGTTACTTTATTAAATATTACAGCTAGCATTAGGGTATTGAATGTTCGTCGTCCCAAAATTAATTTTGATTGCATATTTCGATTGTTTTTTATTTTCTAAGTAATAAGTGTTTTGTGGTTAATATTTGGTCGTCCCCTGGGGGAATTATAAAATGTTATTTCATAGTCCAAATACGAGGAGAATACAACAGGGACTTTGTTCCCGCGGGACGCGGGGAGCAAGAGTGGGGCAAGTGCAGGGCTTATCAAAGCTGTGTTGATTTTTGAGCGCGTATCCAAAATCGCTTGCTACGTATATTTAAAGTGCGCAATTAAAAACAGGCGCCAAAGTATTTTTCCCAGCGATATGTTGGCGTCAATATATATATGTGTGTGTGTGTGTGAATTTGTGTGGGGTCTGCGGTTACAGTTTGGATACTTTCCCCCTCCTCCCTGCCAGAAGCAGCCACGAACTTGAGCCGGCCTGCCCTTAAGCGTAACCCCGATTTCCTACATCGTAGTCGCCGCTATCCATTCAACAGCGCTCACTTCCGCCCATATTTGCAATTACAATTCAAATCTAAGACTTACGGGTCTTGGGCCGAATGTTAAATACCCTAAACAAAGCTTTTGTTCCATTTAACTTTCTGTTGGAGCCAAACGCCAAGTTTCACTCTATTTCCCTGACTATACTTAACTAGACTCAGCTCAAAAATTACAATTTATAGACACTACAATCAAAATTCGGTGAAAATAAATTCACTTAAAATTTTTGAAAAAAACTAAAAACGAGTTTTCAATCTCTAACATTCAAATACTGAATATTTGCATATAATAAATACTTAGAAATGTTGTGTTCTTTTGTTGAGTATGTTTTATGTTTATTTTGCAAAATTGAAATTTAATAAATAAGTACTATATGATAAATCCAAAAATTATTTTTTCTCATGCAGATCTTGCGGATCTGTTCCAAACTCCATAATATTCACATGGAACTATATTGTCGCTGTTGTTGTTGTTATTCGATTGCGCTGTCAATGCCAAAAGTCAAAGTCTGGATTAATCATCAATCAAAAAAGCAAAAAAAAAAAAAAAAAAAAAAAAGAGCAGCAGCATAAATTAACCGCGAATATGCGAAGAGAGAGCTTGGGGATCGGCGAGCAGCATGAATTAACCCCTCCGCCAGCTTTTTGGAAAGCTTCGAGCTGATGTCGTAGAATAGATATAAACATATCCAAATATACGATTTAGCTAGCACAATTTCTCTCTATTGATTTTCAATTGTTTGTAGCTATCGCTGCGGCGACAAACGAATAACATTCGAAGGTTGGAATGAGTGCATTGGGGCTTAAGCCAGGGCCAAGTGAATAGAACACATTCGCGTTATCGACTCAAAGCACTTAGCTCTCCTTGGCTGCTTCAGGAAGTACTCGAACAACTCAGGAAATGTGCAGCCTATCAGATTTATATTATACTAGACGGATCTACGTCATTTCTTTCATTGTACAATTATGATTATTAAACGTGAAATACGCTTTCTTGATCTTTCAAAAACAAAAAAAGTTTTGCATTGAGGAAGCAATTAAGTGATCACACTTGTTGATTGCGATCCGTCGAAGATCCTTTCCACTCGCTGTCTCCCCCTTCTCGCCAAGATGTCGTCATGCTCTGTTACGCTCTTCCGCTATCCATTATCATCATCTGGCATTATCACTGACGCATTTCACAGCGCGTTTTATCTCGCACTGAGTGCGGAGTGACTTTGTAAGTATTTCGTGTTATCAACTAACCTTTGTACAAGGTCGCCCGACCTACTCAGCTTCCTACATAGCATTTCAAGACGGGCTGGACATAGAGTGAAAGGTCGCAACATCTTATTTGACTGGATGTTGATATCATATATACATATATGCACAAGCTCCAACTCCGACTTCGACTTCGACTGGAGCACTAACTTGGTTTCGATTTGTTTGCCGATTCGGATCCCACGAGAGGCAAGTGACACTCACGATCCCCCGATCGTGTCAAAGGCATTTTCTTCAGCTGTTCATTTTTATACCCCTTGCTTATTCAAATGGCTAAATTGAGTGTTATAAAGTAGCGAAAAGTATGTAACACGCAAAGAAGAATATATATGTATATATATAATGTTAATACAGATATCACCAGACAACATGAATCTAGTACGATCATGACCATGGCAAGCACAAAACAATTTTCGGTTAACGGTTTGAACTCTGGCTTAAGCAAAATATATATTTATTTTATTATTTATAATTTATTTAATTTCCAGAAAAATAATTAATTGTTTTCTTTTCTGTTCTTTATTTTAAATAAAAAGGTTTCTAGCAAATTTTCGTCTGATCATATGAAAGCCATTTATTTCAGCGCGATTGAAGCTAGTGTCTTGAAACTTGGAATATATACTCGTGTATACTCGCATCAGATAGACTGTAAAGATTTTTTATATCTCCCTCAGTTTAAAAGCTTAATGCACAACTTTTTCCAGACAGATTACTGAAGACCTTCTCTAAAGATTAACACATTTTTTTACACGCCTGGCATAAGTTTCCATAAAAAAAACATTTTAATATAATTTTGTTAGTCGATTTTGAGTTATTTAAAAATTAATATTTTCAGGAGTGGAGCATATGAGTAGGTGCGAATGTACGCATGGTAAGTTCATTCCGGCACTTTCAGGAGCACTCTTACTTAATTCTTTTATACATTGAACCCAATAAAAATGGGTAAAAAGGGTATGATGGTTTTGTGCAAATGTATGTAAAAGGCAGAAGGAGGCATCTCCCATAAAATATATATTCTTGGACAGCATCAGTAGCTGAGTAGATCTGGTCCTGTCCGTCTGTCCGCCCGTCTGTCCGCCCGACTGTCCGCCCGTCTGTATGATATTACAAATGCAAATAGAAAGCTGAACTTGGACTTTTTAAGTTCGTGTCGCAGATCAACTTTATATCAAATCATCGATAACTCATTTCGTTTTCTGAGTATCGATAATTATCGGTTTTTCGCTGCAGTTTTTTGGCCATATCTGCGTTTGATGTGTTTGAAAACACTGGGTTCAGGGTATCCCCTAGTCCGGCGCTGCCTCCACGCTTTTTTTTTTTTCGCACAAAATTGCAGCTGTAATTAAAAACAAGCGCAAAGTCGCTGCAGGAGAAGGAGAAGAGGGCGTGTGATTTCGAGTTGGGGTCTTAAGCAGTGTCATGGCATATGACAGTGGCCTGTCTGTGTGTGTGTGTGTGTGTGTGTGTGTGTGTTGCCTGTGTATTGGTATTTTTGCGTTCGCACATAATTGAAAGGAGTGAAGTGGTTTGTACGTGCGCCACATGCATGCCATATGTCTGGCCTGGCTTTGAGACCAATTTATTTTAAACAAAATGCAGGTCACGAAATGTTTAACCCGAAAGTAAACTCAAAGAGGGAAAACAGGCAGAAAGGCAATAACAACAACCGCAAACATGCAGGCAGCGCGACAGACTGGAAAAGAAAGTCAGGCAAATGGCAAAAATTGCCAATAACTGGCATACACACACACACACACACACACGCACGTACATAAATATGTTCCTGGTGTGTACAAACACTTTAGGAAATGGGCACCCGGCAGGATTTGCCCCTATATCAAGCAAAAGAAGTAAAAGAAAGTTGAGAAAATAGCATTTAGCCAAATATCTGCCAAATATTCGCTCTCCCACAGTTTTCATCCCCTCAACTGTCCGTTAACAACCCGCATAGCGCGGCGTGTTGCACGTTGCATGCTTCCCTTGCAACCTGGTCCGTTGGCTCGGCAATCGATCGATCTTTGAATGGACCAATATCATCACAAGTCGCCACTCATTATAATTCCATTACTGTGAAATTTATCTACCCCTCTGTGGTGTCTAGGCACTTCAAATATATTAGGGATCTATCTACTTGGATCAGTTCTTAATTAAATAAGAAGAGCTTTACTTATACGCTTGTCAGACAAAGTGACTTTTTTTTTTCAGATACATTAATGATGACGTCCTTTAAATATTGCACCACAAATTACTTTGTTACGCCCAGTGAACGAGTATTGGGCTGTCGGTTAGACCCGCCTGCAACGTCCTTGCTTGCTGTAAATTGAGAACTCTTGCGTGTTTTAAGGTTGATTTAAGCAGGCATTTTTTATCCAGGGCATAATGATTTTGTGCACATGTTTGTAACAGACAGAAGGAGGCATCTCCGACTCTATAAAGTATTTATATTCTTGGTAGGCATCCATAGCCGAGTTTGCCTATCTTTTCGTATATTCTCCTTTTTAAAGTTTATATGATGTCTTCGCGTCTATCTAAAAGGAACACTTAATCATTCTTAAGCTTATAAATATTATAGTAATATCAGGCGCCAGTTCCAGCTAATCATCAAATTTTTTTTGTAAAACTATAATCTATATATAGCCTCTAAATCTGGTTCGTTACGTTCTTAAATATAGAACTTTCTTTACTAGATTTGGAATTTTAGCATCTCAATATTATATTATAATGTTAATAAATAAAGGATTAATAAACATATTAAACTAAATGTGGTACTTAAAAATAATTTTGGTATAATACAGCTTGGTTTAGAAAGATTTCGGACTTTAGAAGGATGCGATAATCAAAATAATAGGCTAAATAGCAATAACTATGTTTTTTTTTTACCTCACATATAACTAATTTAAGTTGCCGTCATTGGGTAGGTACACTATAAAAATGTTTTAGAAACACCCGCATATTTGCGAATGTCTATTAAACAAATGCTTAGCACACTTTTGGGCTGTAGACATGTGCCCGCCTGAAAGCAGGGTAGTTTGTAGTCCATAGCTTATTACGGATTGCAAAGCTGCCCCTAATTGCACGCAAATCTCTCATTACGAGTGTGTGTGTGTGTGTGTGTGTGTGTGTGTCACTTTGTAGGGTGTGTAGTTGCCTGTTTTTTTATGAGCCATTAAATGCTTGTTTTACTGCAATTTACGTTTGTTTCTATTTTACGAGTTTTTAATTTTAACACGCGCACACGAGAAAATATTATAAATGACGAGCCCTAACAAGCTCTACCCTACCCTACCCCAGCCCCCCGTCCCCCGCCCCTCGATCCCAGCTGAAATATGGGTCTGTTGATTGCCGCTTAATTGGCGAAAATGTAACATCGCTAGGGTCCAGACACATTTTTTGGCTAATTATGCGGTCACAGTTATTAACATTGCAGACCAGTTGATTGTTTTAAGTGTTTTTCATATTTATACGCTGTATACATTCGACTTCATAGAAAGGGCATTATGAGGTTGTGAAAATAATTACATTATAGTATAGTACAGTATAGTTATAGTGTTGGCAAAAAACCAACCACAAAGAGTTTAAATTATTTGTGCGGAATTTAGGCCGGCGTACAGGGTATGTTGATAGTCAAACACGCAGCGTATACCTTGCTTAATATGATGTGTTCTTTTTTTGCGCATATGCGACAAACACTCATCTAGTATTCATATTTGTATTCAGGCGGTCGTCAAGAGGTCTTCGACCCCCAGGGCAGAAAATTAGTCAAATTTTCCATTGGAAAATGCGCGCCTGACACTAAAAAGATTGACAAGCCAAAAGCAAAGAAACATTTGTCGCGACAACCGAGACAACTAACAGAAATAGTTGGGCCAAGTTGACTGACACACACACACACACACACACACACCACTCCACGCCCACAGGCCAAAGACTTATATATAATATATATACCTCTATGTTGGCCACGGGGCACATTACCCGGACGCACGTTGTGCACCCCTGCAAAGCTCTGCTCGTTAAGTAATTTATCATAGAAAAAGCCTCAAGTGCAAGACTATCGTCTCTATATTGGCGAAACTAAAGAAAAACCACACAAAAATTACAACAACAAAAAAAAAATCTGAAAAATGATAAAAAAAAATATGTTAAATGAAATGGGCGGCATCCGTGAAGTCTAACTACGATAGCGAAACTCCTCACTACCTAATTACTTGTGAGCTGTACAAGCTCTACCGTCTGCACTCTACATAGAACGAGTACGACTCCGGGTTTGGGTAGAACCCCGCCGTTTTGGAGGTGGTGGCCGCTTAATTGATTTTCAACGAGAGTGAACTGCCAAATTAACATGTCCATTATGTCTATATAAATATGTGAATATATACAGCAAGGAAAATTCCTTTAGGCAGTAGGTTAACTTGAATTGCTGCGTTACCAAAATAGATATTTATACTTTCTTTATATAAAAAATATATAGTTGATTAATAGATATATTCAGTAGCTCTCGTTAATCGTTAAGCTTTTCAAAATCGGTTACGACATTCTCGAGTAATGATCAATAATGCAAACTTACCTCTGAAAAAAACACTAAAAAAATATCAGATTTGAAAAATGTAAAAAAAAAGTCTTATAATAAAAAAAATGTTTAAAGTGGTTTTTCGCCATATGGAGCCCTATATGTATCAGAAAATTTGGCTGTTACCAAGTGTAATCAGTAATATTCGTTTCGAGGAAGTAGGAAATAAAAAAATGTTATGTATTTAACTTTAAATATGAGGGAGATATTTCCAGATTAAATCGATTTGTGAGCGTAACTTTGTCGGACGTGGGTATATTCTATTATACTATACTCTATTAATTGGAATTAATATAGATAATATAATTAGAATTCCTATAAATTCGAAGTCAGACTAAAACTTCAATATTTTCAGCCAAACTTTAGACCATATTGGGGTTCTTTAGATTATATAAAGTAAAGTTTGATGACCTGTGTAGGGGCACGTGTGGGCGTAGGGCATATCGCACAGCTTCTGGCTGATTGACATATATTTAAAAACAATTGTGTTTTTTTTTTCTTTTTTTTTTTTTTGGCATTCGCCTTCATTTAGTTGTTGTTGTTGGCGCTGCCTCGAAAACCTCAAATGGCAATCAGTTCATTTGTGTCAAGAAAATCGAAATAGCTGAGCGAGCAACAAGACAGATTGATCGCGTGTGTGCGGGAGCGAGAGGGCGAGAGGGCAAGAAAAGCGAAAAGAGCATTTAACGAGGCGCACTTCTTGCGGCAAGAGACATTTACGCATTTGTTGATGGCTTTCAATAATTGTTGGTTAGTATTCTGTGGAATTGTTTGACGGCGGTTCAATGACATTTTGCGGGACATTTGTTCTCAGGTAAATTTAATCATCGTTATCAGAGGAGCAACGGCAAAAGTGAGAAACTATCTCAAGGCAGTTGGAGAGGCTCGATAAGGTGTTTTGTTGTTGTTGTTGTTATGTTTTTGGCCCATTGTCATTGCCAGCCGGCTCGCCGATACCAGCCACACATACACAAGCGCACAGATGCAGATACAAATATGATATGTTCTAAGTATAAATGCCATAAACATAAAAAGATGGCCCAACGTAGCCAAAAGGCAATAAAGTGAAGACAATATACCAACGCGACGCGCGGCCCCAAAAAGAAAGTCTGAACCATTGTTGAACTTGGGCCAAGAAAAGCAGCGACAACAACAACGACAACAACAAAACCAAGATTCATTTAAGTTTTTGGTGCTATTTCTTCGCCTTTTTGTTTTTTGTTTTTTTTTGTCAAAGGGGGCGGGTTCGTTAGGTCACCTTTGGGCTCGTCTATCTGCGTTAATGAGGCACTATTGCAACATTCTGTTGCCCGCCGGCTGCAGCTGCGACCGCCGCGATCTGTGCCACATGTAATTTGTGTGTAACTACTTACTTAGCTTGTCGGGTCTAGGCAGGCAGAAGTAAAGCGGCCCCTTGCCGGCTTAGGGCCAGTCTTGTTGCCTTGGGACCCGGGCTAATTACGTGCCATTCTCGTTAGGCCGGCCCTGACCGCAGTTGGTTGTCATCATTTTGGGCAACACCTTTAAGCGCTTTCCTCTTGCCGTTGACAACTTGAGCATTGAGTCTTGCCACACGGCCGAGAATCGAGCCAAGGGCCAGGTAACGGCTGCGTTTTGGGTTGTCCTTGTTAGTGTAAACATTGCGAGATCTGTTACACTCAGAGAAAAGGGCGCTGAGCAACACAAGTAGTCATAAATATATTTTTTTTCTTTTTTTCTTTACTTATTTTCTGCATTTTTTATTTAATATTTTTATTATTATTATTACTATTATTATTATTATTATTATTATTATTTAATTGCAAAATGTGAATTTTGTATTTAAGAATCAGAAGCCATCAGAACATCTTCTTTTCTCTCAGTGTATCTGTGCGAGTTGTCTGCATACAGAGCCTGTTATACACTGTGCGTATTGATTGATCAGTTTGCCCGCACCGCATGTTGTTATTGCGGCTTTGCGGCTTGATTGATGGCTGCTCCCATTGAAGTGGTTCCTTTTTCGCCTTCTGCTCCGCTTCCACTCGCCGCAGGATATCTGATGGACTTATGTTGTTATGCTGAGCTTAGCACATCTTTGACTCGTGCTCTATCTCTCCCTCCCTCCCTCTCTCCCTCTCTCTCTCTCGGGAATTCTGAGTCGAACAAACAGTTATTTAGACGTTTGTTCCCATTGGCAACAGCTGCGAAAGTCGGCATTGGATTAGCAGCTCAACAAACTCGAAGATTACGCTTAGGTGTTGGCACCCGTCAAAATATATAACAAAGTGGATTCTACGTTTGCCATCATTTCCATTTTCGGCCAGCTGTTTTATCTAATAATGCTCCGTCTGTTCAAGCTAGAGACATGCAGGCAGCTTCGGATAAACATAAAGTGTTAAGATTTTTTGATAATGCCCTCTGAGTGCGTGGCAAATCTATATCTATATCTTCCTTCAGTTTGGTGCTTCTAGCTCATATAGTTTCTGAGATAGTATGCTATAATAAAAAGTGGTCAAAAAACTATCAAAAAATTTCGAAAATTAGACGAGTTTTTTTTTTTTTAAATTTGAAATAAATTTAATATGCGTATTCACAAACTTAAAAAGTTGAAGTTCAGCTTCTTATTTTTTGTAGTCTCCGAAATCGACACGTTCAGACGGACCGACGGACAGACAGACGGACAGCCAGACGGACATGGCTAGTTCGACTCAGCATTGATACTAACCAAGAATATTTACACTTCATGGGGTCTCCTCTTTCTGCCTGTCAGAAAAATTTGCACAAAACCATTATACCCTGTTTTTCCCATTTTCAATAGGTTCAGGGTATAAAAAATAAAAAATAAAAATAAGGAGAACACAAAATATTTTCGTATAATTAAAAAACATAATATTTACATTTTAAATGTAAACTTATTCGATACACCGTGGTTAGAAACAAAATCTGGGTACATAAATGAAATGAAAATGAGGTTGACGAAACGAACCTTTTGGCTAGACAATGGTTCAAACCGTGAACCGAACCGATGACAACTTTTTTGAAATGAATTTTTATAAAAAAAAAAAAGCCAAGAATAAATGTAACTAGAAGTCCTTAATGTTAAACCTAGTTCTAAAAAACTTAACATTTAATATCTTTATAAGGTTTAGTCAGATTGGATGTGAGTTTATTCTTTTAAAAAAAGTTATCCATCTTATACTAACGTATATTTGAATATGAATTATAGAAAGGATAAAGTGGGATATCATTGATATTGGGCCAACGAAATGAGTCTGGATCAGGCCGATAATCAGCTTCTGATCGCGTGCCGACGCTTGAGTCCCACTTGAGATACTTTGTGCAACCCCCTGCCCCCCTCCACACACCATAACGGTTCTCCCACTAATTGTGATTGGATTGAAAACTCTAGTTGGGCGCTGGCTTTTGAAGTGAGTATGGGAAGATCGCCCTGCGGGGCATGGCCAGAGGACACGCAAGTCCAAAACAATTTGCCAGCCATCATAATGGCGTGGATGCAACCAAGACGCACGAGGCTAATAAGCCCAATAAGCTGATTATTACGCAGCCGGGCCAAAGGATCAGTGAGGAACTCGTTTTAGTTGCCTGGCGACAGCTGTTGATCTACTTTGTCCACCTGGGCCGACTGTAACTGCAAGCTCTGCCTGTAAGTCCATAGAACCGTCAATAGAGCGAGCGAGGGCAACAACAGCAACATGGGAACCGCTTTCGAAGGCAGACGCGGCGTCTTTTTGTTTTTTTTTTTTTTCTTCTTTTTTTCTTTGCTGTCTGGGGCGAGTGAATGGCGGCAGGGATAAGGGGGCAATGCCACCGGGTTGGGTATTTTTGTGCTTTTGTTTTGGTTCTCCTTCTATACGAGATCTTTTTTTTCGCTTCTTTTTTTTTTTTTTGCATAGCAAAACTCGCCTGAGTCATCCCGGCGAGCGGCTGAAAACGAAGTCGAAACAGACGCCTGTTGCCTGCTGCCTGTTGCTTGACTCAACCTCAACTGTACTTGCCGCTGCTATAAATTAAAATTATGTTGTAAGCACACACGCACACACGCACACACGCACACTCGCACACACACGGAGAACAGACGCCGACACTATCGAAGCTGCAAGCTGCGGTCCGGTTCGCTGTGAAAACCAAAACAAGCTGGCAAACTTATCTGCCCCTCGGCTTGCCGACGCTTGGATGCTCTTTGCTTTATGCCACGTTTGCGCCATCAAATTGGTAATGAAGCCAACCATGTCGTAAAGTTGGCCGCACCCAAAACATTCCATGATAACGAGCACAGCTTCTTTTCGATTTTCGAAATCATTCCACTCAAATCAGTTTGAAAATGTTTAGTACTTGAAAGCTCGAGCAAACAGAACAAAAATACAATTCAGTTAGATCAGATTGATCACTGAGCGAGGCAAAAACAAAGTGTGTGCCAACTATGTAGTTTACCCAATTTACGGTTTATTAACAAACTTGTGTATATTGAAGTCTCAAGTATTTGATTTCAAATCTGTCTTATTCGGTTCGGTTCGTAAGCTTAGTTTATCACATAATTTCATCCTGGGTTTCGTTCGAACCTTGGTTTTTGAAAAATTTTCGAAAAATTCGACATTTTCATTAATTTTTTTATTTTTTCCATAAACTTCTTGAAGATATTTCTAGCAAATTCTCATTGAACTGAATATATTAATTTTTATAATTTTCTCAAATTAAACAAATTAAAAAAAAGGTCTGGTTCAAGTCGTTTGGCATCTATATCTGCTTAAGGTTCCTTTTATGGTATTAATAAAATATTTATAGTATTAAGAAAAATTATAATTAAAATGAGAGTGGATGAAAAGCGTAATAGGAAACTTGTCTGTGCAGCTTTGGTAAGGGTATAAAACAAGGCGGAGCACAGCGAAAGGAAGACGAGGACGCTGACGACGGTGGAGTTGCAAAAATTGCAGCTTGCAACATTAACATGTTTTATGTGAGTCGAAGAGGAACAAAGTCGAGAGACGAGCGATTGTGCTGCTGAAGATGTGCACGATGATGATGTTGTTCATGGTGATGATGATGATGATGATGATAATGATGAGGCGCTTCCTTTTGGGCAAAGCTTTGCAGACGATCTCATCCGCGCATGAAAGCAGTTCTCGAGCGCGTCTCGCGCATTGTTTGCCGTTTGTTTTATGGAGGAAGTGGTCATGGTCTTGGCCGAGCCAGCTCCTGCGGAAGGAAGGAAGTTGCCCCTGCGCCGGGCCTAGCGTCTTCAGAGCTTTATTGCAGCCACACAAAAGGCAGGCCCGCCAAGTAGAGAGTCGCGGCCATGCAAATTGTTGCGAAAGTGTTATTGAACTCTCGCACCGTCGAACTGTGCAACTGTGCAACTGTGCAACAGCAGCGACTGAGACTCTCGCTGGAGGCACATTCATATTTTGTTGCACGCTCGCTTTGTACATGCTCCTGCATACCAGATTCCTGGACCATGGAAAATGCCAACGCGGCGACATCTTCCATGTGTTGACAATCATTTTGTAATTTTCATCTTCTTATTTCTTAATTTTCTTTTTGTTACTTTTGGCTACCCAATGGGCCAGGCACGCCTACACGCAATACTAATGGGTACTCTCTCTCCCTCTCTCTGCCTCGCTTACTCTTATAACCGCGTACTCACTGAAAGTGGGTAAAGGCGGGTATATTGCTGCATCATTATCGATTCTATTACCCTGAGACTTTTTTTTTATTTACCCACTTCGATTACTCTTAAATAGTCTCCGATAGTAAATAATATATAAATTTCCTATAGTTTCGCTTAGTCCGAATACAGGGTAACTGCTAGTCGGGCACTATCACCTCTAGCTCTCCTACTTTTTACAATATAATCGCTTTATTTCAGCACGGCACACATGTTCAATATCATGAGCGGAACGATCCTACGTTTTTTTCTTCATTTTTTTCTCTTTTCCGATATTTATTACGAACAAATGACAGCTAAAAGTGCCCGTCCAAGTGTCCACTTACAGTTCTCGCTGTGACAAAAACACTTGAAATTAACCCAGTCACAGATCATTTGGTCTCAGTTCTTTGCCTAAGGCAGTGTGTGTGTGTGTGCGTGTGTGTGTGTGTGTGTGTGTGTGCGTGTGCGTGCGGAGCTACCAACGTGGGGTCATAACTTATCAGAAGATAATTGAATATATTTCAAAAGTGACAAGCACCAATTCTATGGACTATTCACAATTTAAATATGCTATACATAAGATTCATAATATAATTTATATAAAATATTCCTTCTTTGCCTCCTAGCTGTTTTCAATTTCGCCTAATTCTCATACTTTCAGATTTTGAATAGGAGTAGAGAAATGTGTTAAAAATATCGATCACACGTTGTTTATAAACTTTATTCTTGACAGCTGTCGTTTAGTAATTAATTGTGGTAGCTTCCATTAATCGTGGTCTAGTCTTTGCTTGCTTTTTTTCATTATTAAATAAACTAAATAAGAAAAAAACAATCTGACTTTTTTTTGCTGATATTTTAAATTCCCTATTTTATACTTAAGTCTTGATTAATGTTGTAATAAATAAAATAGATATTACTATATTATAGTATATACTATAAATTGTTATAAATAAATTAACATTTTCTTTTTTGCATACCTTTAGACCACCTATAAACCATTTTAGATTAATAATAATAATTGTAAAAAAAAGTACAAAATTCTTGACCTTTTCGCTGAGTATACGGAACAACCGATTTATTCCAATACACTGTATATTTGGTCGAGAGAACATATGTTCAAAGTCGTATAAACAAGATCGTTTATATTTTGTTAGCTGAACATTAACAATAATAGTTTTCTCTTCGCTTCTAAGCTAAAATGCACAAATTTATATGTAAACGATCGAAAACTGATAAATACATATACAAGCGCACATACATAAATGCATACATATATACATATATAATTACAAGATACAAAATTTTCCATGAGGAACGTGTGAACGAGAAAACCCACAAAGGTAAAAGCAACAAAAACAAATACATGTGTATAATAACAACACACTGGGAAAGAGAGAGGGGGAGGAAGGGCGGAGGAATGTGGAAAATTGTCAACGTAAAAGATTATGAAACAGATTTTCGCTTCGGTTTCGGTTCGATTTCAGTTTCGGTTTCGGTTTGAGTTTGAGTTCTTTCTGTGGGTCAGAAAAGAACAAACAGACTCTAAGACTAAAATAACAAGAGACGAGGCGAGTGATAAGGTAAATCAAGGGGAGCGACGGCTTCGACGGCATTTTCATATTACCATAATCAATGGAGTATTGAAAAATGCGCCCGTGTGTGTGTGTGTGTGTGTGTGTGTGTGTGTGTGTGTTTGTGCTGTGGCCGATCTTAAGGGGCTGAACTACTATCTTACACACAGAAAGGGGCATACTTGACGCACTTACGGAAAATTTTCAATCAGCGGCTAAGGCAACCGTTAGGCAATTGTGTGACCCCCTACCGCTGAGACCCTTTCGTTTCTGTGAGCAGCATGTGAAACGATCACCAACTGATATTCGAGTAAGTTTGCCAGACAGTGCACCCAAGTGGACGGACGGGCACTTTGGCTGCCTTCTTCGGCTAAAGGATAATGCGACAAGAACAACGGGAGTTCCTTGCTGTGAGAAGGAAACGTTTAGCACTAAACACTTGAACGCCTGCCCATCCGAAGAGTCGCAACAACAACAACAACAACAGAGAGCAACAACTATGAGAGTGCCCAAAAGTCAGGCATATTATTCTTATCTGCTGGCACATAAAATGCCAAAAATTATGGCAAAAGGAAATTGGAAGCCGCCGACGCGCGGCGTCGTCAACGTCGCCGTCAGCGTCAATGTCAACGTTGCGCGGCGAGACGGGAGGCGACACGGCGCGGCCACTACGCTCCCTGCATACGAGCACCGCAAAATGCGTATATACATAATTGTATACATCCGAGATGGGACTCGAAAATTGGTTGCACTAATCGCATATCAGACATGCCGTGCGTATCTATACAAATTCATTGGGTTGACGAGTTGGACGTGTCCCAATCAGACATTGAGATCGCTTTAATTGGGCACCATAATTGTGGTTTTTTGTTTTTATTAAAGATCGAACGTATTTTATTTATGTTTCTGCTCAGCTGGCTAATTTAAAATGTTTGTCGTTTTTCTTAGCATTTAACTACGCCAGCCTAAGAGTATGCTGCAAATTGACATATGTGTTTGATCGCCGCGCACAAAAGTATGCACGGCTTTTTAAAATCGTCTTGGGATTTTAATATGGAAATAAGCAGTGCTTTTTGCAGATAATAATTTGTGGCTTTCCCAAAATGAGATGAAAATCTGGTTCGGTTGTGTCCTCTTTTCCACATGTAATAGGGTTGAGACAGCTTTCTGAAACTTTGTGAACTTATTCCCTACCATACCTCAAAGACATCATTAATGAGAGTTTGGTAAAAGATATTTCACCTTTTTTCTCTTTAATAAATAAATAAATAATTTTCCTTTAAAACTGAAATGTGACTAAAAATAGGAAGAAAATGTTGGTGTATAAATTTCTCCATTTTTTGGGCTTGACAATAATGCACACGCGGTAAGTGCAAATTTCGATAATATATTTTTTGTTTATTTATTTATATTTTAGCTTTCTAAAACTTTTTGAACTTATTCCCTACCATTAGCCAAAAAAAAAAAACAAAAATGTATATTGCATTAGCTCAAAGACATCATAAATGAGAAATTGGTAAAAGTTATTTCACCTTTTTTTTTTATATAAATAAATAATTTGTTATAAATCAAAAAAAAAAATAATTTTCCTTTTAAACTTAAATGTGACTAAAACTATGATAAGCATTTTGGTGTATTAATTTCTCAATTTTTTTGTGTTTGACAATAATGCACACCCATTAATTGCAACATACGATAATATATATTTTGTTTATTTATTAATATTTTAGACTACTTTCAAATTTGGTGTCAGTTAATCGCATTCAAATATTTCGCGGCATGCGACAACCCTGCGAACCAAATCAGCTGTTCGGCTGGAAACCGGGTGCCAACCTGTTATCTTTATATGTTTTCGTTCTTGTATTCAGCAGATCACAATTCCGAAGAACTTCATGGAGCACATGCCGAGTGTGGAGCCGACGCGCGCCGAAATTTTGGAGCAGCTGAAAAAGGTATGAAAACGTTTTAGATGTGGCTGGAGCCGTTTTAATTTACCTGTTGCGCTCCGCAGCGCGAATTGTTCGTTCCGAATGCCGAGAACTTGTCCATGGAGCGCCTCATGCAAATCTACAAGGGATTCATTGTGCCGTTTCCGCGTCGGGAACGACGCGAGCGACCGCGCGCTGCGGCCGAGCCGGCACAGAAGAGCAACAACGCAATGCCCGTCGAAACGGAGCAGCCAAGGGAGCGCATAAGTGTCCGCGTGGCCGGCGAAAAGCGTCCCAGCGAAATCGAGCCGGAACAAGTGCTCAGCAGCGCTGCGAAGCGCATCAAAGTCGAGCAGCCGCGATGACTTCCTGCGGCTCATCGGTTGCATAGCGCTTGCCAACCAGTGCAAGCGTCGAAGATGACAGCATTGATGCCATCCGTTGGCCTGAGCGGCGCTGCTCGACGCGCGACAAGCCCACTGGTCGCTGGGAGCAGCGAAGTCGCCAGGCACCACTCGCCTAAACCATCAGCAGTGCATTTTAGTTGCCACTCTTACGTACTACGTTGGCGCGTTCTCGTACGTGTTCCGCAGACGTTTGCTTCCGGGTGACGCGGGTGCCCCGAGTGGCACCCAGCCAGCTAGCTCGGCTTCCATCTAAACAAACATCTCAGCTGGTATCTGTGTTTGTTCTTTGCCTGGCATCAATCATTTTACGTTAGTCGTCAAATCTTATAAGCTATTCTTGAAGTGTTGCACGATCTGTCTCTTTCATGTGTGTCTATTAATGTATTGTGAACCAAGTTAATGCAAATATAGAGATAAAATTCACTCGACTATTATTTCATAATTTCACAATTTTCTTGAAGTACTTTTAAGCAGCTTCGCACCTTCGTTCCGAGCACTCAACTTAATTAGTTGATGTCTATATTTTTCTCATTGTTTTTGAAGTTCGGCGACTCATGTTCGACAGACAAGAACAACATCACAACAAAAGCAACAAAATGTATTATTTCTGTGGTTTGAACACGGAATCCCGATATGTTAAAATTATAGCTATAATAAGTTTAATCGAGTCAAGTGCACCATATTTTTTACATGCTTGATTTAGTTTTGGATAATGATATCGCCAAAAAGTAATATTGCCAGGCTTTTTTTTTTTTTTGAGGCATAGGTTCGAACCTCTAATCGAATCTCCGCATAAAATGTGTTTTGCCTGCACATGTAAATAATATACTTCAAACGGAAAGAGGCAGCATGAGCGATGGCCACACAAAAACGAGCGAGACAGAAATAAAATTGCTCCAGACATAAGATACATACACGAATAAACCACCCACTCCAGTGACGAAGGGATTTGAAGGAGCTCTTCAGTATTCACTTATTTATTAGATGATAGATTATTTTTTGATAAAATATGTATGCAAGAATTTTTACAAATGAACAATAAGGGGGTTTAAAAACAGAGTTTACTTAATTTTATATTCTAATGAGTCTTGTGTGTTCTTTTACTCCTGTTCCATATTCCAATCGCCAATCGTAATTTCGCTACCTGATGTCTGATCTGATGCAAGTAATTTATTGGGCGAAATAAGTGTCGTTCAAAGTTGAGAGGCAAGATTCTACTTAAGTTCGAAATTAATATGTATACGTATCTTTAAAGTTGTCTAGATATTATAGATTATAAATTAATTACATAAATATATACACATCATCCACTAACCATTGTTTGATAAACAAAAAAAAAACGAACAGAAACTAATTTAAATGCGATTTAAAGGGATATATCTTTTGGCTTCGACTAGGTAACTAAACTGGTAAAACTGTATAAACTAGTGAGTCTTGTGTATTGATGACGACCGCCTTACTGCTCCTGTTCCATGTATTCATCGTCTTCATTGTCATCCTCGTCATTGTCCGCGTTGGCTTGATGGTTGTTGTTCAGCTGTCTGTTGTGTGGCAAGGGATGTGTTCGGTACGAGGGTAGAATCGGTGCCGGAAGATACTGATTGCTGCGCCTGCCAGTGGGTCTGTAGTACATGTTCGACTGTAGATAGTCGCCAACCTCTTCCTGGTCGGTCCCTTCCAACGAGTCCTCAATGGTCCGCGAGTAATCCTCAATTTCTTCATCATACAAATGCGGTGCACCATTGGCAAAAGTTGCAAAGCGCATTGGATCGCGCAGGGAGCTAATGACACTCCATTGTCGGCAGCTCGGACTGTTCACATAATCACGTAGTTCGGCCAGGGAGCGTGCCGTCTGGCGGACAGCCTGCTCATAGTATTCCTCCTGTGTCAGCAGCTGTCGCTTGGGCGGAAAGCGGCGCCTGTAAAGGCACCGGGCGTACTGCAGCACCGATTCTGGACAATAGTGTGCCACGAATGTGATCGAGGAAAGGATTACGCAGGCACTGGTGTGCCAGCTGCTGAAATAAACGATTACGGCGCCAACTGCCTGCAACACCCACATGATTATGTTTTGCGAGCGCGGATTCTTCGGCGGTCCGATCCGATAGCACACCAGAAACGATACTAGTCCAGTAATCGCCAAATACCAGAGCACGTACTCGCGATAGGTGACCAGTACCACTCGTATGTTCTCCGTTAGCTGCTTGAGTATGTACAGCCCGATCGTCCATCCGCCTATTAGTACGCCGTACATCATGGGACGCCGTGGAAAGAGTTTCGCTGTGATGGCAATGATGATCAGTATCGAGGCGCAAATGCCCAACACCATGCCGGCCAAATAGTAGAACACACTGTTCTTGGCCAACCGACCAGCGTACCAGAACAGCATCAAGCCGAGGGAGAACTGCACCAGGCGCACGAAATCCAATTGTTCGTGCCGGAGGGTGACGTTGTACGGCTGCCTCGATGAAATCCCAATGCATTCCTGATCGAAAGGCGACAATTGGATGATTTGGCGCTTCTGCGAGAACAGCGTGATGCTAAACAGCGAACGCTTCTCCTCGTAGTGCTTGAGCACCTCCTCGGGCGATTGCCCGCCGTATTCCGAGTAGTCATCATTGGCAATGGAGAGCACCAGCTCCACCGTCTCAAACAGGCTGATCACAGAGCGCGGCTTGCCCGGGTAGCAGAAAGAGCGCAGCACATCGTTGCCATAGATGTTGGCACTTATGTCAATTGATGTGCCCACCGCCAGGTAGACGGTGTCGGTCTGCGGTCGGGCGGCGATTGCCGGCATTATAGATATTAGAAATACACCAATTACTGAGTGGAAGTACATTTTATTCTCCTCCTGGCTGTTACAGCTCTATTTTCTTTAGTGATTTTCAATCGCTTTATTTTTATTTGTTAATTTATACACTAAGACGAACAAGTAAACAAGTTTGCAAACAGGCAGATTTTGCACGAAGGCGACAAAAAAAAGTCGGGATATCGTTTGTATCTAGCTGTACCCATTGCCCCCACTATATCCGATAATTCGATAGACGCAAATCTATCGAGCAGACAGCAGCAAGAAAATTTTCAAACTGTGGCTAGCAGACTTCTAGAAACGCTTTTTATTTTCGCCTATTTTTACATAAATATGTATTCAATTTTTTACGAAATATCGTGCGTTTGATCATAATTGTGTTTAAATATCGTTTGACAGCCCTTGCGCTCTGTACGAGCACCAATGGATGCTACTCGATACATTGTTGCAATACTATCGAACGAGTTTGCAGAAAAACATCCATCGATACCAATAAGACGATTGTTTGCCATCTCTAAACAGCGGCACTAGTTACGAGCTGAACGACAAATTCCATAGTATTCTTTGTTTTCGCCACACTGCAATTTAATTAAAGGTAATCCAAGGAATGTGCAAAGGTGTTTTCCAATGGAAAAACAGCAGGCGGAGGCGGAATTCTGTGCCTGCCTTAGAGTTATTGCGAAGTTCAGTGTTTGCAATTTACGGTCTGCAGCCTAACCTACAAAGTTACATAATTTGTATATCTTGAAAGTTAATAGCACATAACTGTTGTTACCGATCCAGGTATCATTAACATTTAGCAATTGACGGCCTTTGTTCTCCTTGTTGCAGAATAAGATGTCGTTCGTGAAGAATGCTCGCCTGTTGGCCGCGCGCGGCTCTCGCCTGGCCCAGAAACGTTCCTACTCGGACGACATGAAGCTGACCTTCGCCGCTGCCAACAAGACCTTCTTCGACGCCACCGTGGTGCGCCAAATCGATGTGCCCTCCTTCAGCGGCTCTTTCGGTATTCTGGCCAAGCATGTGCCCACGCTGGGTGAGTGAATTCGTCAGCTATTTGTTATATCACAAGCGTTAATCGAATCAATTCCGGCCATTCTACAGCTGTGCTGAAGCCCGGTGTGGTCCAGGTCATCGACAACGATGGCAAACTCACAAAGTACTTTGTCTCCAGTGGCTCGATCACGGTCAACGAGGACTCCTCCGTGCAGGTGCTCGCCGAGGAGGCACACAATGTCGAGGACATTGACGTCAGCGAGGCCAGGCAGCTGCTATCCAAATATCAGTCAGCAATGAGCTCCGCCGGAAACGACAAGGTGAGCGCGCACCGACGATGCATTTAAATAAACAAAAATATCTCAAATTACCCATTGTCTTGCAGGCCAAGGCAGAAGCTGCCATTGCCGTGGAAGTTGCCGAGGCGCTTGTCAAAGCTGCCGAATAAGTTTCAAAAACCTAAAAAAATAAAACAAAAACAACAAACCATCAACAACAGCTTACAATTATGTTTAAACTAATTAAAAACATAACAAATTTGAAGCCGTTTGCGTACGCAACAGCGAAATTGTTATGAAACAATAAAAAAGGCGAATATGTATAAATATCGTAATAATTGCCGAGGCTCAACAACAGCAACACCAACAACACCAACAACAACAGCACCACAGTCCAATTAATGTTTGATCAATTTGCTTTGTTTGTTTGTTTTTTTTTTTTTTTTATATTGTTTCTTAACGCGTGTTTAACCGATTGTTAAAGAAAAACATCGAAAGAAAATGTGAAGTTTAACGCGTTATTTATGCAAATGCGTTACGGTATTTACGTATGCATTTGCGCAGGCGCAGCTGCAACGCGAAGGTCAAGTTTATAGTGGGCGCCAGTGATATAAGCTTTGCTTTTCTTTTGTTTGTTTAGCCCCATACTCAATGCGTGGTGAAGTGAAGAGTGAGCGTAATTGAGAGCGGTGCCATCCGGTTGATCGATTATGGATCGATCTCGTTGAATTTGTGGCCCTAAATAGTCGATTGACATATGAAGGAATGGACATCGCAGATCTGTAAACAGTTTGTATATAACTATATACATGTATACGATACGCCAAATGATCCGATCTAAGTTTTCAATGTAATAATCCGACATTTGCTTGAGCTTCAGGGTATATTCTCAATTAAATCGCATGGGATGGGAGAGCGAAAGATAACCAAAAAAAAAAACATAGATTTCTTTTAGGAGTTTCTGCCTACTGCAATTATTCAGGTTCGCTATAAAATCCCAATTTTCAAAGCATTTGATTAACAGTCGGTTTATGTTCAATTAAATTGTTTTTTAATAACCAAACAAAAAAATACATCTATTATAAAAAAAAAAATTAAAATAACTTATGGCGTCGTTTAGAAGAGTTTGGTGGATAGAGGAATTAGGTCGATAGGTCGATAGAGGTAGAAGTCGTAGGTGTGGAGGTCTTTAATGGCCTGCTGGTGATTGTGGACGCCTCCATTGATGCTGTGGTGCTGGTGCTGCTGTTGTGGAGCTCTATCTAAAACTGGGGTGGGCCATAGGTCTGGGCGGGAGCATGGCCGATGGGCAGAGCTGGCTCCTCGACGGGCGCGGGCAGGCTCAAGACCGGGCCTTGGCTGAAAACGGGCGCTGGTGCTGATTCGGGAACGCTGAGCACGGGCGATGGTGCCGCCAGGGGGCCGCCGTACTGAACTGGACCCGATTGCACCGATCCGGTATAGTGAACCTGAGCGCCGGACTGCACCTGGCTGCTGTACTGAATGGGGGCGGGTGCCGGGGCAACCAGCGGCGCACTGTAAATGGGCTGGGGTGCGGGCGCCGGGAGGGGTGCGCTGTAGACGGGGCCGCTGGCAATTGGTGCGCTGTAAATGGGCGCCGGTGCCGGAGCACTGTAGATGGGAGCGGGTGCGCTATAAACCGGAGCCGGGGCACTGTAGATCGGAGCTGGTGCCGCAACGGAAGCGTGCTCGTGAATGACGCGCACCACCTTGGTGGGCGCTTGCACAATGGGTCCGGCGACGTGGTGGCCATGGTCATGGCTCTCGTGCAGGACCTTGATGACCTGTGGACCGCTCTCAACCAGGGGACCGGCGATCAGTGGGGCGGACTCCTGGTGCAAGACCTTGATTACTTTGACAGAGGAGTGACCACCGCCATGGTAGATGGGCGCTGGGGCAACGGGGCCGCCGGAGATGACCTTCACTTTGTACACCTGTGGGGCGGGTCCGTAGCCGTAGCCGCCAGCATAGCCACCGCCGCCGGAGTAGCCGCCGCCGGAGTAGCCGCCGTCGGAGTAGCCACCCTGCTGGTGGATGACCTTGACTACTTGTACGGATCCATGCGAACCGCCATAACCGCCATGCGAGCCGCCGTGTCCACCGCCATATCCACCGCCGTATCCACCGCCGCTGCCACCTCCCAGGCCAGACTTGCCGCTGCCACCGCCGCTTCCGCCGCCGCCGCCGCCGCCGCCGAGCAGTCCCAGAAAGCCGGCATTGGCCACCGCGAAGAGCGCACACAGACACACAAAGACCTGATGACAAGTGGAATACTTCAGCATGGATGCACCGCACATGGCCGTGGAACGCCGGACGCTTACCTTCATATTGACTACTATTCCCGCTTGGATTGTGACGACGTCGACTCTAATGCCAAATTCTGCGATTTGTCTGCTCCTCAAACACGACTGATGTCAATCCGCTGGCAGCCGCCCGCTTTTATACCAATCCCAATGCGTTGTAACCAGCGGCGGCGGCTGTAACCGATGCTCATGATGAAGTTCACGATACAAATTAGCAACGCAATTCCAAGACAACGCAACGCATCCCAAACTCTTGGACTAGCCCTGCCCAAAAGCCCGACTTAAACAAAAGCATTTCATTAACATTTGCAATGGCCGGGGCCAGTTCATAAACATCATTGTGCTCATCGTCATTATGATGATCATCGAAGATGATGCAAAGTCTGCTTGTATAGAAGTCGCCGCCGTCGCCGCCGCCGCCGCCGCTTTCATTTTCATTGGGCCGCGCCGCGCCCAGTTCTTCATTTCCATTTCCAGTTCAATTTCAATTTCCATTTTCATAACGTTGTCCGATTTCCAGTTTATCGTAAAGCTCTTTAACGTAACGCTGCAACTTTTGTCTCTAATATTATTATTATTATTTTTTATTATTATTTATTTAGTTTTTTTTTTTTTTTTTTTTGGTATCTGCATTTCCGAAATTCCGAAAGCGGCCTCCTCCAAATTAGCATGAAAATGAAGTGACCGTGGCCGTTGGCAGTTGCTGATAAGACGCCATCGACGCTGCCTCTGGCAGGTGTCTCGCTCCCTCGCTCCCTCGCTCCCTCTCCCTCTCTCTCTCATTTGCATACAGCTTGGGTTGCCTCACCCGGCGGCTGGCTGTCTAATGTTGCCCACGTGCACCGCCCGACATCGCCTCAGAGCTGCCAAACCCAAAACAGAAACTCTCTCGATCTCGCCTCATTGGCAGGCAATCATTTCAAGGTGAATCGGAGCAGTCTTTGTTCCAAAAAAAAAAAAAAAAACAAAAAATGCGTGTTTGTCAACCCAGCCAACATCTCAGTTCAGCGGCCAGCGTCTGGTTATGTAAAATTCCAAGCCAACTGCCATTTAATACACAAGTATTGTCTAATGGTCATAAACCGGCAAACAACATCAGTAATCGCTAATGCATGTCTCATATGCGAGTGTGTCTGTGTGTGTGTGTGTGTGTGAGCGTGTGTGGTAAATTAGTGTGGGAAACGCAGATTCCATAAAACCGTCTAAACTGAGCTGCCAATTGTAATCTAGTTCCAACTTGGCCTTATGTTGGCTTTCGGCATCTTTTGCCTATAGGACATGTACTTTTTTTGCACCTGCTCGCTTTCCCATTTCGATCGATATACTATATACGCGTATATAGTATTTCTGCGTTGTTGACAAACTGGCTGGCGCAACATTTCACTGAAAGTAGATCAACCTGATCCTAAATGTATCATCAGATTTAAAAGAAATGCTTTCACTAAAGCCTCATCAATTGGAAGGAAGGTTTAGGATCGAGGGAGCTTATAATTAATTGTCAATTAGCTGAGATTCGGTCCTTGGGCAGGACTCGCTCAGAGCCATGTTGGAGTGTCAAGTCCTTATTTTATATTTTCTGAGCATTCCATTCTATTTTTATACATATTCCTAATATATTTTCTGCTAATCAGAAAAGTTTCTTAAGTTTATCAAAGTAATTATTTATTTTTACAAAAAAGTTAAGTACTCACGGCATTTGAACCGAACCGGTATTTACTGTTTGTTTTATTTAGTACAAAACAATGCCATTTCGGATTTCGGAGACTCGCTATAAATATAAAAAAAACGCAGTTCAAATATTAAAGCCTGTGCCTTAATTTGTACATATGCTTGGATGCTTATTTTAGGTCCCAAAAATCTCGTTAAGATCATACTCTTTGCTTACAAGTTATTCACGATCTTTGTTTCCATTGTGGAGTACATGATCTTTTATCAAAAACAGCCAACATTTCAAATATTATTTCAAATACCAAATATTTTTGAAATTTTTGAATCAATGTAGAGGACATCCCATGACTAAAATGCCATCAAACATGAAAATCGGTTCAGTTTTGACAAAGTTATAGACATTTGAAATGTGGGATCTATGAATCCGAGAGCTTTACATGTCAAAATTTTTGTAAATTTTTGCATGATTTTTGACAAAAAATTTGACCCTCTCAGAATCGGTTTTAATGTTGTTTTTTATGATAACTGTGACAAACGCAATCGATTAAAAATATAAATTCCGGATTCTAAATTTTGGAAAAAAAAATTTTTCCAAAATGAGTAAGGGGGGAGTACATGCTTTTTTCCCCAAAAAATTAAAAAAAATGTATTTTCAAAAATGCTTATTTCTTAAATGCAGAATCAATCTAGAGGACAAATCATGAAAAAAATGCCATCAAACATGAAAATCGGTTCAGTTTTGACAAAGTTATGGGTGTTTGAAGTTTGGGAGCTATGGATCCGAAAGGTTTACATGTCAAATTGCGAAAATCTATTTCTCCCAAAATTGTAAAGCTATAGTCACCAAATTTGACGCACAGTGTCCGGGTGACCTCCTCTTAAGATCGAGCCGAAAAATGTTGATTGCGCTCAAATTGTATCCCCACGGAACTTACTTATGTACAGATATGGAATATATATGTATATAGGGTAACAGCTGCTCCGACATAATATGTCTATAAGGATATTTAATCGTCGGTACTACGAGTTTTTACTTGCTTAAATAGCATTCAATGGGGTGCTTCCAGCTACCGTTGATCAGAATTCTCGTTTAAGGGCGCTCTTTGATCGGCAAAAATGTAGTGGATGATAACTTTGATATCTTGTGTTGGAGTTTCAGTGAAAAATGCTGTTCGTTTAGGAATGTACAGATTTTGAATTTATTTGGGAATCACAAGGCATAACATAAAAAAATGTAAAAAAAATATTGGATAGGTTTTTGTGTGAGTTTTGAAGCGTTTTAGCGGTCTAGGGATTGGATTGCATGGACTTGGAACGCTTACTTCTTCTCCTTCAGCCAGCCGCCGTAGGCGAGGGGGCCATCGATGGCGTGTCCGACACGGAGCACGGATGGGGACGAGATGTAGGCGGCACGCTGCACGGGCAGCACGGGCACGGCGACGGAGTCGACGACGGGCACGTGACGCACGACGGGCACGTGGCGCACGACGGGCACACTGCGCACGACGGGCACACTGCGCACAACGGGCACGGTGGCGTAGCCGGGTCCATAGATGGCGCTGCTCTGGCCAAGAGCCAGACAGGCGGCGAGCAGCAGGCAGGCGAGGAAGAGCTGCAAAAGATGTTGACGGGAATGAAATTTGTGCTCGGACTGGATTGCCGACGGGCGGACTCACCTTCATGTTTATTTGATTACTGAATGATTTGTGTTGGATTCGTCGATCGGGCGGCGCGCTTATATAGCAGCCAGAGAACCTTGTCAGAAAGTAGATCAGCAAAACTGGCCGGCGACACAAATAGAACAGCATTCGAAAAACCCAATCAAATCGAATGGCGTTATGTAAATTTGTGCTTATATAAAGGGAGGGATTTAGATGTTTGGCATTATTATTGAAATTGTCCATATTTGTTTAATGAATCCGAATGACGCGCATCTGCCGATCGGGCCATTCAATCGGACAGAACAATGAGAACTTGTTCCTCCATATTAACTTACTACAATCACTGCGAACGGCTGTCGGCGTGGCTCCGGGTCCGGCCACGGCCTTTCCGCCTGTCGCCAAATCCGACTGGGCGCCTTGATTGATTCTCTTCTTTGTGTAAATTTATCGATCGCAGTTTATTTGGCTTTATTTATGGTATATTGTTTGCCGAACTACTCAAATGCAAATCGTTGCCCCCAACTTTAGTCAAGCTAAAGTTTGGCTTCGAGTCGTGTTTCCAAAATACCAAATTTCGGGCGCTTACAAATTCCAAATACAATAACTTTATAAATAATATTTGTTTTTTATTCATCTTTTTTTTCTCGCGTCTTTTAACTGCCTTTGTGTGGCGTTTTTATGCCCTGTATCCATTAAAATGTCTAAAAGCAAGTAAGACTGTTTAGTGAACAGTCTCGGACTAAAAGATACCCTTATAATATAATTTTATAATAATAAAAAATTTAAAAACAAATATGTCAATTCCAACCATAATATTTATAAATAAAATAATCATATATACAATAAAGATTTTAGCTGTGATCCCAGGAACAGTCTCAGTCTAAAAGATACTCTTAATGCCGAAATATTCGTTGGTAAATATATTTATATCATTCAATATATTTATTTATAAACTCCGTATATAAAATTAATTATATGCTACTATTTTATAATTATTTTAATTTTATAACAATAAATACCAACCATAATATTTAGAAATAATCATATATATAAAGCGATTTTAGCTGTGATCCCAGGAACAGCCTCGGACTAAAAGATACACTCTATGCCGATATATTCGTTGGTAAATATACATATATCATTCAAATAATTTATGGGATTACATTTACAATTTATTTATTTATAAACTCCGTCTATATAATTAATTATATGTTATTTTATAATTACTCTTATTTTAATTTTATAACAATAAATAATTTAAAAATAAATATGTCAATTCCAGCCATAATATTAAGAAATAAAATAATCATATACATGTATATAATAGCAATTTCAGCTGTGATCACTGGGTATATCCTAGTTGAGCACTGCAGCATGATTTTAATTATTCTACTACATTTATTATTCATTCTAAAATAACCATACATGAGTAAAACATAAACACCAAACAATAAATGAGGGGATCTTGTAGGGAGCGCCCGACTAGGGGATACCCTGAAAGCACAAACCAAAGCACAACTCCGTTGTGTTTGAATTGGGGTTTTTTTTGTATATATGTATATGGGGCGAGTAGGTATTAAAAATCTTGCGTATGTATTACGGGAACATATTGATCATATCTCTAGGCTCTAGCTTTTATAGTCTCCGAGATAAGCTAAAAGAGTCTTAAAATCGATTTTTATCGATAATAATGAAACGCTACAAGATATCGTAAAAAAAGGCATAAAATCGTACTGCGTGTAGCGGAATTTATAGTCGCAAAGTTTATGTTTCTAGCTTGTGTAGTTTCCGAGATCGTTGCGTTCATACAGACAGACAGACAGACAAACGGACAGACAGACGGACAGACGGACAGACGGACACGGCTAAATGACTCAGCTCGTCGTCAGCCCGTTACAAACAATCGCACTAAACCATTATGCCCTTTTTGCCCATTTTCAATGGGTTCAATGGGCCCAATGGGACAGTAATTATTGCATACTTATGGATCAGACCTGTTGCCACTACGTCAGACTCAACGTCAGACTCGAAGCGGAAGCTGCTTTTGTTTAATTTCGAGTTAGAGACTAGGCTGGTTATTAATTGCATTGATAGGGAGAAGTGATTAAATGGAATCAAGGTTGCGTGTGACACGCAAATTGGATCCTACACACACATAATTTAAAGTAAGATGACGCTAGTCGGGAGTGCCCGACTAGCAGATACCCTGTTCCCTTCTGCGAGCGTATATTAGAACTTCTTTGCATTCAAGCACACTCTTCTTCTGCTTCCTTTCTTTTTTGAATAACTTGTAAGTTTATTGTCTGATCTTTATAACATATTATAGAATTTAATGTTGGGGCAAGTGGGTGACGATATTTGGGATCTGTTTATGCTTTACGAGAATATATATACCGAATTTGCTACGTTCAAAAACCCTGTCTTAAAATCCATATCTAAAAATATTATGCAAATGCGACGAGATAAAAAAGTGATTAATTTTGTATACCCTGTACCCATGGAAAATTGGGTAAATTGGGGTATAATGGTTTTGTGCAAATGTATGTAACAGGCAGAAGGAAGCATCTCGGATCAGCATCACTAGTCGTGTCAATTTAGCCATGTCCCTCTGTCTGTCCCTCTGTCTGTCCGTCTGTCTGTCCGTGTGTCCGTCTGTCTGTCCGACTGTCTGTCCGTCTATCTGTCCGACTGATTTCGGAGACTACAAAAGCTAGAGAACTGAACTCAAAATCGTGTAAACCTCCCGACTAGAGCCTCCTCATTTCATATCTATGTCTATATTTCAGTTGTTATTACACTGCAAACGAGTATTGCGCTGTCGGTTACACCCGACTGCGAGGTTCTTGTATCTAAATTAAATTTTAAGTTTCAAAATAAAAAAAATAACCCATTTTAATACAGTTTATATTTGTAGATGATAGTCTATAACTATATGCCACACTTTGAATAATGAGAGTGGCAGAAATACGATAATAATCGCATAATAAGTTACTCACAATATCTATTATCTATTCATAATATCTATTATCTCTCGGCCCGCGTTTACATAAGAAACGAATTTCACATTCGACGCGAGGCTGGAGAGCGTTCAAGATTCGAGAAAAGCGACGTTATCCGAAATCAATTTGGAGTTGCGCTACGGCTGGAGCCGGGCTCCAGCTGAACTCAAGTGGCCGCCGCCTCTGCACTGCCAAGGGCACCCGACGAAAGTCGTGGCTCGGTGATATAACTTTTGGCCACAACAAGTTACCAAATTAGCGCTGTTGTTGTTGCCGTCGCTCTTCATGCTTAAGTATCTTTATGTGTGCGCGTATCTACGCATTTATATATTTATTAACAAATAATTTAACAATGCTGGATCTATGCTACTAATGGACTGTCTAATGACTGCGATGAGTTAGCCTACGAAAAAAAAAAAAAACAATTCATTTGGTCTAACTAACTGGGACGAGGGGGGCTCTACCAGCCGGCTGGCTGAGCGCTGCTCCAGCCGCCGCCGCTCGAGGCGCCGCCGCCGCTCCAGCCGCCGCCGCCGCCGCCGCCGCTGCCGCCTTGCTGCTGCTGCTGCTGCTGCTCCTCGACGCGCATCACCTTCAGCGTGCCGCGCTGCACGACGTGGCCGCTCTTGAAGAACGCGCCCTGCGCTTTGTCGGCGCGCATGATGATGGCCTTGCCCCTGTGGCCGAAGGTGTCGATCAGCTGGCCGTTGATGGCGTCCACGTTGCCATAGCCGCCGCCGCCGCCGCCGCCACCGCCGCCGTAGAGGGCGTCCTCCTGCAGCACCAGCTGTATGATCTGCGGCAGAATGGCGTTCAGCTGGCTGTTGTAGGAGCTGCCGCCATGGCCGTAGCCGTGCCCGGCCGCATAGGCTGGGCCGTAGGCGTAGCCGGAGCTGCCGCTGTTGGCGTGGTAGGCGACGGGCGCGGCGGGCGCCGCGTGCTCGATCACCTTGTACACCTGTTCGCCGTAGGAGCCGTGATCGTGCCCGTTGGCATAGCCCTGGCCGTAGCCGTGTCCGTGTCCGTGTCCGTGTCCGTGTCCGTGTCCGTCTTCCAGAATGACCTTGATGAGCTGCGTGGAGCCGCCGCCATGGGCATAGCCATGTCCATGCCCGCCGCCTCCTCCCCCGCCTCCGCCATGTGCATAACCGTGACCGCCTCCACCAGATACGGATGGCGTCGCTATCACATTGTAGGTGGTCTTCGTGCCGCCTCCGCCGCCTCCCCCGCCGCCGCCCAGGAACGACAAAAATGTGGCATTGCAAATGCCGAGCGTGGCCAGCAGGCAGACGAAGATCTGTTTGGAATCGAGAGCTGCATCAGTCCAGGTCGCTATCCAGAGGAGGTGCCCCCACTCACCTTCATTTCAGTATACGCTGTGTTTCTCTCTCTCTGATTTCCTTCTGGCCGAGCACCTGTGCGCGTCTGGCCGTTCCCGGTTAGCGAATGATGCCACTTTCGCGCCTCTGCCCGGCTTTTATACAAGCGCGCGCGGGCTTCGCGGCCTCGCGGCAGCGCAGTTGCGCGCTTCGGCAGCTGCGCCGTTCCACAAATCCCGTTAAAGGGCCGCCAATCGCTTGCAACTTGTCGAAGCCGTAGAGCCGGCGATACGCATGCGACGGCGGAAGGGGGCGCGGGAAGGGGGAGGGGGGGATGCAAATGGTAATTGGAATACACGCGTATTGCGACGCTGCTCCAAGCCAGAGTCAAATCTTGCGGCTTTCGTGGGCTCTTTCAGCTCATCTCAACTCGCGTAACTCACTTAAAATATTTGGAAAACTTACAAAAAAAAAAACAAAACAAAATACAATTTAGCTGCTCTATCTGCGAGAGTGGGCGCCCGACTAGCGGATACTCTCTCTATTAAATATATAACAGATAAAAAAATATTTTTTAGCAACCTGCATGCAATATTAAATATTAAAACAATAATTTATTTTTTTTTTTCTATTAAGCTATATATTATATATATAAACTATATTATATTAAAGGGTTATATTTTGACTTTTTGTTTCCTAATCAAAATAGATCTAAAACTATCTAGTACATCATTGCTCGACAGTAGACTTTTGTCGGTCACTGTATAGATCCAATCAAAGTATCTCCGGCTTCTATAACATATAGCATTTGTCTGCTTCTATTTCCATTGTTTAATTACACCCAATCTCAATGGTTATAGGGTATGTAATACAACGAAAAAAAAAATATTTTTTTCGACCTTTCCCCCCTACTGCTAGTTCCGTCGTACAGGGTGCTTTTGTTGCATGTCGCTTGAGTGTCCGCTGATGAGCAATTATATAAGACAGATTAAAATATATATATGTTCGATTATGGAAGTATTCCATGTATCTATTATCATACTTTATTATTTATATATTTATATTAAAACTAATAAAAATATTTTATTATTTTATTTTATTTTAATTCCGTCTTTTATATGAGTTTTATATATGTTTTGACTCGATGTGACTTAATTCATACTTTAATTGATCATTATGATCATTAAGAGCAAAAATTGAGAATATAATACAATAATTTGATATATAATGAATTAATTTATTGACTTATTATTAATTTGGAAAATATTGTATACAATTTCAGGTAGTTCTTAAAAGTGAAACATATAAATCTAATAGATTCCGGCATTGTTTGTTTGGAACATCTGATGAAAATGTTTAAGGCTTCATTTCTGATTGAAAAAAGTAACTTACAGTAAAATTGAAAGATTTAATAACTTTTTTTTTTTCTTTTGACTTTATAAAATAACCAAAAATGTAAACATTAATATTATGGCAACATGAACAAATTAAACTAAATGCATTTAGTTTCTGAAGACGAACAATGTGGTTTCAGGCTCAAATGTCGGGTTATAGATGGTATGATAGCTCAGTTCCCAGAGGTGTAGGTTTGACGAACATGGGACCATGTTTGTAGGCTTGAAGTTGATTGCTTTGATGCAATTTGTTATGGTAATGGTGAGAGAATTTGGCGGCGTTTAAAAATCAATTTGTGACCCGCTGGAATGCGACATTTGGGCTTCGGAAGGCCCACCCTGTATCTGGTTTGTTTGTTTATTTGGATTCCCAAAATATGCAACAATAACACGAGCATTGGGGCATCTTCGAACCAAGCGACCCACATCTGCCCCAACCTGCCCCTGCATCTATCAAAAGTGTCCGGCTTTTTGCATATGATTATCGATCTCTGCTTCGTTGGCATACCCTGTACAGATGGCTCAAACGGGGTGTTATGTTTCTGTGTAGATGTGGCGCCAAAAAGTATATATCTTGGCGAGAGTTAGTCTAAGCTGGAGACTTGAAAGGAAAAATAGAGCCAGTTTATCTTATATTATATTTTATATAAAATTTATATTCTGCTGTTGTGGTATATATAAAAATGTAATGAGCTTTTCAATTTCGGCAGTTCGCAACTGGGTACAGGGTATCTGCAAGTCGGGCGCTCTCGCCTAGATTGCTCTTGCTTGTGTTGTTTCTTGTTGTCGTTGCAACAGAAAACAACTCGAACGCTTGTCGATTGAGCCAATCTGTGAGTTTGAGCCATCCCGTCGCAGTCGGCTTCGCAGCTGACGTCGCAGTCGGCGTCGAAGTCGCCGCTTATATCATGCAAGAGATTTCAAATTTGTTTAGTTTTGTGTGCATTTTTATATAAATTATTTAATGCGCATCGTTGCGCATATTTACCTCCAACCACAACCTTCCTACTAATTCGCCCCATCCCGCTCCCCGCTCCCCGCTCCACTTCAGTCCCGGCCAAATTAAATGCGATTGGCATTTTGTCACTTGTTTTTGTGGCCGGTGTCAAAGCATCCGTCGAGGTATTCATGGCAACTGATTATGCCAAAGATGATGTCGCTGTCGCTGAGGATGATTCGGAGCGCTCCGTCTGCAAATGCTCGCGTCACTCCCGTTATACGGCTGATGCATGACCAGCAGTCTAGTTACCCACATCCATTGGCCACTTTCCCACTGGGGCCAAATTGTTGACTCATTTCTAATTTATTGATTCATCTTCATTTGACGTGCGATTTGTTGCGCAATTACGGGTGTTTAAAGACAAACATGTTTTATTTCTTATTTATTATTATGCCAAAACAATTGTCATTATCGTACACTGTGCACAAAGGGAGTATATTGGTTGCCAAAGCTAATACCTCGTTTGCGATTAAATCTAAAATCTACTGATTACTGATCACCTCCTCTAAGGAGGAAATTTACAATTACTTTAATTGTTGTTATTATGATGGCTAATTTTACTCCTGGCTTAGAAGTTAGTCAGGAATTTAGTGGCCATAGTGGGGAGTATTGAGAGGTCTAGCTTATGTAGAGGGTATAGTGCAGTAATTAGTAAGTACTCTATTCTTCGATTGTAACACCTTTTGAATCGTTTGATCGACCAGGCTTTTGATGGACACTTAAACAATTTTCCATCCGAATTAGCCTATGAAGATGAATGTTTCGGCAACCCTCTTGATCCGCAGCGCTTTCCCATTAGTTTGGCAACGGGCCGGCTTTGATACGCCCATTTCTCGATTTGGGCAGTTGGTTCGCGCGCCAGATTTCCGCGTTTCGACAGTTACCATGTTTTACATACTCGTATATCATCGCCACACGCATAATTAAGTGGGCACACACACACACAGACGCACACTCAGCTGCCAAAAATGGTTATATCATACGGTTATATGCGTTTTTACAGATTTCGAATATATACGCTTATGTAGATTCACACAGATTCATTCATAATTGTTGGCCAATCATTCAGCAACGCGAGACCTCTGGCATCTATCGATGGGTCACCTCAGTCAAATTTTCGCTTTGCTCTCCGCTTGACTTTTAACTGTTCGCGGCACTGTATCGAAAGTATTTAGTGGGCAGCTTGTTAAACGATTACTGGTCGAATATTTAGGCCCGCTTTTTGGCCTTTCTTTTGGCGGCCATCAAAACACGTTGTCAAAGTCGAATCTTGCACTTGTTGCAGATATTAAACCGATATTCTCATGTAAACTTTTCCTAATATGTATTTTACAATTTCCCTTTTTTAGTACACTTGATATCAGCCCTATAAGAGTGATCAATCTAAATTTGGACTGATCAATGATCAAGTTTAAATTCGGACTTTATTTGGTTCGATTTATGAGCTGTAATTTCCACTCGTAATACTTTACCACTATTTTTAGTTCTATATCAATCATCGCAGACTTTTATTTTACTCTAGAATTATACGAAAATACTGCATTCTGAGGATTGTAACTTTTTATTAGATAAGCTAAAATTTGTATTGTCGATAAGGCTTAGGTAAAAGCTAGATATATTTAAAAACAGTATCCTTGAGTAAAAACTTTAAGTAATATAAGATAATATAAGGCTTTCTAAGACTGTTTTAATTTCCAGTGCAATTTGGCGTTTACTTGTAGTTCAAAGAGTGTAATTATAATACAAAATTTAAATAGAATAGAAGGATCAAAAGCCTCTTAAAAATCTATAATTGATAATAACAATAATAATTGTTTAAAAATGCAGTGGATATCTTCTTTGCTCTACTTAATACTTATTTAAAAATATTTTGGCTAAGATCAGCCAAAATAAAACTGTTTTTAGTTGTAGCTGTGAGATATGTTGATGCAGGCTGAAGCTATTAATATAGCCTAAACAAAATGCAGACATCACCAGATATATACATATATATAGCTGAAATACATCGGTAACGCCTTCCTAAATGCATTTTTTAGCGGATGACTGGCCCAATGTGCCCACTATATGTGTCTGTGAAATGTTTGTGCTAATATATTATTTAAGCCGGCAGATTATCAAAGTGATATAAATCGGTTTCTTGTGTTGACTTAAGCCGCAAGCGCACTGCGGCCACCCGGTTTGAGAGGTGTGCCCCCCGGTTGATTACAAAATGATTAACTAATTGCTAAATTGGTATGCATAGAGGTTGATCGGCGGCTGGGCGGGTTTTCGTATATGAATCAGCAAAATCAAAAGAAACACCAAAAAAAAAAGAAAACTAAAAATATTGCTCTAGTTGAGTGTGCAGATACCCTATACCGAGGTGTGAAGGGGCATCGAAATTAAAAAATAATTATATAATTATACTATATAATCAATCTCGGGAATATCACGTAATTCATCGGTATTCATTCCACTGTCAATTTCTGGAAATCAATTTAATGTTTTTGTTTTTTGAAAATATTTCGCATTTATTGATCATTTAAAATTTGCTTAGCATAATTTCGTAATTGACTAAATTTGTAGATAAAAAAAAAAAAAATACACACACTTTTTTAAATTCCATTCTCACATTGTATACGAACAAAATTGAATAACATGCAAAAATATGCTCCAAATGTTGTCAGCGCCAACGAAAGGGGAACGATTCGGCCAAGTTAAAGCTAAGTTAAAGTTGTTTACATTTGATTCGTTAATCCGCAGACTTTGCATATAAAATACCTATGATAATTGAAACTTGGTTGCGTTCGCTCTTAATCGCTTTTGGTTTTGTTTTTTGTCCCCGTTGCTAACCCACAGCCCGCTTGGTATTTAGTAATATTCTATGCCATAATTCGAATACCGTATCCAAATCAATCGCTTACGATATAATTGTATTTTTGTTGTTTTTGTTTTGGTTTTTGTTTTTGTTTTCTTCGGTATGCAAAAGCAGTTAAGGTACACACACACACACTGCAATTGCAGAGGTTACTGACAATAATGCTTATAACTAGGGACTCTACTGCTAAGTAATTAGAGCTAACTGTAGTTACATATATATTTATGAAGTTAGGAACACGGAAGTGTAGCTATGTGTGTTGAGTGTACGACTGTGTCTATGTCTATGTGTGTGTGTGTGTGTGTCTGTGTGTGTGTGTGTGGACAAGATTACCAACTAACGGTAGGTGTATATGTATACGTTTGTATATATCATAGTTAACTAGAAATTACAGCTTGTTTCGCAAGTACCGCAAGTACCCTAAATGGTAAGTTGGCCTGGTTCGGTTAAAGGTTATTTTTACTTCTTCTTCTTAAGACACATTACAACATTTAACAAATACGTAAGTACACTTTCAGTTTCTCAATGGTTCCGTTTAGTTGTTATCCTAAGATACAGACAGCACATGCAAGCAAACACACACGCACACACGCACACACACCCATGCCAGAAGTGGGAAGTTACAAATAAAGATAGAGAAATCGGTGTTGTTCACAAATTGTTTTTAAATGCAGCACAACATTAAATGAATACGAGAGACTGAGGGAGAATAACTCAACGAATGTTAATACGCTTCACGTACCGTAGAGTATCTATATGTATGAGTTTATAAATACCCTACAGCACTAATTTTGAAACCATTGCTGTACTGAATCGATTACTTCCTATCATAGTTGGGGAACTGATTAACAGATTAAATACTTTACATAAATATGTACATACAACAGAAGAACAAATAAAACATTGCGAATAAGAAAAAAGGCTGTTTTGAGGAAAACTTATAAAATAAATCACATAAATCACAATGCAAATATATATTAAATACTGAGGCGAATTGCATACTATATCATTCAAAGGAAAAATCTCGCTAACAGCTCAACTGATGGACTTAAGAATTGTGGGGGAGTACGAGATTGGCAGAGTTTTGGGCTAGGTTCTATGGAGTTACGAGTCTAAATAAATAAAGTGCTAGCAACGAGAAATAAATCGTAAGTTGCAAATCGGAAAGACGCACACACACACGCACACGCACACACACAAACTAAACTAAATAGTTGCTAAAGCTAATACATTGTTGTTGCTTTCAGATTTATCTTATTTTGTGTTTGTCTCCGCTAAAAATCGTCAATTTTTTGGTGTTACATTTGTTGTTGTTGTTAGTTGTTGTGAGCCCTAGAGATTGATTGTGTCCAGGTCCTGGCAGGGCGCACGCGGACTCAGGTCGTCGGTGCTGGCGCTCCCGTGGTGCGTATCGCTGCTGCCACGCCCATCGCCCCTGATGTCGGCCATCGATGAGTGCATCTGATTGTTCTGGCTGTTGTTGTTGTTGTTGCTGTTGCCGGTGTGGTTCTGCCCCGTGGACGGCGCCTGCTTGCCGGCGACGCCGTCGCCCGCCCCGATCAGATTGTTGTGCAGCGTCTGCGTCTTCTTGGTGCCCAGGCCCAGCGGGAAGGCGAAGTCCTGCGGCAGCTTGTGCATTATCTTGCCCGACGTGATCAGCCGGCCAAAGCCCTCCTGCGTGGCGACAAAAAGAAGGTCAGAGTGCGCAGGTGAGAGATGGGGCCGCGACACGAACTCACCTGATGGGCAAACGCGTAGCCGGAACGGACGGAGCGGCGACCACGGCGCGAGGACGGAGTACGGCGCACATCGCTGGAGATACGGGAGTGCACCTTTTTCAGCGACTTCTGGCGAATCTGCGGGCGGAAGAGAGGGCAACGGGTGAGAGCGGACAAGGGGATGAGAGCTCCTTGAACTGACCTTGTCGGACAAGCTGGGATGCACGTCCAGCAGATAGAACTTGTAGGCGAGCACCGGCGCCATCAGCATGACGACAGTGATCAGCATGGTCATCCAAAAGGACACGTCCTTGATGGCCTGCGTCAGGGAGCCCACGTAGGGACCGCCGATCACATAGTTGTAGAAGTAGTCCAGCACAAAGTACCAGATGAGGCTGCCCCAGATGGTGATGTGATTCACTATGGTCCAGTACGAGGTGTACAGCGCAATCTGCGGGTGGGGCGACAGGGTGAAGACAGGGTGGCTGTCGGCCTGCTGACCAGGTGGCTTACCTGGGCGGTGTTGTCGACGATCAGTATGGTGGCCACCACGGCGCCGAGGGTCATGTGATCGCTCAGCGTGTAGCCGTTGTGCGAGACGCCGTCCTTGTAGACGCCATACGGTATGAGGAACAGGATGAGCGAGGTGAAGGCGCCGTGGAGCACGCTGTAGATGAACTCGCGTATGTTGAACAGCTCGCTCTTCAGGCCCGGCGTGTAGAGGCGCGGATACTCCACGCTGTTCTTGTCCGAGACGTCCTGCTCGAAGACGCCCAGCGCCAGCACCGGCAGCGATGTGTAGAACAGATTGTACACCGATATGAACATGGGATCGAACACCGTCTGGGGATGCGGGAGTTATCGATCAATCAATTTTGTAGAATACAGAATTCTAAATATTAGCTCCGACTGTAACTAAATGTTTCCTGCTTTAAATTCCTATTGCGATTGTGGACAAAATTCTACAAAATTATGTACATTTTCTAAGTCTTTCAATAAAAATAACAACTAACAATATGTAAACAATTCTTTGAACAACTTTGATTATGCTGCGGGCAGGAGAGGCTCAAAGTTATTCAACTATAAAATTTCAAATCTTCAGAAAATATTCTATGATTGGATGAGGCCTAATCATAACATATTATTTCATTTAAATAAAAGCTGTAGATTAGAAATTCGCTTTAACGATTTTAAGAAATTTAAGTTTTCTACAAAATTGTGCAATTTAAAAATATATTCGATTTCAGATTCACTGGTTCGGTTCATGGTTCGAGGCCATTGGTCACTTCTATATGCGGTTCATGAACCTGGTTCTTCAGATTTATGAGCCCAGATGTTGGTTGGGAACTGCGCCCATATTCTCTTGTCTAGAGATATGCTCAAAAACCGGGTGAAAAACCCGATAATTATCGATAGTAAGAAAACGAGACGAGTTATCGATGGTTTGAATGCAACTGATCTGCTTATGGCATACGCGAACGCAAAAATTCCAAGTTTTCAGCTTTCTACAGTCGGACGGACAGACGGACCTGGCTCAAGAATATATTTTATATATTACAAACATTTGCACAAAACCATTACACCTTGATTTATCCCTTTTTCAATGGGTTCAGGTTATAAGAAGCATGGATTGGTTCGGGTTCGGGTTCGGGTTCGGGTTCGGCTGTCTCTTTTCGAACGGGTTCGGTTCAAGATCTAAAAACAATATCGTATTTCACCTGTGCACTGAAGCCACAGAAGAGGGAATACCAGCAGTGGCACAGCGTAAATGCAAAGTTTTTGTAGAAAAAGTAGCGTAGAAACTTGCACATGCGATAGTAGGACCAGCGTCCATGGACCAGCAGGAGCCGCTCCAGATAGCAGAACTGGGCGATCGCGTAGTCGCTGGACAGCACCGCCTGCAGGCCCTCCTGGCCAGAGATGCCCACGCCAATGTGGGCGGCTGTTGGGGCAGACAAGGAGAACGGAGATTGAGCAAGGAATCCAATTGTGCTCGCTCGGTACTCACCCTTGATCATGGAGACGTCGTTGGCGCCGTCGCCAATGGCCAGGGTGACGGCGTTTTTGGCACGCTTGATAAGTTCGACGACCAGCGCCTTCTGCAGCGGCGTCACACGGCAGCAGATCACCGCCTTGCAATTGGAGGCGATGTCCAAGAACCTGGCAGGGTGGACAAAACATTAGCAGGGCAAAATGGATTGCAAGATTATTGGCCCGAAAACTTTGGATGTCGCGACTCCTCAATGAAACGTGTAGTCTTTGTGGCATAAATTTGCGATTCACGGCTGCCCTCCACCATTATGATAATCCCGCCGACAAATTTGATCACAGCTGCTACTCACTTGGTCTCCAGCTCCGGCGACAGGCAATGGACAAGCGAGTGTCCGTTGACGACCAAGGCGAAGCCCGTGGATTCATCCACGATAACCGAAGTTGGGTTCCCTTTGCCATCCTCGTTCTTCTCGGCTTCGCTAAAGATATCGCTGCACTCGGCGCTATATCGTTGAGTGTGTGGGAAGGAAGAAGAGCGATAAGTTAGCGACAAGTTGCTAAAAGGCGCTATTGTGTGTGGGTGTGTGTGTGTGTGTGTGTGGAACGTAAAAGTAAAATGATTGTATTGAATAACATTTAAAATTGATACAACGACGAACAACAGTCAATAGTGAGAGCGGAAAGCGGTTAATGCGAGAGAGAGAGTTAGATAAAAAAGCGAGATGAGAGATAGAGAGCATATCGAAGAATGTTATATGGTGCGAAATATGTACTATATGTAGATCAAATGTAATTGCAATAAAAACAACAACCACAATAGCAACAACAACAAGAACAACTAAGGATTTCGATTCGATTTAATGAGTAATGCACTTTGATTTGAACGGAAGTTTAGTTCGTTTTCCACTCAGGCTTTAGTTTTTTTTTTTTGGTTTTTTTTGGATCATTTTTCATTGTAAGGGAAATTAAAATGATTGGGATGACGCAAACTGACAAAACTTAAACAATGCACATTAATTTATTAAGTCCATGAAGGTAACGAAAAACAATTTGTATTTGGTTTTGAGTTCTGAAAATGTGATTTTTTGTTTACTTGACGGGCGGAACAAGTACCAATAGAGGGTAACATCCTTGGGGTACACTAAAAGATTCAATAAGTTACGATTGTGTTTGTCTATTTTCGACTTCTACCAGTTCTACGTATACACACGTACTATATAGTAAATCATATTTGAATAAAACGAAATGCAACTTTAGCTAACAGATAATGCTCTGGGAACTTTTGTCAACTGATCTGATTGATCTGCTAAAAATCGCTGAAAAGATAAGTTAGCTAAGACAAAAAAAAGAATAAATTGATAGATTACAAACAAAGAGGGTTAAGAAACCGAACGAAAAGAAGGAGAGAGAGAGAGAGAGGGAGAGTTACACAGATTGATAGAGTTAGCAGAAAATACAGGGTGACTTTCTAGCTGCGCTTTGGTGTCGTATCTGGTTTTAGCTTCACTGCGTTCAGAATCTTAATTATTTGGTTTTGCCTGCGATAATTTTGTTCATTTTGAATTTTTCACTTTTCTTTTGTTTGTTTGGGATATTCGATTTTGGAGTGCCCTCTACCTGTCCGGTCCGCCCTCATTATCCAAAATTTTGGCATCCCACCTAAAGGTAACCACCGATATGGCCGGCGGCGGCTGTGGCATGGTCGAACCGTTTGAATCCTGCATAAATGCGGATGTCTGCGTCATCGCCACGCTCATGGGATCCATGCTGCTCTCGCTGTTGTAATGATGCATCGCCTCCGATCCTACAAGCCAATAGCGTTAACAACATTTCAATGCGTTCTCTCGTTGCTGCTGCACTCACCGCCCGGTCGAAAGCGATCGAAGATCTTGATGGACTCCTTAAACTGACGCAGCTGCTTCTCCACCTCCTCCACGGAGCTGCCGTCCACAATAAAGACATCGACCAGCTCGTCCGTCAGCAGCTGGCAGGAGTAGCCAATATTGATGGCCGTTTCTACCAAGGGAAATGAAAAAACGAGAACGATGAATGGTTTGCTTTGCCCTGCGGGTCAGCTGAGAGTCAACCTTGCTTGTCGCCAGTGAGCACCCAGATCTTGATGCCCGCGCTCTGCAGATTGGCTATGGACTTGGGCACGCCGTCCTGCAGCTTGTCCTCGATGGCCGTCACGCCCAGCAGCTGCATGTCGCTCTCCACCTCCTCGTACATGTCGTTCAGCTTCTGCTCCCGGGAGTCCATGGACAGAGCAGCCTCCTGCTGGCGCGCCCGCCAATCGTTGTAGTACTGTTCCGTCAGGCGACGCTCCGCCAGCACCAGCGTCCGCAGGCCCTCGCCGGCGAATTTCTGCGGGTCGTAAACGATATTCAAAATTAGTTTGCTGTTGGCCTTCATCCGGGCTTCAGCCCCATCAAATTTCCTACTTTATTTCAACAATACATTAATGCGCTAGTCACATTTTTTATATCGCACACTCTGGTAGGCAATAAAGGTTATATCAAAAAGCCGTTAAGCTCGTTCTACTTTTAATGTGATTTTACACAAATCAGAAGTTGCAACAGTTTTTCAAACATAATTTTTTTTTTTTTTGAAAATAATAATATTTATTTTATTTTTGAAAAGGGCAAAGTAAACTTTTTTTTTTGGTATTTATTCAATGATTTTCTAGATTCTTATGTTAAGCGAATTTACGATATTCGTGACTTACATTCAGGTGGTCCTGGGTGCGCGCCTTCAGATCCTCCTGGCCGCCATGCAGGCGATCGTATATCACGTTATCCGCGCCCTTGCAGAAGAGCACCACGGAGTTGCCGCGCCGGAGGATGACGGACATGCGTTTGCGCACATTGTTGAAGTCGAGTATGTGCAGCAGCTCGTATTGCTGTCGGTTGGGAAAGAACTTGGATCAGACAGAGATCGTGCGGCGAACCCGAATCGCAACAACTCACCTCCAGGCGACCCATCACCTCGATGGTAATACTGTTCGGCGTGCGTGTGCGGAACACAAAGCCAAAGTTGCGGGCCGCCGAGACGAGCGCCGCCTCGTCGGGACTCTGCGCCTGGTACTCCAGGCGCCCGTCCACCGTCTCGGCCATGACCGTGTGGCAGAGGGCGAGCAGCCGGAAAAAGTTATGCGAGTGCTCCTCATCCGACCGCACCGCGTCGAGCAGTGTCCGATCGTACCAGCGAAAGTCGGTCTCGTGGTGCGGATTGGCCGAGAAGTCGACCGGTTCGAGAGCCTGCAAGTTGATCGGGCGGGATTATCGTACAGAACTTGGCCGATATTTTCGTTTGTTGGGGAATTTCATTTAAATGTAAATTTTATGTAGAATTTGTAATTGAAACGGTCTTTAATTTTGTGTGTTTACTGGCGCATAAAGCAGAGGCAAGCAGCAAATTACGATACGATATAAAGCCAACGATATCTGATCATTTAGTACTAAATGGTAAGTTGTTGTTACATGATGTAAGTAGGATATTTGGATATATTACGATATAATCAACGCGTTGCAATACGGTATTCGGCCGCAATACATTCGATATACGGTATTCAAACAATATGCCTAATACAGCATTTATATGGTACTTGGTATATAAGCTTTTTAGTAAATACAATATGATATATTGGAACTACATTCAGGGCACTTAATACGATATTTAGTCAAATCTATGTTGCACTAACTTGAGTTACGATATTGGGAGGAAGTTATACAATAAGTAAATATTCGTGATACGGTCTTCTTAAACGATATTGCGATATTTATGCACTATCTTTTCTTTTGGTATTATTTACGACTTGGCTTACAACAATAAACAAGCCACATAAAGCACAGTTAAGCTGATGATCGAAAACATATGTATGTAGATGTATATGTATGTATGTGTGTGTGTGTGTGTGTATTTTGTGTGTTATTTCCGCACGAGTAAGAGTCCGCAGCGCAAATAAATGTGTGTAGAAATACGAAGCCAAAAGCCCAAAAAGCAATCAATAAAATTGGATCAAGCCGGATACGGGGTCTTTAATCTCACACACACGCACACACTGGGGCAAGGGTGGGGCAGATTGGGTACACACCGAAAGCCAACACAACAAATATAGGCAAACTCTGGGACTAGATTTGGGTTGAGAACAAGAGGACGACATGCATACGTGCACTTTTTGGTGTGACGAACTCCAATTTGTCGCAAAGCGGTGGGTGCTTAAATAACGGTGGTGTGCGGTGCGGGTGGTGCTGGTGGTGCTGGTGGTGTTGGTGGTGCTAGTGTTGGTGTTGGTGTTGGTGTTGGTGGTGCTGCAGCTGCTTCTCTGTCGAAATGGCGCACAGCAGCTGCTGTCGCTGACGGTTGGCTCGGCTTGGCTAGCGAATGAGGAAGATGGCTTGAACTTGATCTTGACCAGCTTGCGGTTAGTTTGTGGCTGTGAACTGTTGCAGTGTGGCTGTTGTTGTTGTTGTTGCTCTTGTTGTTGTTGTTGCGGTTGCTCGTGGTGCTCGTGTGCTGTTTGGTTGTCATGCAAGATTATTACTTTGTCGCCGCAGCTGCTGCTCGTCGACAGCCCGGACAGCTGGCGGCGCATGCGCTGTCCGCCGCGCGTGAAGCACGCGCTCAGTCCGCTGCTGCCGCTGAGGCTGCGCGAGCGCGACGGCGCCAGTCCGCCGGGATCGTCGACATCGTCCTCGTTGGCGGACAGGTAGCGCACCTGCTTGCGCGCCAGCTGATTTTCCGCCGTGCCGGCAATGCGGCCCACCAGCTGCTCGGGACTGTGGGCCAGCTGGGTGCCGCCGCCGGCGGTCACCAGCACGGCGCTCTTCTTCGCGTGCACCTCGGCCCGGTGCACCAGTATTGTGGGCGGGGCCGCCGGCGTCGCTGCGCTGCCGCTGCCGCTGCCGCTGCCGCTGCTGGTGCGCTTGTTGCCGCTGCTGCCGCCGCTGCCGTAGTTGCTGCTGTAGTTGCTGTTGCTGCTGCTAGTTTGGAAAATTGTTTGCTGCTATAACGAGTAATGTGAGTGGTTTGCTGGGCGCACAATTAAACAGAGGCACACAATTTATTGTAGTTTTTTTGTTTTGTTTTTTTTTTTTTTTTGGGCTACGGTACTCGGGTTGTTGCCATTGCAATTTGTTGCCTAGTGCAGTTGCAGTTGCTGCTGCAGTTGCAGCAGCTCTTGTCTTGTGCTTCAGGTGACTTGGATTTGAAGTATCTCATTTAAACTTATGCGTATTTGTTATTTGTTACAGTTACACTAGCTAACAAGCTTTGTTCCCAAACAGCCCAACTCATAACATTTAAAACTATTTCTATTTCCACAATACAAAAGAATTCAATCAAAAGAAAACTATAAATTTGTCTTTAGAAATAAATAGAATAGTTTCCTTTTAAATTGGAACCAAAACCAGGTTTTATTAATGTTGAAAACCAGCTTCAGAAACCGAACCACAACCGAACATATATAAAATATTTGAAATATACTAGATTTAGAAAATCGGGGTTTCTATAGGTCTAATTTTCGTCGTCAAATATTGGAATATTTGACACCTTGTATACTACAAATAACTGCTATCCATATTTTAATTAAGAAAAACAGATTGAATAATGTTATTGTTTGTATTAAAATCCGGCGCTTCTGACTAGAGTCGCCTCACTTGGCATTAACTGACTTGCATTGACCTCCACTGTCTCCCGCTCCCTCTTTCTCATCCCCTCTTTTCTCTCTCTCTCTCTCTCTCTCTCTCCTCTCTCTCTCCCTCTCTCTCTCCCTCCTCCCTCGCTCTCTTTTTCTCTAAAAGTCTGCAAATGTGCGCCTATAAGTGGTTTTTGTTTTTAAACCTGTAGACGATTTACTGGTCAAATGCAAAAACACCCTTCTCCGCGATTTTCAAGAGGTCAGGTAAGGCTTACACGTTTTGGCATTTCTTTTAGTAAAGTGTTTATAAAGTGCATTATCATTCCATAATTTTTTTTGCCTTCGTTTTAATTGTTCACACTCTCTCTCTCCTTTCCTCTTTCTTTCTCTCTCTCTCCTTCTCTCTCTCTCTCTCCTCCTCTCTCTCTCTCTCCTCCTCTCTCTCTCTCTCCTTCTCTCTCTCACACTCCTTCTCTCCCTCTCTCTCTCTCTATCTCCCTCTCTCTCCTTTCCTCTTTCTTTCTCTCTCTCTCTCCTTTCCTTTCTCTCTCTCTCTCCTTTCCTTTCTCTCTCTCTCTCTCTCTCTCCTTTCCTTTCTCTCTCTCTCTCACCTTCTCGCCCTCTCTCTCTCTCTCCCTCTCTCTCTCACACTTTCTCTCTCTCTCTCTCCCTCTCTCTCTCACACTTTCTCTCTCTCTCTCTCCCTCTCTCTCCCTCTCTCTCTCACACTTTCTCTCTCTCTCTCACACTTTTCTTTCTCTCTCTCTCCTTCTGTTGCTCTCTTTGACAAGTAAAGTTTATTTAAGTTTAATTCCTTTTTGAAAATGCGGGTATCAAAATTAGCACAAAACGCAACCTTAAGAGTGATTCTGATGGGGTCTATTTTTCTGTTAAAAATCATGCCACAATTTACAAAGATTTTGACAAGTAAAGCTCCCTAATCCATACTTTACCGATTTCAAAGTCTTATAACTTGGCCAAATCTAATCTGATTTTCACAATGTTGACCATTTTCATTATGGTTTGGCCTCTAGATTGATTCTACATTCAAGATTATTATTTTTGACTTGTTTTTCTCGCCATATTAAATAAGGAATTATTACCAAATCAAATCTGTATATAATTTGTTGTTGCTCTGTAAAGCTTTAGCTTATACTGAAAAACGTTTTGGTTTAGTGCTAAATTTAATGTTAACTTTAAGCGACAAATAATTAAATTAAACTAATTAAGAAAATGATTGAATAATAAATTTTAAATAACGTTTCTGTAGATCGTTCAGATTTGTAGACCAGAAGTGAAGTATTTAAATGTAAATTTCCCATAACCAATACGAAATAGAAAAAAAACTATTAAGTGGACACGTTCGAACTGAATCGCAATGAACATAAAAAAAACAACTATTTGTTGCCTGGGATTAAACTTGTTATCTAGTGTTGTTAATAAAAAGCCAAAACTATGAACTTGTGGCTCGTACAAATTTCTGTTGCATACCCAACAGGCGCACAGTGCACACACACACACAAACACACACAGAAACGAAAAGCCCAGACACAGAGAGACAAGACCAACACCCAGCTAGAGTTAACTACGTGAAGAACTTGAACACGACCAAGCCCCAACCCGTTTATTCGGATAGCGGCCAATGGGCGTACAGCCCGGAAGCACCAAAATGGCCGGACACGGTACACTCACACACGTGTGTGTGTCACAGCTGTGTGTGTGTAATTGTATGTAGACAGTTAGCTGGCAATTACTCACGTCGGTTATTTCGATGGGCTCGCCGGTGCGCAGGTCAATGACATCGCCGTAAGTGCGACCGTTTATGCTGCACTTGTTGAACGTCATGATGTTCTGGGTGAGGGTGCCCGTCTTGTCCGAGAAGATGTACTGTATCTGGCCCAGCTCCTCGTTCAGCGTGGTGGTGCGTGCTTTGGCATATGTTTGGGTGCGTGCGTAGTACATCTCCTCGTCCCAGTTGATGAGGAACGACTGAACGAAGCGTATGACCTGCAGTTGAACAAGAGAATTATATTGAAGGCGAGGCGCAAACTTTGGCAAACTTTGACCGGAACTGACCTCTACTGAAACATAGAGGGAAATTGGCACAACAGTGTTTAAGACTATGGCGTACGAGAAGAAAACGAGCAGCCCAATGACCGTTGCACCGGACGCGACCATCTCTTGTGGTATTATGTGCTCCCAGGGCAGATACAGCTGAAAGTGCTGGCCAATGAGGCCCTCCCAGATGGCGCAGCCGAGCGCAAAGAACGCGCATATCGAGATCAAGAAGAGCACAATCTGCGAGCAATTTGGAATGGAAACACATTAGACACTCTGACATCGGGGATCCGCATCCGATCCTAACCCACCCCAATGATGATGAAGTTGAGCAAACGGTCGACGCCGGTGCTCTTGAACTGCGTTTTGCCCGAGTTCTGCATGAGTTTGGTGTCGACGCCGGCAAACACGACCACGCCGTAGCACCATTGCGTGTTGCGCAGGACACAGCCACGGAGCAGGATCTTATCGTTGTCGAGCGCGAAGCGCTGATTCCGCCAGATCAGCGTGCCCTCGAACTTGTTCAGCAGATTGTTGGGCCGTTCGCAGATGATCTCGCCGTTGAAGCTCCACAGCAGATCGTGCTGCTCGCCCAGCTCCGTGGTCTCCATCAGGCATTGCTTGGCCTTCAGGTTCGTCTCCCCGTCCAGTTCGGCCGTCTCAATGAAACACAGGCCGTTCGGCTCCGACGTGGTCAGCAGCAGTATATCGGCGGCCACAAACTGGTTGTTGTCCAGCCGGATCACATCGCCCACCTGGACATCCGACCACTTGGCCTCCACCAGTTTCCCATTGCGCAATGTCTTTGACTTGCGGTTGTTCACCTGCGAGTCCGACAGATGGCGTTGCTGTAACAATTACAATTACAATTACAATTACTTTAATTGCTTTTAAAATATATAATATAATTATAAAAAAATTATACTAGACATTATATTACAATTATATTATTATAATTATGTAATTATATTTAGTATATAATTACAACTATAATAATTATAGTTGCAATGTATTTATATTATACTTGTAATATATATATATACTATTGCAAGTATAATTACAATTACCATTACAATTACTATAATTACTTTTACAATATATAATATATATATATAAAATTATAATTGTAATTATACTCTAGTATAATTATATTACAATTACATTATTATAATTATGTAATTATATTTGGTATATAATTACAACTATAATAATTATAGTTACAATGTGTTTATATTATACTTATATATACACACTATTGCAAGTATAATTACAATTACTTTCACAATTACAATTAACACCACACTTACGATATCATCGTAGGCATCCTTGACAGCCGTCAGCGTCAGCACCCCAATCAACGGTATCGCCGTCGTCACCGGGGTCAGCGAGGATATCGCCGGTATCAGCTGGAGCACCAGCAGGCACAGAAAGTAGAAGTTCGCCAAGCGCTGAAACTGCTCCAGCAGATTGAACGGCAGAAATGTGAGCAGTGAATACTTTGACGTCTTTATGTAGTTGTTCTAAACGGGGTCAAAGCAAACAAATACGCATTTATTTATTATTTACGTAAAACAAAGGAAATGCAATTGTAGGCCTAGATACTGGGAGGCAGAAGGAAGCATCATAAAATGTATATATTCCTGCTCAGCAAATGCTCAAATATGGATAGCTCGTCTTGTTTTTTTCTATAATCGATAAATATAGTTTTTTTGAGCATATCTCAGAAACTATAAGAGCTAGGGCCACCAAATTTTGGTCCAGATTTCGCTCTATATATGAAAAAGTCTGTAAAAATGCAATTCAAATACTACGGACTTATTCACGATTCTGTTTATGACAGCGTTCAGGGTATTCCCTCCCGACTAGAGCTTCCACTTGTTTTTTTTTTATTTTTTTTGCACCCCAAAAATTACGTGGTAAGCCGAAGTGACTAGAAATCTGTTTAACTTACGTGATATTTAAATTGAGAATTAAAATCTTTGTCGTTAGCGCGAATTCGGCGTTCATTATCTGCAATAGAGAAAGTTGCAAGTGAGTAAATTGTTGGACATGAGCAAAGTCTTAAGAACAACTGGTTTGGCCAGATTTGTAAGCTTAATTGAAAAACAGGTGTTTAAGCCCGCAAAAGTTGCAAGTTAATTTGGGCTTAGGCCTAGGCCTGAGTGGCTGCCCCCGCCCGTTTACCCGAGAAGTAGTACGAGCTGCGCCGACGTCGCAGCTGCGATAAACGGCGCAGATTGCGCGCTGATGCGGATGCTGATGCCGACAGCTGCGGCTGCTGCTGCGGCTGCTGCTGGTCGAGGTCGCCGCTCTGGCTGCGACTGCGCCGCCGGCTGGGCAGGCTGTCCGGCGCACTGCGTCGCCAGCTGGCGAAGCGCTGCAGCATCGAGAGGCGCGGCTTCGCCTGCAGCTCCGACTGCTGCTGCTGCGGCTCCGGCTGCTGCCGCTGCGGCTGCTCCTTGTACTGCTGCTCCACATCGATGGCGGTCGCGGCCTCATTGGCCAGGCTGTAGAAGCTGTCGCCCAGGTTGCTCGACGTTGTCGTTGTCGTTGTAGTTGCCTTCGCGACCGCCGCCGGGGGCGAGGCGATGGTCAGCGTGGAGTTGCCAATGTTCATCGTCTCCGGCTGGGCCAGACGCACCTGCTGCTCCTGCTCCAGCTCCAGCTCCAGCTCCAGCTCCTGCTCGTGCTCCAGCGCCAGCTGCATCTGCTCCTCCTCGCAGCGCAGTCGCGACCGCCGCGATTTCCGCGCGAAGTGAAACCAGCGCGTGCGTCGCGTCGCGGCTGCTGCCTGAGGCAGCTGCAGCTGCAACTGCACCTGGCCCGGCTCCTTGGGCTCAATGGCGGCCGGGCCTGGGGCCGTGCCCAGCACGTCCAGCTCCAGTGTGTCCGGCCGCTGGCGCGGATTACGCCCCGTCTCGTTGCATCTCCGGGCGCCGGGCATGACTTCAGGCTCCTCCCACTCCTACTGGCACCCAGCTGCGCTGAACGGGCGCTGTCCGAGCATCATTTCCAGCTGCACCGAACCAAAAATATATCAAATAACCGCGAGGAAGCTCTTCGTCGTCGTCGTCGTCGTTATCCTCGTGCCGCGCAAGAAATTTAGATGCATCTGAGAAGCAACTGCCGAGCAGCTTCTGATCAGCGTTGAGCATCAAATAAACAGGAGTTAAGGCCTCTTGGATATAGCCTGTCGAGAGTGCCCTACTAGGGGATACCCTGAACCCACGAAATATTCCTGAGCAACGTATGCCTAACAATAATATACTTAACCAAACCATGATAAATATAGATAAAAACGAAATGTTAGGCGCGGTCGGAGTTACCTCCTTCTACATTTGCACAAAACCAATATACCCCTTTCACCCATTTTCAGGGCATCTAGAACTAAAATTCTCTACCAACTATTCTACTTTACACATCTTTTGAATCATAATAATCATTTAATCGGGTGACAAACAAAGAATTTAAAATACAATTTGCCCCATGATTGTTCGTGGCAAGCGTTTAACAGGCACCTGTCATCACCGATGGAATCGCGTGCCACAGACAACAAACCACCTACTAACCTAACCATGCTAATGGCAACAACAATGGCAATAACGGCAACAACAACTATGACAACAACGATGCGAGACAAACAGCTGTGCAGCGCCACAAATGGTTCTCATCGGTTTGTTGGCCAGCTGGGCGCACGTGGCGTATGCGTAATAAATAAACACACACGTTTCGCCTTTGATTCGGGTTTCGGCTTGTGGCAGTAGTACTGTGAGCACTGGCTAAAACGAAAACTAGCAAGCAGGCAAATACTCGTTCACAGCAGTTATTATTCTTAATTTGGAAAAATGTAGAATTTTTATATTTCGTAGGGACGGGGCAGCTTTCGAGTAAGATACATATATTCCAATCTTGGTTTTCATTCAATTAAATTCCAAATTAATTTACAGGTAATATCACTTGGAATGGATTCAATTGCAGACTGGAATTAAGTTAAAACTAAAGTATGTTTCAAACATTTCACTCTGAAGTTTCATTTTTGGCTTAAACGAAATATTAAAAAATTAAATTCGATTATTTCACTCACAACTTTAATTCCTTTTTAGTATTTCAAAGAATTTGTTTTATTTTAATACCTATTTTGGTTTTAACTTGAGCTCGTTTTGGTTTCATATATACCCTGTATATATTCCTTTCAATAGAAATAATAATTAGAGGATTCCTGCTTCTAAGGTTACATATTTCAGAGGGTTCCTGCAAAGGGAGAATCCTCCGTAAAGGGGGCCCACTGTAGCTGCCAGTTTCGATGTCTGTCTGTTGGTCTGTTGCTGGTCGTTTCATTAATTTATTATAACTGTGAACAACGACAAGGAAAACAGGCACGAAAAAAACGAAAATCTGCTCAAAATATTTGAAATTCTCGATGCAGGCATAAATTTCGTGCTTGGTGCACAAAAGAAAAAAAAAAACGCGAGTGCCCGACTAGCAGATACTTGCTAATACATATATATTAGAGGTATGCTGAAACGTGTGCTGACATTAAAATTATTCCAAGTATTGTTTGTAAATAATGCTCATCAGGAATATATGTATAAACATACTTTATGGAGTCGGGGATGCCACAAAACCAATATACCCTTTTTTACTAAATTCTTTGAAATTGAACGGGGTAGAAAAACAACGTCAAATTTGAGTTTATTTAAATGCATGTATATGTAGATTTTCCTAGTAGACGCTGTTCTTTGATTACCATTGGCCGTGATTATTCAAAAGTATGTTATTTGGGCCAAGTTGAGATGGCAAATTTAAGAGCAATTGGGCCCTGTAAACTGTAAAACTAGGAGAACTGACGTTCTTTAATTTATTTAAATTTTACAGGTATTTTAGGGTATTTTCGCCAATGTCACTTTTATGATCTCTTAGATGTGCTGATGGGGATTGAAATACATTAGTATAATTAAATTAATTTCCATTCTGCTAGCTGTTTTGTTTTTTTTTTTTTATAAACGTCAACAAATATTTTTTTGGCTGCAGGGTAAGTAAACAACAAGTGGAAACGGCAAATGAATTTCGCTTTGCAGCTTAAGGGCGAAGGAGGCTAAGTAACGGTTGTGGCAACGGAGCAACAGGTAACAGGCCAGGGCCAAGAAAAGTTTGTCCTTTGGCTGCATTGCTGCAGCTGGGAAGTGCGCCTGTGTGGCAGGTGTCAACTATCGCAGGAGTGAAGTTTCCACAGGGTAATCATTAGCAACAGCAGCACTGCTGTTGTTGTTGTTGTCAATGCTTTAAGTTCAGCTCGTGCGCTCTCTCACAAAGTGCTCTCTCGTGCTCTCGCACGGCTCAAGTGTTCATTCGTTTTCTTTGTAGTCCCAAGTCAGCTGCGTGAGAGACGCGAGAGCGTAAAATGAACTGCCGGCAAGGCTGCTCTATTGCACCTACATATGTACATACATGTGTGTGTGTGTCTGTGTGTGTGTGTGCGCCCTCCCTGCGCCCTTTAATATGTCATGAGTCACGCATGTGAGCGTTGCTCCTTGCGCCCTGCCCCTCGCATTTGTTTTTCTCTTCTCTCACCAGCCATTTGTACGTTGTCGCATGCGTCACCATGGCGAAGCATAAAGTGGGCCAGCCGACAAATTTTTAACCAAGTGGAGGAAGACCAAGAAAATGTGTAAGAAGAAAAAAGCACACTCAAGAGCAGACGAATCGATGAGGGCTCAATAATAATTATGCTGAGGCAGCAGCAGCAAAATAAAAGCAACAAACACTTGGCACACATTTGTGGCGCGCGCGTTGGGTGTGTGTGTGTGTGTGTGTGCCAGGTGCCAAATGGCAGATGTCAGTGCATCATTCGCAGCAACAGAGGCGACAACAACGACGGCGACGATGTGAATAACAGCACTAATAACAAGCGAAACAACAAATGTTTGTTGTTGTCGAATTTTCGATATACGCTATTTCCGTACATTTTTAGCACATTTCCTATTGCACTTGCACTTGCACTTGTTCTTGGTTGTTGCTATTATTTCTAGTCTTTCTTGTTGTTGTTGCTGCTGCGTGTTTGACACAGCTTTTATTTATTTGTTGTTTTGTGTTTTGGTTTTTGTTTTTTGTTGTTTGTTTTTTGTTCGTCGTCGACTCGCTATCGGTTTTCGCACGCAATTATATCATAAAAGTGCACAGCATTCGGTGCAATTGAAAACATTTTTGGCAAAAAACAAAAAAATAATAATAAAGAAACAACAACAACGACGAGAAATGCCAGAATAAAACGCGAAAACGAGCGCTGACCAAACAAACGGTAAACAGCAAACGGGCAACTGCCAAGCGAACTGCAAAAACGAAACGAAGCAACGCCAGCGACGACGACGACGCAGCTGCGACGCTGACGCAATGGCAACCAAGCAACCGAGCACACACCGACACCGACACCGACGCCGACACCGACGCGACGCGTCGGCCACAGCCTAGCAACGCCGTCAAAGACTCGCGAGAGCCAACGCACACAACGAAGACACAGCTGACGCTGACGCCGACGCCGACGCTGACGTCGACGCCATTGGCAGGACAACGCCATCAATGGACGGCCGGAATTCACTAATGAAAACCAAGAAAGAGCAGTTACCCTCGGGGCGGTCGAGAATTGAATACCCTACAGAAGGATGTACATGCATAGGCATGTATGTTTGTACGCCCTCCAATTAATAATTGTTTTTATACCCTCAACCCATTGACAGTGGGTAAAACAGGGTATAATGGCTTTGTGCAAACGTATGTAACAGGCGGAAGGAGGCATCTCCGACAATAGTCGAGTCTATCTAGCTGTGTCCGTCTGTATGAACGCGGAGACTACAAAAGCTAGTAAGCTGAACAGGGAACTTTTGAAGTTCGTGTATACCCCATAGATGAATAGGAATTCTTCTTACTCTATGGTGTATACCATACGCAGATCAAGTTTATTTCAAATCATCGATAGCTCCTCTCGTTTTCTTATTTTTTCTTATCGATAGTTAACGGTTTTTTGTCCGTCTGTCCGTGTGAACGCAACTTTTTGTACTCGTTTCAGACAAAATGTTAAGATTTTTGCCACGCCCACTGGGAGGCTGGCACATCGATAATATGACGATCGGAAATCGATAAAAGATGAATATCTCCCCCAAAGATTGCGACCAGGATGTCCTAGCAGCTTTATAGCATAGTGGGCATTTGAGTGAGCTGCCTGGACCAACGGATCAATGCCAAATTTAATAAAAATAGTTTCAAACTGCTTGCAAAATAAATATATAGTATATATTATGGGGTCGCGGATATCTTCTTCTATGCGTCTCACGCTTTGCGACAAAAAACTAATACCCACTGAAGCCTAAAGGTAAAGTCATAGAGTAATAAGAATAAAGAGCGGCACTACGACCTTTTATTACAGTTATTTGCTTGGCGAACGTAAAGTGAGGTAAGGTGTGGCGAATGAATACGGCAAAAGACGGAGAGCAGACTTGGACAAAGCGCAGATCTCACTATTGAGCAGCCGCCTTGACTATGTGATGAAGCTTGCAACGCCAGATATGGTTTATCATTTATTATTATTTAAATTGTATGCTTGAACAATTGAAGCTAAGTTTAAAGTTTTTATCAGTATTGTTTTTACTTAAAGTTCTCAATTGATATTCTGCATTAAATATACAAATCAAACGACGGCGAAATGCTCTGTTTACAGACCAATAAATCCTTTAAAAAAAAGTCCAAAACACTTGAATGAGGATTATTTTAATTTTATCATTATTTTATTTTTATCATTAGTAGTATCCTTCTAAATTTGCTAACTCTAGCTTTAAAGCTAAGGGGGATGTCGAAAAGGGAGGGAGATATTGGAGATATCCGTAATCGTAAAAATCATATACTTGAATGCCGATTTGAGCATAACATGTGTAGAATTATCATGATTTTAAAGCTAGAGACACAAAACTTGGTAGGTTTATTGCTGGTGACCTGCCCAAAAGATTGCGATCGTTGGCGTACCGGCAACGCCCACTAGAACGGCCCCCAGTCCCACGCCAACACGAATCGCGAATGCCTATATCTACCACGGTTTTAGAGCTAGAGGCTCCAAATTGTAACGGTAGATTATTGGTCACCCGCTTTAACGATCGTTAAAAAAATGTTGGGAGACCTCCTCTTAAGATCGAGCCGAAAAAAGTTGGCCACGCCCCCCTCCGCCCTTACGAAATATCGTATAAAAATTATGTATTTTTCCAAAATAACCATAACAATTACCGTGTACGAAGTAACGAGTATTACGCAGTCGGTTACGCCCGACTTGTTTTTTTTTTCACAAGAGGCAAGAAATTGTTTGAATTCTTTTGAGAATATAAATTTTGATGGAAAGGAATAAATGAGGTTTCACCTTGTAGCTGGTGAGGGTATTCAGAAGTCGTCTTTGTATAAATTTAATATTGTCACGTTTGTCAAGCGTAAAAGTGAGCAAAGCTTTGAGCGAATGTTCGAAGGCAGTTGGACGCCACGCTGCGAATTAGAGAGAGCGACAGAGAGAGAGAGAGAGAGAGAGAGAGGGCGAGAGTGAGAGTAAGCGCCAAGAGAGTGAGCACGTAAAAAGACAACGTTTAAAAGCGAAAGGCGAAAAGAAAAGTGAGCGCGCGACTCTCGAGCGAATTGCGGCAAGCTGTGTGTGTGTGTGTGTGTGTGTGTGTGTGTGTGTGTGTTCGTGTTTTCGGCGAAGAGGGTGGCTAGGAGATGGGCACCAACATGAATAGACAGAAGATATATGTACGTGTGAGTACATTTGTAACGCAATGTTAGCGGGGGGTCGCCTTCCTTCTTATCCATTGTTTCTGTAATTACAGGCCCATTGGGGTTAGCGACAGACGCTCGAAGCGAAGGTAAATAACTACACACTGTGCAAAGTACGCCCACTTTCTCTGCTCACCCATCAATCATTTCAGCAATTTGCAAATACACACACATACACACACACACACACACTCGCTGTTCTTTCCATCTTTGATTCGAAAACAATCGGCACTTATTGAAGCGCATACGAATCGAAGAAGCGACCGATTTGAAACTCATCAATGCAAAATTGAAACGATTCGAATGAAATTGATTCGATTTGTGAAACGGCCCAAATTGTGCGTCGTTTGGCGAAAGTGTGCGAGTGTGTGCGCAACAGGTGCGCGTATATTGCGCATACGTCGCGTTGGCCGCCAGCGAAATTGCCAACGCCAGAGCACCCAACAATGGCCCAAAGATACGCATCATTGCCGCCCCATAATGTAGCAAAAATCTTGTACATTAGCCCCATGTGGCAATCAACTCAAGTAAATGACTTTCAACGTGCTCTCATCCCAAAAAAAAAAACAATTAATGTAAGAGCTTTGCACAAAAAGTAACAACAACAACAACGACAGCAGAAAAGTAAAAACTACTGGCGAAACTACAGAAAACATCAACAAACGACGGCAGCAACAACAACAGCGGCACAAATCATGACCCAATAAAGTACACAAAACGGAAATGATTCCATTAAGTTGAAACACTTTTCGCTGCTGTTGTTGTTGTTGTTGTCGCTGGCATTTCATTGAAGCGCACATTTCATTCATTCATTCATTCATTCGTACAAACGGCAAATGGAGCGCGTAATAAGTTGACAAATTGTGGAGAATTCTGATTTTTGGTATCTATATTTGTTCTGGTTTTTTTGCGCTCCCCTGCCAGGGTCAAGGTGTTTTCGTATCTAAGCCCAAAAGGCACCCACACACACACACACACACACACACACACACACACACACACATGCGATGGGATGATTGGAGCCAGCAGTCATAATCGTGTCAGGGTCAGCTGACCACGTGTTGGGGCTCTGGCTGGGGGCTTCCAATCGCCAAGAACTGGGCCAATGCCAAACAACAAACATAACTAATAATAATACTATAATGGCAACTGTTCACTTTTCCCCTGTTGGCCTGTCCACGAATCAGGACACATCTGATAGCCACTACCACAGTCTGAACATGTTTGCGTAATTTAATCTAACTGGTAATCAGCTTCGAGCCAAAAGATGTCAAACCTTGGATCGACATTTGCATTAACTGACTTTTTCCATAGCTCGTTTGACGTTTTTGCAAAAAGGCATTCAATGGGTATAGCAAAGGTACACCCAATGGCAAGTAAGTCCACAAAATTCTCTTTTTACCTGACTTCAAATCACGTACAAGAATTTTCTCTTTTTACACCAATTGTTTTAAAGATTTTATCACTCCTCACAAACTATACTAATTAACTATTTTTGAAATTTAAATTTGTAATGGCATCTTACAGGGTACTTTATATTGGCTTAGCATGAAATCAAACGCAATTTTGTATACCTAATTTCACTCTAAGTCTTAATTAACAAAGAGAATAAATAATAGAGAAATAATTTAGCCGCGACGTTGATCATGAATAAAATTTTGTTATGTTTATATTAGAATACATTTTTTCATATTAAAGTTTTTCGATATTATTTTTTTTTTGATTAAATAATAATTTAGTTTTCATAATATATATAAAAAAGACCGGCAAATAAATTCTCAAGTGAAGTCTAGCAAGAATTTAATATTGTAGTTTTCAGTTGATTTTTTCAGTCTGCAATCAATTTACTATTTTTCCGCTTAGCCAATATCTTTTTTACACCTAGTGTTTGGGAATGTATCTATCGGGATAAAAGAGAACTAGGCGTATATACATAAATACTCTTGATCAGGAGCTAAATCTGTTCTGAGAAAGAAACAATAACATTTTAGCAACGAGTTGAAAATTGATTACATTCACATTTAATCATATATTTACCTAAAAAAGAAAGCTGCATTCTAGTTGCAACCACTCGTGGCCACGTGGAAAAACTGTATGCAATTAAATATTCATTATGACCTTTGATTTGACATGAGGTGTGCCTGGCAGCTAAAAAAACCCATTTGATTACTGTCAACATGACTCAGACTATCACTACATACTTATTAGCAGATTTGTAAGTCGATACGAAAGATTCGGATAACTTTTAATCTAACTCGGGTATACACGAGTAAATATTTCAAGATACAAGAGCTTAGCTTAAATGGCGGCAATAATAATTGCTTTAGCACGGACAGACGGACACTGCACAAACCCAATATACTCTTTTCACTTCCAAAATTTCTATTAGTTTTGGCTTAAACCACTGAGCATAAAAGGGCAATCCTTTTTGTCGATTTGACGACGGAATTTAAATCAAATCGAAGATCTATTTGAATACCAATTAAAGTTTGTTCTCAAAACTGTTTAATTTTTGTGCATTGGATTTAATGCCAACTGCGCCTTTAAAACCAAATTGAAACTCTTTATATTTACTCAGAACTTGAATTCCAATTTATGCTTCAAATAAATTCCCTTCGCAATTGTTTTATATAAACACCAAAATTTAAATTGTAAATACATTTTTATACTCGTTCAAAGAGTATGTTGGGTTTGTTCAATGTCCGTCTTTCCGTCCCTCCGTCGGAGACTTAAACCTTGGAATATTTACTCGTGTCTACCCGCGTCAGAATGTTGACAAGTAAAGCTCTTAGATCTGTAGCTCCCATACTGAACCGATTTTTCTGCATTTAAAATAGGTGCATTTTTGAAAATAAATTTTTTTAAGCTTTTTGGGAATAAAAAAACTACTCATATTCGACCTTTTTTTTTTAATTTAGAAATGTAAATTTATATTCTTATTAGCTGTCACAATTAGATTAAAAATAACAAACATTAAAACTGAAACTTTGACAAAATTGAATCGATTTTGATGTTTGATGCCATTTCGATCATGATTTGTTATCTTTATTGCATTCAAAATATCTGCACTATCGGAAATAAAAAGCACCTTCTCTGAACATCGCGCAAATAACCCCCGCATAAATAAATAATATTAAATTTTTAGCTGCAGTACCTAATTGGAAATGAAGTATTTGTTGTGCTGTAGGTCCTGGGTCCTGGGTCCTGGGTCCTGTATTGAAATCGGCCCAGATTCCCATATGCAAAGCTTTTTTTTAAATTTGTTATGTGTTGGTTTTAGTTGCTATTACAGTGTGCACGCGCTTTCTTGTTTTCAGACAAGAATATATGTATATATTCTAATATATATAAGATGCTTAGAGACTCGAGTATGCTTACCTTTGGCTAATTGCGGTTGAGTTTTTGTGCCCATTATGAGAGATGCTCAGCGATATGTTGAGTTCGTTGGTATATTGTTGCTATCCCGCTCTCCGCTCCCGTTGCTGATCCTTCTCTCTCCCTTTAGGCTGCTGGGGCTGTGCAGCCCGGTGGTCTCGATTTCAATGGGGCCGCTGCAGCTCGGCCGCTTGGCTGCCCGCTGTTTGTAGCCGAGGTGCTGTTGCTCGGTGCCGTTGCCGTTTCCGTTTCCGCTGCGCTACTCGCTGGAATTGTGCTCGCTGCTTTGGTACTCGCTGTTGTTCTGCTTGCTGTTGTTGTTGGGCAGGCGTTAAACTCCATGTGTTGGCCTTGCCGTGCCGCCGTCAGCTGTGAAAATAGCCAAAGGATACTCAGATGAATCAGGGTCTGGCCCAAAAAAAAAAAAAAAAAAAAAAAAAAAAGACAAGCCAAAAAAGAACATGTTTCGCTTCGGTACCTTTAACTGAATAATTCAGTTGCGGTGTAAGCTAGGCGTGCTGGTAAATAAAGCAGCTGTCGGCACACGCCATGCGATATATGTAAAAGATATGACTATTTGATATCGGTTCGATTTGGTTTTTATTGCCGTGCACTTGACATGTGAACAGCTTTCCACCGGCTCAAAACTTTCAATGACCGACGATATTGAAATGTTTAAATGTTTTATGCCTCCGCTAGTTAATTGTCACACGGTTCTGATTTCAGCTACATTTCTATTTCGTTTCATGGCTGAGAATCGAGGCAGTAGGTAAATAAATCCCTTGCCTGTTTACGCGACCCGACTGTCCGGCTCAATAACAAAGTTGTCTCAAATGGCGTGTGACTATCACCAGGTGACCCGCTGGGCTCTAAATTTGCTAATTCACTTTCGCAAACATTTTACGCAAACTCACGTCTGCAGCTCTTGGCAGGGGGCACACTGCGAATACGTAATTATTTCGACCCCACCCATGCATTAAGGTTCCTAAAACAACTGCTTATAATTATATAATTGCAATAATTGAATCACGTAAGTATAGTTAGTACTATATACCAATTTGTTCAGGATTGACCTTGACCTTGTCCTTGTCTTGAAAGTACACCTATGAAAATTTGACGGGATCAGTTTTATTTCTAGCAGATCGAAGCGTCAGCAGCGCCACCTACCAGTCATTTTTTGGTGTGACCAAATTTAAATTAAGTTAATCAACATGCATTTTTCATAATCCTTAAAAACTGAATACAAATATAAAGAATAAATAATATTTTATATAAAATTTTATTTGGTGACTCTTTAAAACTGAGACAGACATAAAGATTTTCGCTCTTCACTCGAATATGTATAGAAAAAGTTAAATTTAAGTTGCTGGCAACGTATTAACTGGCAGTTAGTTAAACACGAAATCGAGGAAGCCAAAACGGATACTTCGGGCTGATAAATTGATGTGCAATTTGGTTAATCGCCAGTTTAATTAGGCAGTGGGAAAACGGGCTTACAGCACAGTGTGCGCTAACTACAAAGTCCAACACGGCAACAATAAAACACAAGTGTCATTACTGTAACGCAAATCGAAGGCAGTCAAACTTGACAAATGGGCGCGGGTGTGAGTGCGAGTGCGAGTGTGAGTGTGTGCGTGCCGGATATGGTAATAGGCCTGTGCGTAGGCAAGGCTTCTGAGTTCGGGTCGGAGTTGGGGCTGGGGAGCACTGCGTTTTCTCCAAATGCTCGCGCAATATTTCATAATTTATTTGCAAAGCGTACACAATACCTGATGGAGAATTAATAATGGCAACAACAACAAAACAAATACTGTGCGTATTGAAGGTAAAACAGATTGAAGCGATTAAACGATTAGCCGATTAGTAATACCTTTATGAAACTCGCATGTGGTCGAAACACCCGCCAGCCAAGCTAATGAATGGCAACCTGACGGCCAACCAAAGAGACAGAGCGAGAGAGAGAGAGAGAGGAGAGAGCGATAGACAAAGTAAATCAAAACAATGCAGAGGAAGAGAGCAAACAAATGTATCTAAATATTGCGGCATCGAAATCGAGATTGTCGCGAGTGCAAGCGCACCGAAACAGCCAGATGCCAGATAGAGAGAACGAGAAAATGTGAAATCTCGCATATCCGAATTGTGAATACTCTGTATTTTCTGGAATAAAGCGGTTTTGACCAAACGTGGTTTGGGATCAAGGCTGCTAGTCGCTTTTGAACCGGAAGATCCAATATTTTTAAAATCACCAACCCACATATTCAGCCAAACCTTTGCTCTTTTTTTTATTTTACCTCACAAAAAATACAAATCCTATAAATAAAATTATTTTCATTTCAGATTTGAAATAATGCGACGAACGAAGGTTTAAGCCTGAAGGCGAACCATTTTATTTACACGCGTTCACGAAGTGGAAAGAGTATATTGGGTTTGTGCAATGTCCGTCTTGCTGTACGTTCGTCTGATTGAAGCTAGAGACTTCAAACTTCTCACTTCAATTTAATCAATATATCTAAAAGTGTCGCCACCTAGCGGTAGACAGCTGAATTATAATTTTGAAATCACTCAATCTTAGCATATTTTTGTGTGCATAATTATAAACTTAATTATAATTATGTAAAATAAAGTTATAAGTTACTTTGAAAATAAAAAATTTTAAAAAAAGATTTCTCGAAAACAGTTATTTTTAGAATTTATTTAATAAAATAAGAAAGTTTTCTTTACTATATGGCTACGTTTGTCATATTTCAGATATTTTAATGTCTTAAATGCGGGATCATTCGATCATCGTTAACGTTACTACGCTCCAATAGAACGTGGAATCTTTCTTCAGACGGTCTTTGTAAATAGATGTGCGGTGAGTAAGCACGGCTTAAAAAAAAACTCAAAAGACCAAAAGACAAAAACAAAGCAAAAACACAAAGCTACGAATGAAACACTATGCAAATAAATGTAGTATGTCTGTATGTATGGGTTTAGGGTACAAACACACAGAGAGATCGTCAAACTGATTGAGAGCCAAAGTCTATTGTGGGTCAGCTAGAAACGTCACATGAAACGCGTTACATATGTTTTTTTTGGCAGTGAACAACAACGTTAAGATACACTGGAAAATACACTTTGTTACTTGTTACGAACTGTGAAAAACAGATGTGATGGGAGCTCAAATATCACAGTACGTTTTGACCCGTTTTTTCTTTTCGGTAAGTATATCGATCTCTGTAAAAAACCATAGCGAGTTATCGTTTTAGGGCATATAATGAATTTATCCAATTTTAAGACTGATCAGACATGTGTTCCTCTGCCTGTTATAGGTACAGGGTATATGCAATAAAAACCTTTTCAACTTCATTATAGTTTTTTTATTTATTCAAATTGTAATTATCAATTATAAAAAATAAATGTAAAATATAGTATAAATACTATAAACATTAAAAAAAAAAAAAAATGTTTACATATTGAAAAAAAATTACAATTACCTATGGGATCGGAAGGCTGGTTTTAAGGTATGTTGGGTATGTAGTATATGCCCGCTGTTGAATATGGTGTATTTGCAAGGGTATTGAAACGTCGGTCCGCTGTCGATAGCGGATTTGTCTTTAGTATTGTTGAGCTACCAGTGGCAAATTATAGCCAAGCCATCCAGTGGAAAAGATGTAAGTTCCGTTGCCCTGCTTGCCGGATAATTATGGTATCGGGTGTATTAGGATCTGCATGTGGAGTTTTTGGAGTTGCGCGTCGATCTCTAAGTGCCGGAGGGCATTATGCGATTATAATAAATACGCAAGCCGGCGCAAGTAATCGGCGGCTATTTGTGGCTATTATTTACAGGCACAAGCTAAAGCTGCACGATTATAGGCTTTTCCATATACTGAATGCCTGAACATCGCTGGGCTAATTAACCTCAGCCTAGGCCCGCGCAGAGGGTATAATTATAATTATGGCTCTCGATCTGAGATATATTGCTTGTACCTGTTTTAGCATTTTGGAGGTGTGCACCTACTAGAATATTTTGTTTAAAACATTCTATTATTAAATCCTTATTTTTGGCCTAATGAGCTTCGCTATGCCACCAGTTACCATATTTGATGTAATTTATGTGTCATGTCGCACGCGTCGTATACGTTATTTGGGAATGAGAAAACCTGAATTTTATAGTTCGTCATCAGGCTGTCGGCAACAGTTTTAAGCATGAGTTGTCCGGCTCGAATTGTCAGTAATCTCCGGGTCGAAGGCCACCGTAGGCGTTGCTATTTGGGATTTGGGTTAATAGAGGGTAAAACCCATACCTTATGACAGCAATAAATAGAAAGCTTTAAAGCAGAGGCACGGACAGAACTGAGCGCAGGTTGCGCATTAACAAAATTCATTAAACTCAACATTTTAAGTTTAAAAGTGTTTCTTACAAAATTACACAACATTTAAACTAAAATCACGTCAATCCATATTTTGGCATGAAATGAAATTCAATTTAAGTTCTTGCTTCAACATTGTTCACATTAACATTTAGTTTGACTGTATCTTGGTCGATTTTTATTGACAGATTTAAGTTGACAACTATTTCAGATTCATTCTACATTTAAAACAAACGCATCATTAGAATTACGTTTTTTTGATTTTTTTTACTACCGATCCTGGTTGTCAAAATTAGTATAAAAACCCTTTTTTTTGCGTACCCCAATGTCATCCTTCGTCCTATTTGGAAAATGCATTGAAAATCTTCTGAACACAGACAATATTCACAATTAAATTAGTTTTGTTGCTGAGTTAATTTATAATGTAAATTAAAAAAAAAAATACATGTAAATACAGATATTATTCCATTAACTTGAGAAATTGAGATCACAACAAACAATAAAAACCTGAAAGGGTTTGAAAAAAGAATACTCCAACGTGCATTCATTGTTTCGACGCATTTTGACGGTCTAGGGTTAAAACGGATGATAGCATTTTGGTTATGGTCTATTCTCTAGATTGATTTTGGATTTTTATCCGTGCATATCGGTTACACCCGATTGCAGCCTTCGTATGCCAGAATGAATAGCAATTAAGCAGGCAAATCGAACAAGACATGTTTTCTCATGAATCCCCTGAGCGGGGTTTGTTAGCACGGTAACAGTGAACACTCGTTGTGCTCGCCTAGGGGCGTGTTTTCTGAATGTGCACTTATTCATATAAACATATATATGCACATGGAAGCTGTAGAATGAATGGAATTGAATGGCGCCTCAATTTCAATTGATCTGACGCAATTAGTGCACCCGATATGCCCACACCGAGCCCCGCCCACCGCCCACCGCCCACTGTCCGCTCACGTGCGAATTAATCACAGACTGAGAGTCGCAGCCATCGAAGCGTTTAGTGCCCAGCGCCCCATAAAACTCGCATAAATTATTCAGCGCACATTTCGCCTCAAATGCCAAGCTAAGAATTTTGTCGAATCAGATGCAAATGGAAATGGAAATGGAAATGCAAATGGAAATGGAAATGTGCAGCGAAGGTCAATGTTTCCCGCTCGTCCCATATCGGAACATCGGCTCAGGCGTCCGGCGTGAACGGGATTTAATTGCCAATGGACTGAAATTAGCGGTAAGTAAGCACAATTGTCTATCCGAGTTAAATCAATATGTACTAAAGATACACATCTATCACCGCCCACAAAAAGGGCTAATAAAAGTGCGCAACTGGCAGTCGTAGACATTTCTATACCCTCACTCAGCTTGCACAGCATTTCGGCTGAATTCATTCAATTTGAAATAATGGCTGCAATTAAAAATTCATTTATTTTCAGATCTTATTATTAAATGGGAATTAATAGGAAAAGCAGGTTGACGACGTCAAAACTCTATAAGTAAAAATAGAGATAGAGATAGAGATCGATCTAGACATCGCAAAGGTGGTCTCGTTTTCTTTTTTTTTTTTTTTTTTTTTTTTTGTTTTATAGTGCCCAACACTGTTTAAGCTGCGGGCTGGTGCTTAAATTAATTCGGATTCTAGTTCACATACTTAGCAATGTTAACTTTGTCGGGGACCCTCGACCCTTTGCTGTTTGCATTTAAAATTGGGAGGCCGGAGGGGGTTTTGGATAGCCCCAGCTCCACACCCCGGTGGAAGCCACAGCCAATCAGCGGCGTCTTTAATTGGTTTGCTATTTCAATTGGTCGCTGATTGACGCTTAAATTAATCTTGTTCGGGACGACAAGCTGAATGGATATGTTCGTATCTGTCCGTCGATCCCAATGATTTAAATCGAAGTTCATATATCACGTTTATTTCCCATTCCCGATAACTTGGCCCTCAAATTGCATTTTCTTGGGGAGAACTCGCAGAAGAATACCCAATTTTAAATCTAAAATTCAAGTGCTTATATGAAATATTTTAGATGTTCGGCAGTTGATAAATAAATAAATACCTAAATTAGGGCTGTTTGGTTAGCCCTATTTATTGGCAGGGTATTTGGAAGCAGTTAACTGTCTGGCTGTTGGCTAGGTGCGCGTATTACTTTCCATTTCTGGCAATTACACAGCAATTAATATTTACTGAAATTGCTGCGCCCTCGTCAAGTGTGGAGAAAAAGCCACATGAGAAACGCTTCGGCGATGGTAATTATCATGGAAAAGTCTTTCAAACAAATACACACTCGCACACACACACACAGACAGACACATGTACACTGCATTCCCGATTTGTAGGTTTTTATGAGTGTGCGGCATTAAAAATGGATGAGTATTGAAAAAAATAAAGCACTGTGGCACGTGGGTAAATGGTGGATAACAAACGGTGCAGCACGCACAGGTGCGTTAGCCACTTAGCCCACGACTGGCGGCCAAGGTGTCCGCGGAGCCAGCAACTTGTTGAGCCTGCCAGGTGAAGGTGCAAGGTGAGAAGTAGATGTGAAAAGTGGGCCAATTGCCGTCCCCCTCGCCCCCGTCCCCGCGAAAATGATTGTCTGATGATTTCAAATTGGGGTTTTCAGCTGCGCGATGCGTGTCAGCGATTGCGTGCTAGGCGGGACTGAGGATGAGGGTGCCCGCAATCTCCTTCAATTCCCTCGGGACACACGACAAGCGATCCACAGTAGCTGATAACAAAAGGATGTTTCCATGGGGAAACGCCAGCCACATACAAAAAGGGCAAAAACCAAACAAAAATGCCGATGCGAAGGCAATAAAACGAAACGTATAAAAGCCATCAGAAACCATGTCGAGCCTGCTCGACTAGCAGATGCCCTGCACGCTAGAAAATAGACAAGCAGGCAAAGTGGCTTTAAAACTGTAACAAAGACTTTGCAAAATTAGAGTTAGAGACAGGACTTTCTTTAGTTTAACATATTTAATAGAGTAAAAAAAAAAGGGATATAAAATAAGTAGACCTTCATCTATTAAAAAAATATATATTTAAAAAAATATATATATTTCTTTCTATATTAATCCGCAATATCATACACTTGCAGCCAATTTCCATGGGCACAGGATATGAAAACACCCACGCATACAACAAACACGTTAGCAATTTACCCCAAAAGGAGCCACTGTTTGCGCGCACAGTGGTGCAAGGTTGGCGGGGCAAAATAAAGTAAATTGTAAACAAATAATTTATATAAAATTAGGTGAAAGCCTGGCCAGAAATATATGAATATGTACTGTAGTTATTTCTATATTTCGATACTTTTAGTTTTTCATGAACCAAAGAGTCCTAACTCCAATCAAACTATATTTTTGATTTTTATATAATACTGCTAGGCGACACTTGCAAAAATTCTATGCACAATAATATTGGTTATTTTCAAATTAAATTACTTGAATGCAAGAAGGAGCTAAGAACCATAAAATAAAGTTTTTTTTCTCGTTAAATATATATTTAGTATTTGTCAAGAACTTTGGTGTTAATCGATGAGAAAATAAAAGGAAAATCAAGTTGTTGTCAAATTCGCCGCTTGACAATTAACGAGAATTTCGAGAGGAACACAACGAACTTCGCACCACTGTGCGCTGTCACGGCAATCCATTTGCGACATTGACAATGTCAACTTGGGTAATGTTTATTGTGAATGGCGGGCATCCATCGGTCTGCGGCCAACACTCCACGTCAAATTGGACACCGCCAGTTGACCACCATCATATTAATGGACACCGCACACACATGTGGACATGTCTCTGCACGTACACTCGGCGAAAAAGGCAGAGTGTTGCAAACGAAAACCAAATTCGCTTTTTTGAGAATGCTTTACATTCACATTCCTAAATAGAAGTCACCCAAAAAGTTCTCACTTTAGTTAGTTAATAAATTAGATAGTTAATAAATTCTTGTAAATAGTAATTTAATTTTAGAACAAAATGATATTTTGGTTTTTCCTTTTTCCTTTTTTTTCCAAGTGCATTGTATGTGTTTTGTTACATACATATTCGTGTGGGCGTAATCATAGCCGCAGTAAACATGTGTGTGTGTGTGTGTGTGTGTGTGTGTGTGTGTGTGTGTGTGTGTGTGTGTGTGTGTGTGTGTGTGTGTGTGTGTGTGTGTTGGTGCTCACTGCAATTGGAATTGCGGTAAATCAATTCGAGCATACCACTTTCATTCACATTGACATTCACGTTCACGTTCAACTATCGACAACATTTTCATGTTAAGGTTTTTTATATCCTGGAAAATCGGTAAAAGAGGGAATGCTGGTTTCGTGCAAGCGTTTGTAACAGCGAGTTGGAAGCTTCTTTGAGGCGAGTCGTCTCCGTGTCCGTCTGTCCGTCTGTGTGTCCGTATGTCCGTCTGCCTGTCCGTCTAAACTTGAAGTAAGCTTTTTTGTTAAGTTCAAATTGTTGAAAATTCTCGATAAACGATCCGATTTCTTAACATCTCAAAGGCACCAAATTTGCCAATTATCGATATATCGAAAATATCGGTTTACCCCAGAATTGTAAAGCCGAGTGGACCATCGACATTATTGCCAGGGTATACCGTAGTCGACTCCCGAGCGGAGCCCCCTTGGTCTATTTGTGCCAGTTATGCATGTTTGGGACAATGTTTTGGCCCGGCCGACGCCCACTTCGCAACTGCATTCGCTGCAAATTGCGATTAGGCAGTTCGTGCCGCACGTCAAAGGCCGGCGCCTCGTTTGATTGGCCCCGCGGCGGGGCCAGGGCCGTGGCCAGGGCCAGGGCCAGGGTCGGCCGTGGGATGTGCCGGTTAACCCGTTCGGCAATGTTGACTAATGCGATTTGCGGCAGGCAGACGGCAGACGGCCGCCGGCTAGCCAGTTAGCTCCAAGTGGCGCTGTTGGGCCGTTCGCACCATCAATTGGCCACTTGGTCAGTTGGCCACACGGCCAGCGGAGCATTTAGGTGCGCATTAGGAAAACACACACATACTCGGCACGGCGGCCGGCTGGGGCCCCGGACACGCTATGCTATGCCGCGGCAAGCCGGGACACGCCAGCAATAACTGTAATAATAACTGGCCACTCGTCAACGGCTCCACGGAGAGCACGGCGAGGCGAACGCCCACGGGCCAACCTCTCGACAGGTGTTCGATTTGCTACACCCTTGCCGGGCGGGAGCTCCACTTTCGTTAGCCAAATATATTTACAGCTGTGCAAATACTCTGTTTTCCTAACATTTCAAACATATTTTCGGATTTCACTTTTCGAAATTTTAATCAATAGCTTTCGACTGTATCGGGAAATGTGTAGGATTCTGAAAGGTTTTCTTTAGCTCCAAGTCAATAGCCCGACTAGAAGGTACCCTGTAGCCAGCCATTTCAATCCCTGCCGTTTTTATTCCAGACTTGAATTAGGTACAAAAACTCATTAAAGGAACTACTTGAAATAAGCACTCAATGTTTTCAATTACGTCTTTTGGTTAATTATAAAAAATTGTTCTTTCTTATACTTGATTGGAGTATTGTTTTATTGGATCAGAATCTACTATACTATACACTAAATAATCAGTTTTCATTTTTTGCTCGGCACAATTTGTTACTGAGACCAACGACATACTCGACGGACTCGTGCTTAAAAGGGTATTTCATACTCGAGACCCTGCGACAACAAAAACAGCGCTCTCATTTTGTTTTTTTTTTTGTGTTCTGTTTTTTGCCCGTTGGCCACGACATTGGCCCCCAGTCGGTGCCTCCGACTCCGATTCCGGCTCCGGCTCCGGCTCCGACCGAGGCGCGTTGGCTTTGGCGTGTTTCCGTGGCGTGCATTTGGCGCTGTCCTGCGCCTTGTGCCCGCTGTCCGATTGTTCAATTGTCCGATTGTCTGATTGTACGTTATTCGAGCCAGCTCCCTTACTTTCGCTTTGGGTTGGGGGCGGTTAGGACAATTTAACCGCCGCCGCCGCCGCGTGGGCAGCGGGGGGCAGCGGGGGGCAGCCTGTCTGGGCGCCGCCACTGCAGGTCCCGATTATCCCAGCTGTCTGGACTGTTGTCAATCAATGCCTCGCATTGTCTTTCCATCAATTGCGCATGAAACTGTAAACAATCGCAAGTCAAATGTGGCTAGAATTTCGACAGTTTTTTTTTTTTTTGTAGCCCAACCTTTTCTGTTACACGAAAACAGAATATTTTTCAATAATTAAAATGGCAATGAAAATTCTTAAATCTTGGTTAAAATCTACGCAATTCAACCATAAATGGAAATATTTTTTCTCTTAACCCCATAAATTTCAAAATTATTGTCAGCACGATTAAAATAGAAATTTTTCTATAATATGGCTAAATTTGTTTTAATTGCTTGAATAAAATGTTCATCGTAATACGTTTATTTATTCTAATATTTTGTTGAATTTTAGTCTATACTCTCCCATTTTCTCCTATTGTATTTTATATTTAGACTTGCAAATTAATATTTTTTTATCATTTGTGGTCACAAATAGTATTAAAAATAATATTAAAACAGATTCTGAAGATTCAGTTGTTTTGTAAAAAATCATGCCAAACTTGACAAAAATTTCGGATCCTCTAGATTAAAAATGCATTATATATATATTATTTTGGAATTTTCTAGTAAATTCTAGATTTGGATATTAAAGGAGCCAAAGACAACAAATATACGTTAAGCTGGCTACGCCCATAATATATGAGGTATGGAATATTAACTCATTTGAATGGCACCAATAAACGGAAATAGTTGGTTAGGATCGTATATTTCATTTAAGGTACAAGTTTTTGAACAATCGTGACAGTCGTGACCTTTTCGTCTTGTTTTCTGTCTGACCGTCAAAAATGTAAAATGTTTGACTTTTCGTGTGGGGCCACTGTGCGTGAGTGTGCCTGGTTGTGTGTGTGTGTGTGTGCGTGTGTGTGTTGTGTCTGCGTGCCGGCTTTTGTTTAGGTGCAGAATGAGAAGTTGTATCTCAGTGCTATCTTCGGAATTCCTTATCTTTGTTTTCTGCGGTGGTGGCCTGACTCGCAAACAGAGCCCGAAGTACAAGTCGGAAGAAAGCAATTACGTTCGGAGCACTACTCATATATATATATATACATATATACTCCAGAATGAGTGCACACCTCAGCACTATATAGGTACAGTCTAGTCTAGTGTGGACAAATGAATATATGAAAACCACAAACAATTCATCTTGAATCAAAAAACCGTTTTATTTTTATAGTTTTATATTTTTACTCAATGGTTGCAGGGTATCTTCTATGCGAGACCTATTGATTAGAGCACTTTCATATTGTTTTTTTAACTTTTTAACTCCTTCAGTCTCGGAGCTAGAGTCACCAATATACCCCGGCTCCGCTAAAGATCGAGCTACAAATTAGCCAATATATATTGTTGGCACACTTTACCATTTCTGATTTGGCTCGAAGCCCCCAACCCGTGGGATTGCCGCTGCCCGGTTCCAGCTAAATATCTCAACGCCGAAGATTTACAGAATCGACAATTGCTGATGCCCCGAAACTTGAGACAAGCATAGAGATTGCTTGCATCAAGTAATCTAGTTCACGAATTCGTCGGAACTGCTGAGAAGACCCGTTCCTAAAACTGCATATAGTATATAAACATATACATACTATATGTAGGAAAACTGTGGTCTGCATTTTTGTGGTGAAAAAGTTCAGAGCTTAAGTTTACAAGTCGGTTAGCTATATTATAAATAAAAGAACCTCAGCTGTATTTTAGATAAATCATCGCCTGCACTTAAACGTGGTAAATTTGTAATTACTTTTCATTTATAGTATTTGTATTCCCTGTTCAATATGTAACGTAAAACCCTGAATAATGGGTAGCCAGTTTCATTGTTACATTGTTCAATATTTTACTTATTTATTTATAGAACAAACTGGTTTTATGATTTTAAAGCAATTTAGACATTTCTTAACCTTTGTAGACAGCATCATTATGCAGTAAAGGATACATTAACAGTTCTATCAAATCAGAAATATACATACATATATATATATATATATATATATATATATATGTATATATAGTACACCTGCCCGTACTTTTGCTTCACATGTGTTTGTATCAGATAAATTGTTAAGAATTTTCCTGCTACTTTTGAATTAGTTTTAGTTTTTAGCTGAGTTTCAGAGCCGCCAAATTCTCAGCTGTTAATTAACTGGCAACAGATTACAATGGGACTGACGGGAGATTTCCACTTTAACGTTCTAGTTTTTAACTCATCCGATTTATTTGACACCTGTTTTAATGCGCGAAAATAAAGTTTTCATTTTTTGTATGAAGCCAAGTAAGAGTCGCAACTGCGTATTACTTTGTTTCCAGTGTAGAATCAGCGTTAAGCCATTTGAGAGTGCTAGAGACGATCTTTAGCTTAGTCATCAATAGTTTGCCTATCAAATGTGGTGACTATTACTCAGAATTATGAGAAGAAGAAAAAGATAAATTCGTAAATGCCCTACAATCAATTTAAAACTCGTTGATACGGATATACTCGAGTATAGATTTCAAATTAAAATTATAAAATTAATCTCTACTTGTTTCAGCTTATTATTATTATTATTAGTATAGTATATAGTTAAGGTCGATTTTGGGTTCATTTTAACAACTAAAAAAGAGCTTTACCAACAACTAGCTCGAAATACGATTTAGTGAGTATTACATCTGAGTTGAGCATCTATAGCTTAGGGCATCTAGCTGATATCTGACGAATCGGAGCACACATTTACGTGTGCTAGATACTAGATTCCGGGATAAAATATAGAAAGAACTGTCTGGTTCGCTATCGCGGCTTTATCTGCGCTACGGAAACGTTTGTCGAGCGCAAACAGTCTGTTATTATATGGGGACGAGTATCTGTTTATCTGTATATATGTATGTGTACGGTAGGTGCGTGTGCACGCACATTAAATAATTACTAAACTTTAATTAGCAAAGTCTATGGGGAGCTGTATAATTATTATTTAAAGTCAAAGGTTAACAGATAAAATAAAAAATAAATGAAACGGCTCGGCAAAGTTTAGCTAAAGCTTAGCATGACAGTTTATGTATTTTAATATAATTATAATTGTTATTATGATGATTTTCCTTTTCGTCAGATTTCATTCGGTGCGAGCGAAATTCGCCTCGACTGCTCCAAGACATGATGTCATATCATTTGGAGCCCGCCGGCCAAACTCTTCTTCTGGCCCTTGTTTCGGCCCCGTCTCCGTATTTGCCAAGATCGCCGATAATTATAATAGGCGGCGGTCACAAAACTCAAGTCGGAGCTGTGTATACAAAGCGTTGCAAGGAAAAAAGCTTGGCGAGGCAGACTTCATGGCTTCAACACGTCACAACTTCGTACGAACGAGCGTACACTGAGCGAAATGGCTTCAATTTATTATAAGCATTTTCTCGAAATTGTTGTTATTTTTATTTTTTATTTTTACTGTGTTCACTTTGGTATTTAAAAAAGCTAAATGAGATTGTCATTTTATTATTATTTTTAATTATTATTATCTTGTTTGGTAATTCACCCAAACGAAACTATTCTATTCTACCTCTTTATTTAAAAAAAGAACAAATCATTTAGCTAAAATAATAAATGCAGTAATTAATGCAGAAAAAAATAATTATAATAATAATAATTAATATTATTAAGATATTATAATCTATAGAGTAATTCATAAAATCATAAGTATTAAATTAAACATGAATTAATTGTACATATTAGTAGAAAAATAAGTGCAAGGCATATTCTATAAAATGCATACTCTGTAAATATACACATGATAGGTCTTTGTCTCTTTGAGTGACAGTGCGTTATGTATATATGTATACACAATACGTAGTCATAAACTTTCTGCACTATAAGAAACAAAGACTCTCATTGCAATGCAAAACATTCTGAGTGGGGCATCATTTTTGCACAGTGTAGTGCACGAGAAGTTTCTTTAATACTATGTTATTCACAGAGTTGAAGGGTCAAACCAATCAACGAATTCGCGGCCCAGCATTCCAGTCCCCTCAAACGATCTGACTCAAAAGAAAGCTTCGGATGTAAGCGTTACGAAATATGCAAATCTCGAAAGCGAGATTCTTCGCCAAGAATCTCTCATCGCTGAGTCAACCGGGTCTTTGTTCCCGTTCTTGTTTGACCAGCGTTCGAGCTTAATGCGCAATTAGCTAGCTGCTAATGCAGATTAACTTGCTTGCCACTTTTGCTTGCCACACCGATCCAATGACACAGACTTCCACATGGAACGCCAAAGGCCCAGACACAACTGTAAATATGGGTTCGTTTTGTTGACTCGCCAATTGTTGGCCCATAAAAGCCGTTTTCCCCTCGCTCCGCATCTAGACCAAGATCTTGTTTTGATTGCAGTACAAATGCATACGATCTGATGCATCAGTCACAGCGTTTTCCAGTGGCAACAGCGCTGTGCCAGAGCGGAAGTGCAGGTGAGTACCCGACTACTGATACCCTTTACCTTGCTGCAACCTCCCGTAACATATTTTTTTACACCCATCAACAGGTTAAAGTGGTTTAGTCGGCAGTGCCCGACTAGAGAATTCCCTGTAACAAGATCCGAGTCTAACTAGAGTAGATCGTAAGTGACATTTTCTTTATCTGTGACTAGAAATGCTCAATTTGAAATTTACATTGAATCAGCGTAGACAAGAATGTCGCAATAATCTCTGAGATCAACAGACATGGCTAAATCGACTCGGCTAGTGCTGCTGACCAAGAATATATGTACATATACTTTATAGGATCGAAAATGCCTCCTTCTGCCTATTACATACATTTTTGTTGTCCTGTATTGGCCAGTTTTTGATGGAAAGAAGGTAAAAAAGCACAACTAGGAACTCTGCAGTCGGGTGCAACCGACTGTCCAATGCCCTGTACAGTGTAACAAGAGCTTTAAACAGTAAAAAATTGTTCTTATTGGTTATTACAACCGCATACTAGATTTTCTATTTCCCCACACTAGAAAATGTATTCTGAAATGACTTTTGTTTCAATTATTTTACACTTATTAGGGATATGCATTAATATTGCCACAATTCCTTAATCATAATCTTGTCAAGTATAATTAAATTAATTTTTAGAAAATAATCATTACGGTAAAGTTTGTAAAATAAAATTTATTTAAATAATATTTATTAATATTTTGGAAAAGCGTTTTCTACTACTACCTCATCAAACTTCCCTTTGCCTGTTACATGCGTGCGCAGAAAGCGCATATACCCTCTGTCGGGCATTTTCAATGGGTAGAGGTTTTGCAAGCACATTCCTATGTTGAATTTTGCACACTTGCTAAGTGCATTTGGCGCCATGCTCATCATGATGCTGCCGATGATGATAATGATGATGATGATGATGATGATGATGGTGATGCACATTCGTAATAATCAAACAAAGCTTACCTGCTAGCACAGGAAAAAACCGAATACACACACACTCGGCACTGAGAGAAAAGACGTATGCAAATGTGCTGTGGCTAAGCTTGAAACGCCGACGCCGACGCCGACGCAGACGCGGCTGTTGTTGTTGTTTTGTTATAGCTGCAGCTGTTGCATGCGCGTTGTTGTTATTATTGTTGCTTCTGGCGTTTGTTGCTATTTGCTTTGTTGCTCTTTGACTACAAAATAATTTGGCAAATTGTTATTGTTCGGCTGTCATTCAGACACTTTTTACGCTCGGGGGGCATCAGCAATAAAAACAATAATTGAACGCACAAAAAAAAAAACTCTATGAAACAATAAAAAAAAAAGAAAAGAATGTGCACACGACAGCACACAACAACGACAAAACAGAAAAGTGTCTTAGAAATTGTTGGTCTCTTGCTTGCCACAATTAACTGTTACGAATTGAACGGTTTGTTTCTGTTTTTCGGCGGCGGCAAGAGCGCAGCCAGGCGTTAACAAAAAAAAAGAATGTACGACCGCACAAGTTCAAACTTCGATTACAACTGAAGCGGCGAATTGTCACGGCCAGGCGAAACGACGAGCGGCGGCGACACGAGTGGAGAGCGCGCCAAAAACGAAGTGAACAGAGTTGCCATCAATTATGACGCAATTGTGTGGATTGCTTGTGTTTTGCTTTTGCCTGTGTGTGTACATATGTGCCATATGTGTTGTGGTATCGTGGGCGGTGGGCGGGCTGGCGGGTTGGCGCAAATCTGTGCAGCTCTGTTGCCTGACGTGTTGTTTAGCGTTATCACTTTCATTGGCGCACCCACACGCGCGTGCGGAACCTTCGAAATTGTGAACTTTCTTGGAGGCGTCCTTGATGGCAGCGACAGTTGCGGTGCGCCTGTGTGAACGCGCCCAGCTGCCTGGCAGCCCTGGCCAGGGGACTTTATTATTTAACACCAATCCGGTAGAGCTCAATTATATGCTGATCAAATATTGAACATCGTTTGCATTTTATCAAAAATTCATCGATCGATGCTTGCTGGACGAACACCTAATGTTTTGTCACCTTCGGTAAGTGAGTGCAGCTGTCTATTTCCCGTTACCGGCTGATGTTTACTTTGCCTGACACTTGCACAGTTTGCAAGCTTATTGTATAACCGATTGATATTCATTTATGCCCGGAATGCAATTTGCCAGCGAGCTAGTGGGCGATATACATACATATTATACTTAAGTCCACACTTTAAACCCGTAGAGCATTCTGAGATGATAGCCAAGCGACCAACCGGTTAACCTTGAAACGGTCATCAGCCGGAATTATCTAAACGACTGATATTTGACCGCGTTTTAAACTAATTGCTAAGGAAAATGAAAACATACACGCCCTGATTAATTGATTGACAAAAAGGTCGTAAAACGCAAACAATTAGCGAGCTCACAGGATGTGGTGGACAGTAATACATTATGGAATTGGCATCGCCTCAAGGTCGTAAAGGGCACGCCTTTCAATTAACAGTTAAGCCCAAATCTGCTTAAAGTAAACGGTTAAGGGTGCAGCAATTTGAATTGCGCGCGCAAAGTGCAGCATTTAAAGATGGCAGCCAACATTGTTGGCGCCAGGTGGCAACGCTATCGAAACCGATCACAAACTAGCTTTGGCCCAACAGCGATATCGATATCGACATCGATAACGTCGATTTACTCACATTGTTTGTATTCCACCAGCACATGTTTTCATAATTCAAATTCGGCAAAATGGGCGGACATCACAAGAAGAACTTGCGTGCCGAGAAGGCGAAAGTGAAATTGAAGGGCGCCAAGCTGCCCAAGGGCCTCAATGTGACCAAGACCGACTTCAAGGTGCGCAAAATCGAGATACGCGAACAGCTGCGGGAATCCTCGCTGCCGACAAATAACGGCCAGCGCCAGCTGAATCTGAAGGAGGCGCTGTCGCGCCTGAAGCATCACAATCTCAAGTTCCGTTCGGACGCGCTGCGCAATGTGCGCGACGCTGTCAAAGCCGGCCAGGCCGGCCACCTCGTCGGACATCTGAACGAGCTGCTGCAGGGCATCGCCGCCGGCGCCTTGGATGTGGAGCGCGATGTGCGGCGCGAGTCCTTCAAGACGCTCGACGTGCTGCTCGAGGCGCTGCCGTCGGAGGCCGTGGTGCCATTCTTTCACATCATTGCCGCCTACCTGCGCTGCGGCATGACGCACGTGCAGCCGGCGATACAGGAGGATTCGCTGCTCCTGCTGGACGTGCTGCTGCAGCGTGTGCCGTCCCGCCTGCTGGCCGAGCGCAGCGCCAGCACCATCATCGGCAACTTCATCGACATGATATCCCGCACGCGCCACGACACCCAGCACACAAACCGGCTGCTCACTGTCCGCCTGGGCCACGGCCAGGGCCAGCTGACGACGATCAAGTGGCGCACCAAGGTGCTGCTGCGTCTGCAGCAAATACTCGGCACGCTGCTGCAGCAGCACGGCCGGAGCGAGCACAGTGCCCGGCCGACGGCACGCGTCGTCCACTACGATGCCACGAGGCCGCAATATTACAATGTGCTCTGTCCGCAGCCGGTGGACAGGCGGGATCCGCACGCCATTCTGGGCGATCAGGCGCGCAAGGCCGAGAACGAACAGCTGCTGAGCTATGTGGAGCAGCTGATGCCGCTGCTCCAGGACAACTGGCTGGAGGTGCGGCCGCAGCAGCAGCAGCAACAGCAGCAGCAGCAGCAGCAGCAGCTGCTAAATGCTGATGCGGCGGAGAGCCTGCACGTGCTGCTGGACATCATGCGGCAGCTGTGGCAGCTGGTCAGCCAGTACGAGGCCACGCAGCAGGACACCACGCACGAGCTGAGCACCTGGATGCGTCGCACCTACGCGGCCAGCTTTGTGCGCATCTTCCTCAAGGACAGCGGCTATCCGTACCAGCAGGCGCCGCTGGCCGCCAAGCCGCACCATAAGAAGGCCAACAAGAAGCAGAGCGGCACCGCCGGCGGGGAACTGTGCGTGGCGCAGAACCTCAGCGTGGTCCAGCTGGTGTGCCACTTCTGCCCGGAGCCGGACAGCGAGGAGCGCGACGATTACAGCTGCCTGCTGCAGTACGCCAATCGGTGCCTGCGCCGGCTGGCCGCATTGGCGACGGACGAGCAGCTGCGTCTGGTGGCCGCGCTGCGCGCCCTGCTGCTGGACAACGGCGGCGCCCTGCTGCGCGTGCAGGCCCATCAGATGGGCACCCTAATGCAGAACTGCATCGAGGCGTATGTGGAGCAGCGGTTTACGACGCGCGAGGGCGTCGCCACACGGGTGCTCCATTTGCTGTGCGCGATCGTGCAGCGCAGCGAGCTCTACGGGGGCTACGGCGGCAAGGAGCAGTTCGCCCCACTCCTCAGCCACCTGCCCCAGCTGCTGCTGAAGCCCAGCCTGGCCGACGTCGCCTTAACGGCCATGTCGACGCTCTGTCGCCAGCAGAACGGCGTCTTCATGGCGGCGCTGGCGACGAGCGCCGCCGCGGTGCTGGCCAACATCGAGCAGGTGCAGGTGACGGGCGACGCCAGCACGCCGGAGAGTCGCTTCGAGAACCAGAAGCGCATCCTAAACCTGTTTTACCATGCCCGCCACGTGGGCGATGCGGGAGAGCTGCAGGCGCTATCGCAACAGCTGGAGAAGCACGCCTCCGAGGGCGTGGCCAGCTACTACAAGTGTGTGCTTAGCTACGACTAGGCCGGAACGGGGCCACATCGACTGCAGATACCCTGGAAACGACGTCATTTTGTTAATCTTTATTAAGCGCTATCTTCTATTTAGTCTAAGCATAACTGTATATATTAACAACTTAGTCGGAATCGTGGTGACAAAGATGAAAACTATATATTGAATGTTGCCAAAAAAAAATATACATAAAATACATCCCAAATTGAACTCAAAATTTTTACGCTTTACTTTAATCACAAATTATGGTATGAATTTATTACAAATTTGTTTGTTTTCTCTACTCGGGTATCAAAGACAATATTAATACTCATTAATTGGTCAAAATTATAAAAAAAAAAAAGCAAAAAATAGTAAGATTTATATTGTCTTTGGTTTTATGAAATAGATTAGTATTTTTTGCGATTGGCTACAAATCTAATAAAAACGATTCAATTCGTTCTTAAGCAGTTTTGTATAGAAAAATAATTTGACTTTGCCTTACGTGACTAAAACTGGGATCCCAATCTTCTAAGCTTCTTGTAATGTTCTCCTCAGATCTCTTGCTCCTCTTAATAAAATCGTTGCTTTTGGGATACCTTTGAGAGATTGACGACCAACCTTAGCTGAGGTCAGCGATTGTCCATATTTACCTCCTTGCCTATCTCCACATATTAGGAACTAATTATTATTTCTTTCATTTATAGTTTTAAACTTGAGATATTTATGTGCCCAATCGTTCCCATATAACATAGTTGTCTGCCCAATCTGATGCACACATGAACTTTATAGTTACATCAACTTGATGCAGATCGAAAAAGAAAAACCGTTTCAACAATAAATTAGTCCACGCGCCATTATTGACTTTAAATCAGTATCTTAGTACTAGGAGTCTGTTATTTAGAATTGATAGCTTAACAAATTATATTTCTTGAACAGCAACAACTAGCAGGGTGTTCAGTTTTTGGCCTTCGGCTTGTTGGGCTTGGGCTTAAAGCGATCCAGGACGGTGCGGACGGGCTTCGGCTTCTTGATCTTCCCGCTCGAGGGGGCAGAGGTCGCATCGGCGCCGTCGTCGCTCTGCTGGTGGGCAGCGATGACCTCCTGCTTGGCCTTGCGCACCTCCGCAATGAACTCCTGGTTGGGCGGAAGGGACAAAAGAAAAGCTTGACAAATGACCTGGAAGGGATAAGTGGGATGAGTACGCACCTTGCGCTGCAGATCCTTGACTATTTGCTTGTTGCGCGCCGCCTTCACGGTGCCGCCACGCCCCTTCATCTTGTGGCGCGGCTGCATGTTGATGCGCGGCGGTTTCAGGTGGAAGAGCTGTCGCTTCGCGTCGACCCTCTCCTGCAACGTGGGCGCGTCGACGCCGGTGATTTGGTGCGGATCGAGCGTGATCAGCTCGGGCGGTATCTTCTCGAGCAGTGCGTGCACCTCGTGCTCGCGTCGCTGCTTGTTCGTCTCGTACGGATTGTCCTCCAGTGCATCGTAGTTGGGCTCACCGGAGCCGGGTATCAGCAGCGACTGGAAGCCGTTTGCCGTGGCAACGCCCAGCACATCCTCATACGGACAGAAGCGCATGCCGTGGACGAAGGCGTCGCAACGCTGGCGCAGATAGGGCAGCCTGTTGCTATTGCCAGTGCCGCCGCCACTGAGGGCATCCGTGTAGGCCTCCAGATACGTGCCCTGCGCGAGCGCCAGCATGCCGCGCTGCGACACCTCCAACTCGTTGGCGGGCTGACGCAGATGGAATTTGGCCAGCGGCGTATCGTTCAGCTGGCGCAGATCCCACACCTTGACCGTTCGGTCCAGGCCAGCGGTGACCAGGTGCTGGCCCTTCGGATCGATCGTCAGTGCTGTCATGGCCGTGGAATGACAGAGGATCTTGGCCAACGGCTCGCGCACTTTTGGCGACCACATGGACACGACACCCTTGCCGCCGCCAATGCAGAGCACACCGTTGCTGGGATTGTGGCGCATGTGACGGATGTCGCCCAGGCCCGTGTTGAAGTTGCCCACCAGCTCGCCGATGGAGACGTCCAGCCAGGACGCATAGCCGGCCGTGTTGCCGGCGGCGAGCAGAAAATGATAGGGCAGAAAGTCCATGCGATTGACGCGCGTCAGGCGCTTGACGCAGTGCAGCTCCGTGCCCTTCTTGTCATAGAAATAGACCCATTCCTTTTGGGCCACCGCGTACATGGTGGGCACGTGGAGCCACTGCACATCGGCCACGCTCTCCATCACATTGAACTCACAGTGCAGCTTCTTGGTCACCCAGTCGAAAGCGGCCACATGACCTTGCCGTCCGCCCAGCAACAAGTGCCGTCCATTCTTTGTGTACCGCATCGTGTATGGCCCAAAGTTCAATTTGAGCACAAAACGCTTGGCCGCCGACTGCAGATCCACATTGGCCGCGATCTCCTCCTGGCGATAATCGGCGGTGATCTCCTCCTCGTCGGCCTCCAACAGACCGGGCGTCTCCTGCAGCAGCAGCTCGGTGCGCGCCGCCTGCTCGGTGGCATAATCCAAATAGATCTCCTTGCGCTGTTGCTTCTCCTTGAAATGGCGCGTTTTGACGCCCCGCGAGTCGACGGCGTCGCCACGTGAGTACTTGTCGAGCACCTCCTGTGGTATCTTCTGTTTCTTGGGGGCTTCGCTCGAGGCCGGCCGCTTACTGTTGTTTGGCCCCTTCATTTTGTTGGTGTTGTTCTTGTAGTGCGCCTGCATCTTAAGGAAGTCGCCTGAGAAATTGCGCTGGCCCTTGCGTTTGAGCTTGACAGGCTTGGCATCTCCGTCTTCGGCTTTGACTGCTGCGGCATCAAAATAGCGCGCTGGCGGCTTATTGCGCCCCTTTGGCGCTGCTTTTACCATATTGAAATAACCGTCAGCTGAACTATAAACAAAACACACGCGCAACGTGCTCGAGCTGTTGATTCTGGCCACTCAGTGTTATCGTTATCGGTCTATCGGAATGGCAATTTTTAGCATGCTGCCAACCTGTTAAATAGTAGTCGCCCCAAAAAAAGCGCAAAACAACTCGATTGTTTTCAAATTTAAATTTAATTACAATTGCACTGTTAAATATACAACAACAACAAAAAAAAAAAAAGGTTGTTTATATATTATTGAAATGGATACCCCAAAAAACAGCGCAAAACAATTCGATAGTTTTCACATTTAAATTTAATTACAATTGAACTGTTAAATATACTACGAAAAAAAAGTTGTTTATATATTTTTGCAATTAATACTACAGTTGATGATATGAATGAAAGGGCATCAAAACACATTTTAGCAGCAAAACGTAAAATGCGTTCAAGGCGCTTTCAACTAAACATAGGTACAGTTACTTATTTTAGTTTGGTATTTTTGTTTGAGCATTCGTTAAACGAATTTCATGTTTGAGATTGAAGCCACACGTCAGTCTATAGAATTGTTGTACCGAAACATGCCCAAAATGTTAACTAAACGTTACAAAATCAATAGACACGGCCGTAGGGCAAAGTGGTTGGATAGTAAGGCAACGGCATCAGAAACTTGCCGCCAAAACGTGGCGCAGATTGCGCCGACTCGCTGCTGGACGAGAACATCGACGTGCATATCTCGGCTCGATGCAGCCGGCTGCTGCTGTTCGATGTGCTGGTGGTGGTGCCGGCGCCGCCCAAGCCGAAGCCCGCGCCGCGTCCGCGCTGCCGTCGCCGTGTGCGTATCAGCGAGAAGATGGCCACAATCACAGCGATCAGAAAGATGGAGCCCAGCACGCAGAACGATATCGCCAGCTTCGAGATGGACAGACACAGCGTGCCCTCGCCGCCCAACGGCCGCACATTCGGCACATAGTCCTCCACTGAAAGCACAAACAAAAACTGAATGACCGCCCGGACAGAGACGGAAACGGAGCCGCATTCCACTTACCACTCATATTATAGCGACGATCGTAGCGCAGACGATCCACTTCGATTTGCGGCGCTGTCACGGCCAGCGAGTTGAACACCTCGATGCGCGCCAGGTGCTGGTCGGCGTTCAGCTGCAGTGGCTGCTCGGCGAGGCGACAATTGAGCTGCATGCGACCAAGTTAAAGATTTGGTTAGTTGGCACAGGCCCATATACAATACAGATATATACACACACATATATACATAATTCTCCTACTACATTTTATTTTAACATGATTTTAAATTTTTTATAAATCTATGCTAAGCATACAATTTTTCTATAGTTATTCCTTTTTTTTTTTTATTTGAAAATCTGGCATGTTTTTAGGGTTTTTTTTAGAGGTGAACTTGCATTATTGCTCACTTCTCGAGAATGTCGCCACCGATTTTGAAAAGCTGTACGATCACTGAAAGCTAATGAATATATGTACTTATCATGCATACATACTTGTACATTTAAATCATTGGTTTTGCAACTATATATTTTTGAATTAAGAAAATTAGAATGTCTTTACTTTAGCAAGGTTCTGGCGAACAAAACAATAAATATTAAATATATATTACAGAAATAAAAATTTTAGTTTTTATATATTCTTTCACTATTTAATGAATTAAGAATCAAGTGAACTCAAATAAGAATTTTTGAACATTAGCCAATATCTTCGTGTAAAAAGAGAATTAGTTGTATATATATAAGTATATAAGTATTCAAGTCTGGCCATTATGTTGCCGTTTAGGCAATTGTTGCCGCGTTGCAAGTGCGGGCTGCAGTTCAGTGCATTTTGGTGCAATAACCACATTAATTAGCGGCGCCTTCCACACACACACACACACGCACACAATATCCGCTCCGCTGCACACAGAAACAAACAAACAAAACGCAGGCAACACTTTCGTTTTCATCGCAATTAATTAATATGCATTTCAGGCCGTGTTTGTTACTTGGCTAATTTTGCATGAATACACCATACAGTGATGGCAATAATTTTAGAAACGGAATGTTTTTTGAAATTCCAACGGTCCAACGGTTTTAATTTGTAGTTAATATTTATTAAAGTATGTTTCAGAAACACAAACAATTCCGGCGTCTTGTATTTTTAATCAGATTCAAGCAAAACGACATTTGTTTTGTCTGACTACAACATGTTTTTTCGATTCCTTCCCTCTAAATGTTTTCGCGAAATTGATTAGGTTTTGGATGTTCTGCTTTGCAGAATGTGCCTTTAAATCTACCTCGATTATTTAATTAATTTCCTAGATGTTCCAACGACCTTCTGAACCTGAATGTTGATCGCTTTATACCTCAAATTGAAAATTGAAAATTTCCAAATAGTGTCTCTAATATATTTTAAATGAAAATCAAGTAATGCCATCAGCTAACTGTTGCGTTACTATTATTTTTGCCACCACTGTACATACACTGGACTACTCACATTCGGACACTTCCCTTTGCAGAGCTGCACGCCACAGCTGACGTGCAGGCGCTCACGATCGGGAAACTTGAAGGCGGCAAATGTGGCCATAAACGTCCGCTCGACCAGATCTTCCTCATGCTGCTTGGACCAGCCCTCCTCGGCGGGCTTGAACCTGGTGTGCAGTGCCGGCATGACCTGTAAATAGTTATATGAATAACTAACTGTTTAATTATTTATCGCGATGACAACGCCGATTTTGATCGGAGGGCAAGGCATCGAGCAATTTGTAACAAAAACAAAAACAAAATATATGTATACATCATAAATAATAGGGAAAAAAAGCTTTTATCAGTTTTAACCGAACTGGTTTGAACCCGGAACATCAATATTTGTGCCATCAGAAACCCAATCTTGAACCAAAACCAATTCCAATCCGGAACTGAAATGCTTTTAAAACTCCTCAACCGAACCGTGAAAAATTTCAGCATTGGTTCGAACCACGAATCGAACCACAAAAAATGTATTTGAGCTTGCAGCGGTATACCCTGTATTTTATTTATTTATATTCAAGTTTTTTGTGGCTTGTCTTTTCATTTGATGTTTCTGTTCTTTTGCGAGCAAAGTGGCAAAAATTGAAAGTGCCATCCCTGCATTAGAACCAAGTTAGCGTTGGCTAACTGAACCAGTTAGGAGTGACCCCAGTGGGGTGCCTGTTAAATGTTGCCGCTGTTTATTGCCGGTTATATAATTTTCGTTTGTTGCTGGCGACACACAACAACAACAGCAACAGCAACAGCAACAGCAGCAACAATGCCAATGCCAGCGGCAATGTCGCCCCACACTCTTCTCACACGTGCACTATTTGGCCACTTCCGTTGCGAGCAACGGTAACAAAAGCCATGAGCCAAGTTCACGGGCAACAGCAACAACAACAACAAGCATAACAATGCTGCAGCAGCTGTGAACTGTGTGTGTGTGTGTGTGTGTTTATTAGCCATATGGAAATGCTGATATGAAATTACAGACCCATGTGATTTACGTCTTGCCATTGTTGCCGCCAGCTACTTGTGCTTGCTGCATGCCACCAGCTACTTGGTGCCAGGTAACAGCACACGTTGATTAGATGCCGCGCTACCTGGTTTCAATTTACATAGCGCGAAGCACGTGTGTTGCTGCGTGCTTGTGCCTGTGTGTGTGTGTGTGTGTGTGTGTGTTGAAACTCGAAACAATTACAACAATAATTATGAACAATCAACATTGCTGCGGAAGTTCAAATGAGTTCAGCTGCAGGATACCAAAGAAAAACCTTTACAGAGGGAAATCCCACAGTTCCAAAAAGCCCATGTTTTAATTAGTGTGTATAACATACTATATATCTAAGATTTCTGATAGCAAATTTTGTGACGAAGCATATTCAATCAATAAGAAATAAAAAATAATAATATAATAATAATAATTTATAAGCTTTTGCGATGTGTTCAACTAACATCAGCTAACCTTTAACCTTTGTACTTTAGGAAAAACCTGTCATGTTAATCCCAATAGCTCTCTTAACAATACCTTTCAAACAACATATAGTACATATTTATATCTTCCTTGAACTATTTTCCGTTAAAGCAGCGGTTTTTTCGCCTTCCTATTCCACAAAGTGGGCCTCCCCCCAAATTGTGACATTTTTGCTATAAATATTTCATCAAAAGTTCTTCAACCATTTTTGTCATTGGAGGTCAGTCGCGGAACCACGTGTTCATCATTTATTTTTCATGTTTGGCTGTGAAAATACGCCTAAAGCCCATCGCAAATTCAACTATTGACCTTACAACTACTCTGCAGTTTCCCGGAAGGTAATTCATGCATTTTTCAAGCATTGCCGGGAAATTACTTAGCTAATTGGTTGATCAATAAAGAAAGATTGTTTGTACCGACTGAAGGACTAAACTAGTACGAAATCTTGGTTTAGGTGCGAAATACTCCCTGAAAAAAAATACGACCTTTTTAACAGACGAACAACGTTTTTTAGCTTAATTACTATATTAGCGTATTATATTGGCGCTTTTGAAGATAGAGACTTGAAATTTTGGATATAGTATAATTGTAGTTATCTGCTTCAGGGAAAGTGTTCAGGTTTTAGTGCCACGCCCACTGGGCGGCTGGCAAATCGATAACATGTCGACACACCTCAAATCGCAAATCGATAAAAAGTTAATATTTCCCACAATATTAAAGTTAGTCACCAAAATTGGTATGCAGATTATTATTTTCAATTGTCAATATATTTTAAATACAGAATGAATCTAGAGGACAAATCATGAATGAAATGCCATCAAACATGAAAATCGGTTCAGTTTTGACAAAGTTATAGACATTTGAAATGTGGGATCTATGGATCCGAGAGCTTTACATGTCAAAATTTTAGTCAATTTTTGCATGATTTTTGACAAAAAATTTCACCCCCTCAGAATCCGTTTTAATGTTGTTTTTTACACTAATTGTGACCACCACAATCGATTAAAAATGGAAATTCCAGATAATAAATTTTGAAAAAAAAAAATTTTCCAAAATGAGTAAGGGGGTACATGCTTTTTTCCCCAAAAAATGCAACAAAAAATTATTTTCAAAAATGCTTATTTCTTAAATGCAGACTCAATCTAGAGGACAAATCATGAATGAAATGCCATCAAACATGAGAATCGGTTCAGTTTTGACAAAGTTATAGACATTTGAAATGTGGGATTTATGGATCCGAGAGCTTTACATGTCAAAATTTTTGTAAATTTTTGCATGATTTTTGACAAAAAATTTCACCCGCACAGAATCCGTTTTAATGTTGTTTTTTACACAAATTGTGACCACCACAATTGATTAAAAATGGAAATTCCAGATTCTAAATTTTGAAAAAAAAAAATTTTCCAAAATGAGTAAGGGGGGAGTACATGCTTTTTCCCCAAAAAATTTAAAAAACAATTATTTTCAATAATGAATATATTTGAAATGCGGAATCAATCTAGAGGACAAACCATGACCAAAATGCCTTCAGACGTGAAAATCGGTTCAGTTTTGACAAAGTTTTGGGCGTTTGAAATGTAGGAGCCGTGTGTACTTCTGTGTGCTGTGAACGAGTATTACGCAGTCGGTTACTGCCGGCTGCAACGTTCCCGCTGGTTTTTCCATTTGCCTGGCTTGACTTCTCCTGAGCGTGGATTTTTTTTGTGCAGCGCTTTTAGCTCCAATGCATTTATGCAAATACGTGTGTGTGTGTGTGTGTGCCTGTGTATGTGGGTCACATTCTGATCAGAAACAGCAGCAGAATGTTTCACTTTTCAGCAAAGCGCGCTGACCTAGAAGCCATTTGCGAGCCAAATAAATAATCCAAGCTGGCAATGGGCGCCGTGCATAAATTATTTGCAAGCTGCTGGTGGCCGAAGCAGCAATAAAACTAAACGCAAAAGAAAATGAAAATGTGCTGAAACGGAAGACGACGCCACAACATTAGGTTGTGGGTTGTGGGTTGGGGCGGGGGCGGGGGGTCGGCAGGTGACGGCTGATGGGTTGGCGTTGTGACGAACAATAAAACAAACATAAAATGCAAATGTGTTGTTTTGTTGTGTTGGCTTTGCCCGTGTCCGTTAAAATACAAATAAAAATTAAGCCGTGTGATTTTTCTTGCTGGCGCCTCACAATGGCCAACAGCAGCAGCGGCAGCGGCAGCAGAAGATTTGTTTGACCCATTTTCTGGCATGACATGTGCACAAAGCTGCGACGGCGACTAAATGCAAATGCTTTTCAGCTTGGCATTGCCATTGCCGGCTGGAGCCGTGTCAAAATGTTAAACGCTAAATATTTCTATGTATTTCACTGTTGGCTAATTGTTGTGACCTCCTAATTTACTCAAGAAGAACTGAAGAACTAACTGTTGGTGGGCAGACGCAGACGCAGAAGCAGTTGCTTTTTTTTTAATGGCCGCTAAGCTGCTTCGCTGGGCAGCGCTCAACGCCAAAACGCGAGCGGCGGCAGCGGCAGCGGCAGCGGCGGCGGCAGAGACGCAAACTGTTCTAACGATGCGCGCGTAATTACGTCTAACAGTTTTAAGTTTTGACTGACGTCAATGCTGAGTGCTGTAATAACCGTTATATTTAATGATGCGCCGCCAATTGCACAAGAACAAGAACCGCAGCGCTGCCAACCTAATCAAAAATTGCATACTTTTTGAGTAACAAGTGGAAAGAGTTGACGCTCCAGATTATTTACAATTTGCAAGTGCGCAAACACAATTTTGCATTTTTCTTAAATAAATAGGCTGCATCAAGTTTGTCTTCTTCTCAACAAATCGATATATATAGCAAAAATGTTGCTTCTAATGTAAACGAGGTTTTACTTAAACATTTTTTGATATTATTTACTTACTAGGAACGACAATGAAAACAAAAGGAAACAAAATCTGATTCGATGTTCTTTTTATACCCTGCAGAAGGAAGCATATCCGACTAGAGACATACACTTTTTTTTTGTTTTACCTTGGCGACTATGCGACCTAGCTCAATTAAATATAAAAGCGCGGAATCGATCGCCGTTTCTTAGTTCTTATTAGTCTTTACTTTTACTTTCGCGGCGTCGATTAAAATGAAAGTCTGCCAATTAATGGACTGGCAATAAAGACGCATCAATAAACACATTCGAATTATGATTGATTGCGGGCATTGTCTGCACTCCGGCTAACGGTTGACTCACCTGCTCGTCGATGGGACAGCCCCGGGCGTCGAGCAGCTGCTGCGTGGACTCCCCCAAGCCGTCGAGGGCGGCGCAGTCGACGACGCGCACGCCGATCGTGCCGGGCACGATGGCGCGTACGGTTAGCGTGGTGGCCACGCCCACCTCCACAGAGCCGGAGCCATTGGGGCCGCCCAGCTCCAGCCAAATACGCACACGCGGCGTATCCATATGCTGGTCCCGCGTCGCGCCCGCCGTGACAACGGCCAGGGCGCGCATCCGTGCGTTTCTGCAAGAGATTCAAACAGTTGCTTAGCGTTCTCGTTCGTCTGTGTTCACCGTGGAGCACGCACCGATCTCGTCCGTGCAGCGGCAGCGGCATACCCATGGCCCTGGCGGGCAGCTGGCAGCGCACGGTGCGCAGGATGTCGGTGCTCTGGCGCAGCTTCTGCTCCATTTGGAGCATGATGCGCACCGTGTACTCCATGCCGCCGTCGGGCAGCGGCTCGGCGCGCACGCCGCACCCGGACGTGGGCAGACGCAGCGCTATCCGGTCGGCGGCCTGGCCACGTGCCCGGCACTCCAGCGGAAAGTCCTTGGCGTAGAGCAGGCCGCCAAACGTCCGGCTCAGCGTCAGCTGCATCTCCAGCAGATCGCGTGTACAGTTCACCAGCAGCGTCCGGATCTGCATCGTGCCGGAGGCAGGCCCAGGGGCAGGTGTGGCCGACGCCGTCGCCGTCGCCGTTGCGGCCGCCAGAAACACGCCCAGCGCGATTGCCGTACCGGTTGCCCAACCAGCGTGACACACAAATTGCCGTCGATGCGGCGGCCCGATAACTGCGCCAAGTGGCAGCCGGCTGGGCGACTTTCCGCGCCGCGGCAAGAACATGTTTCCGACTTTTCCAATTTCCCCCGCCTGCTGCAGCCGGCAACTGCGACTGCAACCGCAAATGATGCCACTTGGTCGCGTTGCCGTTGCAACGTTCGCCAACAGGTGTTGGCCGCTGCCTGCGGTTTCTGCCGCTCTTAATTGGCCTAGTCTTGAGAATCTGGTCCCGACGTCTTCGGCTAGTTCCAGCAACTGAAATGAAAATTTATATGTTACAAACAGCTCGGCAAATTAAGGCCAATTTGCCGCTGGTCACTGTGGGGGGGCAAGGGGATGGAGGGGGGATCGAGGGGGATGCGCAACTTCTGCTCTGCACGTAACAACGAAATGGGCCAAAAGCGGGTCAAGTTTGCATTTGTCAGCCAAATCAAATAAGCCAGAGATTGCAGCAGCGACAGCGCAAATAAATACGATAAATAGCCAAATAAAAGCACAACTCAGACTTGAATCAACATCAACATAATGCGTTTGCAACTTTGCGTAATCCCATTTGATTTTCGTTGTTGTTGCTGCCCGCCTGTTTGTTTATTTGCTGTGCGCTCGTCTCTCCGGCTCTATTAGCCATAATAGGCCGCCGCTGTATTTGTTGTTGTTGTTGTTGTTGTTGTAATCACCAGCAACGTTTGAAAGTTAAAACCTTTTCAGCCGAAAGACCGCTGCACAATGTCAAAGCCAAAAAGTCTGTCAAGACATTCGCTTTACCTTGACGGAGCACAATAAAAAAAAAAGAAAAGAGAGTCTCAACGCACATCCTTTTGTTTACCCTCCTCCTCCTTTCCCTCATTCGACACGTTTGGCTGGTTTGTGCAACACCCTGTCCGTCTGCCCGCTTGCAACCCATTTTGGCCGCCGCTTTTGAGGCCAGAGTCTAGAAACTTGGCTTAATAAGGTGTTCAGATTTTTTTTGGCTAAATCTAGGCTAGACTTATCCGATTCGGCGGACCCCCTCTCAAGATTGAGTAAAGAAATTAGCTCTAGCCGTGGGTACTCGACTATGAGTTACCCTGGACCAGTCATAAATGTATGCCAATTGTATTGGCAATAGACTTTTCAAGTGCCATGTGAACTAAATTTGTTTTCGATTTTTTATCGCTTTTAGGAAAACGGGTTGGGCTGTCCATCATTTGATATTGAGCCTGACCAAGAATATATATGGCAGATCCCTACACAAAACCATTATTCAAAAATCAATAATTTTACAAAATGTTCCTTTTTTAACTCGCAGGAAAAAATTCTAAAACTCCCATATTCGGCAATCTATCATTTTTTTTTATTTTTAATTTTAATGATTTTAACATACAAAATGATCAAGTGGCTAAATATTGAAAATATTTTTAAAACAATAAAAATATATGATATATGTTTTCTTTTTTTTTTTTATTTTAATTTATTTCTTTTGTCCCTTTTCTGGATCGATCTTCCCTATTTTTTATATACATATGTATATATACACATATGTTAATTTTTAATGGTTTTTTTTTTGTGAAAGTATAATTTTAAATAGAATACTTGTAGAATAACTTGAGTTGACTTTTGTCACAGCAATAATTTTGGATATGTTCGAATCGCGATCTGGGCTTATGAAAATTTTAATTTATTGATTTATTTATTTTTTTTTTATTATGTTGGAGTACAGGGTGTCTCCTACTTGTTTAAATTACACTTATTCTTATATTCTTATATTTTCCATAACGTCACTTTTTCTTATTGCCTTTTTAAAAAAAAAAAAAACAACAAACATGAATCACACACAAAATATAATTAATTTAAAAAACTTGGGAAAATATGAGGAAAAATGCTTACACAATATCGCGTCAATTACAAAATTTTCTATTAGCGCTGCAAAAAAAAACCGCAAATTTGAAATATTTAACTAACTGCAGCTACGCATGCGCGCTTCACACGAAAACGCAGCAAAGAGGAACACGGCCAAGCGAAAAGAAAACACGGCTAACTTCTCCACGGGCGGCAGCGAAACTCAAGCACAAACGCTCGCCACCAAGTGTGCAAATCAAATAAGCCGCAAGCGGTAACGAAATGCAATGTGTGGAGTCGGGAGGCCAAGAAGTTGGCTAACCGCAAGCCCCAACGAAGATGGTAAACTAGAGAAAGAGGAAGAAGAAGACTGCAACCGTTGTTCGCACGCATGCTCAGTGAGGTAGGCGCCAAACGAACTTGGCTCACAATCTTCAGAGCTGCCAACTTGTGGCAGTAAAGCTTCAGTTGAAGAGCAAATAACGAGCAAGACATGCGATAGCTTTTGATCACTTATCGATGAATCGGTAATAATTGAACGTTGATAACAAATGCAAAAAACGCGAAAACAAGCAACTAACTTATATACAAAAATTTATGTCATATTTGCTAAGTTTAAAAACAAGCTAACAAGCTGCATTTATATAATTTCAATATAATAATTTATTAAGTTATTAAAGCTGCTTCACGTTTTCGTTAGGTGCTGAGTTAAATACGCTAGGAGACACAGCATAAATCATAATAACAACAAACGCAAATTTAATATGACTCTATGTGCATTGCTAAGAATATAGCTTATATAGATATTTTCTTTTGAAAACATAAACTTTTGTCAACTGATGTCGAATTACAAAAAAACCGTGATTATTGTTATGCGATAGGAGCATTCACTTGGCACGAGTATCGCACGACAAAACAGCAATCGTGTGGCCACCACAATCTATCGACACCATGTCACACCAGCATTTTTTCATCTCTAATCACTAATGCCACACGATAAATACAAGCGAAGCGGCTAAATAAATTAACAGAGGCAGCAGTAATTGCAAACACAGTCCGATGAGCCTGAACATCGATATGTCCGAAATTATTGAGTTGGTATTGCCCACGAAATCTGAATACGCCGAGCAAAACAATGACGGTGGCGGCGACGACGACGATACGGACGGCAACAATCACTATGTGGTGTTGGATGCTGTGGACGTTGGGCGAGACTACAAAACCGAGGAGTTCTTGTTAATAAACGATGACGGCACCGAGGGACAGCTGCTCATCGACAATCCGCATCAAGAGCTGGTCCATTGTCCCGAACTGCAGGCAATGATGCGCGTCCCAAAAGATGAGCCATTCGAAAATGTTCAGTATATGGATGCCGAACAGCTCCCGGACGACCTTGACGATCTGGTTGAGGAGGAGGAGGAAGAGGAAGATGACGGCATACCGGCGGAGGAGCAGTACGAACAGTATGAACAATATGAAGACGATGTGGGACAGGAACAGCAGAACTTTCAGTGGAACTACCTACAGACGCCGTCACCACATGCAGAGTCCGTGGCCATCGAGCTAGAATCAGCGACAGCAGCAATAGCAACAGCAACAACAACAACAACGCCTGCGTTTACGCCAGCAACCCAAACGGCAACACAAGTCGCCCGCAACAAATCAAAGCCCAATCCACAGAGCCTCGTGCGGAACTTTGTGTCGCATCCGATGGTGGCCATTAGCGATGCGTACGAGGAAATGGACGTGGTCGCGGCACAGCCAATCGAGGAGCCAGTACAATTGGCCAAGCCCAGTGATAAGATGTTAGACCTGTTCAAGGGACCCCGCCGTTATATGCTCTTCGACGAACTGATCGCCACCATAGTGGACTTTGACGAGGACTGCACGCCTATTGTCGAATTCTCAATGATTGGCAGCATGCAGGATGAGAAGCTGCCAGTCGAGTGCGGCATCTGTCCCGATGTTATGCACAAATCGAAGCTGTCCAAGCATCAGAAGACGCACATGGTACCTGGGACAAACCGTTACGCGTGCATCTACTGCACCGAAACGTATAGGGATTGCAAATACCTGGCCGGGCATGCCCGTCGTCACATGGGCATCCGTCCGTATGTGTGCGAGCCATGCAAGCTATATTTCTCCACGAAACAGGACTTGCGTGTGCACAACCAGCGTCGGCATTTGGAGAAGGAGCACATATGCGAGATGTGCGGCAAGACCTTTGCGCAGAACACACAACTGAAGCGGCACCGGGAGGCGACGCACGAGAAGAAGCGGCGATTTCAGTGCCAATACTGCCAGAAGGCCTACTATAAGAACTTCTCGCTGCAGGAGCACATACGGAACGTGCACATGGGCAAGCGCCGGATGCTGCGGTGTCCGTTCTGTGGCATGCAGTGCCGGGACGCGCACAAAATGGCGCGGCATCGCAAGGAGATGCACCTGAATCAGGACACGTACATGTGCCATCTGTGCCAGGAGGAGTTCACCGACATCAACTATTTTGACGCGCACAAGCGATCAATACAATGCCGCAGCAATACGCGCCGTCTGATCATCGAGGACGAGAGCCAAGCACCGAACGAGGATGGCGACCACACCATTGGCGGGGGCAATGAGCTGGCGAGCATGCTGGAGGAGGACTATGACGAGGATGCCGGCCTGCTGGTGGAGTCAACCGATGCCAATGGCGTCGATGCCGTTGCGGATGATGGACAGGCCCGCGACGAAACCATCTACGAAACAGTCAATGGCAATTTCTTGCACGAGGAAATTGAGGACGAGCAGCCGTACGGACAGCAATACGAGCAAAGCAATTACGATGATGAAGCCTTGCTGGTCGAGCAGGTGGCCGATGACGAGGACGAGGACGAGGAGCACACTGAGGACATACTGGATGAGGACGAACAGTATTTTGAGCCCGCTCTGGACCAACAAGCTCAGCACAGGCAACAGGTGGTTGGTCAGGAGTACAATGACGACGAATTGATTTATGAAATCACATTGGAGACTGAGGATAACTGAACGATTGCGCCCAGGGCCACCTCCCTCCACCCCCGCCCCCCTTTCCCCCTACCCACGCCCCACTTAACCCTTGGCAAACTTTTTGTAAATAGACAAAATAAATAACTGTGTATACTTTCAACAATTCCATATAATTGTGTATGCCGATTCAATAAAGCGCATTTGCTAACCAGTTTGAAAATTTAAAACAGATTTGCAATGGGAAAAAAGGGGAAACAAATGACAAATGCAACCCAGGACCACAGAGCTGTATTTGTCCCCTCCATCAGAGTCAAATGCAACTCAAGCACAGTGATGATATTCGCCGACCGCAGTGCTGCCAAGTGCCCAACAAAATGTAGTGCTCGATTTCATTTTCATTAAATATAAATGCAAATGAATAGATACGTATGTATATATGTGTGTATGTTATACATTGAAAATGACATCAACGTTCATAGCAATGTGGTTTTTGGGCGTGTTTGTGTGAGCGAGACGGCACTTCCATCAACTGTTCTCATTCTAATTGGTATCGAACAAACGGTCACCCTAATAGCCAGCAGCTGGCGACGACGTAAACAAACGATAAAAGTTTCACATTTTGAACAGAAAACATGAGCCAACAAATGGGGTACATGAATTTAACTAAACAGCTCCATGGGAACGGTACTGGCCCGGCCGTAACATGGAAACGACATCGATCAAACCCAACTGTAAACCTAGTAGCCGGCCAAACAGCAATCCACATTCGAGCCACAATTGACGTAAATACATGAAATTCAGTTGGAATTCCTTTTGGTTCCAGTAGCATTTTGCTGCTATAATTTGTATTCAAAGGACACAAATAAATATATATTATCTCTCTATATTGCTGTTGAATATCTCAGTACATACAATATGGATGCCGATAACAAGGACGAAGACGATGTCGAAGGAGAGAACGCCAACACGGAGCTTGGATCCGACGAGGATCTAGAGGTCGAAGTTGAATCCGAGCATGAGATTGGCGAACCCGCCGATGCCGACAGCTGGGCATCCTTTCAGGCGCACATCGATTCGCTCGTTGTCAACGAGAAGTGCGACAAGCCGGTCCGCCAGCTGGACGAGCGCCGGCAGACAATTGTGGAGCGTGTGCGCCAGGTACAGCGGGATACGCCCAAGGGTTTCGCCGAACGCTCCATGGGCCAAATGAGCAAAATCGATCAGCAGCTGGAGCTGTCCAGCACACGGCTCGGCCAGCTGGTGCGCTTCGGCAACGAGCTGGTGACCAACATACGCGTGGCGAACGAGCGCCGGGAGCTCGACCGGCGCATGTTCGAGGCGACGCAGCAGAAGGACATGAAACAGTTGCTGGAGGGCGAGAACATTGAGGCGATGGCCAAGTTCGATGACATCAAGTCGCGCTGGACCGAGCTGAACGAGATCAACGAGCCGATGCTGCTCTGGGATCAGATCGAGGAGCAGAAGAAGCGCATTGCCGATATAATGGCGCGCAAGGACGAGATGATAGCGGCCTGCCAGCAGGAGATCGATCGCATGAACGCCAAATACGAGTTCGATCGCCAGCGCCAGGCGGCCGATCTCTGCTGCCTGGTCGAGCGCATCGACAACCAAGTGGAAACGCTGAAGGAGTCCTACAAGCATCACCTGGAATTGCTGCGCAACACCGTCGAGGACGAGCGCCAGACGTTCTCGCAAACGGCCGAGGAGAAGTGGCGCAGTTTCTTCAATGCGCTCAACACCAACTTCGAGGAGAAATCGAAGCTGGTGCGCGTGCGCGAGCAATTTTATTCGCTGCAGACGCAACTGCTGCAGGACTCGCAGGACGAGCTGACCAAGCAGACGCGCGTGCGCCTCGAGAAGGAGTGCGAACGCCTCGAGCTGGAGCTGCGCCGCACCCGGGACAACGTCCTAATGAACTCCGAGAAGCTCGACTACAACTACCAGGTGCTCCAGCGGCGCAACGACGAGAACACCATCATCACCAACCAGCAGAAGCGTCGCGTGGCGCGCCTTTACGAGACGGTCGCGCGCACCAGACGCAACTACAAGCAGGTGTTCCACAGCGGCCGTCGCACCATCCAGAAGCTGACCACCGAGATCCAGCAGCTGCACGGCAGCATCAGCGAGATGGAGGCCAAGGCGATGCACACGCGCAACATCAATCGGGAGAAGTTCAATCGCGTGTGGAACATCAACTACGAGGAGATCACCGACCTGCTGACGCGCATCTTCGAGATCGATCGCATACTCCACGAACAGCAGCTGGTGATGCCCTGGCAGCGGCCCAACATCAACATCGAGAACATTAACAAGCCGGCGGAGAAGCGGGTGGTCAATCCCATGGATCGCATCGAGCGTCGGTTCGGCAAGCTGCCCAAGCAGTACGGGGGCTCTGGGTATACGGTCACCGAGGGCGAGGAGAAACAGCGTGGACCCATCCAGGAATTGCCGCCGGAATCGGTGCGCCTGATGCGCAACATTCTGCGCAAGCTGGCTGATCGCGGCGGTTTCCTGATCGAGGAGCGACTACTCAAGATACTCAAGCCGTACACGGAAAGGGAGCAGACCATGGTGCGCATCGACAACATATTTGCGGCGTTGCGCATACGCAATCTGGATCATGTGATGGAGCTGACCAAGGTCTTTGAGCCATATACCTATTGTCCCACCTGCCAGCCAGCGGGGCTCAGTCCGATGAAATGCGCCGAGGTGTTCCTGAAGGACCAGAAGGACACGCGAGCCCTCAAGCTGGGCGATGTCAACAATCTGGAGCAGGCGCTGCTGAAGGGCAAGCCCGAGGACACGAAATTTATCAAATACATAAATAAGGAAGTCTGCCCCAATCACTATCTGGTGATGGAGCCGGCCCTTGTCCTGCACGCGATGAATCTGTTTACCAACCAGAAGCACAAGCAGATCTACGGCAGCTCCTCGGAGAGCAGCATGGAGGCTGAACTGATACAGTTCAACGATAAAGAAATCCAAGCGTTCTGGCGCCAATTCACCAACATCTTCCCCGACTCAAAGACCCATCTGTGGAAGACGCTGGAGCACGGGCTCAACCACTACGTCGAGGTGCTCAAGATGCGCGTCCAATACGATGCCGAGGTTGTCTTTCTGCGTCGCCAGAATCGCGAGCTGCGCCATCTCCTGCAGAAGTTCAAGGTCTAGGCGCCCCCCACATCTATATTTGGATCATGTTTTTCTTTTATCATTTTTCGTTTTGCCATCGCGGCCATAAAATTCAATTGTATGAAAATAACTCAAGTCGTTTGCCCTTAATCCGGACGCAAATATATAGTTGATACTATATAGTGCATGCATACAGACATTAACAGTGTATACTTAGGCTGGGTACTTAACTGCCTTTGCATGTTTCACAACTGTTTTTGTTGCCTTCTCGCTTCAAGTCGTTTTGAGCAACTATTACACTGGTCAACAAAGTGCTGGCAATTGGAATTCCGTTTAACTAAAAGAAGCTGATGCTGAAAAATTATAAATTATACATCAGAAGTTGCTTGAATATGTTTTCGTCACTCGATTGTTACCCCTCGTAGAAGTTTTTTATTTGATACTAATCTTCGTAGAACTTAGAAATTTGGTTCCTACAGAAATATTGTTTAAAATTTCAGAGTAAATTAATATTGAAAATGCCCAAGTCTTAGGAGGGTATCCAATAACAACTGTTATCTCTAGCGTGTTTTACAATTGTCTTCTCTCAAAATTGATTATGCAAAATATCAAAGAATCCGGGTCAAATAATTTATCTTAAAAAATCGACCAACTGATTTCTAGGCAGAACCATATATGTACATATATACATGCATATTTATATATTCGCCAAGTACGCGCTACAGTGGCTCACCGCTTAAATGAACCAGAACCAAATTTGAAATTGAAAACAAAGCAAAACAATCATAAAAGTTTTAATGTAGAATTGTGGACTTCTGTTTTAACTTTAAAGAAACAACAGTTTGTTTATTTATTAGAAGTCGCTTTTTCGCTTAACCCAATACAATAGCCAGAATTTAATCTTTCAAGTACCACATTTACACATAAAACCAGCTAAAAATGCAATTTTCGTATTTGCTGTGTGTGGTGGCCTTTTTGGCACAGGATCTGTCAGCTTTTGAGTCGATATCGATAATCGATATCGATTTCGAATTCCAGCCAAATATATTTGCGTGCGTTGGGTAACTAACTGTATGTAGGTCCGTTCAAGGTTCTGTTGTACAGTGTTATCTACGGTCGGGCAGTGTAGATATGTCGATAGGGTTCTGTTGTGTTTTACTACCTGTACTACAAGCAAACAAACGTATGCAGATATGCATGTGTGTGCGTACGCATGTATTATAAAAGTGGGCAGATACGACTTCTACGGCTAGCCCCAAGTCCGTCCGAGGGGTTCAAAGTGCGCGCGTTGCAAACGAATGGGAATCGAACAAATGTTTAAACTGCAAATAAAATTACAACAACAGCTGCATTTATCGTTCGGTTTTATGGGAGGGCAATTCGATAAAAGTGAACGGCACAAAGACGCGGCTCCGACACGACGCCAATGTCCAAGTAGACGCGGCGACCAGTCGTACGTTCAGTTCGAGCAGCTGAGCGACGTAATCTTATCGGGCCTGCAGGCGTAACGTAATACGGGAACAAACATGCGCCAGCCGGAGCAGCTGGAGCCGGATGATGGCTACGCCGCCTGCCTGACCGAGGATGTGCGGCTGTTTGCCCAGCTGGACGATCTGGCGGCGCACAGCGACGAGCCCGACCTGGAGCTAGTGCAGGTGAGTGAGCAACATTGGACACGGTCTGGCCGTGGGCAACACGTTTCAAGTGTCCGGCTCTTTGCAGGCGCCCACAAGCGCGGCGATCAAGCCGGCAACGAGATCGAAGCGAGCGGCGCCCACGCCGCGGCCGGCGGGCAATCTGTGCGATGTGTGCGAACGGCGCTTCAGCGATGCGTACAGCCTGCGGATACACAAGATGACGCACACGGACGAGCGGCCGCACGTGTGCACCGTGTGCGGCAAGGGATTCCGGCAGCTGAGCAAGCTGCGCATCCACGCGGTGACCCACACCGATCAGCGGCCGTACGCTTGTGATATTTGCGGCAAGGGATTCCGGTTCGCCAACTACTTGTCGGTTCACCGGCGCCTGCACACCGGCGAGAAGCCCTACGAGTGCACTGTGGCCGGCTGCGGTCTGTCCTTTCACTCCATACACGCGCGTCGCATGCACGCGAAGCTGCAACATGCCGCCAGCAGCACCGACACTGGCCAGCCGCCGGAGGAGGACGAGGAGGAGGAGCACACGCTCGCTGCTGGGGAAGTTTCGCCAACGGCGTCGCTCAGCTACACGTGCCCCGTCTGCGCACGCGTCCTCACCGATCAGTGCTACCTGAACACGCACCTGAAGCGCCACTTCAACCAGCGCGACTTCGCCTGCACGCAGCCCGGCTGCGGCAAGCGCTTCTTCAGCTCCTCGGAGCTGAACCACCATCAGATCGCGCACACGCGCCTGCGTCCGTTCTGCTGCGCGATCTGCGGCTCCTGTTTTCTGCGCAACTCGAATTACAAGCAGCACCTCAAGGTGCACGGGGGGGCCAAGGGGGGCGATTGAGTGGGGCGTTTGTTTGTTTTAAAATATAGGGTTTATTTAAATATACGATTTATACATAGAATTGTTTGTTTCTTTTAAATGGTTTCTGCTTTAAATTTATTTGTATTTATCTTTGCCTGTTGCAGGTATGTATATTATATATGTATATATATATATATTTTTTTTTTGTTTTTTTTTTTCGTGTATTTTATATGTATATTGGTAGTTGGTATTGTTTTGCCTTTTTGCTTTTGCATTTGCGCATATTGGTTTGTTTGTTTTTTCATTCAGTTTCTCAGTTACAGTTACAGTTTTCAGCGTCAGTTTCCTTTTCTTTGCAGCTCAACGTTGAATGTGTTTTGCGTTTGGTTCTGTTTTTTTTACTGTTTTTCATATGTTTGTCTCTCTGTTGATCTTAAATATAACGTTACATTTGTTTTAGCAAAAGATACACATACATACACACATATGTATATGCGTTTGTATATAAGCCCGCTCTCTGACTGCCGAATGTATGCGTTCCTCCTCGCACTCTTACTCCTATTAATTCACACATACGCACACACACACTCATACAGACAAACGGCAGTTGAACTGTCGACTGAGCAACAACAATATGAAGCATAAAAACGCATTTCTGTCTAGTTTATCAACACGCCTGAAGGGTCACACTGATACAATTGTTTTGTGTTTTTTTTGTTGTATTTTTTGGTTGAAACAAATCGCATTTAACAGGAAAACAAACAAAAGATTTGCAGTTGTGCAAAAGAAAAACACAATTAACGTTAACTTAAAAACAATTTGACTTTCTGCGACATTGTCAACAGATGTAGACTTAAAAGATATTTCCAAGAAGAGAAACAAATACAAAAATAAAAAATTAATTAAAAACAAGAACACTTGCCAGACAAAAATGCAAAAAGGTAAAAAAAAAAAATAAAATAACAAAAATACAACAAAGCATTTCATTTGCCTGTCATACGCATATGTACGTCTAATTATGGGAGGCACAGTTATTGGAGGTGCATTGTCGATACTGTTAGTCTGGCTGAGACGCAATATATTCGCATTATCTCGTTAAATAGCGTGCACTTATAATATATATACACATATATGTATGTATTTTGTAAACACAAGTTTTTCAATAACACATTTTCTTTTGAATGGTAATAATATTTCTATCTTTATGATTGGCCAATAGAATAAGCCAACTGAAATTTTGTATTAATTGATATTTCTTCTGCGGCAAGTGTTTTTTCTGCTCTTCATTGTTAATTCTTTGATATTTTTTTTTTTTTTTTTGTTTACGGCTAAAATGATTTCTGCTAATTACAAATTTAAGCACACACATACAAAGCGAAAAATCTAAACGTTAGAACAACATTCATATGACATATTTTCAATTTAAAATATTTATATGTTACTGTTGTAAGATAGCTCGTAGTTATTTACGTGAGTATGTGTATAAGCTTCAAGCTTGAAAAATCCCAGTTACTGCTGTTGTTGTTGTTGTTGTCGTTTTTTATGTTTTGTTTTTGTTCCTTGCTATGCTGAATCTTAGAAAAACGTTCTCACAAATCACCGTTGTTTTGCTTCTTTCACAAAGAATTTTGAATCTCTCGCTCTATTGGCGGTTTATTGGTGCGTTCGCCAACACTGTTAAACAGGATATACATTTTTGTTTCTCGTGATAGCTTCCTTCTATGCCTACAAAGTGTGTATAAAATGCTGATTTGTTGTTTTAAAATGTGGAGCCCATTCTTATCAGAAATGTTGCTTTCCCGTCTCATTGTCTCCTGCTTCGTCCTGCTTGCCTATGCCTACTACACATTAAAAACCTAAGCTTGTAACGCAAAATACACTTGATCTCGTATTTATGTATATATATATATATATATATATGATAGATATATATTTATGTATGTACATATATAAATATATGTATCTGTAGCTCTAACTTTTATGTGCTCTCCCACATTTATGTGTCTCTTTCTATACTCTGTTCTCAACGGAAATAAAAGGACATTTCGGTTAGTTCGTGTACATACAGTACACACCACTTATATGCAACCGCGACAATGCATTTAATTCATTGCATATAAGCAACATTTTCATGAATGCGATCGCTAATATTTAAATCAAAAATAAATACGCCATAATTTCATATAAGCACTGTTCCATATAAGCGATATGTACTGTAAATATTCAAGGTGCAAGTGCACCAAATATGATATATGAGGAGCACTGGTGATCTCCATGAAAGATGCGATATATTTCATTACTGGAAACAGAGTATCTCGCAGTCGGTGGCCTCCGACTGCAACTTTACTTTTTTCTTTTTCCTTTTTTTGTTCTCACTTCTTTTGTTTCAATTGCTCTGCTTTGTAAAGTATCCAAAAAAAAAAAAAAAAGTTTATATATATGGTGCATGTACCTATATATCGAAGAGCAGTTTGTTGTTGTTGTTGTTGGCGTTGTTGGCGTTGCCAGCACTTAGGACATGGAGCTGCAGGGCAAACGGGGCGAGCCCATCTGGGTGAGCACACGATCGAGCCACTGGAGCGGCCCATTCAGATGCAGCTCAATCCAGCAGGGCGTCGATGTGACCGTCTGGCGACGATACTCGGCGCCCCAGCCCTTCACGAAGGACATGCGTATGGTGCACATGCGCGTCAGCTGATAGACGGCCTCGAATCCCTGGGACACCGATTGCGATAGCAAGGCGGCAAACTCCTGATTGTTGAAGATCTTCAAATTGCAGCCGGGCGGTATTTTGCAAACGGTCGCCGGATGCCAGCCGTACCGCTGATTGCAATTGGGACTCTGCACGAAAATTGACGAATCGCTGAGGCATTCGGCAAAGACCTCGCCGCCAATGTAATAGAGGCGAACGCCTTTGCCGATATGGCGACGGGTTTGCTCAACGACCTCGTTGCGGTTAACGTTGGATAGGAGGCCCAGACAGAAGCGCTCCGAGTTGGATGGATCGGTGAAGCCGTCCACCGTAATCGATGGCTGTGAGGCGTGAAAGGTTTCGCCCACACGGGTATTTAGCTCGTAGTAGGATATGGAGCACCAGAAGGCCGGCTCGTGGTACATCACTGGTGCGGCATCGGCGGGCGGTGTTAGCCGCGACATATTCATATTATCATTGGGATCAATTGGATCGCCATCCTCGCTCATGTAGCCCGGCGGGGGGGTGCCCGTGTTGGGTATGCTGCTGCCCACGCTGAGCACGCTGGATTGCGAGTCCATGTTGCAGCTGCCCGGTGGCAAGTTCTGGCCCACGCCCACCACGCTGCCAAAGGATAGCGGCGAGTGTTGCTGCTGCTGCTGCTGCTGCTGTTGTTGTTGTTGCTGTTGGTGGTGGTGTTGTTGGTGCTGCTGTTGTTGCTGCTGCTGCTGGTAGCCGCCGGCTCCAGTTGCTGCGGCGTTGTTGGTGGCGCTGCTGTTGCTGCTGCTGCTGCCACCCAATTCCATATACTGTGGCGGACTGAGCGAGGCGCTGCGTATTATTGCAGCATTGTATTCCGTATTATTTGGTATCTGATGTGTGTGATTGTCCAACGGATAATCGACTATGGAGTCGGGGGGCGTTGGCAGCGATTTGGGCACCAATATCGATAGCTCGATCTTCTTGTAGTGATACGGATTGATGCAGATGTCGTCCTTGCGCAAATGGAACGCGTACTCACAGTGCTCCAGCGGCTTCAGTTCATTCTGCGACTGAAGATCGGGCCAGCGCCACAGGCGGCAATAGATGACGTGCGGTAAACCCTTCCGTAGGCTCTCGCCGGTGGCAGCGGGCTTGCTGCGCGGCACTGTCACGCACCGTGTGTTGCAGTTCTGTGTGGAGATGGCGCGTTCCAGTTCCTCGAGCTGTGAATTCTTTTTGATCTTCTTCACCAGATTCTTGACGGCCTTCTCGGACCACTTGCCCTCGACACTGTTGTCCTCGTTGCCCTTTTTGAGTGCTAACAAACGTTTAACCACTTGCGGAGTGAATGGCAACATCTCACGGATCAGTGGACACTCAGCCGCGCCCCCCTCCCCCAGCACACGCTTACAACACACAAAGCCGGCCTAACGCTTCAAATGCGCGCCCCTGCACCGCAACCTCTGGCAATGCGCTGGCAACTGCGTTTGCTTCTCTCGATTTAGCTGGACTCGCTGCAGTCTCCAACGGGGATGCTCAAGTGCGGCAATTGACGTTTCCCAACACTTTGGTTTTACAGTCGTTTCAAGTTATTTTTCTTTTGCTTCGCAGCGTCCTATGTTGTTGACAGCGTTCTAAAAATGTTCACAACAGTTAGTTTTCTCTCTCTCTTCTTTTAACACTCTGGTTGAGTGTGTGTGCGTGTGTGTGTGTGTGTGTATGTGTGTGTGTGCTGCTAAAATAACTAAAACTTGATAATTTGCATGCATGTGTGTGCGAGTGTCTGCGATGATTTCCCCCCCCTGAATTGCCTGATAAAAAGCATGAGACCATTTGATGACGATGTGTTTGTGATAATTACGAGAGTCTGTATTTGCGAAAGTTGGAGTAGGCAAGAGTATATAATCGTGTGCAATCAATCTAACGATTTCTGTTGCTTATTTGCCAATAACAATAACAGCTGCAAAGCTGTGCACTGTGTGTGTAAAACATTTGTAGGGGGCGTTTTATGCCAAGGTCAACTGTCTGCACAAGCAGCGCCACCTACGACAAAAAAATCAGTGAATTGCGAACAGAAAATATCCTTCTATACAGACTCAGACTAAAGGCGCAATTTGTAGTTAATTGAATCGATAATAACAAGCGTTAATTTTCTATCACATAAAAAAAAAAAACAAAACAAGTTATTTCAGAAACTATTCCTCATGTATACATATAGAGATGTAAGCATGTGTGAGTGCAGGCTGTTTTGAAGTGTCCTTGATGTCTTTAAAAATAAATTGTTGAATTAATAACAAACACATCCTCAGATAAGGTAGCGTACAACGGATTAGTTTTGACAAGATACTAACTGTCGCCTGGTCACACATCACAGAAAATCAAAGCTCATTAATAATTAGGTGTGCCCAGCCTTTGGCATCTGGAATTGACAGCAGCGCATTAGCTGCAAATGGCAAACATGAAATGAAGTTGAAAAAGCAGCACTCACACACACTTATTGTGTTACCATGCATGCATGTGTGTGTGTTGGTGTGTGTGTGTGTGTGTATACACGCATTTTACCTGCACAACGGTTTCCACATGTAAACAGAGCAGCACAACAGCAATGATGGCGCCGGCACCTGCGCCCAATGCCTGCAGCTGGATGTGGATAGCGATCTTATGGATAGCAGCAATACCAAAAAGGAAATACAACGCACACTTCCACTTATATATATATATATTTATATATATACGTATGTATGTGTGTGTGTGTATGTAATTGCAACTGAGTGTTGCGTTGTTGATGGGTCCAGGGACGGGTAACCGACCAGCGGCGGTGGCACAGCGATGGCACCGGAACCGGGCGCGTACGTCAAGTTTTGTCTTGGCTTGTGGGCTGTGGGGGTGGCGGGGGGTGGTCGCTGATTTCAATTTGTGTCTTGTGCGCGCGCAAGAAAGTGACAGCTAGACACACAAACACGCACACACACACACACACACAGGCACCGTTTTTTATATACAGCGAAATGTTCCTGCTGCTGACCTTTCGCACTTTCTGATTACTTTTCTAGTGCCCTTTCCACTTCCACAACTGGTTGATCACAATTTATGTCAGCGGTTTATGTGTTGCCGTTATTTGATTAGACTGTGCGTTGAATTTGTATTGATTTATTGCGTCTGAGGCCTGAGATCTATGCCGAAAAAGCACACTGTTCGTTGTGTCTGCTGTTTTGTATTTCCACACACATATACGCAGTTCTTATTCGCATTCTCCTCAACTGCTTCTGCTTCTTTCGTCTGTCTATGTGTGCGTGAGTGTGTATGTTCTTTTGTCTGAAATTATGTATTCAGCGAGAGCGATGTATTTTCCCTTATCGATAGTTGCCAAATATCGATAACGAAACGACTAGCAAATATGTGAATGATTCATTGCGGCAGATATTTTAAATAATTTTTAATGTCAACTTGTACACTTAGGCATAAATCATAGGTACTACTAAGACTATGTGCGCGATATGCGCCAGGATTTCTGCAGCGCTTCTTTCACAATCTCATCGGGCGATGGAGTATCGAAACGAAAGCGTTTTATATTTGCGCCATAGTCCTCCCGTTTATATATCTTCAGATGCTGCAACTCAATCGCCGAGGCAGCGTACTTGAGCTGTGGCTGTCGTGGCCTGGGATAGCCAACGCTTGCATCCAACATGCTGCCAACATCACTCGACTTCTCCACGATTCTCGCAACGGTTTCCTCCAATTCGCCGGAGACGCTGTTCTGTCGCTTCTTGGACAGCACCCCAGCGGAGAGACGTGGATTGCGAGGGTTCTCGCAGCTTATGAATGGAATATCGAAGTGTTCCACAACAGCGGCGAGCTTGTGCCGCAGCTTGCTCGCCGCCTCCCGCGGCGGACCATCTTTCTGCCCAGCAATAACAGTTGAGGTCAAATCGATCAGAGCTGTTGACGCTTGTGGCTCCCTCTGTATCCCCTTCAGCCTGGCACTGTCGCCACCATCATCGTCAGTTATTTTCAGCTGGTTCACGCCCCTCTCCAGCTTGGTCACCTCCAGTGAATTGTTTTGGCTGCGCAGCTTGTTGAGCAACGGTATATTGAATTGCGGCTCGTCGAGCGGCTCACCTGAAGCTGTCCGCAGCTTGGGTATGGTGAACCCGCCACCCAATGGCAGTTTGCCCAGTTGGCCATCGCTGGCTTCTTTGGCGGGTACTGTTGGGTCCGTGGCTGCATTGCTCGTCCCACTGGCCTCTCTCTGTTCGCGCCGGAGCTTGATTGCGTTGAGCAGCAGTTCATTGCGGGCGTCCGCGGCGCGACGGTGCTCCAGCGCAGCGTGAGCCTCAGTGGCGGCCGACTGGCCTGCGTTTGTCTGCGGGATCTTTAGCTGTGGTATAACAAGTTTTGGCCCAATCGAAATGTGAGATATTGTTGATTCACTGGCATTTTGGGTGCCGAACTCCAGATGGATGGCTTGCTGCAGTGTTTCTGAGTTCTCCTTATCCAGATCTAGGTCAGCATTTGCCATCATCTACAGTGACGACGTAACAGAACAAAAAAAAAAAAATAAAAACAATTGTAAGAACAAAAACAAAACTGACAATCTCAGTTTCTATTTTTCTTTTTGTTTACGTTTGGATTGTGATCGAGTTGTTCGATTTCCAGCAAGTGAAGTGAATACGACGACTATCAGTGTTGCAAAACAGTGTTGGTTAATTTAGTTTACATGCGCGCGAACATTTAATTGTTCGAATGTATGTACATATATATTTGGAAATAATGATTAAGATTGAAAATGGAACTAAACGTGATCCAATCGGCAGATGGGGCCTTCCTCAACCATCTTCAGATCGACTTTGGGTCCAACCAGATCCCGAATATTGTTGATGCCGTACTTAATCATCGTTGGTCGTTCCAGCGACAAACCCCAAGCGATAACATTCACATTCTCCGGCAGTCCCATGGGCAGCAGCAATTCTGGTCGGAAGAGGCCCGAATTGCCAACTTCAATCCACTTGGCCAGACCGGGATGATAGCAGAATATCTCCATGCTGGGTTCCGTATACGGATTATACGCCGGCTTGAACTCCAGCTGGGTAATGCCCAATTTACGGAAGAACTCATACAGCGTACCAATCAGATCACCGAGCGTCAGACCAACATCGGCAATAACACCCTCCACCTGATGGAATTCGGCCAGATGGGTCGCGTCCAGTGTCTCGTTGCGGAACACCTTGTCGATGCTAAAGTACTTGGCTGGCTTGAAGCCACCCTCCTGGTTCGCGAGCTTGAAGAGCATGCGTGCGCTCACGGCCGTTGTGTGGGTGCGCAGCAGATTCTTCTGCGCCTCCGACAACTTCCAATCGTAGCCGTAGCCAATCGAGCCGTAGCCACCCGTTGAATGAACGGTCTTCACTCGCTGCAAATAGTCCTGGGGAAACTTGTAGCTCTGCGCCGGATGGGTAATAAAGAACGTATCGTGCGCATCGCGTGCCGGATGCTGTTGGGGCTGGTAGAGTGCATCGAAGTTCCAGAACGATGATTCCACATAGTTGTTGGTTGGCATCTCCGAGAAACCCATCTCCAGAAAGATCTGGCGGAATTCCGTGCGCACCTTCAGCAATGGATGCAGATGACCACGCGTCGGAGTCGCGCCCAGTGCATCGAAATTGTACGCCTTGAATTTGAGCTGCTCCCACAGACCGCTGGTCAGCATATCCATGGTCAGGTCCGTTTCCAGTTTGGTCAGCGTTGTGGCAAACTCTGGACCCCTGCTCAGTACGAAGCTCTTTGTGGTTGTCTCCTGGAGCAGCTTGCGCTTCTTGTAGTCGGCCACATCCTTGGCCGGCAGTTGGGCCGTGCCACTGGCCACCAGCACCAGCTGCTCCTTCACATTGTCGACAATCTGGTCGACCTTGCGCCTGATCAGCGGCGGATTCACACTCTTGTCCAACAGTATCCAGCCCTGGGACATGGCCTTGCTAAAGCCCACCTTAGCATTGGGTCCGCCGGCTGCCATCAGCGCTGGCTGCGAAATGCCCTCCGGCGGCACCGAAGCGTAGACAATGGCCTCGTGGCTGCCCCGTTCGACCACGGATTGGCCCTCGTCGGTTAGCCCGAGGGTCTTGTGCGTGGCTGTCTCGGCGTTGACCAGATCGCCATGTGCCTGAATGCTCTTCAGGGCGCCGACAACTTTCTGGTGGTCAATGTTGAACTTCGCGGCCAAGTCTAGAGTATCGGCCTGGTCGACCGACTCCAAATGCTGTAGGATGCGCTCGGTGAGATCGGGATGCATGTTGCCACTCAGTTGGTTCGTTCAGCGATAATGAAGACGTACACGAATTTGCAAATCCAAATGCCGTCCACCAATCACAAATCGCGTGTTGATGTTGTCGATAGCAGTGTTGATAAATATACTAAAAACTATATATCGAGAGACTAGTAAAATTTGTAATTCGATATATTGCACGAAGCACGCTTGAGTAATTTAAAGGTAACGCTAAACGCAGTTCCTTTATTCGCCACTGTTTTGCAGAGCGTAATTTAAAAGAGAACGACGTCACAATACCGGCTTGTGCGTTTTTTTCATTGCGTTCCATTTGGCGCGTTTTAGCTTTTTTGCTTGTTTAGTATCAATCGAATAAAAAAACCTCTACAAGAAGATGCTTCTTGTGATGAAGGCATTCAATTTAATATATAAACAAATTGAAATTAAAAAATTGTTAACGAAAAAAACTGCAACTTCTTTATATTTAGTATGTCGTTACTTCCATACGAAAGTGACGTCACTGTCTGTTCATAACCTGTGGCGCATTAGTGTGCTATAGAGATTTCGGCCAGTGTTGGTAACTGCTTTCTGTTTGTCTGATTTGATTTGTTTTGATTCAGCGTAGTTGAAAAATGGTCGAATTGGCTGCACGCATTAGCACAAAATGTGCCGAAATTCACTGCGAAGCGACAGTCGCCGAGTCAAAGTTCTCGATAACCTGCATTTGCGGCATATTCATGCTGGACTTCGACGCTTTCCGACGGCACTTTTGCAGCGACCATTTGCAGCCCAAGATGCACAGCGAGCCAGCAAATCAAATGCTGGACGCGGGGCACACTCAGGAGTCCGGGAACGCGACGATTGGGAAAGAGTGCCTAACGGAGCCGCTGCTGGTGCCGGCACCCAACGAGGACAGGACGGATTCCAATTGGAGCGAGGCGTGTGCGCCACAAATGCCGAAGCAGGGCGAGCGTCGGCCGCACAAGGCCAACACGTGTGCATATTGTGGGCGCACGTTTCGCCGGCGCTATCTGCTTGACACGCACTTGAACATCCACACGGGCAGCAAGCCGCATCAGTGCGAGCTGTGCGGCAAGCAGTTCCGGGCCGTCTCCACGCTAACGCGCCACCTGCGCACCCACGAGCAGCGCCAGGCGCTGCAGTGCCGGCACTGCGACCAGCTGTTCAACCACCGCAGCGCGCTGCTCAGCCACGAGTCGCGGCACACGCAGGTGCGCCGCTGGGCCTGCGCCAGCTGCGACAAGTGCTTCTACACCCGCAACCAAATGGACACCCATGCGCGCCGGCTGCACGCATCGACGGCGACGGCCAATCCCGAACTGAGTCCGGCGCACTTGCCCTTTGCCTGCGAACTGTGCGGCAACAGCTATCGCAGCGCCTCCACGCTGAGCACCCACAGGCTGAAGAAGCACTACCGCCTGGCCAAACACAGCTGCGAGTGCTGTGGCAAGAGGTTTCCGGACGCCAATCGCCTGCAACAGCACCAGCTTATACACGTTAAGCCAGCCGCCGTAGTTAAATAATATAAAGCTCTTGCTCATTCAGAAAACTGAGCCGGGCTGTCAAAGACCTATGGTAATTTTTTGGAATTTCTGGAAAATAGAAACCCTGAGTCAAGTTTGGAATATATCCGGAATGCCATTTGGGATTCATTTCATCGAAGCTGCGAATGTTTACAGATATTATGAGCAAGCAGTATTATTTGGATAAAGATAAAGCCCATAAAGATAATGACCCGCAACACAAGGCGTTCTTGCACAGGATCTGGATTTGATTGAGAAACGCTGTAATAATTAGCATTATTAATGAAGCGTGGAGAAAAACACCCGAGCAGCTAATTGTCTCAATGCCAAGAGGACTAAAGTCGACACTTACAAATATTCATTATGTAATTAACCCTGTTCTTTAATTATGGTTAAGTTTTGAATATTTTGTTTTTGTTGGGAGCATGGGAAATAAAAAATAACGCAATTTTAATTTTTTCGTTATATACTCATGTTAATATTATAATAAACAAAAATATTATAACATTAAAAGCTTAGTTTTCAAAATTGAACGTGATTTAAGCCTTGAATTCAGTTTTCTTAAAAAGAAAACTCATTAACCTGAGAAATGTTTCTTGAAATTTGATACCGTTTAATTTAAAGCTGCACATCGCAAAATCTTACAGATGTTAATAAATGCCATAAAAAAAGTGTCAAGTTGCACCTCCTATCCGAGGAGATATGAATTTGCAAAGCATTCTAATTGGCGCCCACCAATTGGCTATTCTGTAAGGAGACTAGGGATGGTCGATAACTTTACTTATGTGTCACAGTGACTACTGTGACTGTTACATAAAAGTAACAGCGACAAATAACAGCGTCCGTTACTTTGAGGCTAATTTAAATAAATCAAATGGACAATTTTTTAAACGATTATATATATATATAACATATATATAACATATATAACATATATATATATATATATATATATATAGCATGATTATTTTATTTCTTTTGAATCATTTAAAAAAAGTTATTATAAGTAGCGCAATAAAATTTTATTTAAATATTGTTTTCATTAGCATTTAGGAATAACAGCATCTGAACTTTTTCGTCACTTAGACGTGTCCTACGATCTGATAATAAAAGGCCAGCTTGTGAAAAAAGGCGCTCACATGGCACTGATGAGCCCAAACAGCAAAGCTTTTGCCGCGCAGCAACCATAAGATTAGGGAATTGATACCCGTTTTCCTGCCACCATTTCAGTGGATCCATTTCGTGGCTAAGGAAATCCTCCTCTAAATATCTATCAATTTCGATAATTACTTTTGATAGAGGCGACTTTTTTGGCTTAGGTGCCTGTGGCATTGAGCTAAATAAGCTATAAGATATTTCAGCAGAGTTACTTTCCTTCATGCTCGCTTCAACGGCAGGTGTTGGCTGATTTTTTTCATTGCATGAAGAAATCACTAGCTTGGCGATAGAAGATTTCACTCTCTCTGCTGAGCTCGGAGCCTTAAAATACATTGTTCTGTACCTCGGATCTAAAAATATTGCAGCTGCCAACGTGTTGCTTTGCTCTACGTTGCCCAGCCGCTTGGTCATACCATCATTAAGGCTGTTAATAACCTAAAATATAAAAACTTGAGCATAATTTGTGTAAAAAAACTATATTAAAAACATTTATACCTTTATGATGGGGTCCGGAAAGTCGAATTTTTTTTTAGTTTTTCCAATACTCCGAAAATCTCCGTTACAATTGGAATCACCAAAGAGCCAGAACAATACTTTTGGCCACTTATCTTTTTAGTGGCTTCCTCAAAGGGTTGCAAAATAACCCAGTCTCTGCCTTTAATAGGAGGCAAAACCTTTTCGCACAGCGCAATAGTGCTTTTCACAGCAGCCTCAGTCTGTTATAAAATAACGTTAAAAAATAATACACAATACAAAACGTAAAAACTTGTCATACCTTTAAAAACCGCTCCAGCATATAAAACGCAGAGTTGCATCTGGTAAGTCAAAAATTTATTATTTGCTGTTGTGCTTTTTTTAAAATGGTTGACTGTACGCTTAACACCCTCTATAATATTTTGAACAGTCTCGTTCTTCAGTGCGTCCTTCACCACTAAGTTTATAGTGTGTGCCAAACATCCAAAATGTTTCCACTTCACGTGATCAATAATTGCACTTTTTATATTAGATGTCGTGACAGCGAACACCACTTTGTCGTGAATATTCCATTTTGTTGTTATTTGTCTTAGTGCTCCTGCAAGATTGATCGCTGTGAGGGCTTCCGTTAGCCGACTGCATTCAAGCAGCACAGATTGCAGCACAAAATGTTTGTCTATAAAATGGACGGTTATGCCAATTTTCTTTCTCTATTATGCCTCTGACATTTAGAATGCATTCCTCATAAATCACTGGAATCATAATTCTGCTTATTTCATGGCGACTTGGCAACTCATATTTGGGATTTAGGACAGAAATTAGTTTGCGAAACCCAGTGTCGTCCAACATGCTAAATGGTTGCAAATCTTTAAAAAACATTTGACAAAGGATGTTGTCAATCTTTTTTTTTTTTTTGCGTAGGTGACAATCTTGTCCACCAAACAGGCTTTTAATTGTAGTTTGACGCCTAGAAACTACTTCATTCTGAACTGCTTCATCCTTTTTTTCCTCAGAGTCGACATCGTGTGCATCACTTTCAATTAGATCTACGGTATTAATTAGCGCTACATTTGAAGCCAAAGTCGTAATTGCCTTTTAAATAATATATATTTATAAACACCTATGTGGCACAATGAAAATAAAATATATAGATAGGCTTATAGGTATACTTTTCCTTGCAAATATTGCATTTTGCATATTTGTCGTCAACCGCCTTAAAAAGACTCAAAATTTCACTTGTTTTTTGTCCATTTCCAAATTCTTAGTAAATGCAAACAAACGGTTTTTGGAAGTGAGGTTTAGTATCAAGTAAAAAATAATAATCGAGTACACATCAGTTTCAAAGGATTCAGCTTTCCATCAAGTTCATAAATAACGACAGAGTATGCATCTGTTCCGCAGTACTCAGCTTTTCAGAGAGTATGAAAGGAACAGCATAGTCCTCATCTGTTCCACAATACTCAGCTTTTCAGAGAGTATGAAAGGAACAGCAGAGTACTGATCTGTTCCACAATACTCAGCTTTTCAGAGAGTATGAAAGGAACAGCAGAGTACTGATCTGTTCCGCAGTACTCAGCTTTTCAGTAAATAAGGTTTACAAAAAGCAAGTCAAAACAGCAAGAAATTATAAAGAAATACTTAATTCACATTGTGAAAATACATACAAAGGGTAACAATAAATATATTGGCTTAGTAAAGTATATACTTTCATTATTCATGTTTTGTTTACATACAAAATCAAGAAACCCCTGCTAAACCCTAGGCCAATAGTAAGATAACGTAATCAGCTGTTACTTTTCGAAATGGTAACAGTAACTAGTTACTTTTGAATACTCGTTATTTGTAACGAGTAGAGTATTTATCGCTCACCCTAGCTATTCGTACTTTTCAATTAAACGACATTTTTGTGCGCGTCACATTAGATATACAGTTGTTTTCGATTTCAATAATTCCTGCGAAGCGTGCAACTAGAAACAAAAGTAGCCAGCAGCATGGAGACGCCGCGTCGCAAACTGCGCAATCTGCACATGGAGAACGTGCACAACAACAGCACGCCCATACGAATCCCACCATCGCCGATGCTGAAGACGCTGGGACACGGCACCGGTGTCAGTGTTTATCGGCTGGACAGGTCACCCAAGCTGGGCCATATACGTTCGCCGTGGGCCGTTAAGCGCATCACCCAGCGTACACGGACCAAAAAGGATCAGCTATTCAATGACCGCATAATACACGAAGCAGCCATCTTGCGGTGAGTCCCCTGTTCTCCAGTTATGTGCGTGTGTCCAGCGTTTTTCAGTGGCCTGATTCCTATGCATGTGTATATTTTTCAACTATTGGTGTATACCCCTACGTACACACACATACACACACACTTGGCCTGCCTGCCTGCCTGATAAGTGTGTACACACGTGGGCGAGCCGCCGGTTGCGTGTGTGTGTGTGTGTGTGTGTGTGTGTGCGAGTGTGCGTGTGTGTGCGCCTGCATGCGTGTGCATATGCGTGAGGCTGCTGCGTCTCACATGTGTGCGTGCATTTGGTGTACACAATTGGGGCGCTTGTTATACACACAAAGCTGCAAAGCTACAAAGCTACATCAGCATTCACTCATCTGAAATGTACCCACAGCAAACTGAATCATCCCAATATTGTTGGCTTTCGCGGAGTCATCAAATCCGCGGATGGCGTCGATTCGCTGGCATTGGAAATGTGCAGCACCTCGCTGGGCTCGATACTGGAGGAGCGTCACGATGAGGATCTTGGTCCGTTGCCCGCCAAACACACGTTCAAAATGATCATGGATATTGCGCACGCCTTGGACTTTTTACACACCGAGGCGCGTCTGCTGCACGGCGATCTCAAGTCCTTCAATGTGCTGGTCAAGGGCGAATTTGAGATATGCAAACTCTGCGACTTTGGCGTTTCACTGCCCCTGGATGAGAACGGTGAGATCAATTTTCACAAGAATGCGCATCTACAATATGTGGGTAAGTGGCCCCCAACTATAGACTGCTTTGAGTACTGGGCAGGCTTAATAACAAATCGTTTATAGGCACGCACCTGTGGTCGCCGCCGGAGGTGATGGACGAGGTGGAGATCATTGACAGCAAAGCTGATATATTCAGCTTTGGACTAATTATATACGAGACCCTGGCGCTGGTGCCGCCACACACCCTCGAACTGGATGCGGTTATCAACAGCAGCAGCTCAATCATCGATTTGGACGGCTCACTGGAGGTGTCGCAACGCAAACAGCTTAGCTATACGGATGAGGGGCAAATGAGTGCCGGCGTCAATACTGACGGCGCCAACGACACCGACGACGACGACACCAAAGAGAATGACATTTCCGAGTTCTCATTGACTCATGTGGAGCAGGCGTATGGCACACGGCCGCCGCTGCCGGTTGCCTTTCAGCTCAGCGATGATTACAATTGTGTTGTCGAGCTATTTTATTTGTGCACCAATGCGCATAGCGAAGATCGCCCGGCGGCACGCACCATCTGGCAGTGCTTCGAGAATAATGCGGCCAATGTGGCCGCAGCGGGCGATACAGTTAGTGACTAAAGCCTCTAGGCTGGCATTTAAAGCACGAAACCCTAACTATAAATCTAATTGTATAAGCGTATATGTTTATATATCGCGCACTCTCTGTCTCCGCCTCTAGTTATACGCCCCTCTGTCTCTCTTTCGCTCTCCTTCTGTAACCCATTCCCTTCATACCCCACTCTATCTCTGTGTACCTTAATGTATAATTCCCCTTCGCTGTAAAAATAATGCAATCGCGACTTTATCGAAGGCCAAAAAATCAAACATACAAAAAGAAAACGTATATCTATATTTCCACATTTCAACTAGTTTTAAGTCAAACAATATTATAAATATTCCATGTATTCCATATGCTATAAGAAATAGCTGAACAAAAAAAACAACGTTCGTTCATTTTTTTGTCCATAATTCGCAAATAAACAACATAGAAAATATTTTAGATGTTTTTTATATCGTAGATTTCTCATAATAAAAATGTTTTTCATTGGTAAGGCTAGGTCAAGATCGCCTTTAGATCGTCGATCACAGAAACTTATTTTTAAAAATCAGAGATAAAAGTGAACGTTCAAGATTGTAACTGCCTTATATTTATTTGAAGAATAAGGTAGGTATGAAAAGAGTGGATAATTTTTTTATTTTTCATTCGAACTTACTTTATGTATGCCCAACGAATCGAATAATTAAAGAACTGAACTACGAGTCGGTTAAAACAAATTACTATATTGCTTACGTAAGAAAACAAAGTTATACCATAATCTTATATCTTATAATATATGTTATGGTATATAAAATATTGCGATTTCCATACTTTATTTAGAAGCTGCATAAAAAAAGTAGAAAAATTCAAGGTTTAATAGATTTTTGGTGCACTTAAAAGTTCACACAAGATTTATTAAAAATACATGCGTCATAATATTCCGTTTTTAGATGTTGTTGTCATTTTTTTAACATATGCTGCTGTGTGTGTGTTGTGTGTATGTAGTTATAGAATTATTGTTCGATTTTTATTTGTTAATGGTATATTATATGCTTGTCTATTTATTGATTTGACAATAATTACATATTGCTATTAGAGTAGGGTAATCGGTATGCGGATTACAATTAGATGTCTTTTAATCCATAACACTAAGTATACGATTTTTTTAGCCGTATGTTTGTATATATCTAAAATATGCCTGTCTTTTCTCATATATGTATTTGTTAACTTTCAAGTCTGCAGTTTACTCTTATTTGTTTTGTTTTAGTTCAAAATTTGACTACAATAATAGATCCGTGTATAAAACGATATTAGATATATATATTTATATACGTATTTATAGTATAGTCTAGCATAGTATAGGCGTATAAAACGTTGTTATTTTTTGTTTTGTTTTAAAGGCGCTGTTGGTGTTTTGGTAGTTGTTTTCATTCGTTTGCTTTTTTCTTTTCTTTTTTTTATCTGCATGACAACTTTACACATAAAATACAAATACAAAAACAAAACTTGAACGAGTATTGGACATATTACAAAAAACAGTTTAAAAGAAAAAATAGAATAAAATAAAATAAAATATTATTTATATATATATGTGTATATTAAGAATTATTAAGTAACACTTTTTTAAGCTCGCACACGTTACAAACATATTTAAAAAATAATAGTAAAAAAAATTAGACGGGACCAAAGAAATATATATTAAAACAAACATTTGCTCTTAAGTTTTTTTTCTTGCTAAAGTTGTAAGTACATGAGTGTGTGTGTGTGTGTGTGTGTGTGCCGCAAAGTACATAAAATGGAATGCAATGTTTAAGTTTGAGGCATGTCAAGAGCACAAGTATGTGGGTGTGGGGGTGGTTATGGGCGTACTTATTGCAATTAAACAATTTTGTAACAAGCTAAACTCAAAGCTAACTCGCTCGCTCTCTCTCTCTCTTTCTCTCTCTCTATCTTTCTCACTCTAACTAGTGTAACACATCAAGGAATATTAATATATATATATGATAATAACAAGGACATTAAAGCTTACAATTAAAATACATAATTTGTAGGGGGCGCGGGGGAGAGTAATGAAAAATAATTAAAAAAACAATTGCTGGGTTCGTGCATACAACTGGATATGGATTTGAAATGTGGAATGTGGACGCTGTATATATAATACCAATATTATATATAATTATGTGTGTGTATGTGAATGTGTATGTGTGTGTGACCTGCTTCTTGTCTTTTCAGTTTCTGTTAAACATTCTTTTGTGTTCTTTTTTTTCGCTTTGAGTTCGTTTTTTGGGCGCATTACAAATGCAGGACACCGTCCTTGACATCGCTTGCCATAATTGTGGACGCATTGGAAGCGGCCTGTTTGTGATGCGTGGACGGCGATGTGGACAACTGGTGGCCATGTGTGTTGGTCACCGTGACGCTACTCGTTGGACTCTCATCGAGCGTGACACCGGTCAAATCGACAATGTCATCCTGATCCTCGTGCTCTAGCTCGTCGGACGTGTTGGTATGATTCGTATGGTGCGATCCACTCGACAGCTGGCTGTTGCGCGAGAAGGAGCCACGATGTGTGGACGTGAGCGTGCGCTGATTGGCCGGCTTAACGGTGATGATCAAATTGGAGCTATTCGCGACCATCATATCGGTTACCTGAAACCAGCATGTTGACCGATTGAATTCGCAGTTTCTAAAACCAATTCTTTGTTGGCCGACATACCTGATCCAGTGTCTTGCCCGCTACCTCAATGCCATTGACTTCGATCACCTCGTCGTTGACGGCGAGGAGGCCCGTGCTCTCTGCCAGGCCGCCGGGCACCAGACGCGATATGAATATGCCCGGCTGTTTCTCCAGCCCGCTGGCCGTCACACGCACCGAAGTGCCGTCGCGTATGTAGAAACCCAGCGGCTTGTCGCTGCCGTGCTTGAGCAGGCGCACCCGCCTGTGCGTCTCCGGCACAATGTCCACATCAATGATGGCCGACACCTGACGGAAATCGTGCGGTATGGATATCGATGGTGCTTTGGTCTTAACCGGCGTATGGCCAAGAATGCTGCCAATAAGATTGCGCGGCTTCATAGTGCCAAAGCCGGAGTACTCGTTCAGATCGTCTGCGCAGGAGATCGAATATATGCTATACAATTGCACATCTATATACTGATATAGGCTCACCTTTGCGCTGGACAATGACGCGCAGCAGCGGACGCGCCGTTTTGAGTGCACGCCCAAAGTTGTCATCGTTGTTAATGGGCAACAGGTCGTTGTCGCGCGGATCAATGTAGAGTATTAGAAACTGTATGTTGGCCAGCTTGTGCAGCTGCTCAATGAGCGTCGAGAATTTGTCGAAACTCTGCTCGGGCTCGTGGCGCTTGAAGCTCCAGCGACGAAACTCCGCATCGAACTGCAACGGTTAATTGAGGATGGAGATTAAAGAGCTGGCAACAGTTGGCAAACTGTTGCTGCACAGACAACAACAAAAACAACCCGTTTCCATACGCATGAATCAGCAGTGCCGCAGCCGCAGCTGCCTCATTATCACATCAGCAAAAATTGAACGGAAATTTTGCTGCATTTGTCTGGGCTATGTTTAAACGCAAATCGCGTATTTAGTGCACTTACCTTTGATTTCACTTCAATTAGATTCGTTTCAGCGCTTGCTGCCGTCGCTGCAGTTGTGTTTATTTTATTCTTCGACATTTTTGCCCACTGTCCCTTCCACTTCCACTTGCACACACAATTTCACAGCAACAGCAACGCACAACTGGCGCCAACCATCAACAGCAGTCGAGCGAATGTTGCGTACCCAAAAGAAATTAAAAAAATGGTTTATAAAATATAATTCGAAAAAATCGAAACTAAAACTAAATTATGCGTTGGCGTTTGTGTAAAAAAAAACATCGAGACTTCGCGATGTTTTCTTGGTGCGACATGCACCGCAGTTGTTGCATGCATATATATCGATATATTTGAAAATTTTGTGTTAACGACCTTAACTCCGTAACATACAAACTTTTCATTTATGTAATATTTGGAGTGCATTATTTACCTCTATCCAACATGTAAACACAATAAATATTTATTTGCTTTTACATATGTAGTTGTACGTTCACTTATCGATACCACTGACCCGTATTTTTGCCAGCATGTGGCAACGCCAATGAACAATTGCATTTAATAAGGCATACGAAAAAAAAACATATAAAATATAATATTTCCATTTTATCGATGTACATTTTGAATGTTCATATTGTTGAATATAACTTCATTTTATTTTGTTACAATGAACTTATACTGAATACTTTAGAAATTGCTGCGAAACTGTCCGATTCGATGAACACGAGTGAGACAACACTAGTGCATGCGCATGAAAGGAGTATAGATAGCTGCTTAATGGTACAAACGGTGGACACTTTTGCATACGCTGCATTGTAGCAAAGAGGTGAATTAATAATAATTTATCCAAGCAGAACCGACAACCAAAAGAACAGCTATTGAGAATATTATGCTCAACAAGCAAAGACAAATCGTCGTAAGCCAAACACTAGTTAGTCGAAATTTCTAACGTAAAGGTAAGAGTCGGAGTGTGTTTTGACACAGCATAGAAAAAAAGCCACATGGCCCACAGTGTAGCGCATTCCACACGACGAGGGTTACTGTAAATGGAGGCTGTTTTGTTGTTGAGCGTGAAGTGTGCAATTGAGTAGAAATTGTGTGTGCGTTTTTTTTTTTTTTAATTTTAAATGTTTCGAGAAGCCAATAACAAAATAGGAACACAAATCGATTTCAGTTTAAAACATATTCAAGCAACTAATAAGCAGACAGTACGAGGCAGCAAATACAAAACGGGCGCAAATTGGAAAAACAGCAACGAAGACGAAAACGAAAACATAAAACAGAGCCAAACAGTTTTCCCCCCACAGCACGAGACGCTGACGCTGACGCGACGCCAGTGAAAATACAGTTACAATTACAATTTTAAATTTGTGGGCTCCAGTGAGCAAACAGTGAGCAGAGCTTCAGGACATTGGAGCAGTTATTGAGGGAACCTTGAGACGCATTCACACAGACAGACACACGCACACGCACACCAATTTAGACACACACACAGAGAGACACCTACACACACACACACCCACACACAGGCGTACGCACAAGCGGAGCATCAGACGCAGCCATGAGTTCGGTAATGTAAACAAATAGCAAAGTCAGTTTCTTTCAAAACTAATAAAACAAAAAAAAACCCAATTATTTTATTTTGAAAAAATTTGGAAATTGCGGCCCGTTAGCAATATTCGAACGTGGAGAATCTGTCGCCGCAGACCATACGGCAGGTGATGAAGGAGCTGCAGGATATGGAGACGACGCCGCCGGAGGGCATTAAGGTGTTAATCAATGAGAGCGACGTGACCGATATACAGGCATTGATCGACGGACCGGCTGGCACGCCGTATGCCGTCGGTGTCTTCCGCGTCAAATTGACGCTCAGCAAAGATTTTCCACAAACGCCGCCAAAGGCGTATTTCCTAACCAAAATTTTCCATCCAAACGTCGCATCGAACGGCGAGATCTGCGTGAATACATTGAAAAAGGATTGGAAACCGGATTTGGGCATTAAACACATACTGCTGACCATCAAATGCCTGCTTATTGTCCCCAATCCAGAATCGGCCCTGAATGAGGAGGCCGGCAAAATGCTGCTCGAGCGTTACGATGACTACTCCCAGCGTGCGCGCATGATGACAGAGATCCATGCACAGGTAGGGAGTTCATATCTTCAAAATTCCCAAGTTTCCAATTATTTATAATGCAATTTTTCCTTGTTAGCCGGTCAAATGCGGCGCTGGCGCCAGCGATGCCAAAGACGATGATGGACCCTCAACGAAGAAGCATGCGGGTCTCGACAAAAAGCTGCAGGATAAGAAGAAGGAGAAGTTGCTCAAGGAGAAGAAGCGCATGCTCAAGAGATTATGAGACGCATAAGCAGGAGTAGCAGCAGTTAGCCAGAGCAATAACAACAATATGTAGCAGCAGCCGGATTGGAGCAAAATGTAGTTCAAGGATTCAGCGTAGAGAGGAACAACAAATAAGAAATCAACAACAGCAGCCAGAATATATACATTTATATATGTCCGTAAACATGTATTTCAAAAGCCAACAGCAGGCATAAATCTAAAGTGATTCGCTAAGCTAAGAAAACAAAAGAAAAACAAATTAAGAAAACATCAGAAAACAAAAAGGCAAATGCTTATCACAACAACAAAAAGATAAACATAAAAATGGCAAATAACAACAAAAAAAACCAACTCCAAAGAAAAGTGCATCCAGTTACATATACAAAACATAAATATAATATATATATAAAACAAAAAAGAAGAGAAAAGTTAATAACAAAAAAAAATACTTTGGTTGCCGTCTGTTCAGCCCAAAACTGAACCGATATTTAGATTTTAGACACAAAAACAAAACAAATCGAGAAAATCTAAGTAAAAATCATATGTCCTAATTAATTTTAGTGCGATCCTTCCGCATATACAAACATACATATATACTATATATATTTTTTAAAAAACGCGCTCGCGCTATCTTTAGCATAATTTATGTTTATGTAATTAGTTTAGAGATTTGTCACATCCCTCACACACACACAATCACACACACCTTCTCACGCCCTCTGCCCTTTCAAAAACATACGCAAAACATCACCAATGTACCGTTATGCTATAGATATATTCTTATTTTGAGCTTTTGTTTAATAATTTACAAATATTTAATTATTTTATTTTTTTCAATTTTGAATTGTGCTCTTTAACATTCGTGCGTTTCAATTAAAAACTATTTAAAAAAAAAATTAAAAAAATTGTCCCTAGCCTAAGCAATAATCACAACATACAACACATACACACACCCAAAACGACAAGCAAAAGAAATGCATTATAAATTGAAATTAATTGATGCTATTGTTAAATCGTGGGCCCATAAACCTGATTATAAACGATCCGTTATAACGATTCCAGGCCTGTTTTAGACAACAATTTTAGAACGATTTTTGTTCGCTATATATATTGCTCCCCCTTCCTCACTATATAGTCTGGTTTATAATCACGTTCTGGGCGCTTCGCACAAACGTAGTAACATTATTTTTTTTTAAAGAGTTTTTTAGATTATGTACTTATACAAATTCAAAGTAAATTTTAAAAAAATGTGCCCTTCCGATGATAATACTATAAAAAAGCAAAATTTTCTTATTGCTTAACTGCTAGAGGATTTAAAAAAAAAAAAAACAAAAAAACAATCTCGTTTCAATTATCGTAGTAGTTCAAAACACAAAAATAAGTATAAAGAAAAAAATTAATATAAATTTAAATTAAAACCTTTCGTTAAATTTGTGCGTCACACAACAAAAAAGTGGAAAAAACACACATTTTGGAACACAGCAATTTATGATAAATAAAATTGATATTTGAGAGTAAAATATATACTTATATAAGGAAATGTGTCTAGTTGTGTGGCCACGCTTGTCTAAGCGCTGCACGTAGCGCGTGCCAAAGCGAAGGCATTTCCGAGGGCCAATTGTTCGCAAGCCGGAAGAGTATTTTGGATAGTCGATTCTACGAATTGTCAATGAGACACAGAGCAAAGTAGTTGTGTGTGCGTGTGTGTGGGTGTCGCTCTCTCGCTTGCGTGCTTTTTCTCTATCACTCTTTGGCGCTCTCACTTTGCGCCAACGCTTACGCCAACGCCGGCCAGCATTCCAAGCGGCTAACCTTCAGCCCAGCTCCAAAATTGTCGCAGCGCCATAGCAAAAGCAGCAACAGCAACAGCAACAGCAACAAAAATAATAATAATGAGTGCAAGCTTTAGAATGCTCTTGCTTTGGATCTCTCTGGTGTGCTCTTTCCATAGAAAACCTGATGAAGCGCAGCAACAATCGATGCTTGGCCAGTGTTGGACATTACATGACAACAGCTTGCGCTCACGCGCGCTCTCGCTCTCTGTCTCTCTCTGGGTGAGAGCGTCAGGTATGAATGGCGAGTCTGGCTAGCAGATGGACCGCAAAAAGCTAAGCTTGGGAATGTGATTTGCGTGGCGTGAGGGGGGGCTGTGTACGGTCGACTGGGGCGACAGCGGAGGGGTGCGGGCGCACGCGCGCGAGCTCGATCGCCAATACCAATTTGGCTGCGCGCGACAGCCAACAACAGCAGCGAGCAGCCAGCGAGCAGCAGGTAGATCAGTTGTGAATCTGGCACGGACGGACTACAACAAACCATTTAGCTTGGCTCCAAGCAGCTCGGCCAAAAAACAAAAAACAAAAAAACGTTTTGCGCGCCTCCTCCAAACCGTTCGCTACGGGTACGTGTGTGTATGTGTGTGCCTAGTGTTTGTGTGTGTGTCGCGTTGCCCAGTTGCAACGTTTGTTGTTGTTATTATTGGCAGATAAACCAAAACAACGGTGCAGGCGAATCAAAAAAACATCAAAACACGCCCTGCTTATAGATATACGTATATGTGTGCTTGTGTGCGTGCGCGCGCGCCAGTGTGTCTGTGCGTAATTTGCATTGTTTATCGAACGCTCGTTCGATCAACGATAGATTGTCAATACAAAAACGATAAAATAAGGGTTCGACAGGAGTGCGCGTGCCGGGCCCCTTGGCATATTTGTGGGGTCTGGCGCGCAACGGCGCGTGGAATGCGACAGTTACGTGCGCGCTCATCCGTTTTATTTGCCATTTGCGCAACATCTGTTTGGCTTAAGATAAAAAAAACAAGAAAAAAAGAAGTCTTCAGCTGTTTGTTTGTATTTTTTTTAAATGTGTTTTTTGTGCAGTGTGACCTTGCAAGCTGCAGCTGCTAAGCCAGGGTCGCGCCTGCAGGGAATTGACCTTTAACTGAGCTTTTTTTATATTTTTAATTTTATTTATGAAAATTAACTAAAATGCATGCAAAATCAAATAATAAGACAGGTAATTGATTAGACAGCAAGTTAGCGTTTTTAGTTTGTATTTAATTTATATACATGAATATAGAAATAATTTTTTAAATTTAAAATTTATTTAATTTGATTTGATTTTTTGTTGTAAAACGTACTTGGCTCAAAGCGTTTTCATTTTGGCTTTGACATTTCGTTTGCGCTCGCCGCACTTATTTGCATATATATTTCTGACAGACTGTCCGTCAATTTCCATATGCATATGTAAATATATCAACGATTTCCATGTATAAGCAATTCTTTTATGCTCACACACACAGCTACATTTTCTATAATATTCACTTGTGCACACAGATACACATGTATATACTATATATATATGTATGTATATAAATATATACATATCGTGTGTGGGCCGCTTTAAACTAAGTAAAGTCGCGCAAATAACTCGTTCATTTCGTCATTTCTAGCAGCCGTCAATAAATATCTGTTATATTTGTGCATATGCATACATTAACTGATGTATGTAAAACCATTTAAAACATCGCCTTGAAATTTTTCTGTGTGTCGCATCGTAAAAATCCTCCAATTCGTGTGTTTTATTTTTATTTTTTATTTTTTGTCTCTTAATTTTTTTTATTTCATTTTCGAGCCGAGAACGCATTGATTTTGTTGGTGGGCGGTCAGTTTTTGCTTCAGCCAAATACGTAAAACTCATTTTGACCAAAAGCGTTTTCGAAAAAATGTTAGAGTGGGCGCTTAAAAGCAGCCAAGCAATTACAGAGCTGAAACGCTGATGAATTCCATTGGGGGATTTACTTAGTTTAAGCGAGGATCGTTTCCTAACCCAAAAAAAAAAAAGAAGTAAAATATAAACAAACAGCTGCCTTAGCGAAGACAACAACCAGTGCAGGCAAAGCTGCACAAAAAGCGCCTTTGCGGGCGCAGCCTAAAAGTAGGCAACCTAACAGTGTTTTGCAATTGCAGCCCAAACAAACACAGCACACACGAACACACACAAGCGCGTGGGCGTTAGAGCAGGCCGCTGGCGAGGCGCCATGGCACTGAGCAAGACGAGCACAACGAAAGCTGGCGCCAAAGACGAGCAGAACGAACTGGTAAGTAAGCCAGAAACTAGTGCCAACAAATAACAAAGCGAATTGCGCACACACACGTGAGAGAGTACTCGCTCGTGTGTCTGTGTGTGTGTGTGTGTGTGTGTGGCACTGGCATTAGGCGCAGAGCTTTGGCTCAGCTGTGGCGGCAAAACAATGGAGCGCACTTGGCTCAACGCGACTCAACGCGCTCGACTCAGTTCAGGTGTAACAAACTAACGGTGCAGCTCGTGCAGCGCCGCAGTCGTCGCCGCGCCATCGTCTCGAACACGCCGTGCGCACAAAACGATCTTTTTTTTTTGTTTGTTTGCTTTAATTTGTTTGCTTTTTGCGCGACTCTTGTTGTTCGTTGTTTTGCATGTGTAGCAATTAAAAGTCGCTTAAAAGTATGAGCTGAACTATATCGTTGTATACCTTCATGTGTGTCTGTTCATTTTGTAATTGCAAACAAATTATTGTCTTGTTGGTTTTCCGTTTGACCTGCCTGGCAGAGTGCAGAGTGTGACCGAACATGCTTAAGAATTAAATGCGTGCACGAGGGCTTTGCAACGCTGCAGTGTTGACTAAGTTTGCGCATATACATAAATAACCACCCATCCTCCCACCCTGCCGCCCCCCCCCCACTCCCCTTTGCGATCGCTCTCCGCTTTAAGTGGCGCGCTTTACATGGCAGAGTACGTGCAAAAAATTAATCATTAAAAAACCGCCGACGATGTTGTCGTTGTTGGTGTTGTTGTTGCTTGCTGTCGTTAACTGCAGCGTTTTTCTAGTTGTGTTTTGTTTTTTTTTTTTTTTTTTTATATTGTCGTGACATTTGTTGCTGTCTGTTTGCTTGTTTTTATTTCAATTTTTTCTGTTTGCACCACTTTTGCTTGGGCCGCTTCTACTTGTTGCATAATCGTTGCGTATACGTAACGTGCGCCCAGTTAGCCAAACCTCAACGCGGCTCAAGATCCTGCGGCACTGTCGCAAAAATCCAGCCCAAAATCAAAAACCAAAAACGAAAAATAAAACCAAAAAAATATACGAACAAAAAATCACAGCAAAAATATTTTCCCACCATTAAAGCGCACACAACAACAACAACAACAACAGCAACAACACACACATACACACATGCATACATATACAAAATCACGCGCATTATTCGTTCACAAAATGGACAAATGCTCGCAGCGCTGAGGCAGTTGCGGGCGTTGAGCGGTGGAGGGGGCTTTTGCTATTGGAGGGATGGGGGAGTGGTGGGTGTTCACCCACAAGCAGCCGTTTTTTGAGTGGCTATACCCTGCACACACTGTTAATAGGTTACCAAGAAAGGGTATATCTCAGTCGTGTGTATATAAATACATATCTACATATTCTTGATCACTAAAATAAGTCAAATCGATCCAGTCCATGTCTCTATTTGTTCGCACAGTACAGAAAGTTTTCGTTTTCGTATTATTTCGTTTTTATCGATAACTTTCTATGTTTATACAAAATGAATAGATATCGATAGCTACAATAGTATTTTAAGCATGCGTAGAGCAAGTTTGATTCATTTAAACAAAATCGATAAATATCGATAACTAATAACAGCTTCTTAAGCATATTTCTGAAGAATTATGAATATGCAAACGGTAGCTTCTCGTTTATGAGACGTAGAACTAGACCATTTATTGTTTTATTCGATAACGTAACCCATTAACCAATATTTTAATTTCTCGATTAATATCTTTTATTTTTCTGTTAAAAAAACCTAAAGTTTCCCGTATATCACGAGCTTACCAATTTTTTTTTGTATTTTTCATATTTTCTTTTTCTTTTCCATAAATCGATAAATATCGGTCTTCAGCCTTCGAGTTAACCTCAGAGACTATATGAGCTAGAGACATCAAATTTGACATTTGTTGATCAAGAATATTTTGTTTTTAGGATTCATTTTTGTCTAGGGTATCCTCAAGCTGGGCTAAATCGCTCTTCTTCTTGTTGTTGCTTTGGACAATTTGTTGTTATTGTTGCTGCTGTTGCATTTGTTGTTGCTGCTGCATTTATTGCCGCTGTTGTTGTTGTTGCTGTTGTTGCGGCAGCAACCACAATGCTTAACCGTTATTTGTGATTCTGAGTGTGTTTTGTGTGCGTCTTGAAATATTTAAGTGTTTTTTTGTGGTTATTTAGCTGTCTTTAAATATGGCCAACAACAATTCAATGTCTTTGTATGGCCAAAAGGCGCAAATTAGCAGCCAAAGTGGCAGCAGTGGGCGGGGCACAGGCGGCCCGAGGGGTGTGTGTGCACGTGTGTGTGTGTGTGTGTGTGTGTATGTGGGTATTTGTTGACCAGTGCGTGACTCGTGGGCTCGGCCGTCGCCCAAAAATACTAAAATAAAAAAATAAAAACAAAAAACGAGTAAGAACGGTTATCTTCGTGCTACCGAAAGCTAAATACCCTACCAGTCATACAAAATATCCATATCCATAGTTAAATGTGTGTTAGCCAAGGCTATAAACCGCTTTTGAGTCGAATATATTTTTTAAATCAAAAACCGAATCGTGAAAAAATCAGTTGAATCCAAAACCAAACCGAACTATTTGGGTTTTTAAATTCATTTGGTTTAATTTAATACATTACCTGACCTTAAATGAGAATTTGCTGAAGGATATTCCACATGTTAAGAAGAACAGTTCATATTTCCTATAATAATACTTAAATACTAATGTTCCAGCTAAAATCAAATTTGTTGCTGTGGAAAACCGGGTTCAATTGCTGTTGGTAATATTTTGATCAGTTGTTGTAAAACGTTGGTTCAAACAAAAAATGTTGTTCAATTTCTGAACTAAGTTCGGATATTTAAAAAAAGAAAAAGATTTTTCACACAAAAACTGAAGTTTGAACTGAAACAGACAGCCAGACTTTATGGACTCGGCTGTTGATACCGATTAGGAATATATATTATATATATGTATACACATTAGATTTCTCCCTCGATTACATATCTTGACTAAATTGAAATACCCTTTGTAAGGGTATACGAATCTTGACGGGCCAAGCACATTTGTATGGCTAATGCGACGCCTTGTTGCAGTTGCAAGTGGCAACTGTTGTTGTTGCTGACGCTGCCGCTGCCGCTGCTGCTGCCGCTGCTGCTGCGGCCGTTGTTGTTGTTGCTGTAGCTGCTGCTTTTGGGTCAAGTAAAAGGCATTTGCAATTGCATTTGGCTTATTTTTCGGTTATTTTTTGGCCATTTTTTTTTGGGAATTGTCATTTGCTTTATTTTTTTTTGGGGCGTGGCTGATGACTCATGTTTTCAGTTGGGTGGGAGGATGTGGCGGTGTTGTTGTTTGGGTGCTGTTGACATGGCCATAAGCAGCAGCGGCACAAGCCGTGTCCGAATATCCAATAAAAATCAAAACCAATCAAAGGCAGAGCCAAAAGCCAATGCCAAAAATGTACACAATTTGTCCTATCGCCGCCGGGCGGAAGTAATTACAAAAATGGCCAAATTGCAGGCACAATTTAATTGTTGTCGTTGTTGTTCCTTATGTTTTTGTTGTTGTTGTTGTTGTTGTTGTGTCGGTCTGACGTCATGCGCATATTGATGTTCCAATCTGCCAATAATTCAATAGTCCAACGTTCCAAGCGGCCAAACCGAACGAACACAAAAGGCAACCGGCTGCCGGCCAAAACGGCAGCGGTAGCAGCAACAACCACAAAACCAACAACAACAATTACCAAATGCCAAAAGCTCACAAATTGATTGTTAAAACGTATTTATCGATTCAAGAATCGTTTTGCACACCAAACAAAAGCCAAAAGCAACCATCAACAAGTGAGAACGTTGCAATCGGGTGAAGCCGACTGCGCAATACTCGTCTACAGCATAATTACAGCTTAAAACTGTCGAAACCGGTCTGAATTATTATTGTTATTTTGGAAAATATCGATTTTTGATTTTTATAGAGTGGGCATAGCCGAAATTTTCTGGCAACTTAAGCTTTAAATATATTTTATCGAACAAATTTGTTGCTATCTTTAGAGGAGTTCATCAATCATCTGTCTGAACAAATTTAATATATCTAGCTTTAAAACTAAGGAAGATATATGGACTAAATCAAAAATCGTATGCCAAAGTTAAAGGTTCCAGCTACAAGAGAGTAAAAAAAAAAAAAAAAAAAACAGAATTGTACAAATCGAATATCCCCTCTTTCACTTTATGAACAGAGTATGCAAATATAATTAAAACAACAACAAACACAGTGAGAACTTTGAAGAGCGCGCTTAGTGGAGAAGTGAACGAGAGTGGAGATTTGCGCTCAGCAGCAGGTGTCATGCGGGCGACGGGAAATCCGAAGGGGGGAGGGGGGAGGTAAACAATTAAGAACTATAGAGTTGAGTTGCGGGAGGGAATGGGGTGGAGGGGGTGGGGAGGGTTCAAGTTGAATGCAATAGAAAGCGCGACAAAGCGAGCAATAAATACTGCAAGATATGTGTGTATGTACATATGTGCATGTGTATGTGTCTTTGTATGTGTGTGGAAAACGGATAGAGCAAAGTGCAAGGCGAACCGTAAGCCAGTGTTGTCATTGTTGGGCAAATTGCAAACAGGTTGCTCTTATTGTATTTTTTTAGTATTTATTTTCTCTAAAATTGTGCTCTACTTTATATACGGAAAATGTAAAGAAACATTTGTCGCGCAGTGTAAATACGCAAAGTGCTGTTATCGAACACAATTAATTTGCAAATTTGGGGGTCAGTACAAGAAACGATCAGTGAAATGCTTGAACTGTAAACTGCGGGCACTTTAAATACGTTTGAGGGCCCCCAGAAAATAGATATGAAAAAGCTGCACGATTATGTTTAAGACTACCAGGTGTCTTAGAACTTAAATAAATTATAGATTTCCTACGAAAAAATATTAAAAGAGTTAAATTAGTTTACCAAAAATTTCAATAAATTTTATTTTCAATAGTGCATATATTTTAAATGTAGATTTATTCTACAGGAAAAAGCATAGTCAACAAACTTGAATATCGGTTTAGTTTTGACAAAGTTATGGGTGTTTGAAATATGGGAGCTATGGATCAAGGAGCTTTACATGTCAACATTTTTTTCAAATTTTGCATGATTTTTTACAAAAAATTTGATTCCCTCAGAATCAGTTTTTAATGTTGTTTTTTATTCAATCAATAAATAATTGACATTTGCAGTTCTAAATTTTGGAAATGAGTATGTACGAAAATGAGGGGGAGTACATGATTTTTTTTACTAAAAAATGAAAAAAAAAAAAAATTATTAGGAAAACCATGGCGAAAATGCCACCAAAATGAAAAATCAATTTAATTTTGTTATGGGGAATTTGAATGTGAAATAGTACTATAAATACATTGAAATATGTATTTTCTTTAACAAATAAGGAACATTTCAGCAGTTTAATTTTTTGTCCGTCCTTAGCTTGTAGTTGTGCCCTAGTTTATTAGGTATTACGAAAAAAATATAACTTTTAGTTTTTGTCTCGAAAACCCACTTAACAAAACCTTTCCAACTGACATTATCTGACATTATGCATGCCCTGAGACTTCTTGTGGTCACGTAGTTAAAATTTCGATAGTGTTAAGGGTGGGGGCAGCTAGGGGGCTGGGGGCCTGCCCTTTCATTTGTGCGAGGTCTCTCGTTTTAATCAGCTGGGCCAATGGGCAATTGGACGAAGGGCCAAACATTTTGTTGTGAACTTTTTCTTTTTGCTTTTTTTTATGTTTTTAGTTGTGCTTCTCTTTTTCAGTTGTCGTCTGTGGGCGCGACCTTTGGCCGCATTTGACCGCATTTTGGTTAATTTTTCTTTTTTAGTGGGTTTCACTCAGTTGTTGTTTTCCATTTCACCGCCTTGAACTATGCACGTTGCCCTTTCCAAACAACGCGAGCAACCTTTTCTGGCCAGTTGTGTAATAAACCGACTGACCGAAAGGCAGACGAACTAAGTCAGACTCCGCACCTCCCCCCGCCCTCCTCCGCACGCCTCCCGCGCCAGCTGCTTGGCTGTGCTCTTGTTTATGGGCTCTTAACTTTATGAGCCGCTGATGGCCAGAAGGGGCGGGCCGGGGCGGGCCGGGGAAGGCGTTTATATGCAACGGGAAGACCCGTTTTGTTCTGAGCCTTTACGCTTGGCATGCTTTTGACGCCGCGCCCCTCTGCCACGGAGGCGTAGCTGATGCCTCCAGTTGGGCGGTTTTGTTGCGGTTTTTTTACTATATGAAAATCGCATATGAATTTATTCATACCCTGTACGCATTGAAAGTGGGCAATCGGGGATATTGCCTTTATGTTAATGTTACGGACAGCATTTATCGCATTATCTATCTGTAATTAAATCAGTTCTCTTATATCACGCGTTAATTAAGTATATTTAAAATTAAAGACACGGACTTTTCTAAAATCGATAAGTGTCGATTTGAAGCTCCTGAATTTCGGAGCATATTTTCAAATTTACAAGAAATAGAGACACCAAATTCAACATAAATCCTTTCGTGATTTCTAAATCTAAATTTCTTTTCTAAATCGATAAATATCGTTTTGTATTTGCTTTTATTTTATTTTTTTACCTTTTGTGTTTTAACGAGCTGGAGACATCAAATTTTATAGATCGCTGAAGCAGATCGAAAAAATGGTTTCTTCTTGGGGTAGTTTTAATGTTGTAAGTGTTGTAATATTTTTTCAACACTGTGTGAAGAAGAGGGCAGATACGTGGGTGTTTGTGTGTGTTAATATAGGGTATGTCGAAATCGGGCGCTCTCATCTAAAGCACTCTTACTTGTTGCCCGTTAACAACAACAACGAAACGCTCAAAAAATTTCACTTGCAGCTGAAAAAAAACAGCTTAATAGAAACAAAAAAAAAAACATTAACAAAAAAAATAAAAAATTATAAAAAAAAGAAACAAAACAGTCTGAGATTTACGCGCTCCGCCCACACGCTCCCATTTGTTGTGCTTTTTTTGCGCTGGCCGCGGTCGCGTGTCGCGTCTGAAATGTTTTGTGCGGCACAAGAAATTCAAATTGGTTGCAGCGAAAGTGCAACATTAATTAGGCAGCAGCAGCAGCAGCTGGCAGCGGAGTAGAAGCCGAGCAGGTGGTGCAGTAGAAGGAGCAGCTGGCCCTGGCATCGATGTAGTCAACGACACCCATTGCAGAGAGCCGCCAGCGCCGTTGCCGCCGCCAGATGAACGAATGGTGGTCATCCTTCTACTGTCGCCATGCACATGCAGCCAAAGCAGCAGCAGCAGCAGCAGCCAGCGCCAGCAGGAGCAGCAGCAGCAGCACCAGCAGCACCAGCAGCACCACCCGCACCACTCGCACCACCGCACTTCGCCAGACAGCAGCAGCAGCCGCAGCAGCAACAGCAACAACAGCAATGGCAACTTATCCTCATCGGCATCCACGGGCGTTACGGCCATACCGGCCAGCTTGTACCGCCAGGTGGCGCACCCGCAACCGCAGCCGCCACCGCCCCCGCCCCCGCTGCACCACTGGCCTAGTCATAGTCATAGCCAACAGCCGCCAACACTGCCCGCCAGGTGGCCAACGACGTCCTTGCCACCGGCAGCTGCCAATGCGGTGCCAAAGCCGCCGCGCAGTTACGTCCACGCTCCGGGCCACGCCCACGGCCACGCCCATGCACCGCTGGTCTTGCGCATCTACGCCCAAGCTCCAGCTGCAGCCCAGAGCCTGCCCCTGCCCCTGCCCCTGCCACAGCCACTGCCAATGCCAGCTGCCAGCTTTACTAACACGAATAACAACAACAATATTTATGGCACCACCGGCGGCACCACCAGTGGCACCACCACCAGTGCCGACTATGTGCGTCACGTGACCCGCGTTAATTTCTACGACGTTGATACTTCGCAGGTCGAATTCGAGCCCAAAGATGACGACAGCAACGAGGCAACTGCAAACGATTGCGATACAGAAGCTATAACCAAAGAAGGTGAGTCCAAAGAGCTTACGATCCCGGGGGGACATTAATAACTATCAGTTAAAGATGGTACTAGGAAGAGCTATAATAATGCCATGAGACCTGTTAACTTGAAGATAAGCATAGGACTTAGAATAGATTTATCATACATATATTAGATAAACTATTAAACTATTAACTATTGCTCAAGCAATACAACCTAAAATCAAAGAAGGCGAGTCGAAAAGTAAGTACTCTATATACCCTCTGTTCACTTCTTGAATGAGTATAAAAGTAGTTGATCAATATCGTATCGTATGTAGATTAGAATGTTTCTTAGTTATTTATAGAAAATTACAAAAGATCTGTATTTAATAGTGAAAATGTAGAATAATCAAAAAAGAAAAACCTTAAACACATGAAAACTTAAGGAACTGTTGATCAAGTAATACTATATAGCATATACTGAATATTCGAGTTGATTCAATTGTCAATGCTCCTCTTTCTCTCTCCCTCTGTCTCTCTCTGCCTCTCCCTATCTGTCCTTCTGCCTGACCTAATTGATTACAAAATGTGCTCACGCCCAGTTTAGCTTTATGTTCAATTTGATTTGCTTACTCATTGATCAATTTGGGTTTCAGTTTCTAGACAATTATGATAATTAACCGATTGTGCTGTACATATGTGTATATAGTATATAATGCCCCTGGCTGTTCGCGAATTATTCGTCATTTTATTGTTTATAATGCGATTGCATCAGAACATGCATTGGCATTCAGGGCGGTGCCCTCTTCGAGTGCTGACTGATTCATGAATATTACGTATACGACTCGTGTACGATTCGAATCTCGTATTTGAATTGGTTTCAGATACAAAAGCACACTTATTTCCTTTCTATCTCTGGCTACAAGTGGAATTGATCCCTTTCGCTGCAGCATGCGAACTGCATAATTTTTTATGATCCCCCCTCCAGTCCCCTCTCTCACTCGATTTTTATCGCACTGTTGCGGAAATCATAGAAAGTTTGATTTAATTATGTGATTAACATAGCACAAAGGCGCCTTTGGCTGCGGCAACAACAACAACAACAACAACAGATACAAACTTGTAACATTGTGAAAAAGTGTAAAAATTAGAAATAACAAGCAGCTCAAGCAACAACAACAACAACAACAGCAGCAACAACAATGGGAAAATGTTAATGCAAAAGAAAATGTTTCAAGCTAAAAATTTCCCACGTTAGCAAATCATTAAAAATCAACGGCAGCTACGACAGCAACAACAACAACAAAATTGTGCACCTATTTTTTGTTATTATTTTTGTTGTTGTTGTGTTTGTTCCTGGGGCTCTTTTTGCATATGCAGAAATTTAATAATTGGCGCTCGCAGCTTGTTATGCCAGCTCTACAACTCGACACAGCGTGTACTGCATAAAATCTACATATGCTCTACACAACTCTCCAAACAATATTCACAAGTCGGCACAAGTAAATTTACAGCTACATTTCTTATTAACAATTATTTTTACGTCAAATGCGAATGAAAAATTGTATATATCCTATATGAAGCCCTTCTACAAATATTCCCGAGGACTCAAATTCCTACAATTTTTATAATTCTCTACAGAATTTTCTTTACCACAATTATAAAACTCAATTATAAACTCCACACCCATTATACTCTATAAAAATACAAAATCGAATAGTGTACACTGCCAAAAATCTCTATATTAATATGCTTATAGAAATCTCTACACACTTCTTCATTTGCATATTTTTAAATAAAATAAAGCTCAAACTATGGCAAATTTTGAATAGCTCTGAAATCAAAGCTTTTTTACCGGATAATCAAAAATATACTGCCCGTCAATTTCGTTAATTTTTGTATGTCGAATTATTTTGGAGAATTTAAAATTTACGTTGTAATCTTTGGAATTTATTTTAAGGCAAATATTTTCTTAAGTATTAGCAATCGAAAGGAGGTCGTAGCTAAATTAGCATGAAGACAAACAGATATATAGGAAAGGGAAGTGGGCAGTGGAGAGTAAGAGGGAGGTGGGGGAAGGGTAAGCCAAAGCTGGTTGACAATAGCTTGGAGATTCGAGAGGCTGCTGCTTAGCCACTTAGCGTGGCCATAATTGATACCACAATTAGCTCAATGAGCGGCATGTGCAACAAAATGTAATGAAATCTGTGTGCAGAGCGCAGTCGTGGGGGGGGGCTTGTGGTGGGGAATGGGGCGTGGCAGCATGGCATAAATAACGATTACATGTCATCGACAGGGGGCCTGCGCAATCGATTGTAGCCGATGAACGAAACGAGAAACAATGCAAAAATCAAACAGGTAAAAGTGTTCGAGCGGAGAGTGCATGACTACGAGATACCCTGCAGGCAGCTGAAGTGAACTGAAGTAAAGTATATGTAGTGGATTTGCAATTAAGTACAAACGTTGTCTAAATCCAGTTGCATATTTTTTAATATGAATTGGAAAAATTGAATTGCAAGAAGGTATAAGTGACAAAGTTTGTAAATGAAAGACTTAAATACAGGACTTAATCTAAGCAAGGTTGTTCTTTAGGTACAGGAAATTACTAAATCTTAAACTTGTCTTATTTATGCAATATTATTTTCTATTTTTATCACTAAATATTTGTTGAATTTAAATATATTCAATTGCATTCAATTCAATTTCGCTGAGTGTACGCTATAACTGATCAGACGCACTCTCACTGGCTACAGGGTATACAAAACTTAAACTAAATCGAAAGCCGCGAGTGCACCACCCGCCACCCTACGTCCCGCAGCGCCCGCACCACCCACCAAGCGTCTCGTGCTGTTTGTTTGTTTAATTGTGGTTGTTGTTGTTATTGCTATTGTTGTTATTCTTATTGTTGTTATTTATGAAGTGCTTGGCTGACTGTCTGGCAGTTCGTTTAGTTGATGCAATGCGGATATATGCACAAATGATAAAGATAAACGCTGCAAGGGGGTAAGTAAGTAAGATGGGGAGGGGGGGGGGGTAGAGGGGTAGAGAGGTACAGACGATCATTTAAATAGTTTCGATCAAAAAAGGCCCAACTGACCGGGGCCAATTGCAAATTGCCGAATTGCCAACCAACTTCAGCTCCAACTTCAACTCCAGCTTGAGTTTAAGCCCAGTGAGATCTCGTTTCGGTTTTGTTAGCTGCGACGGCGACTGCAGCGTCGACTGCGGCGCCGACTGCAAATGCAACTGCAGATAAATTATATAAGCGACCTTTAATGGTCCAGCGATTTCTGCTGCAGCAGCCAACAACAGCAGCAGCAGCCACTCAAGAGCCACATAAACTAGGAAAAAAATAAATAAAGAACTAGACGAAGCTGAAATACACTTCCTTTTAACTATGTGCTAGCTCTGGCACAAGCTCTGATCGCAAATTTAAATATATTGTTTATTAATTTTCGTTTTTTTTATAGAGAATTGCCCAAAAATTCAGCTGAACTTAAACACGAAACAAAATTTTAAAATGGTTCGGTATCATTTTTGTATAAAGGACACATTTTTAACTTAAAAATTTATCAGTATCAATAATGTCTATAGTCTATGTCTATGTCCTTAATAATGTTTGTATGTTTTTTCTATGAAATTATCGTGAAACAAATGACTAAAAAATGTTTTTATTAGAGTATTGAGTGTGTGTTAATAAATAAATTGTAAAATATAAATATATATAAACCTATTTGGATGTATGTAATATCAAATAGCTTTTAATAAAACTAATTTGATTTTGTTGTGCTATCATACTAGCTAGCTTAACAAAGCGTAACATGCTAGTTGACCACAACACCATGCGCTTTGTTAGGGTATTTGTTTTTTGTAAGAAAATAAACAACTCAGTTTTTTTCATTCAGTAAATCTCAGACTTGGACACAGACATCGTCGTGGTCGTCGGATGTCCGTGCTCAAAGCTGTGCTCTGTGGTTTTTGGCGTCACAGGTTGCCACACACACACACACACACACACACGCACGCACACACTCAACGGCACACACTCATGGTACAGTTAGTCTAGTGGCAGACAGACCAACTTGGACTTGGGTTACGTAATTGGGCGACCAGCTAAGCAACCAAATGCGGCAGCCACTCAGCGAATCGCTCAAGCGCTTCGTTATTTCTGCTGCTGCTTCTTCTTCTCCCCGGTTGTTGTTGCTGTTAGAAGCGGGCGCAAGTGGAAATGCAAAAATACACAAATGCACTTTATCTGCATGCAAAAAAATGCAAATGCAAATGTTTTTGGCTGCAGCTCTTTGAGAGGTGTTGCAATGAGAACTGCAAGTGGCTAGCGGCAAGCGGGAAGCGGCATGGGGCATGGGGCATATATGTTGCACACACGTTCATTCATTGTGAACTAGTTCATTTAATTGCACTCATAAGCCTATCTTAATTCCATTATTTATGACACTGCCACTCGAATGCGACTCTTAAGCGCCTATTCAGCTACTTTAGATATCAGCTTTGCTTTGTGTTCAAATTAAGATAAAAGCTCGTTAAATATAACGTATATGTATATGTATAATGTGCTTAAGTTTCGGGCTATTAAACAACAAGGATTCGGGTTCGTAATTCCCGTTATTTTTCTCTTCTTTAATAGCTTGAATACAGTTAATTTAAGTCTTAAAGTTTGATTAATAGCTTCTAATTATTTCCCATAAAAATCATAATAACAATATAAGCGAATTACCATAACAATAACCACTGAGAAAAAGGTTTACTTATCAGTTGCGGAATTTAGTTACCTAAGAAAATTACTAATTATTATTTATTATTCTGTTAAACTGTCAAATTTTAGCATACAACCAATTATCATGTTATTTCTCATCATTTTGGCAGGCTGAAAATCATTTGGTAAAAATGAATTTTGATCGAAAATAGTGTTTCCAGATCAAAAGCTATTCCACATCAAAATCAGTACATATTTAATACAGTTTTGGTACAATACAAACATTAATTTTAACAAAAAAATTCTTATCCAAATATAAATGTAGAACTAATTGTGAGGTGAAATCATCAAACAAACAGCTATTCCTTATCAAATTCAGTTGATTTTTAAGAAAGTTATATTTGTTTAAAATTTGGTCACACGTATACATAAAATTATTTTGGTACATTAATAACATTAATGTTGACCAAAAAATTATTGTCCAGACTTAAATACAGAAATAATTGTGAAGCCAAACCATAAACAAAAAGGGATACCAAAAAAAAAAAAAGAATTTTAATCGATAATTGTGTTTCAGATTTGAATGCAAAATTAAAAAAGTTGCAAAATCATAAACAAAAAGCTATCCTGCGTCAAAATCAGTACATATTAAATAAAGTTATGATAGTTTAAAAATTAGTTCCATGTGTCTATGGGAATATTTTGCTCTTGATTTGCAGAATAATATAAGGACAAAACCATAAAAAAATCAATAAATTCACTGTAATTTTGAGTTGTAGCTGTGCGAAATTTGGAAACATTTATGTTACAAAAACAAAAAAACCCTTTCTGTTTGTCACGTCTTTAATAGTAATATGGGTATATATATTTATATAGAATAGAAGAATATCACACAGAGCACTCACTGATTATACTCTCTTTCTTTTCTCTCTCTCCTTCTCTGTCTTTCTCTTTATTCAAATGCATTTGAGCTTTAAAACCCAGTAACAGTATTTTTACAGCATGCTTTTAAGCATAGCTTGAAATAAGCCCTAAGCAAGAAGTTCCAAGCTGGCGAAAGCTTTCAGCCCCAAAGTATACCTTAATCTGAATTTTGTGATTTTTTCTTTTGCAGAGGAATGGATAACGAAGCGAAAAACTGAGCTGACGACAACGAGACAAATCGAGACGCGGGTGAAGCGTGAAGTGAAGCTGCAGGATGGAAAAGTAATCGAGGACTCCGGACCCATAGTGTCCACCAACACGACCGAGGATACGGATAAACAGGAAACGGAGACCACCGAGGTAGGTGACAATCTGCCAATCTACCCGATCCAGACTTGAGCACTATTCTTGGAACAGAAACGCGACTTGGGCCTGCCCGATGATCTGGACGGCAATGCCCAGCTAATTGATGCCGCGGCTCTGCAGGCGGGCGCCGTCAATGAGACGCAGTTGGCCCAGCTGCAGGAGGCGTTCGGCGTGGGCGCCGGCATTGATGGCGGCAAGCTGGTGAAGCGCATGGTGCCCCGTCCAGTTGACGGTCTGGTGCGCCAGGTGGACGATAAGCGCATCATTTCGCACGAGGAGATCAAGGACTACCATGAAACGCAGGACGTCAAGCATTTGGGCGACTTTACCGATGAGGTGAGCAAATTGCAGCAGCAGCAAACGCTGTGGTAATCCGAGACAGCAACAGCAGCAACGGCCAATTGGCATGCAAAATAACTGAAAATCAATTTGCCGTGAAAAGTAAAAAAACAAGTATGCTTGTTCCAGTTGACAGTGTTCGACGGTTAGATGCCCTGTAGAGGACTGCAAAGTATATTTTAACTGATTAAATTCACATATATATAAACCTTAAAATGCGTGTATCAGAAGATAAGAATAATAGTTATCCGATATTTTCAATAGGTCTCACCTTTGTTTTGCCAATATCTTTAATCTATATATCAATCTTCTTTCCTCTACGTAGCTAGAAAATCATCTATTTTTGAGAATTTTGAGAATATGTAGAGGAGAATGCGGCACTTCCGGTAAATCTCTCATATTTATATGTTTTCTTCGTTACCTATTCTTACCATACGTCAGATTAAATTATGAATTTCGTCTCTTGTCTTTACCTCCCGGAAGTTTTAAGGAAACTTCTTGCATATAAGAATATCCTTATATAAAAGAAAGAAAGCACAAGCTATGTCAAAAAATTAGATTAACGTGGAAAATTCTTTACTTAGCAACAATATTTTTATACGCGCCAGCTTTTCTAAAACTTAAAAAGTCCTAAACAAAAATTTCTTCAATTAAGAAAGTTTTAAACATTTTTTTAAGTTCAAACCTTTTGTCTACAATTTTGTTTTAATTTGTGCAAAATTAAGGGCCTACCTTACCTAAATGGTAGGTAAAAATAATTCGTTTAAAGGTTAAAGAGCGAAAACCTTTTGATATTTGAAAAAGGAAACATTACGAATTCTATGACGTTTGTATTTGAATTTAGAGCGGCGTTTTTGTTTGGTGGGAAAAAATGCAAATAGCTTATCGCCCATCTATAGTTATTACTTTTATATAGTTTATAGTTTGTTTGTCACGTAACGTGCCAGTTTTTTTTACTTTTTTTTTTGCTTATTTATTTAGAATAATATACGCAACTGCCTTCTGAAACTAATATGTCAAAAATAATGCTGCTAAAAAGCTGCTTGTTAAAAAATCAAACCATAAAAAAAAATAATTGAAATATTTTTTTGGCTCATATAAGCAGAGTTTTTATGGTACCCAATTGCAGGCATTTAACGCGTATAGGGTATAGTAAAAAGGTAACAGCGCCACTGGGCAGTCGCCAGCAGCAAGCCGCAGCAGCCAGCAACCAGTTAAGTCGTTGTTGCTGCTTTAAAGCTCATTCGAAAGTTATGGGGAGTTGTTGTTGCTGTTGTTATTTGCCGCAACAAGCTGGCTAGCTGCATCCTAAGCTGTTGCTGCCGCCGTTTCAGTCACCGCCGAGCGAGCGCCGAGAGCAGACAACAACTCGTTACTCGCTAAACGCGTCGCGTCGCCAGCAACCAGCGCGTTTTTAGTGACTTTAATCTTGATCTTAAGTTTTAGTTTATCTTTAGTCTTAAACGGTCTCTCTCGCTCTCGCTCGCCCGCTCTCTTGCTCTCTCACTCGCCTCTACCCTTTGTGGCTGTGTTTGTGTGTTTCATAGTTTTTGTTGTTATTTTTGTTGTAGTTTGTTGTTTCCTACGCACGTCCGCGCCCGCACGCCTGTGATTTAGATAATACTCGCGCTCACGCCCCGCTTAGTTTAAAAACACACACTTTAAGGTCTCGTAATTAACCGAAGCTTAAGCTGAAACAAAAACAAGAGAAAGACAGTGAAAGAGAGACAGAGAGAGATAGAGAGAGGGAGAGAAGAAAAACGTATAGTTTTTTATTTTGTGCGTGGGGCGCTAAACGATTGGCCAACGGCAGCGCTCAATTTGCTTAATTAACCCAGGTGCGAATATGTGTATGTTACGAATATTATGAATATTATGTGAACCGTTTCATAAGTTGCCAAAAAATGTAAAAAGAGGTTGCAAAAAAACAAAAGACTTAGGCAACGAACTTGATTACAGGCACTCAATGCAGTTGTGTGTGCGAGTGTGTGTGTGAGTGTGTGTGCGGTAACAGCTATTGCAACTGCATTCGAAAGTTCTATGTGATCCAGTTCATTAGGCAAACGAAAGACTTAGGCAACAAACTTGACTTAAGTCTTTTTATGTATGCAAATGCTGAATCATGTGTGTGTGTGTGTGTGTGGGAATAGTTGTGTGTGATGGCAACAGCTTCTGTAACTGCATTTCAAAGTTCTATGTGCCTTGTTGCTATCTAAGATCGTAAAAATCGAACAACTTTGGCAACAAATTTAACTAACGCGTATGTAAAGATGAGTATGTATATGTCCACAACTTTTAATTCTTTGCTCCATTTTACTTTATATGTAATCGATTTTATAATATGCGAACAAACAAAAAAAGAGTTAGGCAACGAACTTGACTCTATGCTATTTTTAAACTTTTATATATGTAAGAGTTTGCTAGTACGTCTTAATTAACAGTTCCAAAAACTCAATTTTAGTTATAGATCCAAAAAACTGCGAAAATGAAAGAGAAAGAAAAAACTAAAGGCTTTGGCTACAAATGTGACAAACACCCTATATAATTATAATATATTTATATTTTTGCTTCTTAACTTCGATTAAAATCTATATTTTATAAAATTAAGAAGGATTACTTAACAAAAACCGTGACCAAATGAAAGACTTAGGCAACGAACTTGCTTACCGACATTTTCTATCTATATTTAAATCTATCATTTAAATCATTTAAAAGTTCACATTAACTTCTATTTTGAGCTGAATGCAGGAACCAGTTCAGAAGTTGCCCAAAAATCGCTTGCAAGAAACAAAAGACTTCGGCAACGAACTTGAATACAAACTGTTTTTATGTATACATATATACACATGGGCAACTGTTTGTGTTTGCGTGTGCAGGGCAACAGCTTCCAACAGCTAAATCCATTTAAATGTTCTATTAAGAATAATGTCATCCAGTTCAAAACTGGCCCACAAAAAAAAAGACCAAAACGCTTGCAACAAACGAAAGACTTAGGCAACGAACTTGAGGTAACAGCTTCTAACTTCTAGTTCCATCTGAAAGTTCTTATTCAATAAATGTGCGAAGAACTTAGAGACTCCACGCCACCCCCCGCCCCACACTCCACTTCTCGTGCCCACGCTTTTGCCCGCTCCCCTGGCCGCAGCGCATTTGACTGGACTTAGGAGCATGTCTTTAAACCGGTAGTTGGCAATTACCCAGGCAGCAAAAGGTTGTGTACCACAGCAGATGATGTTGTACAAGGCATACACACACAGCTCATTTACACACACACACACACACACAGCTGAAGACCTGTTCTGGAGCCCAGTTTAATCAATAGACTGCGGCTGCTCCTGCTTTGGCTGCGGTTTGAGTTTGCTTGGCTTGGCTTGTCTTGCTTTGGTTTGGTTTGGCTTGGATTCTAGGCGTGTCTGCAGCAGGTCCATGAACCTAACTACACACCAATACACAGACACCAATACACATGCAGCTGTGTGTTTCGTCTACGAAATATTTGTTGGAATTTCAAATTTGAATTTTAGTTTGAATTTTTTTGTTGTTTTGGATTTGTGTGTACTTCTTGTCTTACAGCCACAGCTGCAAGTGTGTGTGTGTGTGTGTGTGGGTACTTGTTGCCTAGGTAAACTTGTTTTTTTTTCTGCTTTGCGCCCATGTGCCCACATTGACTTGGCACTCGCTCTCTAATCAGCGTATGCCAATCGACCCCAACTCCAGGCAGCTTTGGAGCCGGAGTCGATTTTTGTTTTTGCTTCTTTCTGTTGGCCAAGTGGTCAGCACCGTGGTTGGACGCATATATGCAGCTGCGTTGGCGTGCGCACACTAACTGAATTACAATAATAATAATAAACATAATAATCGAACGCGCCTTTCGGGGCCTGCGCCTAGGCTGGAGGTTGAGCAAACTCCCCAAGGCAAACTGGTCTGCGCGAAAAGCGCACGCACAAAGCACCACAGTCGCAGCCACCAGAGACTGTTGGCCAGGCCCAGAGGCCAGCAGAAAAAAACTCCACAAATCAGCAAACTTGGCTCATTTCTCTTTTTGTTTTATTTTTTATTTTTTTTTTACTTAGCCACTTGGCATGCCAACAACCACAATTCATTTGAATACCTTCAAGCGGGCCAAAGCGTTTCTCGAATTGAAATTATGCCCAGCTCATATGTGTGTAAATGTGTGTGTGTTTCGTGCTCAATCTCAACTCCACTTTATAGCACACTCCACACTTCACTTTAACTTTTTGGCGCTGTTTGATAATCAACAGCAAAAATCCAAAACAAAAAAAAAATAATTTCGAAAAACCGTTTTTTTTCACATTTTTGGCCAATGACAAAGCTCTTGACAATGTCCGTTTTTCCCTCCGCAACGTCTGCGTCATCCGCAACGTCATCACGACTTCAACTCAGCCATAAACATTTATCATGATCTTTATTGGCGCCATGAAAAAAAAACAAAAACCAAAAAAATCATAAGAAATAAACCAAAACGAGCTTCGAAATTCAGTTACCGCCTCTGCCTCCTCCTCACTAATCCATCACTAGCTACCTATACATACTATCTCTATTTAAGGCTTAAGATCTCTTTTTATATACCCCGTAGTTGTAAGTATTTACTAGCAGGGCAGTACAGAAGTTCTACCAAAGGGAATTCAATCTGTTTTCTTAATAATAACCCATTGAACTCAAAATTGGATATGCAATTTTTTTATAGCACTTTTGTATCATTTTTATTATTTGAATTTAAAAATGTGAAACATGTTTCAGAAGCTTAAAAAGAAGATTTGTTTTTAAAAATATATTTAATATGCTTATTAAAAGCAGAGTTCATTAAGCTCCCCAACCAGCAATTTAAATTAAAATGTTGATTCTCATGATCAAAATAATTTGTTTTAGACATTCGGAGACAATCAAATATACTAATACATAATAAAAAAAAAAAAAATATTATAAACTTTAAATTCACTACGTTTGCTTTTAAAAATCAACTATCAAACAAAAGTTAAACTATCTATTTAATGGATACTCAGTTTCTAGAAAAGCTGGAGTTAAAGTGTTAGAGACTAAATTTGGTTTATAGGTTTCCTATGCCATAATTTTGAGAATTTGCCCGCACACAACAGAAAAGCGATAAAAAAAAATTACAATGAGTTTAAAAAAGCGAACAATGAGTGTCTTAAAATGTATTTGACAGGTGGAGATTTGCTTCGCTAAATTAAATCTGCATAAATGTGGGATATAATCATGCCCATTTATTTTTCTATTCATATACATATGGGCAATTTCAGGGTCACGCCCATGACGGTCATATGTCTTCGATAGGAAATAAAACCAAGGAAAATAAAGTTTTTATTTCGTTTTCTTTTACTTCCGATTTAATTTTATGTATAAATACGATTTGCAAATATGGGCAAAAATTTAAACGAAAAAGTCTCTGAAAAGCGCTCGAGTTTGACTCATGCATTTTATTTTTTATATTACCTTAAATTATGTTGTTTAACTTTAAATATCAATCTAAAGTGTAAATATCTTTCTTTTAGTTTTTTAAATTTTCACAAAATTGTTATCCCATATAGGAGATTTTGTCCAATTCCACTTTAAAATTTAAATTTAAAATCTTTTACCAGTCAATCAGTCACGATAAATTCTGTTATATATACAGATAGCAATTAAGATTGAATTGAGGTGAAGAAAACTAAAAGATAAATTATAAATACAATTTTAATTATTTCAGCACATAAAAATTAAATACATATTATATAAAAAATTAATGTGTATAGATTTTATTTTTTGTGCTGTGCTCTTGCGCTTTTTATATGACCTCAGTGAAGTGCCTATAAGAGCAAGAGATGCTAAATTTGGTGTATTTGTTGTTTGCGATATGAAACACAAATAAATCGGAAATGTATTAAAAATAAATTATAATGAGACAATAAAGTTGAAAACAAACATCATAAATTTTCCTAAACTTTAATTGACGATTAGAGAATATGAAAAATATATAAATCGGTTATCAGTAAGCTACAAAGAGTATATAATTTTTTTTATTTTGTAACATTAACAGTCAAATTAATTTTTTTAATCAATCATTTTAGTTAACTGTCTCTTATTTAAGTATATTGATGAGAGATAAATATTTGCTTGAATATTTTGTAAATGGTGCAGATTGCTTTCGCTCTCTCTCTCTTGCTAGATTTACCCCCATGTGACCTTTAGTGAACTCCGTTTCCCTTAGCAGATGTAATAAAATATGCTTTTAATTTAGTGTATGCAGATTCTTTTCGTAATTAAATGCTAAAAACTGAACGCTTGAGCTATTATAGGGTATCCATTTGGCAAACGCTTTTACTTTTTGTTGCTTGTGTTGTTGTTGTTGGTATTTTGTGTGTTTCTTTTAATGTTGTTTTTATCTGCTTTAATGAATTCGTGTCCATCGATCGTTCAATGAGCAGTCAAATTTACAGCAGCGCCTAAAGGCAACGGACAAGGAGGGGTGGCAAGGGGGGGGGGTTGAGGGAAGACGAATTTCGTGTTATTATTGTTGCCGTTGTTGGTGTTGTTGCTGACATTCAAGTTTTTCAGCTTCAAGCTAAAAAACAAAACACTTTCTACGCGCGTTACCGTTAAACAAGGTCGCCGACAACAACGACAGCAACAACGACAGCAACAACATGTTATGTATAACTGAATCTGCCAAAGTGGTCAAGTGGTGCAAATGATGCTCAGTGGAATCAGCTTGGAGTCAGCTAGAGATTCAACTACAGCTTGTCCAGCGATGCGTGCATTTTGCTTGTCATCTTGCCACAAACTGGTGGCCAGGAGAAGGGGCAGCAGCAGCTGCGGCGCTGGCGACGATACCATCAACTGACCTTGAGGCATAGCTGTCGCTGTATTGGTACCGTTATCCATTTATAAACGTATATATATGCGGATTCTTTCTTGCTTTTATATATGTGGATGTTCATGCATTCCTGTGGCATGCTTTATGTTAGGGCATTTAATATTCGGCACAGCAAAGATAATTGTTCTTTCTTGGATTTTTTCTGTTATTTTTTTGGCTTTTGTATATGTTTTTTTTGTTTTTTCGGCGCCGCCCCAAACTCGACTTCGCTTGCAAAACGAAATGTGGTGCATTGTGGTTTCTGTCTTGCTCTGAATAGCATGCCAACTGGGCGCCCATAATGCCGCTCTCTAAGCACACGGGTGTGTGGAATCCATGTGTGTGTGTGTGTGATTGCATCGACTTGGAGCTAGAAGAAGCATTTGGCGTTGGCGACGCATCGACCATGTCGATGATGCAACCTGATCAGCATTCAACATTTTCAAAGAGACTGCCAAGTGAAAAGAACACGCCAATGGTAGAAATTCAAAGAAAGAAGTATTGTGCGGGTTTTCTTCCCCTTTTCTGTTTGTTCATCTCCTAAATACCTTGGGGGCGTTATGAAACTTTTTAAATGTCAATTTTCAAGAATTTATTTACACTGTACAGACTTACTTACGGCATTTAAAAAGGCTGCTTATTGATGAATTACTCCCGATTAAACATCAATAGAAACTTAACCGAAAGACAGCGGTGGGCCCACCTGCTTCTTATAGGTTGCTATATTAGCATATATTCAACTTCCGACCGAAATTAACCCAAAACGTTGACCCGTAGACTTGTTTTCAAGACTGTGAGAAAGTTTTTTGGCCTATGTAAATTAAAACTTGCTTTTAGGTCATATATTAACCTTAATTGTGGTTCAAACTGAACTCTACACATTTATATATATAAATATATATTTACCTTTATGTATTATATTGGCAATGCGTGGTCTCAATTTGGGGCTATATGAATGCCATTGGCACGAGGGCTGTCTCTGCAGTTGTGCGCTCAACAAAAAAAAGCCAGTTAGTTTTAACATTTCAAATCAAAGACAATATCAAAATAAACGTGGATTTTTTTCGCTTGCATCTCTTGCTATGTATATTTTAAAATCTTAAAACGAAAACGTCTTTTTATTGCGTTTGCTTTCCGATCCTCTTTTACTCTAATATAATCTCTGATTGATTTTATCTGGAATGTGAATTTTCGTTGATATTCACAAACTGTTGCTTATCTGACATATCTTACTTTTGTTTCATCGTATTCCAATTCTGATTTTTACCTCATCTCATCTTTAATTTTATAATGTTATTGTTATTTTTGTCAGCCAATATTCTGATTCTTATATGATTTTAAATCGATTTTCACCTAACAGTATTCTTTTGTGATTAAAATTAAACTGATTTTATAACCTTAATCATATTTTGATACTTGTTGTACCTCGAGCTTGATCGTCATCTGAATTTGCCTATGATCTTCATTTTTACTTAAGTTCAGATAATTGTACGCCTCTAAAATTGTTTTCAGTTTTAGCTACAATTGATCGCACTTTGTAGCGAACTTTCTCTGTTCTTGATTTGTTTTAAATTCGATCGTGCCCTTTATCTGTTTTCACAATTTGTTTATTGACACATCCCATTTCTTCTGTTCTCGTTTTGTCTGCATTAAAGTATCATAACAGATCATCTTGATGTGATCGTTAAAAAACATTTTTATTTGATCTGCCTTCTAGCTGTTGCCTATTTTGATCTTTACTTAATCTTGAAAGAAGTTACCAATTACATAGTGCTTATTTCACCTTCATTAGATCTTCGTACAGTATTTCAAGGAACTGGCTCGCATATGATTTTTGTGCAGATCATAGCACGATCTGTGTTTGATCTAATCTTTATTTGATCATTGTTTGATCTTTCAATACCCTGGTTTTCCTATAATTTAAATTCTGTTATTTAGCATGATCTTCACAAGATGATCTTCGTTAGATTTTCAATTGATCATCATCAAAACTTTTTTTAGTCGTCAGCGATATTTATGTTTATATGGTTCTTGCACTTTTTTTTTTTCTAAATTAAATCTGAGAGTGATCTCTGTTTCAGGCCTACGTGAAGGCCGTGCGCGAGGGCGTTGAGGACCTTGAGGCCGTGCTCTGCTCGCCGGAGAGTCAGCAGCAGCTGGTGGCGCTGGGGCCGCAGCTGGTGGCCAATACGAGCCGATCGCGCAAGACCATCGACTCGGAGGACACGCAGAAGCGCTGTCTGGCCCAGGAGGACGGCACGCTGGTCACCGAGAGCAAGCGCACCACCGAGCACGAGCTGATCCTTGACGGCGACGAGGACGACGACACGCGCAAGGGCAAGCAGGGACGCCGCGGAGCGGGCAATGAGCTGCTGGGCCAGCCGGGCGAGCAGCTGATCACGACGGCGGCGAGCCAACGGTACTTCAAGCAGCGCGACGAACAGCATGTGGACGTGCTAGCCGCCGATGGTAAACTGGTGGCCACCGAGATGCGCTACGCGGCGGAAACAACCCAAATGGAAAAGGACGGCTCCCTGGAGCGGCCGGGCGACTGGGACAGCCTCTCGGATCGCATGCGCAAGCTGCGCCGCACGCAGCAGCAGCAGCAGCAGAAGGGTGAGTTCCGGCCGCAGATCCGGCCCAAGTTGTACACTAATGAGTTGTTGTTGTTGTTGTTGCACTCGGCAGAGGTGGCGCTGCTGGCCGATCGCAAGGATGCGCTGACCAAGCGCCCGCTCGACTTCGATCGCGAGGAGGAGACGCGCAAGGGCGAGACCATGAAGTGGCTGGAGTCGCACTTCGGCAGCGAATCCACCGCCTCGAACGATTCGCGGGACGACGAGGCCAACGAGGTGGACGTGGAGCCGACCAAGAAGAGCTACTTCAATGTGACCATCAAATCGCAGAGCCAGCTGCCCGCGGGCGTGCCCAGCGGCCCCGTTGCGGCCGCCAATCAGACGCTGCCGCGCAGCGCCGAACGGGAGAGGGAACGGGAAAGGGAGAGGGAGCGGGAAAGGGAACGGGAACGGGAGCGGGAAAGGGAGAGGGAGAGGGAGCGGGAAAGGGAACGGGAGCGGGAGCGGGAGCGGGAAAGGGAGCGAGAACGGGAGCGGGAACGCGAACGTCTGCTGCCCACCACGCTGGACCGCAAGTATCTGAAGGATGCGGGCCGCGCCAAGTACTTCCAGGGCATCTCGAACTGGGCGGAGCGGGCGCAGGAGGCGCCCGTCAATCACTTCTCGTCGCAGGCGTTCCGCGAGGATCTGCAGGAGACGATACGCCGCAACGGCCTGAAGAAGAAGAAGCTGACGGATGCGCCGCCGCCGTTGACGGTGGCGACGGCGCCGCTGCCCGCCGCCGACAGCTACGTGAGCCGCGAGGATATACTGCAGCAGAAGCGCCAGAGCCTGTCCTCGCAGTTCCTGGCGCGCTCCATGCGCGGCTCGCGTGATGCGCTCGACGACTTGGACGCGATACCCGGACCGGGACCGGGACCCGGACACGGACTCGGCCTCGGACTCGGACTCGGCCCGGCACCCGCACCGGGCCTGGCTCCGAGTCCGGGCACGCGCCATCCGCTGACTGCGGCGTCTCCCGCGTCGGCGACGCCGCCGCGCCTGGAGGAGCCCTCGCACAAGCGCGTGGCCTATGGACATGGTCACGGCCACGGGCGCAGCAGCAGCAATCCCAGCAATGGCCTCGCGCCGCCGCCCGTCCTCGCCAATGGGCGTGGCAAGAGCTACGATGCGCCCATGGAGTTCGCGACGAGCAGCAGCAGCAGCAATCTGGGCAGGCCCACGGTGCCCCAGCGACGACGTGCCATCGAGAAGAAGCTGGGCGAGCACACGCATGGCCACGCCCACGCGCATGCTGGCCTGGCCACGCCCATGCCGCTGCAGTCGGCGAAGGCGGCGCTGGAGCCGCCGCCGGACTATTCGCCGCCGCCGCGCAGTCGCAGCCGCTCCTCGTCGCCGCAGGTGGACTATCTGGTCACGCGGGCGCGCAATCCGCCTCCGGCGGAGCCCACCCTCAGCCGGAAGCAGCAGCAGCGCACACGCTTCGCGCCCACCTCCAGCTATCCGGGCGGCACGCTGCGGCCGGGCCACAGCTCCGCCTCCACGTCCAACCTGTCCACGCTCAGCGCCAGCAAGCCCAGCCGGATGGGCCAGGTCATTGGCAACTCGCTGCGCAAGCTGGTCAGCAAGATACGCTCCGCGAGCGTCGAGCGCAAGTTCCGCATGAAATCCGGAACCGCCGGCAAATCCCGCGAGCAGTCGCCCAGCAACAACCAGGCGGCGGCCAGCGCCGGGCTGACCACCTATCAGCAGTACAACGTGATCGACGGCCATATCGGGGCCAATGGGGCCAATGGGGGCAGTGGGGGCAGTGGGGGCAACGGCGCCAACGGGCTGCGGCACAGCAGCAACGAATCCGACGGCTCCGCCAGCGATGGCCAGCGCCGCCATCAGCTGGTCAAGCCGGAGCCGCCGGCGCAGGCGCTGGAGCAGGCGATGAGTCCGCGGCAGCGCTACTACCTGGGCGAGGATCCCTACTCGAGCACGCTCTACGGCAAGGAGAACATCTACGAGCGGCACGGCCAGGCCCGGCTGCGACGCTTCGAGCCGGCGCGCGAGCCGGACGACGAGGACGAGGATTACTATGAGGCGCGTGCGCCGCCGCCGGCCACATCGACGCACACGCTGGGCCGCTACCAGAAGCACGGCCAGCGCTTCAGCGGCTCCACGCCCAACCTGCACGTGCAGCAGGATTACCGCTCGGCGCAGACGCTGCCGCGCAAGCTTCACGAGCACGGGACGCCGCAGCGCGGCCAGCAGCGCTACCATCAAACGCTGGAGAAGATGGGCAGGCCCGGCTACAGCGCAGTCTCTAGCCAGCAGCAGCAGTTGCACCAACAGTCGCAACAGTCGCAGCAGCAGCAGCAGCAGCAGCAGCAGCAATCCCTGAAGCCGCGCCAGATCAGCCAGACTGTGCTGGCGCCCGAGCAGGGACCCGCGAAGCCGGCGCGCACCTACGCGAAGGTCCTGAATCGCAGCAAGAGCTTCAACGTGCACGGCATGAACGGCAGCAACGATCCTAGTCCCATCTACATCGAGAAGCTGACCAGGAACAACTACAGCAAGGAGCCAGCGCCGCCGCAGGCGTACAAGTCCAATCCGCACCTGTTCGCCGGCGGCAAGGACAACTCGCTGAAGAGCGGCCTGAAGAGTCCCTCGATCGTGAATCTGATCAGTCGCAGCCAGAAGGACCTGACCAAAATACCCGGCAGCGAGGATGAGCCCTACGAGCGCGAGGATGCCAGCAAGAAGCAGCTCTACCTGCGCAACCTGCACCAGCAGGCGCCGGAGCTGTACCGCGTGATCCACGGCGACGAGGATTACGGCCGCCAGAAGTATCCGCTGCAGCCGAAGTACTCGCTGGACTCGCGCTCCCCCGCCCCGCCCGTCGAGCTCAACAAGGACACGGCGAGCATTGTGCGGCGCAGCAGCGACGAGCGCAAGCGACAGCTCTACGCCGACGAGCAGCTGCCCCATCATCCGCACCAGCACCAGCACCAGCACCAGCACCAGCACCAGCATCCGCATCACCACTACCACCATCAGCAGCAAGTGCAGCATCTGCACCAGCAGCAGCATCATGTCCAGCAGCAGCAGCAGCAACTGCGTCGCGGCTCTGGCGCCACAATTATTGAACTGCGCCAACGCAAGTGAAGTCTTCTCCCACGCTCACCCCCCCTCCCCCACCCCCCCCGCCCCACTCTCTCTGCTCCCTCACTGCTTTCACCCGCCCGACTGCAAGGCCGAACAAAGTTTTCCGCACTTCGAGCTCACGTCTCGCCTTAAGTTTCCATTTTAATCACAGGTGCGAACCCATATGCCTTTGTCCAGGTTCGAACCAGCTCGCCTTGTTTAAACACAACTCTCTTTTTCACAATTAAGTACCACAATATCTGATCTGTTGTATAATTAAAAAAATCGTTTAGGTTCAACCCGCTTTGCACCAAGCCCAAAACAATTTTCCCTGCTTCGAACCCAAGTCTCGACTTTACTGAAATTTCTTCTTTGCTTTTATTTAGCTTCGAACGTTTAATTACATGAAAAAGCAAGTAATAAAAGGGTCGAAGCTGATTGTGCACATGCCTTACCCAAGATCAAGCCCAAGTTCTCCATATACACTTCCTTTCCAAATAAGGACATTCAATTTGTTTAAAAAACCAACTCTCTGTTTTGATAACTAAGAACTGAAAGGTAGATTCAAACCCGCTTTGCAGCCAAGCTTTCTAGCTGTCTCTCTCCCTCTCTTTGTTGCACTCTCGCACTTGACTCGGCTTTTAGTTTCATTTGACAAGCGGCAAATAAAAATGAAAGGCCTCCCCTCCTGCAATATGGTTACGGATTCCCAACTCGTTTTTGCTGCTGCCACCTGCCAATATATTCCATGATTTATATATATATATTATTATATATTTAATATACACAATTTTTTTTTGGTTTTTTTTTTTTATATATTGTACTAATTGTAACAATTTAATTGTAACTTTTGTTGTATAGTTAACGTTAAATTTTTTGAGCGAGCCACTAACTAATTAATTAATTAATTAATTACCCCACTTACTACTTACTTACTTAATTAATTCATATGACAAAACAAAACAAAAGAAAAGCGCAACAACAATAATACTTATAATAATAATTTACACTTCAAAATAATTTGCCTAATAAACCAATTCCGATTACAATTATAATGAAAATAAAAACAAGAAAAAATAAAGTGCCAAAATAAATAATTCAAAAAAAAAAATAAATAAATAAAAATAAATACAATTTAGTCTGACTTCAAATCCACTTAGTACAGTTACTTTACTATATGAATAGCTGGCAGCACCAGTTGGGTAATAAAGTTTTTGACACTATATATAATATATATATATATATATACATATAACTTGATTAGGTTAGGTTTACTTTTTTACACTGCTTATAATATTCTAGCAGATTATGTGGAGCTCTTTCAGTATATTTTTGTTTGTTACAGGGTATATAAAGTCATTTTACAGGTTTATTGTATGTAAAGTTCTGTTTTCATCTAAGGTAATCATTTCTTTACTTGAGCGTTGCTACAGGGTATGTTGAAGTCGCGCATTTTATGCACACATTTTGTTCTTGTTTCACATAGGTTGTCTTTTATGTTTTTCTGTAAATGAATTTTTAATTGTGAAGCAAATTGTCTTTAAGTAGAGTTCACATTTTATAGGGTCTCTCAAATCTCAAATCTGAAAATAGTTGAGGCACTTAGACCCAAATGGAAGTTGGAAGTACAAGGATCAAGGTCGAAGATTTCGATCCAATTGGATTTTGAGGCGCCAGCACATTTGAGCCAACAGTCTTTGCTGGGCGTTCAAAGCAAGCGGAGGCTTCAAGAAAACACACTCATGATATTCATAATCCTGCTGGCCGTGCAGGCAGAGCTGGTTAGGGGCCTCGAGTCGGACTCGCTGATACTGGGCCTGACGCAGCTGGTCCATCCGACAAATGTGAACGGCACAGGAGAGAGAACAGCCTGCGCGGAGCAGCTGCGCTCGCTGCATGCAGCTTGGCGGCAGCGCCAAAGCTGGGCGCTGAAGGGTATGCCAGAACGGGGGCCATGGAGCTCGGTGCAGTAATCCCCAGTCTATGTCGCTTGCAGCTTTCGATGCCTCCGGCGGTGGCTACGATAACTTCATGCTGGGCCACAGCTTTTGGCTGGGCAATCGCCTGACCTGCCGCGCCGTCAACGAGCCAGTGCTGCAGGAGTTTACGCAGCGCCAGGAGCAGCTGCTGCGCCAGCGGGCGCCCTTCCACTTCGACTATCGTGTGGTCTACCTGCGCGCCCAGTCGCCCTGGCAGCTGGCGCTGAGCGTTAAGGAGCCGCCGCTGCTGCACGTCGGTCTCTGCGTACCGCGCAGCTGCGATCAACGGCAGCTGGAGCGGCTGCTGCGCCAGACGCTAACCGCTGGCCAGCGGCTGGAGCGCCTGGACATGCGCGCTGAACTGGTGTACACCAAACGGCCGGCGCTGGGCGGCGCCTTCTTGGCCAGCCACGCGTTCCGCTGGCTCCTGCTGCTAGTGGTGGCCAGTCTGTTGTTGCTGCTGCTCGCGGTGAGCGGGCTGGCTGCTTCAAGTCGCATCATTGCCTGCTTCGATGTGGCTGCCAACTGGCAGCGGCTGTGGCAGCCTCCTCCTGCGGGCGGCAGCCAGGACATTGCCGTCATCAATGGCCTGCGCGTGTGCAGCGCCGGCGTTCTGCTCTGCTTCCATGTCGTCTGGTATCAATTCTTTTCGGTCAACCATTCCGCGGACTTGGCCTCAAAGCTGGCCAACTTGAGCATGCGGCACAGTTACCTACCCGCTATGGTTGAGGTCTTCTTTGTCATCAGGTGAGCGCGCACTAAGATACCCTGTAACTATCGAGGTTTTTATAAATATTATAAATAAGGTCTTTTTATAAATATGCTTTACTTTAGTTTCGTTTTAAGACTCGTTCATTTAAGAGCTAGAGTTTTCGGGCTCGATATTTTTTTGAAAATCATAACAGTTAATGCCGTTTTCGACGGTTTTAAGCTACTAATTTACTGTGAACGAGTATTGCGCAGTCGGTTACAGCCGGCTGCAACGTTCTTACGCGTTTTCTCTTCATCAGTGGCTTCCTCACCGTCTCCAACTTTCTGGGCAACGCGGCGCTGCAGCGCTCCATTGCTGCGGACTCCCTGTTTGGAAATGTGCGGCGTTTGGGGCGCCAATTGACGCAACGGTATCTGCGCCTGGCGCCGCTGCAGTTGCTCGTGATGCTGCTGTCGGTAGTCAGCTTTGACCAACAACGAGAGGCGTCCGTGTTCCATCTGATCGAGCCGTTGGATGAGCTGTGCACGCGACATTGGTGGCGCAATTTGCTCTTTGTGCAGAATCTGTATCCGATCAAGGAGATGTGCTGCAACTGGACCTGGTCGTTGGGCTGCGATATGCAGCTGTACATTGTGGCCATGCTGCTGCTCTACGTGCACACAAGGTAGGTTCCGGTCAGGTCTTGTCCAGTTCGGTCCTGAGCTCTGCTTGTTTCCCAGATATCCACGTCTTGTGCGGCGTCTGACATTAATGCTGTTGCTCGGCAATGTGATGTACACGGTGCTGCTGCTGTTTGTTCTGGATGTGCCGGCCACGTTAGACAGCATGTACGCCGTGGGCGACTGGTTGTACACGAGTCCTTGGGTGCGTTCCTTGACCTACATCATTGGTTGCATTTATGGCTATGCGCATGCACGCGGCTGGGGCTCACCCTTCGACGCGCTCTTCCCGAACCGGCTGGCCAAGTGTGCGCTCGCTGGCGTGGCCCTGTTGCTGGGCAGGCAGATGCAGGCCCTGGAATTGGCCAGTCCGGTTGTGCTGGCCTGCGCCCTGGTGCTGTTGCGTGCCCTGATGTCCACGGCCACGGCTCACCTCATTCTCAGCAGCACCCACAGCGAGCGCAGTTCCACAGCTACCCGATGGCTGGTGCGCTTCCTGGAATGGAAATGGTTTCAGCGTGTCAATCGCATCACGTATGCCATTTACCTACTGAATCCTCTGGTCATTCTCAACTTTTACTACTCCTTTAGCGACGCAATTCCAGCGGACGTTGGCGTTTTGGCAAGTTGAACGATTGACACGACTTTTTGTCGGCTGTGCTAACTATTGTCTCCTTGCAGATCATCCTGTGTGTGGCGTTTTTGGTAATAGTTTCGGTCCTTTCCATTCCGTTGACTCTCTTCTTCGAGCTGCCCTTTAACAGGCTGATAAATCTACTGCTGGCCTCGACTGCGCCTAAACGCAAAAGCACTTAAGTTAAAACATATGTATTAGTTATAATTTTAGCTGTCTTAAAAAACGGTTAGCAAATAAAATTTAAAATAATCATAATTACGTTATGTGCTGCCGTTGCTCAATTTGCGTTAACGGAACTCTTCTTTGCGTTAACGTTGCTGCTCGTGCGCTTACAATGCCATTTATGTTGTTCGGTTTGCGTTCAGTTTGCTCAATACAATATTTGATATATTTAGGTTGGCAATATGGCTTAAAAAACAGTTGTCAAATAAAATTTTTGATAAACAATCGTATTTACGTTAAGTGTTCTAGTAATCCTACTCAACTTGTATTAACGTGACAGCCCCCAGCTGTTTTCGGCTCATATGTTGCTCATTTCTGTTATCGATATATATGTACTTACTTAAAAAATAAACAACACGTCGCAATACTATCGATAGCACATACGATTAGTTTTCATACAAAAAGCAAATAAATAAAATGTAAAAATTACATCTATTAGTTAAACTTATAAATACACAAACAACATGACGTCACGAAACTTGACGGAGGTGTTCGTTATCATGCGCAACAATGCCAGCAAGAATCGCAACCATTACGATGATCGGGTAAAACAAGCCGACTTCTCCATATGGACAAATGACTCAAAGGCCAATAAAATTAATGTAATGTTTTTGTTATCAGCGTGGCAGCGACTCGGAGCGTTTGCTCAAGCATTCCGTGCGCGAGGCCGAGGAGGGCCTCGAGATGCAGGACGACTACGGCACTCCGCCCGTCTGGCTGGACAAATTCGAGGAGGCACAATACACAATGTCCAAGTGAGTTAACGCTGCCCAAAGTCGAATGGAAGAGATATTTTGACATTATATTCTTCGCAGAATCAAACCCAAGTTGGATGAGCTGGGCTCACTGCATGCGCGCCACCTGCTGCGTCCCACCTTCGACGACCAAAGGGACGATGAGTGCGAAATCGAGGTGTTGAGCCAGATTGTGGCCAAGCTCATCACCAGCACCCACCGGCACATACAGTGCGTGCGCTCTAGTCTGGGCATCGGCAGCAAGGTGGAACAGCGGCTCACAGCGAACGCGGTGCACTGTGCCCTCCTCCAGCTGCAGGATCTAACGGTGAAGTTTCGCAGCAGCCAAAATGCCTACCTGCTGCAGCTGAATTCGCGCGAGGAGCGCTCCCAGAAGTATTTCGACAACAACGAGTTTACCAACGTGGAGCTGGGCAGTTTTCGCAGCGAGGAGCCTTTCAAATTTCTAAATGCCTTTGATAACTTCCTACAGCCCATGGACGGGATTGGCGCTGCGGCCGGCAGCCGTGACAAGAATGGCGCGAATACGTATCTCTTTGAGGAGGATGAGCAGGAAATCGATGATCATTTCAAGCAGCCGGTGGCTAATCGCATGACACAACAGCAGCTGCTGCTGTTCGAGGAGGAGAACACACGACTTGCACAGCATCGCGAACAGGAGGTGACCAAAATCGTTAAGTCCATATACGATCTCAATGATATCTTCAAGGATCTGGGCCATATGGTGCAGGAGCAGGGCACCGTGCTCGATCGTATCGATTACAATGTGGAGCAGACGCAGACGCGCGTCTCCGAGGGCATGCGGCAGCTGCAGCGCGCGGAAATGTATCAGCGCAAGAATCGAAAAATGTGCATTATTCTCGTCCTGGCGGCCATCACGTTCTTCATGCTGCTGCTCCTGATTTTAACCAAGCTGTAGACGGACGCTCTATCATCGAAAAAGTAGCCTCAGCCAGCAGTTATTCCGTTATTAAGTGTAGTTTCGTGTGTATATCGTAATTGTGGAATGTAAAATATACGTTTTATTTATTTATTACTAGTCGATGGCGTGTTATCCTTGTACGTTCAGTTAGGGATACTTTATATTACAGTTCTCTTAACCTATATGTTAAGGCTTCTTAGTTTCAATTATGTTTAAGTTATATTTATACAGCAAAGTAGTAGCAAAGTTTTCCTCGGTTTGCTTTATAGTCAATACTAAATTTCAATGTTATATATCGATCAGGTTTTAAATTAAGGCAACATATCTCAAATTATATCACCAGTTTATATACCGAATTTCAGCTATACAGCTACCATAGTGTTTAAGATACGAATCTAAACTATTCTAGAACCGGTTCACAGACTTGATATTTGTATATTAATGCATATAAAAATATAGATAATATGTGCATTTAATATATTCAGTTGCAAAACATATACATATGTTCAATATCGGAATATACTATATTTGTGTAGTATATACCAAAGCTTCGAACCGGTTCACAGCCAAAATAAAATATGCAGATATCTAGATATCAATATGCATAAAAATATATAATTTGCTGGTATGACAGCAATATTTTTGGGGAATATAAAAATGTAGGCCTCATTGCTGAAAACTTTCATCCTGAATCACTTTTTGAACCGGTTCATTAACTAAAGAAATTTGCTTAAAAGAAACATTAATATGCAAATAAATATATTTAATATTGTCATATCATTTCTTAATAACTTGAAAATTTGACTGTAAGCTACTTTTTGAACCGGTTCACAAACGCAAAATTTTCGTACACGTCTGCTTAAGCGGAGGATATAAGTATATTTATTTTTCGTGCAAGTAGTTTATATACAAATTTTAGTTTGGTTGTTAAACCAGTTTTTGAACCGGTACACGGGCATACGAAATTTATTTATAGGTGCTTTATGGTGCACATACCAAATATTAGCAACACAGCATTAAGAACCGTTCCCGAGGAGCTTAGAAACCGGTGATATTATATAATACTATTATATGGTATATAAAAACATACAATATATATATTTATTTAGTATTATGCATTACATAAACGAAAAAAAGAGAATATCTAAACTTAATTGTAGAGGCCCATCCCACGAGCACAACCCAAGATCACAGCCGTTACATGCGTTCCGAGAGGCGCGTCGCAACGGCGCGCAGATTGCCGTAGACTTTGCTGGGCGGCGAGCCGAGGATCAGGTTGCAGATGGCGCGACGGGCAAGCTGAATGTTCTGATAGCTGCCCAGAATGTGGATTTTGCTGTCGGCGAGCACAATGCGCGTTTTCGTGACGTTCTCGATGGTGAACTTGGTACGACCACCCTTGCCGGCCAGGCGGCCGATGGCGCGCGACTGGTGATCGCCACGCAGCGTCTTCACGTCCTTGATCTCGAACGTCTCCACGAACAGATCCTCCAGACGCAGCAGCGCCAGTGCGTCGTCCACCTCGAAGCCGCAGAGAAAGGCCTTGACGAAGTCGGCGCCCTTCTGCAGATTCGATATATCGGGCGTCTCGGGTCCGATGCGCAGCTCCACCTGACGCGCCTTCATGTTGAAGCGAATCTGCAGCTTCATGTGCTCGACCACGGGCGTGAAGATCTTCATCCATTGCTCCTTCAGCGAGGAGTATCTGTGCGGCGGTACGGACACTTTACGCAGCTCGCTGCGTATGCGCTTGGCCCGTGGCGGCGCCTGCCCTCCGCTGTTGGCACGCTGGTTGAATTCGATGCCCGTGGCGGCGTCCACTTGCATTTCGGTGTCCTGTGTGTCAGCGTTGGCGCTGCGCTTTTGCGCCTTCTTGGCCGGCACAAAGGCGTCCACTTGTATGTTTTCCACCTCCATGCTAGTTTGGTTTTCCACAAAATCGCCTACTTTATTTTGGTTAATATTTTTCCACGTGCGGTGCGTTCGTTTCCAGCTATGCATGTGCACTGCAATCGCTGCTTTGGCAAGTTGGCAGCGCTTAACATCGACTGAGTGCGGCAGCAGGCAGCTTTTTAATGTGTATCGATTATTTCGATCATTGCGCGGCAACTATCGTGGCGCGAAAGTAACGTGTTTTTAATAAGGTGATATTGTGTGCATTTTTTATTTAATGTGTATAGCAAGGGTTTTGTGTGCGTGCTTGCATATAAACAGAATGTACGCAAAAGCCTGCCAGAAGTCTGCCTTCTTTGCTGTCGTTGCTTTGTGTAGAGTTGTGTGCCTCGGGAATGCTTTCGCAATGCCAATTTGCAGCTAGCAGCAAATTACAGTCATGATAAATTGTGTGTGTGTGTTGTTGTTTGTTCAACTTTTGATAGCCAAAATGAACCCAAAATGGACTTTGGCAATGTTATCAGGTATACTTATTGTGCACGTTTCATAAATGGCCACTAACTGGGCCTCGCCATGGGGCTCTGGCTGGTTGTGGGCCTGTGTGCATTGTAGCCAAAAATGCAAATGATAATGATGTCCCAGCGCAGCACCTTTTTGAAATGCCCAACAACAGATGAGCTGGCCATCGGCCCTGGCGGCTGTTGCGCCTGTCCCCAATCCACACTGTTCGGACATTTTAAATACAAATTGCAGCGCTGTTGCTGCTGCGTCTCCGGCATCGAATTGCTTGCAACCTGAACTGGGCTCGGCTCGCCTGCCGCAGAGGGGCCACCGTCATCGTCATCGTCATCAGAGTCATCCGCTCCGGTTAGCTGGTTAGGAGCTGCAGTCTCTTTTTACTCTATTGGCAACTGATTAGCATTTAAATTAAAATGTCGCAAAGTGGCCTTAACAAAATGTTGCTTGCCGTGTGAATGTGAGTCGTATACCCTGTAAATTTAAAATGCCTAAAATTGGGTATTGCTAAGTTGTGCGAATGTACGTAACAGGCGGGTACACGATTTTTTGCAATTTCTTCAACCATTTTAGGACTAAAAGTATTTCTAACTGTCTACAGTAAAAACTTTCAGCCCTTATTAAAAAACGTTAAACGTTAATACATATATAAAATAAAAGAAAGTTACCAAAAATGTATTAATTTAATTTATAAGAACAACGAAAATATACATAAATTTCAAAACTTTAGCAAATTATATAACTGAATGGAAATACTTTAAAAAACTCGGGCGCTTATCGAACACTTTTCGTTAAATTTTTAATGCAGATAAAACTCACATTTTTGGTGTGATCTTTTGATCTTATGTTAGAATTTAAATAGTTAACCTAAAATCAAAATTGTTAGCATGAAAAGGAGTGCAAATTTGTTTTGAGGTCTGAAACCAATGTCCAGCACTATCTACAATTTTTGCAGCATTAGTCAACACTGGCTGTACAGGGAATTTTAGCGTCGCATATTGTCACCTATATTATTTTTACGTGTTTCCACTGTTTGCTTGTGTTTGTTTGTGTTTGCTCGTGTGTGCGCGCGCGTGTGTGTGTGCGTGTGTGTGTGTGTGCTTTTGTGTGTGCTGCTATTGCAGCTTATTGTCTCTGGTGTCACCTGTTTATGCCGCTGCTGTCGCTGAGATTGGCACTCGCCTCGGCAATGGCCTTTGTGCTGGGGCCGCTGCAAATTGGAGCGGCGGATGTGGATGCGGATGTGGATGTGGGATGCGGATGTGGGATGCGGATGTGATTGTTGAGTCCACTTCAAAGAGCGCTACGGGCGGGCTTAATTATGAAAATTAATTGTATTCGAATGAATAATGTTAATTGATTTTTTTCTTCCGCTCTCGCCCCGTCGCTCTCTCTCTCTCTCTCTCGCTCTCTCTCTCGCTATCTATCTGTCTCTCGCGCTCCAACTCGACGGTCGCATAAGCCGCTTGCTGGCTTTACGCTCGCGCGGCTTACTATATCGCATTGTCGACCTATGACCTCCCCCTGCCCCCTGCCCCCTCTCCCTATCACATTAATTAATTAGTTCGTTTTATTGTTGTGAGTGAAAACAACGCGAAATCAAATACAATTCCGTCCGCTTTTCGGTCTTTGCCTTTCTCTCGCCATTCGCAATTGCCGTTAGTTAAACGATTCAGTCACGTAATTCATTTGCATGGCGCGCGTGGTCAGGATACGATATCCCCCGTCCCCACCGATAAAAGTGGGCAGGGGGCGAGCTCAATCGAGCGTAGGTAGAGGAATGGGCGGGGGGGAGGGGGGAGGGGGAACTTCAGGAACTTAAGGAAAGCAAAAAAGGAAGATTAGAGAAAGAGGCAGAGAGCGATGGAGAGAAGAAATAGAAACAGGTGAGAGCTGGAATAAGAGAGAGAGAGATGTCTAGAGAACGATGAAGAGAGCAAAGCAGAAAGAGCGATAAAGAAGAATAAAGTAAACGAGAGGAAGGGAAAGAGGAGAGGGAGAAAACAAATTGAAAGAAAGGTAAAGATACGATAATAGAGGCAGAAAAGGAAAGAGAAAAAAGAGAGAGGGAGAACAAGAAAAAGATAGAGCGAAAAAAAAGATGGGTTAGAAAGAGTGAAAGAAAAAGTGAGAACATGGAGGCCACAGGAGATATAGGCAGAGAGAGAGAGGGAAGAAGAGAGATAGAGACAAAAATGAAGAAAGACATAGCAAATAAGTAATAAATAAAGAAAAAGAGAAAAGGAGAGATGATAAAAAGGAAAAAGGGACAGAAGGAAAGAAAAAGAAAGATAGAGGAGAATAGAAAGAGAGACAAGAAGGGTGAGAATGAAGGAAAAGGGCGTAGTCAAAAAAAAGAAAAGAGATCAAATGACAGAAATAGAGAGGGAGAGAGAGAGAGAGGGAGAAATTGGCTGTTTAAAGCACAGCTCACACTTTGTTAACCATAAAGGCAGCAATACCTGTGCGGCCTCTCTTAGATTAAATAGGGATTTCGTGGAGCAGTTTCTGGCAGCAGACTCGTAAAGTTGTACGATCTTGATTGATGCCGTTAGCCTGGAGCTCTACGTCGTCACATAATCCATCTAAAAAACATCATCAAATTTGTGTAACAAGTTGTCGCACCTAGGTTGGGGGGGGGGGAAGGAAAGGGGGGGGGGGTAGTGGTCCCCTTCCTCCGTTGACTTCTGTTTAACCAAATTGATGCGTGAAACTTTGTGCGTTTGGCAGCGTGCAAACAATTTGTCGGCTATTTTTTATGCGGCATTTGGTCATTTTTCATGGTCAGTAATTGGCACGGACTATGACGTTGTCCGGCCAGACACCCCGCCCCGCAGCTACTCTTTGCCGGGCTTATCCTTAACGGAACGTCCTGCATTGTCCCCTTGGGCTGATGACAGAACGCGCTCTGCTCTGCGTTGTTTCTCACACCATTTGCAGGCTTTCATCTCGGCTGTCCCTCGCACACACACGCACACCCGCACACCCGCACACAGGGGCTATGCATATATATGCGCTATTTATGTGGGAGTGTGTGTGTGTGTCATCTATGCTCACGTATCAATAAGTGCTTGAGACGTGAACTGAATTTTTTATCACCGTTTGTCGAAGTATGCGCAAAAGTGAATGCTGGCTGCCTGGCGGGGCCGCAGGACGCCGCACGACGGACACGGGCCACAGGACATTCAGAATATGTCTCTCAGCATGCGAAATTGCCTGTGAAATATTCTCCAAATTTACTATATATATACATATATGTCCCTACACTTGAAGGAAGAATAAGAAAATTTTGTTCTTAGTTTTAAGTGTGAGCGTCTACCCTGTAAGCCATTCAAATAAGAAGGGGTATACGCGTTAAGTATAAATTGGATTTTTAAATTTTTAGTAAGGGGGGACATGATTTTTAGCCAAAAAAAATTATAAAAAAAATTTATTGATAACGATGCAAATATTTTAAATGCACATTCAATCTAAAGGATAAAGGATAAAACCATAACCAAAATTAAGTTTTGACAAAGTTATTAAAATATGAGAACTATGGCTCCGAGTCAGATTAAAATATGTTAAATTTGACGCAGAACTTAAGAAACAAAAAAGAAAAAAAAAAACAAAATGAATATCAAAAAAGTGCATGCATATTTTGTTCCACATTTTTTTCTACGTATAGTTTTTAACTCGAGTTTTTCTAACAAGGCTTTGAAAAAACACTGAATGAAATTTTGTTTATAATAATAATGGTAACAGAATATCAATTAAGTATATTAATTTATCTAAACCCAAAAACGTTTTTATATAAATCACAAGTTACCTAGAATTAGCTACAGGGAATTAGGTATTAAATTAAATTATTAAAGTATTAAATTATAATTATAATAGTTGATATACGAATTGTGCACTGAGACAAATTTGTTTGTATACAACAATCCGCAAGATTTCTTCCTGTGTATTTTAGTTAAATTTTAAGTGCCTAGCATTGCTAAAGAAAGTTAATTCGGAAATGTGGGCTGGTGTTGGCTGTCAGCGGTGGGCGTGGCATAAATACACAGACAATTGGCCAAAAATAGATGCAATTAAATGAATGGCCCAAACACAGCTAGACAAGCCGATTGCTTCTGCCCAATCGCAACTAATCTGAGAGCCTAATCCCGCAAAAGGGGCAAAAGAGGGGAGACGGCGGGGTCAGGGGTTATGTATACCCTTTAATTGTAAGCGTTGTTTGAGGGGCTTAGCTTTGAAGTTTTGGCGAGTCAAATCGTCTCGAGTTACAATAACAGGGCTGACAAGGCAGGGGATGGAAGGGGCGGGGGGTTGGGGGGTAAGGACACAGGGCGAAGTGCGCACGGGTTCAATGCCAATGGCTTTCAGGTAATTTCTCTTGATGTCCCGGCATTTTGGGGGTTAACTGGGCCAAAAGGACGCTTAAGTCGCCAGAGCGTTAATTACTGCTAAAGACAGCCCGCAATCCGCAACCCCCCCCCCCCCCTTGCCCCGTCGCCACCCTCCGCCCCTGGTCGGCAACTGCAGGTGATTAACGGCGTGGCCGCTGCTGATGTCCAGGCTGGGTCAGTTCGGCAGAATCTGTGCAGCTGCCCCGAGCTGCTCGCAATTGATTTATAAATCAATAAAAATATGTGCATAAATATTTACCGAGACAATATAAATAAATTACAATCCAATGTGAGCAGTCGGCTGAAAAACCTTATGCAAAATGCAACCGGACAGGCAAACGACCAAAGGACCACAGCGCACAGCAGCCACTGCAACAGAGGGCGAAACGTAGCGCCAGCTGCTTTGAGGTGTGCGGGGTAGTTCTGCGGAGCAGAGGGGGGCGGGGGCGGGGGCGGGTGCGGGCCAGGGGGCGTCTGTTGCACGCTGAAGACGTTGCCAGACAATGCCGGAGGCTTATGAGCAAACTGCATAGATACTCGTTGCGCTTCTGGTCCTTATTAACTGGCAGTGGCCAGCAGTCCAGTGCCCACTCGGCCACAGGGCGAGGGCAGCCCCAGAAGTATATTGGGCTTGCGCAATGTCCATCTGTCTGTGTGAAGCTAGAGACTTCAAGTTCAAGTTTAATCTATATATTTGCCTCAGTTTTAAAGCTGGATTGCATATGAGATTTTACTGGGGGCATGACGAATAGATCAAATCTATAAATATAAATATCCATATATCCCATTAAATATAAAATAAATTATAAAATCCTATATTTATCAATGACAATTTAAATAGACTTTTGTCAGTTATTTAATTTATTTAAATTGTTTAACCATGTTGCCCTCCAAATTCCAAAATCAAAATAGGGATAGTGAAACAAAGAATAAAATATTAATCTTTATTCGTAAATAGTTTTAGTTTTAAATATTTCAGTGCAATGTCTCTAAAGTAATTTAATTTAATCTCAGCCTGCAACTAAGTACACAATGAACTGTTTAATTTCTGCTTTAAAAAGTTTAAATGGGATGGGCAACTCATTGATCGGCCCTCGTGCTTATTCATGTATTCATGCATATGAAAATAGGATGCAGGACGAAAGACGCAGCAAACAGGACGCAGCCACAACTGCCGCCTAGCAATAGTCAGATTTACTTTGGCCCCATAATTTGATGTATTGTATGAGTGTGCGAGTGTGCTAGTGTGTGGGTGTGTGTGGGTGTGTGTGGGTGCGTGTGCGTGTGTGCAATGTGAACGCAATTTAAATATGTTCGCAATTACGTAAAATGTTTACCAGAGCGCCGGCCAAAAGGCAACCCAAAAAGTGGCAGCAAAACAATTTTTGCTAACCAGGTGCCAACTAATCAAAAATGCGAGCAATTATAATTGATTAAAATGAGACAGACAACGAGTCGAAGCGGCCAACCATTTATCCAACAATCCATCCATATTGCATAAAGGGAATCGGCACATGTGCGAAATGTTGCGAATTTGTGCAATTGAATCAGTTCAGTTGATGGCATCCAAACTTATTACTTCTATTTTCCATGCAATTATATTTATATTATTTTACGAGCAGTGTGTTCTGTACTCACCCCCCCAACCCCCCAACCCCCACCACCCCGAAAAACGTAGTAATTTTCAACACCGTCGAGTATTTAAGAAATAAAAGAGAAACAATCAAGTGCTCAAAAGTGACCAAAAAGTGAAGCAAAGCTTTTAAAATCACTGACAAGTGCATAATAAATACTTAACAGCACTGAAAACTGCACACTGAGTGCTGAATGCTCAAATGTAAATAAAAAATAAAAATCGAAATATCGATCCCAAGGGAAATGAATTTCAAACAAAATTTTACATAGAAAGAATATTGCACAACATATAAAAACACATTTGACTTTTTTTTTCAATACATAAAATAAGTCAGATAGGTATAATCAATATGAAGCTTTTAACTTGTCAAAGTTACTTCTTAAGCTTTTCTTTAAGCAGAACAAAAGAGAAAAATCTACTGATCTCAAAGATGTTTCATTACAAAGTATTTGACTGCCAAAGCTTTGAAAGTTCTGACAGATTAGTTTATTCGTGTTTAACAATCTGTCATTGGGTAAGAAACATATTCTTTTTACAAATATTCAAGTTACTCTTATTACAAATATTCTTAATCATGTTTGCCTTCCTCGATTTGTAACTCTTGATAATTGTATATTTTAGGTTACCTTTTGTTGATTCCTTTAAGGCTTAGTTTTTTCATTAAAGCTCATTGACGCACATAAAGAAGCACCTTTCAAAAGCTTATGTTTTGTCGACGCTTCTCTCTTCTTGAAAAGCTTGTTGTGTTTTTCTTAAAGCTCTCTCTACATTTATTTCTTACTCGCTTTTGATTGATCTTGGGCTTAAAGCTTTCCTTTAGATGAAATTGTAAGGATTGTAAGGATCTCTTTCTTTTTTCCACAAATACTTGCTTCGCTGATTCTTTTTTCCCAAAAGCTATCGTTTAAGTCTTTAATCAAGCTTTTGTTTATCTTATTTTTGCCTCCTTTGAATGCTTTAAGACCTTCTCTATCATGCAGCCCTGGAAGGTCTTTCTTGGGCCGAACATAATTGCAAACATAAATGTCGAATGTATTTGGTCCACCCTAAGCGCATCGGGTCCAGCTTATGGATAAAGACTGAATTGCGTTGCCCACAAAAATGCCATGGAATCAATTTTGCATCAAAATTTGATGCAAAAAGGCACAAGTGCTGAAGGGGGCGAGCTGCGAGGGCGTGGCGCAGAGAGGAGAATGGGGGCGTGGTGGGTTTAGCGGTTGCAATGCCACCGCAGCGCAGTGCTTATGCACCTGGCCCGCATGCAGGTCTTGTGTCCAGCCGGGCCGTAGCCTGGCCTGTGGTTGTCCGGAACCGTGAGGGGGCGGGGCGAGGGAGCGCAAGGGGCGGTGCGTAGGGGCTTTTAAAAAGGGACCAGAGAACTCGCACCGCACACGAAACCCGAAAATGTAATTGAAAAATTATTTTGTTACACGTGTCCGGCTGCAGTTGCCGCAGCCGTAGTCGTAGCCATTGCAACGATTGCAGCCTCCGTTTGTGTGCGTCTGTCTGTCCTTGCCGTCCGGGCCGTCCCGGCCGTGCGTCGATAATTTCGTGGCCGGGCCAAATTTTAATTAATTTGCCGAATTGCCAAACTCGCAGCAACTTCAAATGCTGCGCCACCCGCACAGCGAGCAGGAGAAACAGAGAGGGACCGAATGCGAATGCGAGAGAGAGAGAGAGAGAGAGAGGGAGGGCAGATCGGATAACCAAGTCGCCTCGTATGTCTCCAGGCGTTAGCTCCGGCTTACTGATTAGCATATAAATTACATTGCCACGCCCCGAATCCTTCGCCCGCCCGCAGCAATTGCAATCTGCTGTCTTTTATTTTTCTTACCTCTTATTGATTTAGCATTAATTGTTTATTGTTAATAACCGAGCAATACGGCCGCAACTTAAAACCCTATCCCAGGTGCCCTCCCTCTGTTTTCAAGCCAAGATTCTCGTCTGGCACGAAACTCAATTAACTTGTTAATTTATTTGTCATTTGCTTTGTTCACAACGAGAAACAACACAAATTCGAAAGGCAGGCCAACGCTGAGGCGAGCTGGCACTGAGAGGGGGGAGGGGGGAGAGGGGGCACAGGTTTAGGCAGGTCCTGGTCCACCGGGAGCCTCGATGCCGAGCTCTGGTCTCCAATACAAGCGGCCACCATTTGATAGATAGTTTCGTTGGAATTGATGCCCGGCCGAGCACACAAGGCAACCAGCTCCCCAGAAGGGGTTTTAGTTTTTGTTCGCCACAATACCAGGAATTATTATTGGGAGGACTCCAGCTGAATGGGCATCTCCTTTAATTGAAGAGCTCTTGTTCCATCTTTGTTAGATTAGGTGAAACAATTGAGCACGGAATTCCACGTTCGTCTTGGCCAGAAAGTTTTTTTTATTATTATTTTCTATACTTTCAATTAAAGTAAGAAAACCATATCCGTTAAAATTTATTTATTCAAAAAGTGAAAGAAAATTATTTTCCACACATTTAGCTGATTTTATGAAAGCACAAAAAAATAACTGGCCTAATGCAATTTTACCAAATTTTCCGCGTTGGGGATGAATTTTACAAATTTCACACAGCTGCGTTAAAATTCGATTTCAGGAAAATGAAACTTTCATCGATAGGGACTCGTTTTTCAACTTAAGCGTTGAGTTTTTCGATTTTTTTTACATGGATCCTACAAAAATTGGTTTTAGATTAAAAGCAAAAATGCCAGGCAACGCGTTCGATGGAGTTTTTATATCGTTTATTTCACACGATTTCCCGAGTGATGAGTTGTTTATGGGACAGGTAAAAAAATATAAATTTCATTCCATTCAATAAACAATAAACATTAGTTTAAAGTTTTGACAAGTGGATGGACATCAATGCAGAAATTTCACACATTATGAAGAGAGCTTAGGAAATACCTTACTATATTAATATATATTTAGCTATTTTCTAATAATACTTTTTAGTAGCGTTGCAGATTTTTGTATATAGTAAAAATACTAATGTATAGTAGTATTCATTTAAATTGATGTTTTTGTGCATATTCATATTCATTTTACTCTCTAAGCTCTACTTTGAACGTACTTTCTACTTTCCGTTGTCCGTAGTCCTAGAAAACAGTATTCCACTTATTTTTCACCTTTGTTGGTGGAATCCGTTTTTAAGTGTTGTTAAGGGGCTGAAAAGCTATCTAGGTCTGCCAGCTTTGGTTTGGTCAGTCAAAATGTATATTTACTAGATTGCGCGCTCTCTCTCTCTCTCTCGTTCTCGCTGAATACAATGTAGTTCATAAGCCTCTCATGTATTGACATTCAAGTGCAGAAAGTCTAAGCCAAATGGCAATCAGAAAATGGAACTCTATGGACTTGAGAAATTGCTCTTAGAGTGCGTGTGCACGTGTGTGTGTGTGTGTGTGTGTGTGTGGAAGTGGTTCTCGAAGTGGTTACCGTAGCTGCTGGCTGTTTGGCTGAAAGCTGGGCAAAAGCCTTAAACCGTTTGTTCACTTTCAACTTTCAAGTTGGCAAAGTTTTCGCTTTGTATAATTAAAACTAGGCAGAGCCTGCCGAGGGGGAGAGGAATAGGGGTACGGGTACGGGATTGGGAGGTAGTAAACTAAACCAAACCAAATTGTTTACATGTGTCTTTGTTACAGTTATCATTGGTGGCTTAAATGGGTGGGTGGTGTTGGGTGGTTTCAACATTTCAACTCTTTTTGCCGTTTGTCTATTCGTGTCTTTCGGCTTCGTCGCGTCTGCATCACTCTCTCACTCTCTCTCGCTCTGTCTCTGTCTCTCTTTGGCGCTTTTGCACATGCATATGCAAGACGCTGACACGCCCACAATTGAGTGCAAGCGCCCCCTCGCCCATCGCCCCTCCCCCCACACACACACACCCCTCTCTGACTCGTTGACGCCCCCTTTTATTTAGCATTTTGTTGTTTTTTCGGTTTTCTGCGGTTTTTAATTAAAATTAACTTTGTTTATTTTGCGCTTTTCCCATTTGGCCCAGCCCCGGCTCCCCTTTCGCCTTAAGAGTGATGTTTACTTTAACCATTGCACATTGTTGTTGCTGCTGCAGTTGTAGCTGCTTGTAATTGCCGCCATTTGCTGTTGTCGTCGCAGCCATCAGCAGCAGCAGCAGCAGCAGCAGCAGATCCTCATTCGCCTTGGCCATGTTGTTGTTAGTTTTACCTGCTGTCAGCCGCCTCATCCGACTGTCAACTGCCAGCTGTCGACTGCCAGCAGCGCTCGAGCTCCGTTTGCGCAATCATCGTCGTCATCGTCTCTCGCGCGCGTTCACTCCAGTGTGTAACTCTTTCGTAACTTTGGCCAAGTTTTTGTTATGCCTGCCGGCTGGCGAAAGCCCCGTCGCCGGCGCTTAACTGCCATGCGGCAGCGCAGGTCGAACTGCTGCACTACGAGCTACCCTGTAGAAGGCAAGCCAGGGTGTCAGCGAAACTGTATTTCACTTATGTGCAGGAGTTTTTACTAAACTTGGAGCTGAGCAGTAGAGTAGTCTATATAAGGTCATAAAGGGTGGGCTGACATTTCTTAGTTGCGGTGAATATATATTTTTGTTGACTATCGATATTTAGCAGAATTTACAAGAATGATTTGCGAGTCTACTATTAGGCGGTAATTTGACTAATATCGATAGTAATGATTGTTGAGAGCCGATATTATATATAGTTCACTATCGAGAGTATTTACAGTTCACTATATATAGTATATATAATTCCCTATCGATAGTATCGCTAGTTTAATATCGATAGTATCTGCAGTTCACTATCGATAGTATATATAGTTCACTATCGATAGTTAGTATGACACGTGAGAATGCATTTTAAGTCTTATATAAAGTATTCTAAAATGTGGTCGGTTTCGATAGTATCGATTGTTGACTATCGATAGTATATTATCGATATTATCGATAGTCACGACTACATTCCTATCGATCATCGTCAATCATCAATGCCAATTGAGCACAGAACAACGCACAGAAGGCCCCGCATTCGATGTACAGGGTATACTGCAGCCCGTTTGCCATTTTGATTATCGCATTTATTTGCCTTTCGATGCATTTCGTGTTTGTCTTGCACTTGGCGCAAATAAACCGACAAATAATAAAACTATCAAATTACAACGGCAGTACGAACAGATCCCGGTGCTCCTGGTGCTGGCGCCCGGATCCCGGCATCGCTCTCCTAGGCATGGCTCTCCGTATAGAAGTTGTCCAGCGTGATGTTGCGGTTGGGCGCAGTGGGCGCGGTGGTCAGCGAGCCCTCCGAAGTGGTGGAGCTGCTGCTTCCGTCATCGCCATTCTGTTCCTGGCCAGCCAGCATGCCCGTCTTCGAGCTGATCAGCGGGTCCTCCGCGTAGAGCTGCTCGAGCAGGTCGCGAAAGAGCGTCGGGTTCACATTGATGCTCACGCTCATGAGGACAAACCAATCGCCGTACCCGGCGCTGGCCAGCACCTGGCGCACATGGGCCTTGGGCATGCCCCGCAGATGGGTGCGCAGCAGCTGCAGCCGGAGCTCCGGACAGCAGACGAGCAACAGCCGATACAGTATATTGATGGCCGCCAGCATGGCAATGAACAGGAACCACACGTAGAGCACGGCGAACAGCTTCTCGTTGAGTATGTTCAGCGGCAGGACGCACAGGATGTCCAGCACGTTGGGCGTGCCGCTCGGCCCGTAGATGAACATCTCGCACTTGGCCACCTTGGGGAACACGCGCGATGTCATCAGATTCCACAGATTCCAGTCGTAGACGGGGATGGCGGCCAGCGCATGGATGTACTTGTGCCAGAAGCCATTGAAGATGATGTCCATGAGCCAAAAGTTCAGCACCTGCAAGTCAATAATAACGTTATTTCTGTACATTTATTTTTGGAAAAGTGCATATATTTTAAATACAGAATCGATCTAGGGGACAAATCATGCCAAAAATGATATAAAACATAAAAATCGGTTCAGTCGATTCCTTTGCCAAAATGAGTAAGGGGGGAGTGCATGATATTTAATAAAAAAAGTCCAAGAAAAATGTATTTTCAAAATTGAATATATTTGAAATGCAGAATCAATCTAGAGGACAAACCATGCAAAAAAATGACATCAGACATGAAAATCGGTTCAGTTTTGACCAATTTGTGGCCGTTTCAAATATGCAATCTATGGATCCGAGCGTTTTACATGCACAAATTTTTGTGAATTTTCGCATAATTTTTGACATGGAATTTGACCCCCTTAGAATCGGTTTTAATGTGGTTTTTTATACTAAAAATGTGACTTTGCATTTCTAAATTTTGAAAAAATTTCTTTCCAAAAATTAGTAAGGGGGGATATTTTATCAAAGAATCAAAAAAAATGTATTTTTAATAATGAATATATTTTAAATGCGGAATCAATCTAGAGGACAAGCCATGCAAAAAATGACAACACACATGAAAATCGGTCTAGTTTTGACAAAGAAATGGACCCGAGAGTTGTACTAGTCCAAATTTTTGTCAATCTTGGCATGATTTTTGACCAAAAACTGTACTCCCTTAGAATAAAGGGAAAGAAATGAAAATATGCAATTTAAATTTTGAAAATTTAGCTATTTCGAGAATAAGTAAGGGCGGAGTACATGATTTTTGTACCAAAAATGTAAAAAAATGTTTTTTCAATAATGCTTATATTTGAAATCCGAATCAATCTGGAAGATATGTCATGGCCAAAATACCAACGAACAATCGGAATATGGGAGCTATGTATACGAGAGTTTTACATGCTAAAATGTATTAAGTTACAAATATTAAAAATCATACAGCAAATAATGTAAATTATATCGAAAGCCTTTTCAACTGATATCGATATCTATCGGTAGTTAATAATACGATAGCATAATAAGTAAATTGATTTGAATTGCATTTTTGAGGTAAAGAAAACTTAATTGAACAATCGAAAAAGGAACTATTACACTTAAAAATATCGATAAGTGCATAAATGGATTAAAGAAAAACGTTTTAGGTATCGCTTCGTACTAGATACATAAATATATCGAGCAATTGATTGGTTACAATTCCGTTAGGAGACTATAAACTATTTTAGTAAAATATCGAAATTTTAATAAGAATTCAATAAGAGCCATATTCGAATTTTCATTGAATACTCACGCTTATGATCAGATTGAGGAGCTCGCAGAAGGCATACTTGATGGCATAGCAGCAATGGATGGCCGAGAAGTGCGCCAGAAAGTACTTGGTCAACATGCGCAGACGCCTCCCATAGGTTTCCTCTAGGATCAGGGCGTCGCCGATCTCGCAGCAGAGCTGCTCCATGCGCTGCCCCTCCCACACCTTCCACAGGTACGACGGAAAGTAGAAGAGCAGCGACTGAAACAGCAGTATCATAAACACCCACTGATAATAGCGCAAATACATGCGCTTCGTTACGCCCCGCGTCTCGGGTCCGACGCCCTCCGCTATCGAAATAATACGGGCGTACTGCTCATTCTGGGCCAACAGGGCCCGCATTCCGCTCCGGTTGAGCGCGAGCCGCGGATGCTGCTGCTCCAGGTGGGCCAGCTCCGAGAGCGGCTTGCTCGCATCGATGCTGTCGTTCTCCAGCGGCAGGATGTAGGTGCCCATAGTCCAGCAGTAGGACTGCACGTATTCCGTGTGCTTTGTCGAGCTGAGGCAGAGTATCGGCTCGCCGAAATACTGCTTCGCCGAGAGCAGGAACGTGCAGGTCAGCAGGATGACAATCGTGCATTTGGAGTGCAGCGTGAATATCGGGTCGTAGATGCGCACCGTCTTCAGGCGCAGGTATTTCGAGAGCGGCTTTACGGCTGCGTACATATTGCACTTGTTTTGTTTTTTGTTTTTTCTTCTTTTTTTTTTCGTAGCTTTTTCCCGTATTTTGAACTGCCCTCTCGCGCTCACGTGCCTGTGCTCGAATTAAATTATCTCACGAGCGTGATAGCAAAGAGAAGCGCAGAGAGAGAGCATAAGAAACACACACAGTAAAAATAGAAAAAGGAATGGAGCGAGGGCGAGTGAGTGAGAGAACGTGTTTGAACACACGCTGACGGGCTACTGAGCTGTGTGTGGTTGTCTCGCTCTACAGCAGGCACAGGCTGAACACGTGCCGGCCAGTGTTGGGTAACGTTGTGCCAAGCTGCCAATTAGCGATGTCAAAATAACGGTAATTCGGAGTGCTTCTAACTGTGTCTACCTAATTATACTGCTTCACGATGTGAAAAAGAGAAAAGAGTATTTCGATTTTAATTTTTTTCAAAAATATATATATATATATAAAAATATAGTATATCAAATTTGTAAAGAACATATTACTGATAACCTCCTATAAAGATCGCGCAAAAAATTGCATTTTGCATATAGCAATTAATAAGAATTTCAGTTTTTCCTCATTATTAAAATTTGTTCGCAATCTTTACCCATTTATTACAATTCTTTTAGGATAATAGGGGTTTATTTTAATCAGATCATTAGACGCATAATTATTATTGTTTCTGCAAAGTGGGGCATCTTTCTAACAAACCGTATTAGGGCACAACAATTCGTGTAAAAAGAGAAAGGTGATAACTTTCTAGGACGTGTTTCAAAATAGTTCTTGTAAAAAGAAAATTAAGTGTATATCTTTAGCTAGCCACAGTTGTATTTCCAAGCAATAACTTAATATTGATGATTAATTAAAATACGCAGTAAACATTTGCAGAAGTCATGGTTGTTCCAACGTTTGTAGTTTTAACTACAACAACAATTTTTTGCCCATTTCGACGGGCAACCGAAAGCTGATTCCTTCGGCCTTCGAGTGCCTGCCGGCCCACATTGTTAACATTCGCATTTTCCGTTGTTGCGATCGAGTCGAGGGCCGCTCTTTAACATGAATTGCCATGACTTTTGCTATTTGACACGCATATTAATAATGCCTAGTGGCCCCCGCCCCCATCCACAGCGTATATGTATGAGGATCACGAGCGCTGGGAACGACAACGAATGGCGGCAACAATAATAATAAAATGATTAATCGATGCTACATGACTGCATATACAAAATGCGGGTGAGCGTCGATGGGGGTTTGGTGGGGAGGAGGGTGGGGGGGGGGTTGGCGGGGCGCGTAATTCCCAATGCTGTGTCGTCATCCAGCGTCATTACCAGGTACCCCCCACATCATGCCCAACGTCAGCCTCATCATCATCATCATTGTGAACACTCAACATCATCATTATGAGCGCAACATTCAACATTATCATTGGGCACGCGGCTGCCGTGCAAATGTTTATTGTGGGAATTCGTTTGCTGCTCCAGCGACGTGTCGTCTGCCCATCCCCTCCCCCTCCCCCTCCCCTCCCCCTACAATCCAAGTGCCCCCATCCCCCAGCTTGACGGCAAATTAAATTTATGAATTCTTTCGCTGGTGCGTGACCAGAGATTTACTATAATCAGGCATCGGGAATCAGCGAACACGCTCAGGAGACTAATTAGTCGAGTACCCAGTGCCAGTTAGTGCCAGCAACAACAGTTAGCCCTTCCCCAGGTCCCCACCATTTCCACATTTGCAGCAACAAATACAGATTATAACAAGTAAAAATAATGAGGTCGGGCTTAATCGACTGCATCATACACTGTTCACAACATAAAAAGTTCTTGAATCAGTTGCAAAGTCTTTTCGAGAATGTCCTTGGTAACTAAAATTCTTATAGATAGATCTTTAGAGCTGCTCAACTGAACTCTCACAGGCCAAAATCGGTAGATTCAGCTTCAAAACTGTGGAAGATACAGATACTGGGCAAAGCCAACACTTTATCTAATGCGGCAAAGTCGCTATAGAAAATCTCTTAGAGAGCGTATTAAGTCGAGTGGATTATAATTTTTAATATTTTGTTCCTTTAATTTGTAAAAAATATTTCATTCTTAAATATTTTTTGATTTTCATTTCATAATCGAGCTTTAATGTTAAGATAAACATTTTTTTTATATAAATATTGTAATATTTAAGTATAAATTTCTTGCATGTTTGTACTTTAAATAGGTTTAAAAGGTTTATTAATATTCATTTAATTCATTGAGGAATTTTCGCGATCATAAAAAATGCTTTATGTTTGAAGAACTTTGATTTCAGGATCTCCAAACTGATTTGACATCACTTGTTTTGTCTTGATCGAGCAAAAATTGGTTTGCACAAACAGACGCCCACAACCCATGTACCCGTTGTGCACTTTGTGCACAGAGTATAATTATAAATTCTCGTGGCGCATTGATTTCTTTGGGTGTCTGTCCATTGATTGCCATGAATTATACAGCATGGAGCAACTAATTTGGCAGCAGATCAGCGAAAAGCGTTTGCCACTCGCTACTCGTCGCCAGGTGGCGCCAGCACAGCACACACACACGCACGCACATACGCACACAAACACACACGTGCCTTGCTCGTGTGTTGACAGCACTTTAAATATTTATTTAAATGGTATTCATTATTTAAAGCGATTTCCCATTGACCACAATAACCGAAAAACGTTTGTTGACTGTTGCCAAGCCCACATCGCACTTTTTGACAACGGGGCGGGGGCGAGGAATATAGGAATTGGGAGGGGGGGGGCGCCGGGCGGATTGTTGGGGCACTGCGCAATTCGCGCTTAAATAAATAAATTGAACAATTATGCGTGGTTGCGGTCGTTTTGGCTTTGATGGAGTCCACTTTCAGTCCCCTGGCATAATCCTATTACCACGCACTGTAACTCCGTTTGTGGTCACACTTTCTGTATACCCCGTGTTGGATTTGAAAAGGGGGCCATGTTTATTAGTAGGTTTGTTTTGGTCTTCAGCTGCCAACAGTTTCTTTGATCAAGTTTTATTCATAGATTGATTTGTCTTATCAAATGGTTATTTTCACAATTCACTTTTCCTCTTAATTTTTTTATATATTCCTCCATTGGAATTTTTTTAGTTTTTACTATATGTCTAGTTTTTTCTTTTGGTCAAAAAATTATATCGTTGCTTTAGGCATATATTTAATTTTAAACTTAAAATTGTTAAAATATATTATACTTAACCTTAATTCTCAGTCTTTATGTGTCCGTATTTTGATTCTTCGTCTTTTTTCATTTTTATAAAAATTTTCGCCTTTGTTATACTTTTTTTCACTTTGTTATAATTTTATTTTTGTATTTTTTTTAAATCAAATTTGCTGAGGTTGTAAAAATTCAATGTTTTTCAATTTGTAGTTTGCTAATGGGTATGTATTAGTCGATCATTGTTTTAGCCCTCATATTTGTATTTTTTATGCCATTTTATTTTTATTTTTTGGATAAAAACGCCGAACAGCTGCAAAAAATTAACAGGAATTGAATTCGGATTGTTGGTGGCAGGTGGCTGGTGGCAAGTGGCAAGTGGCAAGTGGCAAGGGGGTCATAGGCTTGGCTACGGGGCAGAGCCTGTTTGGCTGTGTAGGTGCGACATCGTCGTGTTGCCACAGCTGCGGTTGTCTCTCCACCTCTGCGCCGGGCACTTGTCAATTGCACTTGGAAAGTGATTGCGATTGCAGCTCGGAAAATGGCGACCGCAAGGCGGCCGCAAGTGCTGACCACTGAAGACTATCGGTGGGGGCAGCCACTCGAGTCTCGGGCGGTGGCGGGCGAGGGGAGGGGGCGCTGGTGCCTGCAACTGGCAGCCTTTTAGCCGTGCGTGGCCCTTAATAATGCAGTCGCTTTCAAATGTGGCCCAGTTGCGAATGCTAGTTTCCTGCTGGCGAACACCCCGCGGCTGCACAACAGCATCGTTATTATTGGCATTGCTAAGAAAAAGGACGCCAGGGGGCGGGGTGGTGTGAGTGTCGCCTTGGGGGTTGGGCCTTGGGTGAGGCGGGCGTGGTTATTATTATGTGCCAACATGGTCGTCAACGTGATGGCGTCGCGGCGACGACATCAGCATATGTTACAGCAGCAGCATGTGTGTGTGTGTGTGTGCGTGTGTGTACGAGTGTGTTTTTCGGTGTGTGGCTGGCATCTTGCTGCCGTGCATTGTTCGATTAATGACTTAACGACGTGCGCTGAATAACTTTGATTTGGTGCTATCTCATTTTGCCAGGCGACGCAGCAACCGTCCCAGCTAATTGTATTTATTTACTAGACACACACCCACTAAAATTCGAAAATTTGGTCGCCTGACGCTTTTAATTAATTTGAGTATAGTTATCTGTGTGTATGTGTTAAACAATGAAGTTAACTATCTTCTACCAAATTCCCATTAATATTAGCTCTGAACACAGGCTAGATTATCAAGAAATATTTTGAATTTTTATGTTCGTTTATATGAAAAATTATTTCAGTTTTATTCGAAAATTGTATATAATACATCTTAATATCGTTTTCAATTTGTTTAGGGCTTCGAGTGTGAAGTAATCGCTTATCGATGCAGTTAATTATGATTTACAAATGTTTGAACAAATTATCCGACAATTTAACAATATATATATTTATGTCAATATGTATATACATATACAAAATGTAATTCTAAAAAAAAAATTAATAAATGAATTAAATTTTTAAAACTTCCGATTTGTTTTATAACAACCAACAAAATTGTATAAAACTGAAGCTAGGAACAAAACTTAAGAGAATCGATAAAAAAATGTTAAATCACACTTTCTTCAATTTTGTTCAAAATATAATATATATTTTGAGTGTTATGTTTAAATGCTATTTAGCATAAAAGCTGCTAAGTAAAGCTTCATACATAATAGTTGTAAAGAGTATTTCTGAACAAGAACAAAGGTCACTTTATCAATAAAATTTCGTGCTTAAATCGAGTAGAATTGTTCTCAAAATTTGAGCAAGATGGAAATTGCCTAAGTTCAGAACAAAATTCTTGTTTATACAACTTTTTGGCATATAGTTTGGAAATTCCCAAATATAAGACTCATACAGTACAGTACCCTTTACAGTACGGTATCCCTTAGCCCACGCTGCTAACTCTTTGGCCTTTCTCCGAACAACTTTTCACGCCTCCCCCAAAACTAACCAAATTGACCAGTTGCATGTGCCGCCACACTTGGCCAGTTGTTTAGTTGGCCAGTTAGTTAGTTGTCCGGCTCCGGCTCCGGCTCCGTCTCCGGGCCCGGCTTCGTTTCCGCCTGCGTCTCCGTCTACGTTTCCGGTTGCGACTCCAGCAGACTTCGTCTGCCCAGGCAGCCGCCTGGGGCAGATCATGTTTAATTAGCTCTAATGAATATTTAGCCGGCACGGCCATGGCACGTTTCCCGTTTGCTGGCCAATGCAATTTTCCTACACGCTTTTCTATTAGTTTCTGACCAACTGTATCGTTACCTCCTGCCCCGGCCAACCCCTCTTGAACCCGTTGCCCCCACAGTCAGACAGACAGACACTCATACGGTCTTTGGCTCGTTATTTGTAATTTGTTGTAAGTTTTTGTTTCAGTTTTTATTGTTGTTGCCAGTTGCCGGTTAACACTAGCCTTGTCCCCATTCCGCTTGTTACCCCCCTTTGCCCCCAGTCTCCTCACACATTCCTCGTGCTTATTATCTCTGTTTTGGGAAGGGTATTTTTGTTTTGTTATGGAAACTCCAACGACGGAAGAGACAGGGAGTGCCTGATCTTATTATATATAAAAAATTGATTGATACTGATTGAGTGATTGATAAACAGCGCATATGCCAAACAGTAAGAGCCAGGCAGCTCAATTTTGCACAGTACTCACATTTTGTTAAGTAATTAAATATTGTGCTGTGAAAATTATTGGCAAATTGTTGAAAAGCGTTTGAACTCCTTTTTTATACTACTGTTAATTTGATTGATCATTCAAACAAACCGTTTTTTGAAGACGAACTTTATTTTAAAAAAAGTTATATTGTCAAACATTCTATTTTCCCTGTTATTGTTTTATTTGAAACTTGAACACTTCACCGATTTAAAACAATTCAGCTGGACTATCGGAATATGTGCGGAAAACTCTTTGTAAAAAATTTTGTTGTTCACACAATTAATTTGAAAGATCTGTGTAAAAAGTAGTTTGATAAGTCTTTCAGCGATTGCGGAAAATCCATTCCTTTGGGCGAAAGTGAAGATAAAGTATGAGGTTTGTTTGGAATATATATTAAATACCATTATATTATATTAATTATTTAATATAATTTAGAGAAAAACACAAAATACAACATATTATATTTTAAATTTGTTTAGTAATTTTTTTGAATAGTGTATTTAAACTTCGGCGTTGTCTGCTTCTTGTCATTGTTATTGCCATTCTATTTGTGTTGTTGTTACTGTTACGGATTTTTGGTTCCGTTTTCGCTGCAGCTACTGGTTCGGGTCTTGGGTCCGGGTCCGGGTTCGGGTCCGGGTTCGGGTTCGGATTTGGGTTCGAGTCTGTGTCCGCGTCGGCGTCTGGTTCTGGTTCTGTTGCTGTTTCTGCTTCTGTTTTTATCGACATTGAAATGTGGCCCCAAAACAGTTTCAGCTCATAAAAATACAATTTGCTGCTGCTTATTTTTTACGATGCACATGAGGGCGATGGTTGGCCTCCCGCTGGTCCTGTTCCTGGCCCTGGTCCTAGCTCGAAAGGCAGCCTCTTGCCGTCTATGTGTGTGTGCGGCTTTGGCCAAAACTATTTTCGAGCTTGAAATGACGCGCACACATGCTCCAAGTGCGTCCAGTGTCCACTGTCCACTGTCCAATGGCAATCGGGTTGCCACCAAGTTATGTGTCTGTCTCTCTGTGTGTGTGTGCTGCACGTTTTACGTGGGGGGGGGGGGGCGGCGGTAACGCTGGCGGCGGGCATGTCATTGCCAGCTGCTGCCTGCTTCGGTTGCAGGCATTTAAACGTTTAAGGGATTTGTTTATGTTGCCGCTCCATTTTGGGTCAAACGATTCGAGTAGCTATACAACGCCCCATTCCACTCTTTCCCCACTTCCCCGCACACCCATCGCTGCAAATTGGCAAGTTGCTTAAGCATAAAAACAATGCGGCCAACTGAACGGCCCATGTATTCATAATCCTGCCTAATAATCCTCAACAACTATGCCCTTTACACTCCCCCCTCACATATACCACACCGCCCACCGCACAAGCGCACATATTGCGGAGAGAGGGTTGTGGGGTGTCGTAGAAAAATAAAATGAAATTAAATAAAATAGGCAAAAATACTTTAGCGAAATAGATAAAACGAGGGCAGCTGGATTTTTAGCATAACACATGTGTGTGAGTGTGTGTAAGTGTAGGCTTAACTGTCCTTCAATACAAATAATAATAAATAATTATCCTGCATTACACGAAGTACACTCTATTTTTCTACTTTTGCACTAGTTTTAGGGCAATTTCCTAGCTGTTTGAAAGCGAATTTTTAGCTGTTTGGAGGCAGCTTTAAGGCTATTTTATAGCTGCCTGAAAGCTTCTTCTTTACAGCTTTAAAGTTGCTTTCAAAACGCTTAAAACCTGCTTTTTAGGCCGCTTTGAAACAGATTTTAAGCTGCTCACAAACATCTTTAAAACAGTTTCAAACCACTTTTGACCCAGTAATCAAATAGAAAAAAATTCAAATTTTAGGTGCCAAGCTAAATAACGTCTTATGTTAGAGCTTTTTTGAGATTTTGAATTATTTTAGACGTGAGTGTTGGGAAATGTTCAAAGACATCAATTCAGTGGTTTAGATGGTTGCACATGCATATGTATGCTTTGTATATAATACGCTCATGCATATCCATATCTAAGTTGGAAAGGGGTGGGGAGGAGACTGGGATAAGGTCGAAGTCATTGCACTTATTGTATAATTACGCAATTTAATGAATACTAAAAAGCTGCAAGCCAAGCAAAGACGATAAAAGAGAGAGAGATGGAGTGGGAGGGAAAGGTGGGGGGGTGGGTGTATCGTAGGCAGACACGTGCAATAAATACAAACTGTACTGCGCCAAAGAAAATGAAAACAACAAGTGAGTATAAAATTAAGAAAATGCAATGAAAGTATAAGAAAACAAGGAAAAACACAACGCGTAATGTGAGCTCTCGGTGTATGTGTGTGTGTTGCTGCCATGTTGATTATTATAGTTATTATTGTGGACCGCCAGTTGCAGTTAGCAACAGTTACCCAAACCCCCCTCCCCACCGAACCCTTGCCATGCCGTCGGTTGCTGAACATTTGTAGCGGCATTTTAGGCGCCCGCGGCGCTGCCAACTCGTTCAACTGCAGTGGCCAGCCAGCAAGTGTGAGTGAAGGAGAGAGAAGGAGAGAGGGCAGCGCTAGATAACGATGCGGTATTTAACATAAACCGTTTTGCCTACGGTTTTAATTTTGTTCAAAATTCTTTTTTCTTTTGTTGCTACTTTTGGGAGAACATTTAACTTAAATCGGTCGCCGGTTCTTACGGGCACTGGTTAGGGTAATATTATTGGCGTAATACAGTTACATTTACATTCTAATTATCTATTTGATAAGTAGTCTAAATTTCAGAATTCACCAAAATTCATGCTCATATTGTAACCAAAAATTCCCATTGGAGAACAAATTTTTAACTACCATAACTCTGTTAAAACGGACAGATTTTTATGGATACGACTTTCTGTTAAACATAACCTTATCAACGTCGTTGAAATTTTAATCATAATTCTTATAGGAGCATGGGTCGAAATATAAAGCTATAATATAATTGTGCAATTACATTTTTTACTTTCGAAAATTAAGCAAAATAAATTAAACAAAATATTCCCATTTTATTTAAGTGCCTCATCAACTCATTTTCATGTAACTTAGTGTGCTTTAATGTCTCTTTGTTAATGAAATGAATTCTATATTATTGGTTTATTATTGGAGAGGAAAATATATTATATATTTTCTACTTTATATACTTCTAACCGATTAATAGTTTTCAAGTACCAAATGCATTTATATATAGAAAAATAGTGATAAAAGGCTATATCGCCAAGCTGATAGGATGGCGATATCTGTATGCTGTATATGGGATATTCCCAACTTCTATTCCCCTGCATGGACATCCTGAAGGGCATGTGAGCTTCGTCTAAACTTTAAGTTCGCACTGGCTGCGTTTTTTAATTTTCTTGCTACGCTTTACTCCGAGCGTGTGTGTGTGGGTGTGTGTGTGTCATTTTATGCATGAATTTTTTAATAGCTTAAATATGCGGCAATAAAACTTTAGCACGCTCATCTTATCGCCAACGCTGGCAAGTTCTGCCATACGACTACGCCAGCTGCCCCGCAGCCCCACCCTCCTTTCCCCTCCCTCCCCTTTCCCCTGTCAGCCAGACTGACCCGACGTCGCACGTAGCTAATAAAAGCCACACCACGGCTCTGGCCCAGATGCAGATGAAGATGTGGAGTTGGCGTTGGCAGCCGCCGACAAGGCGCCTCAGCACGTGCCACGCCCACCCTGCCCACCTGACCACGCCTGACTGCCCGACTGGGCTGGCTGTGTAGGTAGCCAGCATCTTGACTTTTAACTAGCTAACTTGATAAAACTACAAAACTATACAATAAATATGCAAAAAGCGCTGGCAAAAGCAAAAAAAAAAAAAAAAAAACAAAAAAGGAAAGAGTTTTGAAGTGCCGAAGATTAAATACCCTTGCATAAATTGAATTATATTTCTTACCGATTGTTTCCCTGGTTGATACAAATTGATTAAGTACACTCAGAAAAAAGTTTCAAGAACAATGCATTTTTCAAGATCAACTGTTTGATTGAATAATATACAAAATACGTATTGCAATAATTTACATTGTGGGATTATAAGTAGAAATATGTTTTTGAAATTTGTATGTTATTATGCAAATCGATCAATGGTTATTATTCTAAAATGAAGAAATCATGATTAATTATTCATAGGTATAGCCATTGTCATCATTTCAAAATTTATAAAAATTTGTAGTGTTCCAGTTCAGCTGTATCCGAAAGGACCCTCAACAAAAAGCGTTACACATTTCGTGAGGAAAATTAGAAAACCGTTCGTAAGGGTATATCAAAAGGCGAGAGCACGAGTGCTTGGTAATGAGAGCGGGATGTTGGGGGTAAGGTGGGGGTAAGGTGTCGACTATAGATGAGTTTGCCCAGCAGCGCATAAGTGTTTGCTGGCCATTGCATTGAAGATGCCCCACGGGCGGCTGACAACACGGCACGGCACGGCACGGCACGGCACGACATGCCGCAGCCAACACGCCCCACACCCCCTAACTCCCACTGCCACCCTCATCCCCACGCGTGCGCCGGCTCTAGCCTCTTGGCGCGCTCTTAGTCAGATCTTAACTGGCGCTTTATGTGCGCGTCTTTGGTCGCTGGAAGGTGTCGTTGCAGTTCCCCAAGCAATTTAACCCACCCACACACACATACACATACACAGCCCTTTTATGCTTTTCTCTCTTCCGCTCGATGAGCAGGAAATGCAACTGAACTAAGCCATCTTTGATAAGCGAAAACTATGCAAATTATGATATGTTATTTTATACTAGTTGGGCATTACCCATTTATATAGCTACTTCCAATCAGTGGAACTCTTTGAATGGCTTATTTGCATCATATTCAAATACATATACATATAAAGTTGAAGCTATGTCTAGAATAAAGCTTAAAGCACTTGATCCAAAGAATTCAATAAATATCTATATTAAAGGAAGTGGGAACATCGGTAAAACAATAAATCTAATGCATAGAATTGTGAAAGTTAATTTGGACGGAGCGCAAATAAGAGGGTTTCAAAGAAGGGGCTTACACCCATTTTCCACACTTGTGAGTGGAATTGCAAATGTTTTGCAAATGTAAGAATTCTCAAGCTTGACATATAAATAAATAATAATATATACTGATTTAAATTTAAAAGCATGCCAAATTATATAGGTAACCAAAAGGGGTTAACACCCATTTTTCACACCTGTGAGTGGAATTGAAACGTTGCGCAAATCCTTTGCAAATGTGAGAATTCATTTGCTTGATAAATAAAGAAATAACAACAAATAATAATAAATAATGTGTAAAACCACTTGTGAACAGAAATTCCTTTAAAGCCAAGTTTGTATTCTGTTTAAGGCCCGCCCCATATATCACCAGGGATTATACGCGCCGAGCAAGAGGAAGACAACCTTTTGTCGCAGCTAATCTGTGTAGTATCGCTGCTTAGGCATATCTTAGCTCGTACTTGGACCCTTTTTTGGGGCTCCGAGTTTTAAGTGCATGGCTCCTCTGGGGCTGGGTGTGTGTGTGTGTGTGTGTGTGTGTGTGCATGGGGTGTTGGTATAGTTTTTAAGTTTATAGGCTTGTTATTTCATTAGCATAATCAAATGGGTGATCAGCCTCAGTGGCCTGAAGGGGCGTGCCAATAGCTTGTATATGCACACATGCACTGCGAGAAAACCGTTGTCAGAAATACATACCTACATTTTAAGCAGATTTTGCTCTGTTAATATGCCAAAGAAGAACAACAAATTAAGTAGTATATTTAAGTCCGATATGAATTTGAATACAACTCGTGCACTTGATTTAGGCAGATGTTGCTTGATTTGTTCTGTCAGTGTATGTGTATACATTTTAATTCTATAGTTAGGTTGTTTCCTTTCTTTACTTTTCAATCAATTCCCATCGCTTTTACCGTTCTCGCTGCCTTTGTGCCTTTTACTGCCTTGCACGGCCCCCGCCCCCGCAAGCCCCTCCAGCCCCCCGTCCCTCTGCGCCACGCGCTGTCAGCAAATCTCTGCTGAAAGCCATCAACTCGCAGGCATTGTCAGCGACATAACAAGGACACGCAGCTGTAGCTGTTTACATTTTACCCGCCCCGCCACGCCCCTCTTCCTTGGTCCGTGCAGCGGAGTAGGCAGGAAGGCGAGGGGGGGGGAGGTGGCTTGAAGACAAATGAACAAAAAAAAAATAAAATCGAGCTAAGAAAGAAATCAAAATAGAATAAAACTTGTGCGTTTTGCATAAAGTGCGCTTATCCCCGCAGGATATGACTGGCAATGATGCCCCCAACGCCTCACAGCTGCACACACATAACCTACGCGCTCCCCCACACCCCTCCTTGCCCTGCGGCGTCCACGCTATCTCCATGAGGAAAAGGCACAACTGACGCTGGAGGTTGTATGCGCTGCCTAATTTCGCACAAAACTGCGCAGCTTTTGGCCAGCCCTCCCCCCCCCCCCCGCTCGCTGGTTAACCAGCCCCCTTCCACCTGCCCGCCCCGCACTTACTGCTGCGCCTCTCAAGTCGGCAATATGTCAAAAGCGCTTCTCGGCTTTTCAAGTGCACGTGCCGAAATGAAGCTGGATGTGTGTCAGGCGGCATTTCCGGTTAACCCCCTTCCCCTCCCGCCCACCCCTTTTCCTCCTCGCTGCATTGGGCCCGCTTTGTGTGCGCCTGTCGCTCGCTTTGAGTTTGGAGCTTTGATTTATGTTAACGCTCTATGCAGCGTCCCTGCCTCCATTCCCCTCTTTACCACCCCGGCCCCTGCAATCGGAGCTAGCACAAATTGTCTGCATCTGCATAGAACAGCGTATAATGGTGCACTAAAATACGAGCTAGCCATACAAACAAAGCCAATACACAACACCACACACACACACACACACACAGAGAATACTGGCATTTCAGGTGTTTTGAGCTGCCATTGTTAGCCAGATATTCGGGCCGGCCAGCATCAAAAACAACAACAAATAAACAGTTAAAGTCCGTGGCACGCCGAAGTCTAAATATCCTAGATAATTAATCACAGATTCGATCGATTCGTATAGCACATCAAAAGCGCAAACGAATGTATTTAAATGTTAAACAATAAACTTGCCTTCATTGTTTCCATTCATTCAACAAAATTTTGCCATAACTGGTACAAGTGCACCTATAAATTCGTACTAAAATTCAATGGTACCCGGAGTCTTTTGTGTTGCAAAGTGGTATATATTATTTTCCCGCATTGATTTCAATCAAATTTAGTGCAAACATTTGAATTTAAGTCTCGTTACAAAAGGTTTTTCTAAGCTTTTCATAGTAGCTAATGGTTTTGTGGGAAAACTTTATATACTACATTCGTTCTTTTAAAATTAAAAAAAAAAAATACCTCGGTTCGGCTTTGGTTTTGATTGAATTTTTGGGCAGCTGGTTTCGTTTATAATTTGAAATATGTACCTCATCTGTGAATATAACTTGATTCGTCACGATTTTTTCAAATTAATAATTAAACAATTTAAATTAAAATATTTTCATTTCTTTATTAAACAAAGTGAACTTCTTATAAAATTAATATAAATGCAGATTGAACTAAAAAGAAGTAATAAAGTTTGCACACTTGCGATTCCAGGTTCTAAAAATCTGTTTACTTTTATCAGTAAAGGTAACCAGTTGGAAATGAATTGCGGGTCGTACTTTGATATATGCTACTCAGGTTACTCAACTATATAAAACTGGACTGCGTTACACATGGGTTGACTAAAGTGCAATGCCCTCGCTAGGGTATACAAATATACAACAACAGCAAAGACAATACCTATGGACATTTTGTCTTGCAATGCAATTGACGCCGAGGTTGACGTTGTTTCCATTGATGATGTCATATCGGCGCCATCAACTACAGCAGCTACAGCAACTAAAGCAACAACAACAATATTGGCACACTGCACTGAGGTTCACTCGTTGGACGCAGGTGGGCGCGTCCATGGTCCGACATTAAGTACCTGTCATTTGATACAATGAACCAAATAGCGCGCGCCAAGATTATCATCTGAATGGTTATTACGGGCACAGGAAATTGTTCGGCCCCAGCCCCCCGTCTACCAGGTAGTGCCTGCGTCCATCTGATATCGATGTACGATATGTAATAGGCAATAGCTGCAGCTCATTTAGTTGTCTGTGTGTGTTTATGTGTGTGGGCAAAAAACGCTGTGTCCAATTTCGAGCGGAATAATATTTGCAGGGTTTATTTTCCTTCTACGAATTGTTCTTTTGATTTTATTTATTTTTTATTATAATTATGATAATTATTATTATGATTATTATTAGTAATACTATTATTATTTTATTATTATTATTAATCTCCAAAAACATTCTGTCCATGATATCAAATTCGACTTTTTTAAGAACACAATTCTTTAATTAGGCTCAAAATAAAAATAGGCCTAAAACGTTGTAAATGTAAGTACAACGTTTCTTAGATTGAGTTGTTCATTGGAGGATTCTACTTGGAAGCTCAAGGTACAGCCTAGGGCACAGACTACGTTACAGCCCAAGCTACAGTCTAGGGTACACGTGGATCAGTCTAGGGCTACTCATCCGGGGCTTTTTTCTTGCTCGCATAGGTTTTTAGCACCGGTTTGTTTTTTGTTGGCGATTTTACTAATGGCAATTTCAACGTAAATTTTTGGTGGCAATTTTTTTTTTTAGTCGCATATAAATGACAGAAAAACCTGTGGCTTTTACGCTGTATCACCTTATTACGTGAACGAAAAATCCGGCAAAAAATCCCATTCAAAATCCCGGCTAAAAAGCCTGCTTAAAATCTTCTTTGAAAATATGTTCGTAGGCTTTGCCAATTGATGCTCAGCTTGTGTTCTCATTGGTCGCCCAGTTGAAAGCGGATCAGGGCTTTTGAACAGCCCGTTAAATATGAATCATTAAAAATATATATAAAAGTATACTTGTATAGAGCATGCCATAGTTCAAGAGCTCCCCTCGATGACACGCGATTTTAAAAACTGCGCCTGGCCTGACCCATTGATTGATAAAAAATGCACTTTGGCATCATTTCGTTAAGCTGAAGCGATTTTTTTTATATTTTTTTATTTGCCTAGGCTTTGAATTTCGAGCAACCACTCAATTGTGGAATTTCTCGATGGGGCTACGAGAAACATAAAAAATACCTTGACATAAACGGTTTGGCAAAAAAAATTATACAGCATGTGAAATATGAATTATGAATGAATAGTAAATTCGAATGGAGCAAATTAACTAACTGGTGGGAACTCTGAGTGTTAATATTGAAAACGCTGACTTTGACATTGTGGCCAGTGTAAGGTTACGCACTTAATTAAATAATTTCTGTCTATTGTGATAACATTATTACAGTTAAATATGACATTTAAGTGTGCGTATAAGTCTGAAATCAAGGCACAACGCGGAACAGGTTAACAGGTATCCGTAGAAAATAAAGGTGTTATATATAGACATACTATCAATTTTGGGGTAAGTTATCGATATATTAAAATAAAATTGATATTTTAGTGTTAAGCATACAAGATCTTATGCATTATGCTATGTTATTTTAGAGGGGCACGACTTGGCTGTTGTTGTTGTGCTGATGATGATATGATATTTGCATAAAACTTATAACTTAATGTGCAAAAAAGCAAATATTACGTATACGTAATTTCCAGCCTTATTTTGAATTGGTTGATTGTGTGCTCGGCTAAAGAAGGCCAAAGGTAAATTAGATCTTCACACACATTTGCGTGGCACACACAACAAACACGCACACACGCACACTCAGATGACAGAAGCAATGGGCAAACCGCAGACGTCAATTCGTGTATTTACAAGATGCAAATGCATCCAGTTATTTGGCAAGGGGCTGTAAGAAGGTGGGGTGGGGTGATGGGGGGCGGGGCGGGGGGAGGGGATGTGAAGCGGTCAGTGTGTCGGTCCGTGGCCCGCAAGGAAATGCAATTGAACAATGCGCCAATCATTGTAAACAATTGCGACCGCGAGGCGCCCATGAAAATGAAATGAAAATCAGTTTTTGCTCGGCTCCAACTTTAAATTGAATCAAATCAATTTCGCTTCATTGAATGTTTACCATTTGCCTCTTCGTAGCACACAGCCCACACAGACCTCGCCCTCCCCACCCCTCCGATGCTCGAGGTCCTTGCTGCAGCTGCTGTTGTTGTTGTTTTCACGCGCTCGTTTTTTATGGCCCGCATTCGCAGTCGCACTTGGAAGTCGCAACCCGCGCACTGCCACTCCCCAATTGCCCCGTTCCGCCCTCCACAATGGCCCGTGCGCCAATTGAAGGAATTGTTTTGTGGCCGGTCACGTCACGTGACATCGTGTATTCCCCTTGGCATACTTCCCTGGCAATTACGAAGCATGCCAATTGGAGATCAAAGCTTGTCCACTTAGATTCGATGCAAGGGCCGAATTTTGGGGCTACACATGTTAATATATATATACATATATATGTAGTTGCCATAGCAACTTTCAAACCAAAAATCCTTTAAAGTTGCGTTTTACGCTCATTTTAATTAGCGATTAAAATAAAAATTCGGGATTCTGAATCAAAAAAAAAAAAAATGTTTTTCAAAATAAGTAAGGGAGACTAAAAGATTTGGTGACTCTCTAAAACTGTGGGAGATATAGGCTTTCGCGATTCGTGGGGGCACGGCTGCTGGGGGCGTTCTAGTGGGCGTGGCTGGGATATCAAGGTCGGCATTTTTGGGGACGTAACAAACAATCTATATACCAAATTTGACAATATATTGTGGGAAATATTCACGTTTTATGGATTGCGATTTCAGGTGTACCGACATGTTATCGATTTGCAAGCCTTCCAGTGGGCGTGGCACAAAATTCCTTGTGTAAAGCAGATAACTAAAAGTATATATTCAAGACTCTATCTTCAATAGCGTAAAAAGAAGTTGCGCTCGTCCGGACAGACGGTCGGACATTGCACAAAACCAATATACTCTTTTCGCTTCGTGAACGAGTATAACTACATCCATACACTAGCCTAGGATTGAAATCCAGACCCTCGTTATTCATTCAACTATAGAAATGGAAGAATAATCAACTTTGTTCTTCTTCTCTCCTCTTTATCTCCTTTCCTTCTATCTCTTTTATTACCGAAGATAAAATGTCTGCGAAAATATTAAATATATCTTCTTTCATCTCTATTTTTTAATTTTTATCTCATTACTTTTTTTTAAGTTATAATTTTTTAAGAAATTACATTTTATTCCACTCTTATGTACGCATATATATTAGCCACAACTTACTGATTTGTCCCACTGTGAAGTCAGTCTCGCAAAAAGCGAACCGAGCGCCTTCGACTGGCAAATTTGTGAAGCAGTCTCTCCAATATTCGCTGCACTTGCATTTCGTTTAATTAACTGATATATGCACCTGTGCACAGTGCCGCAAACCGATAAAAATGAATTAAATATCACCCTCTCGCTCTTTCTCGTTCCCTTTCGCCTTGCTACCTGCCACATTTTGATTCGTGACAATTATGAGACATTTCAATTAGAGTTGAGTCTTAACAGCGATCTGTTCAACTTTAACCATGGGATCAGGCATCACATACCGTCTGCCCGATAGCCCCCCTGCCCCCTCCCCCCTCCCCTGCCGTGTGCTCTGAGAGATATTCAACTACTGCTGCCGCTGTGAAAAGTTTTTATTGAGCAACTAACTGTGAAATTAAATTGTGAATTAAAAGCTGCCACCATGGCCAAACAGCGATTACGAGCAACGGCAGTGCCGCGGCCAAAGGGGGGTAATGGGGTGTGGAAAGTGCTGGGTTTCGTTCGCTGGGGACATGTCGTTAATGCCGCGCTCTGCATTTGTGTCGATGGGAATGCGGCATTGGCATTGGGCTTGGGATTGAGGGGATTGGCCAATGCCAAATGGCCGACGAGCGTTTCTTTAAAGCTACCCAGTGCAACAACCCCACCCCCCCCAGGCCCACCGCCGACTGCAGGCTGCTGGCGCAGTTGCCAGTTATGGCTGAGACATTCAACCGCTTGGCAGCTTCTTTGGCTATTTGCAGTAAATTGAAAAAGTATTAAATCAATAAATAAAAGTTACGCACACACACAGTGTTGAAGCTGCGAAAACGTGTAACTTTTTAATACCCACTGGCCCTGGCTAGAACACGGGTTGAATGTTTCGGGCGTCGGCTTGTAACATTCGGAAAGAAATAGCTCTAATTCGAAATAGCAAATTCTTATAAGTTTTTCAATCAAAGATGAAACTATAAACGTTTCAACTTAAACTTTTTTTCGAAAGTATCGATAACTACCTGCATTTGCTTAATCACGTTCCTTAATTAAGATCAATTGTTGTTGAGCATATCGCAGTGCTTTAATATTGTATAGATATAATATTGTATATTGATTATCAATTTATTGCAAGTTTGCCCGAAATCGATAACTATCGATTTTCATATCTTAATGATAACAGCTAGATAAGTACGTACGAAGGCGTGTTGCATCGGCTTGTAGCTGGCAACAGGGTGTCTGGCACTCAGGCACTCCCGACTCTCACTTGCAGTCGGGTGGTCTTTGACCTCCATGTGCGTGGGGCGTGCGGCGTGCGGCGTGCGGGTGTGGATTATATCCTGCGCTTACGCTGCACATTTACACGGTCATGTGGCACCCCCGCCCTCGCAGCCAGCCCCAGGCCCACGCCCCCACAATCAGCGCGAGCTGCACATTCGCATTGGCTGCGGCCATTTGGGGTTACACGCGGCGCGTGTTAATTACTCGGAACATTTTAAACGGCAACAGCAGCGGCAGCGACCACCAGCAGCGAAATTTGTTGTATTGATTTAAAAGTGCAGCCGAATGCAGTGTGTGTGTGTGTGTGTGTGACCAGTGTGTGTCCAGGGTCCAGTCCCTTTGTTCAGGTGCGCCCAAAGCCAGTTGGCAATCAATGCAGCAAAGGCTCAAAAATTGCGAACGCGCACAGAAAACCAGCCAACATCAAAATCAGAACAACAAGCCAATGCGACAACAACAATAGCAACAAGTAAAGCTTCTCCTGTCGAGACTGCTGCACTAGAAGATACCCTGTCTAAATTCCACATATAGTATGCTTTATCCTTGTTACCCTGTTACAATTGGTTTTGGGTCAAAACAAATATAATGCGAACAAGTTGCAGAAAGGCAAAACAAGAAAGAGAGAGAGAGAGAGATAGAGAGAGAGAGACAGAGAGAAAGAGAGAGATCGTATACACAGATGTGGAATGTTTAACTTTTCTGCATGATGGCAAACTCAAAAAAAAATTGCCGTTGGCTCGAACCGATATTTCAGCTTTGGGTTCAATTCGTTTAGCGAGTTTTTCACATCAATAAATCTAGGTTTTGAAGCGGACCTTGATTCGTCACATGATATATATATTATTAAAGTAAATAGAAATCTATTTCTTGAAGCTCAAGCTGAGTACAGGGTATCTGCTAGCGTGTTTATCGACGCTTGATAAACCAAATAAATGCGTTGGTGTCTCCAGCTGTTTTTCCCTTCAATTTAGTTACCTTTCGTAGACGATATAAAATCGCAAGAGGCGGATATATATGTGGATCGACTCTATATAAGCGTGTATTCCTATACCCTTCTCAGCCAATTTTATGGGCAACTTTATTGGGTCAACAAGCGCTGTGGCTGCTCCGCCTGGTGCCTGGTGGTTTCTGGTGGGTCAGCTACTAATTTGATAGTGGTTGCAATAGCTGCGCGTCGTAAATACGAGCTGGGCTGACAGATTGCGGGGCCGCACCGGTTTTTGTGCCATGTCAGGGATAAGACATAGATAATATCAGCGCCCAATGTGGCTGAGGATGTGCCCGTAAATCCTTAAAGTCCCACGTACTTTCGCTCAATAGTCCATCTGCAGTTTATTAAAAGCGAATGCAAATTTTTGGGGGCAATTTAATTAGCAGCAAATTCAACAATTTTCACACACACACACACACACACACGCACGCACACAACCCGCTCGTTATTGTCACGACACAACAACAAAAAAAAACTTTGGGACACTCTCTCTGTCTCTCTCTCCCCCTCGCTGTGTGTATGTGTGTGTGTGTGTGTGTGGACCTGTGGGTTGGCGGCTCAAAGTCAAAGGAACGTCCAACGGTTTTTATTAGAATCGTAAATAGTCTTTACGAGTTGTACGTGCCCAAAATTTGCAATAGGCCAACATTTCGCCCTCCTCTTCCACTTTTCAGACAACGACAAATTATCGACCTCGCCTGTTGTTGTTGGCCTACGTTTCGTAATCATAATCACCATAATCATTATCGTAATCATTATCAAAACAATGTTTATGTCCTGAGCTATTCACAATATCATCTTTTTTTTGCTTTTCTCGAGCATTTCCAAACCCTTCTAAATGCACTTGGTGAAATTTTCGACTGCTGCACTTCGAGTGTTTTTGAATAGTTAGTTATGCGACGAATGTGTCGTTTGAGTGATTCATTTATTTTGCCTAAATGCCATTCCAAACTATAACAAAGCAATGCATGTTATGCAAAAGTCGGTATTTGCGACACTCTAAACTATATTCAGTATCTCATTTCAAGCAAGGCATCAATTTAAATTTATGTTTAAATTTGGAAATCGAATATTAAATTGTATTAAATACAGGTGTACCTCTATCCGATCCGACTTATATATATATTTTAAAGGGTTTTGTTTTATTTTTGACCACAAGAAATAAATTTATATATTTTTTTATTTATTTTTACCTTCCTGACATGCCATCATTTTTGTATATAGTTTATGCCAATCCTGATCAGAAACAGATGACATATTTAGCTATACGAATACACTTGCCTTTCAAATTAATTTTCACTGTATTATCATGCCTTCTTTCAGCGCAGTTCAGGAAGACAGGGTATTTTTTTTTCATATTTTTTTATTATTTACTTTTATTGACCTCAGAGGCAACTTTAGTGAAAATACGCTTGAAGATATTGTACCTCTTAATTGAAAACAAACAAATAAATACAAAAAATGTGAGTGCTTTTTATGAATAATAAATTTAATATTTTCATTTAAAATTGGGTAGAATAATATGGGTTTGTGGATGGGCTGAAACCAGCTTAACAAGGCCATTATCAATACACTGCATTGGTTTGAACTGTTTGAACCGAACCACTGACAATTTCTTTTGAATATTTTTTATTTATATTTTGTTTGTTTAAATTTAAGTAATAGTATATACCCAAGCGAGATTTTATTAATGTTGCATTTTAGATTTGAACCGGTTTCGCTTAAACCTGTTCGATTCACTTTGGTTCGGTTCAAAACCACACTTAATAACAACTCATCTCTTCAAATAACTGGCTTTGGAGTAAATGTGAATGTGATGTGAGTGGAAGGCGCTCCCATTCGCTAACATTTCGAATGAAGAGCTTCATATTTGTTGTGTAGTAAATTTGAAAATAAAGAACTCTGTCCACAGGTTACTTTCTTGACAAGTGCCTGATGCTTTCTCTTCTATTTGCAGTGGGGGTGGTGAATATTCTTGTTGTTGTAGAACACACACACACACACCCACACACTCAGTTGCACACACACATAGATACATGAAAGTGTAAATATTTATTGCATTAAATAACGAAAACAAACAGCGTTTTGACATTTTAATTGAATAAAATCGTTTTGTGGTCTTTTAAGGATTATTTCATGGCCAACAGATGCGTGGCGCCAGCACACACATAAGTACTTAAATATATGCATATGCAGTGCCTCTCTGTGGGTGTGTGTGTGTGTGTGAGTGTGCTTTGTCCAGCTGTTGTCCAAATGCATCCATGGAATGAATTGAATAGCGTTTGTGTTTGCGCAGCAAGGTGAAAACAGGCGCAGACACAAACCGGCTGCCCATTTGTGAAATTTTCGGCCAGACAGGTGAGTAGAACAGCTCTGTCGAGGGGGGATGGACGAAGGGAGGGGGGGAGGGGGTGAAGGGGGTTGGACTGGTGGGTACCCAAAGCTATACATACAGAGGTATATGTTGTATAAATGCCAGCTACAAGCATGCATCACATTATGTATAAATAAATACCCAGTTTGTTTGTATATAGCACAAGCAGCGTCCCTAAAGTCGCAGCACTTGCACATACCCTGTTATTAGGCAGACATGTTCTCCGCCTAAAAAATATATTAATATATAAATAAGTTGCACTGATGCTGCTGCTTAAATCGAAAGTTTCCCTGTGATAATCAAATATACAGGCATGAAAAGGCAGATGTAATTAGAATTTATATACATTTAAAATATGTATGAAAAATATCTCTGATATGATTTACTCCTCAAATGCTGATACCGATCAGAAATATATTTACCAAATTTAAAAATGTAAAAATTATTCGTTATATCTATATATATGGATATTATTACTGATCAAGATGCTTCAGATATACAAGAAATAGTTCCCTGATCTACTGATCATTTATTTATATCGCTTGTTGCCCCCTTTTGTTTGGAACACGTCTACCCGATATGTGAATGGTGAACAGAAACAGATATATATTTTAATTATGAATACATGAATCATCATAGTATTATCACGCTCTTTTTCAGCACATTTGCTGGCTACAGGGTATAACGAATGCGCCAATGTGTACTTACCTGTGAATGTGAGTGTGAATGTGAATGTGAATGTGAATGTGAATGCATGCCTCGGCGCCTAAACTAAACACACTCGAGCAACGGTTCAAGCTGCAGCGCTTTTGGCCACGCCCAGTGTTTGCCCCGCTCCACACGTGAAACCACTGCAATTGTGGTGCTCCGTGGTGCTCTGTGGTGCTTTGTGGTGCTCTTTGGTGCTCTGTGCTCTGTGTCCTTTGTCAGCTGATTTGCATTTAATTGCAGCGATTCGCCTTTTTTTTATACATATAGTTTTTATCTTTTCTTTTTTTGGGGCGTGGCGTTGCATCAAAGTAGCTTTTTGTGCTTGATAGATAAGTATGTACACTCGGAGAAAAATTTGTGGGCTTTAATCAAGTACAAGGAGACCCAGGTGAACATTTCATAGTTTGAAGATTAATTTCTATACTCAAAGCATTATTTTTCAAGTTTTGAAAATTACAGTGAATACAGTTCTAAGCCATTCGAACGACATTTTTCTCTGAGTGTACATGTATATAATGTGTGTGTGTATGTATGTTATTTATATACGTATACATATAGGTGTATTTTCATATGTGTATGTGTGTGGGCAGTACCCACTGTGCAGGGTCCTTCTTCAGTGTCCACTGTTCATTGTTGTTGCTTTTGTTGTTGCCGCCGCTTAAGCTGCTTTAAATTTATTGGTGTGCACAGTTAAAGCGATTTCGTTTTGTATTTTTCATTGCTGCCAAATGCAGTTAGGCTGCCCCCATGTGCCCCATGCCCCTGCAACCGCCCCCCCCCCCACTCCTGTCTGTCGCATGCCACTGAATAGCTACAAAAAGCGGGCAATGGATAAAACTTGCCAATTATGCCATTGTATGCAATGAACTGAACTACTCCAATTGTAGCAACAACAACAACGGCAGCTGTTGTTGCATGCTACATGCTGCAGCCCCCCTCCCCCCCCCCCTCCCCTCGTCACTTTTTGTCGCTACCCCCCCGCCCATTAGGTGTCTGGCGCTCTTAAAGCCGCTCCGCCATTCATCGTGCCGTCCACTGCGCTAAATGTGGCATTAAATTTGTGCCACCAACAACAACAGCAACAACAACAGTGCAGCACCCACACACTCACACATTGCGACGTTTATAACTGCTAACTGGACACTAAAAATATGGTCACAGTGCGGACTCGCGCCACAAAGTATAGATAAAGAAAGTGAGAAAGCGAGAGAGAGAGAGAGAGAGAGTGAATTCTGATACCCTGTGCATATGGGTTATATTAGCTGGAAACTGTTTTGAACCTAAGATAAACGTATCTTCAAAAGTAAGTTCATGTGCTTGCTAAATAATATAGTTCTCCGATGATAATCATAATGTATAAGTAAATATATTATCGAATTATCTGACTTAATATATAAAATCTTCAAGTACTTCACTGTTTACAGGAAAATGGTTGATTATTGGCTGGGTGACTCGAAAACTATAACTGTTAGTCAGGGGCTCTCAAACTGTTACATAGACCTGTTGTGGCAAGCAAGAACAAACCATATATTAAAACATATTTAAGTCTTAGATAAGTGATTGCTATTTAAAAAAAATCGATCAGTTGCGGTTATTTATGAATGATCGCTATTTATGTAATCTTCTACCTAAAGCAACAAAGTAAACTTTACTTAAATATAATTTCGCTGTGATCAAATCTAATTCAAATATTATTCTGAACTTTTACTTCTTCTTGTCTCCGTGTCACGTTGTTAGCAGTCTATTACAACATTTCCATTGTTTGGGCCACAATATAAAGGACAATACTCGCATCGTTTAGTTTCTCTCAGTGTATGAACAAAACGAAGTTTGCCAGCATTTACAAAATTCACTTGTTAACCGGCTGACGCTTAGTCGAGCACACTTCATAGCAACTTTGAATACCCTGTAGTCATTTTAAATTGTCTAAAAAAGGGCATAATGATTTTGTCTAAAGCTATGTAACGGGCTAAGGAAAGCAGTGAGAAATGTATAGATTAGAAAAGCTTAAGAATAAAGGTTCTTGTGTATAGTCGAATCAAGTTTAATTTAAATTATCGATCACTCTCTCTCGATTAAAATACATTTTTTGCTTAAGTTTGTTGTGCAAATCGTGGAAACTTTAAGAGCTAGTCAAATATGTTGATTAAAAATTCTTCTTAACTAATTTCAACTATTTATAATTACATTTTGACAAAAGTTTAGAAGTCGTTTAGGAATAAGATTACTAACCGGTTTTATATTATATTTTATATTTTATATTTTATATTTCTAACCCCGGCATTTCCAATTTTTTTCTTTTTTAAAATGGTTTGGTTTGATTTCAGTAGAACGCAAAAAAATCAAGCTGTATAAATTAAGAAGTTATCAACAACAACAAAATTATTTCCTAGCAATAATAAGTATAAATAAATGATCCTTTGTTATGTCAAATATTTATGTGGGATTCGAGCTTAAGATGTATTGGGCATTGGTTCGAACCTTGACCGAGGTACAGGGTATTTTGTAGGCATCATCTGACAGATCTGACTAGTGCAGAGGTGCTTGTCAGACCTGGTATTGTTGCTGTTTGTTGCTGCTGCTGTTGGTTGCTGTTGCTGATGTTGCTGCTGTTGCTGCTGTTGCTGCTGCTGTTGATAGTCGCAGCGGCTGCTGGCGCACTTAGCGGTACTTTCGACTAATTTTTAATGCCGCTCATATTTCGCACAAAAGCAACAAGCAAACAACGCGAAAAAGGCGAACGCGGGCAGTTGTTGTTGCTACTATTGCTGTTGCTGTTGCTGCTGTTGTGTGTACAGGTGTGCACAAAAGTAATTGCTCAAAGTGCTGACTGCCGACTAGCTGTTAGAGCTAATGCTAGATTTCTGACGCCTACCAAATTGAAAGGCGTGTGGGCGTGTCCTTCCGACCGCCTGGACTCTGTCGATTTGCGAGCCAATTTTTTCGTGTGTGTGCGTAGACTTTTATGGCCGAGTGTTGCATGCGCTGCAGCGAAATGTTGTTGCCACTGCCTGCAGCTAGTTACTGCAGATATGTGGCAACTAGGGAGGCAAGGGGCGTGGCTGCTATGGCGACTTATGCATACAAAGATACTTACACACATTTGTCTTTGCGCCTTCTGCTGCGGCTGCTGCAAGTGTATGTGTATGTGTGTGTGTGTGTGTGTGTTTTGTTTTCTCTTTTTTTTTCCTTTGTATTTTGCTGTGGCTGCGGTTGACTCGCGATATTTATTATTGTTGCTGAAATTGCTGTGTGTCCTCCACGTTCGCCGCGGCCCCTGCGCCTTATCCTTTGGCGCCGCTGCTGCTGCTCATCCTTCTGCTGTTGCTGCTGTTGCTGACGCATTTAAAGCTTTTGCGGCATATAAATAAAAAAAAGACAAAGCGCAACAACGACGTCGACAAAGACAAAAAAAAAAATGGAGCCAGCAAAGCGGAACAAGCAGCAGCGGCAACACGAAAAAACAACTAACAACTAGTCGAGAGTGCCTGACTAGGAGATACCTTATGCGCAGCTTTGAGCTATTGCAAAGAAAAAAAAATCACAGAAATCAAAAAGGTATCGATTAAAATAGTTAAGTGTATGTGAAGTGGGAAGAGGTATCCAAAATATAAATTATTTTTTAATTGTGCATATAACAAAATAATAACATTAAATTAGCTGTCTGTTGTTATTGTATGCTTAAAAAACGATGCTGAAAATCAATATTTATAAAAAGATGCTACCGAAAAATAAAGAATACATTTTTTTTATATGGACGAAGAAAGCGAGAAACGAACGAAGTTGTCTAGATAGATACCCCTTATTGTCCTGATTCATAATATACTACATAATACATAATATAGATAGATACCCCTTATTGTCCTGATTCGTAATATACACATACTTGCCTCGCAGATGTTAACTTCTGCCTGCTATGCATCATTATCTTCCATTTGCAAGCATTTTCAATGCGTACAGGGTATAGCAAAGGATAAAGGAAAGCGCAAGCCGAGGCAATGACGACGGCGACAATGGCAACAACTGTCCTCAGCCTCTACGCTTTTTGGCTTTAAGGCCAGACTTGGCAGCGTCTGATGATGCGCCCAATGCTTGATTTATTGAGGCGACACTCCCCTCTCCGCCCCCAAACCCAATCATGGCCACGCCCACTGTCCAATGAGCTGCTGAAAATAAAGAAAACTTTTTTGTTTTTTTGGCTTTTGAATTTATTATGTTTTTTATTTGGCTTTCTCTTTCTTTTCGCATTTTGTTTCAGTTTTTCTTAGTTGGTTTTTCTCGATAGTTATTTAGGGGCTTTATTATGTATGCAATCTTGGTAGCTATGTATCGTTATCGTTATCGTTATGCATAGTTTTTATAGTTATCATACATGACATATACTATTATAATATATATCATTTCTGCACTACACACAATATTATCATTACGCGGGTCAATAACTCTCCAGATATAGTATTAATCTTTGTAAATAGTTAAAAATTGCATTATTATCTAAAATGGGACTCGATTTGGGCTCTATAATTACCGATACTTCGCAGAATTAAAAAAGAGCTTTTGTTAAAGTTTTTAAAACTTATGTCATTTAATTTGCTTTTAAAGTGCATTTTTGATTTTGGTAATTTTTTATTACTTTGTGATTGATTATTTTAACTGCAAATTTAAAAAATATAATACAAAAAATAAAAAATGAAGATACATTATTTGTTTCTGTTAGTTTTAGATGATTCAATCATGTTTTTACTGCTTCAACTGGGACTTGAATTGAATTACATTTTTTAATTCAAACATTCATATTCAAGCACTGTTATTTTCTTATAAGCAGCTATTTCCTTTGTCTGGCTTTCAAAACAACCGCAAATCCGAATTTTGCTTACCTAATTTAAACATTTCAAAACTTAAAAGTTTTTTATTAATTTTTGGTTGATAAAAATATTTTTCATACTTAAATTAATGTAGAAAACTCAAATATAAATAAACATAGATGCCTTTAAGTTCGGTATATCGGGTTTTATTAGTCTTTTGTAGCTACAGAACTTTATGGAATATAAAATTTGGATTTTCTTATGTTATCGTAATATTTTTTTGTTTTTTGTCAGATCTTAAAAATAAAAAAAAATTCGTTAAAATTATCAGTTCGCTTTAGAAAGCTTACTAAAATACTGAACTGTGAATGGGGCAATGAAATGTTGATGCATATATATATCTATATATATATATATATATATATATATATGTGCTTTTGGCTTACAAAGGGGATGCTTAATGATATGAGGGTTATTGACCGCTTCTTTAAATGCAACTCGTGTGTAGTTTTCTTTTCCTTTGTTTCTCTTTATGTTATTTTGTTCTAATATGCGTTTTGTAATTTGAGTTAGACACACAGTATTTTGGGCTTAAATTAGTTAAACATATAGGTATATTAATATATATATATATGTTTATATATATATATATTTGATATAAATTATGCTATTTTACATGATGTAGTTGCAACAATTGTTTAAGTAGTTTTACATTTACCAACACTATAAATTTGAGTTAAGTTTCTGTTTTTGTTTTTCTTGTAGGCTGCGGTTAGTATTTGTTTAGTATTTTTTTAAGGTTAGGTTTTTTACGGGTAACATATAACTGAAATCTTGGTTTTAGCCAGCTGGGTTGGTTTCAAGCACAATTAATAAGTGATAAGTTTTTTTGTATTCATTTTTTAATTAATTTTTTGATATGTACAGTCTGTAATTAAAGGAGCTCTGAGAGTAAGAGGTTGGGGAGAGGGAGGCGGGGTTGGGTTGTTTTTAGCTCTCGTTGAATGCAAATTGCAAAAGATGCGTTTTCTTTTATTTTTTTTATCACATATTTATTTATAGGTATAATATGCAGTATTCTTTGTTTTTTTGTATTAAATATTTTCTATGCTTTTTATAAAATAAGTACAAATTTTGCCTAGCGATTTGCCATTTTATTTTGTAGGTTAGTTTTAGTTTTAGTTTGTTTTTGTTTTTGTTTTTTCTCTTAGGTTTTGCCTTGTTTGCTTATTTTAGGATTAGCTAATAGTGTAGATACAAGATACAAGATACAATTTCACTGGCTTTAATTGACTAGACTTGTGTTCGTGTGTGTTTGTATTGAACTAACGTATGTGTGTGTGTATGTGTTGTCCGTGTCTGTGCTTCAGTGTATTTGTGTTTGTGTTTTTGCATAATTTTCGTCTAGGGTAATTAAGATATTGTTATTTGTTGATTTTTGTTTTATTTGTTTTTTAAATTGCTCTTTATTAATTGGCCAATATATATATATGCACATATATATTTATTTTTATATTTCTGATCTCTTTTCTTCTGTTATTTATGGACTATAGACTAGCACAAAAAAAGTTTTTCCCCCACCAAAAAAAAAAACACACACACACACCATTACATATATAGATACATATGCTTAAATACGCTTTTAATTGTTCTGCTTGTTGTTTGGATTTTGTTGTTGTTGTTTTTGCTTTCTATAATTGTTGTTGTTTTTTGTTGCCAATTTATGATTTACACATTAGATTCAAATTCGATAGATACAATAATTTAGAGTCATTCGCATTGATTGTGTGCGCTTTGCCCGAGCCCAGCATGGAGTCATGGCATATGCACGCACAAGCAAGCCCCTCTGTGAGCTCCCCTGCACTCCACTCCACTCCACTCCACTCCACTCCACTTCACTCCCCGCACTCCACTTTAGTTGGCAGTTGTACCAGCTTGCTGCAGGATTAGCCAGGAGCCTGGCATTTGCTGCATAAACATAAAATAAACATGGATAAAACAAACTCAGATATAAAATTGCAGTGTTTTTGCATTTGACAAATTTGTGGCCATGATATACCCTGTAAATGCATGTCAACCCATGCATTGGGTATATTTGTGAAATACTTAGACGATGTGTGAAAATTACTCGAAAAAAGAATTATCAGACAAAACTTTTATTATCACTAAGCTTTGCCTGTTTGAATTTATTATTATTTTTATTTTTATTGCAGATAACTAAAGCGAACTGCTATATATAAAAAAATTAATTTATTTAGTATATTTATATTCAAGAACTATGCTAAAAGGGACCCACAAAAATGTATAGCTATTGCGGATAAACTTTGGATACATTTGGAAAATATTTCAAGAAAAAAAATTAAATTTAAGCTATGGGTAATATTATGTCTGAATGAATTTTTTATTAAAGTTCGAACGAAAGTAAAAGGTAATGTACACGATGAAGTTGGGCTTAGTTGTAGTAAATGATCAATAGCTCAACTTTTAAGCTCAATATAGGAAATATTTTACTTATGTTATGTTCGTTGAGGTTCTGAGATTATTAGGTAATTTTAGGGTATGTTTGCTAACAACAATTGTCTAAAACTGATCTAGGTAACTGATCCAGATCCGACAAGCAGTATTTGATATAAAAGAGATACTTTAAAGTATTATTGAATGAACACAATTAGATTGTAAAAGGATTATTTTGGCCATAAGTGTGTATTACAGCAAATATTATTGAGTATTTTTTAAATAGAGTATTAGGCAAAATCTTGAACATAGAACAATTTATTTGGCAGGGGCTACAAATTTTATACTATATATGTATATATAGTATATTTAAATATATATAATATATATCGTTACCGATATTCTTAAAAAAATGAATATTAGTATATTGTACGCTGTTTGCCACTTTAAACTTGGCTTACGGGACGTATGCGTTATTTTTGTCTAAACTCAGTTTCTTACACAAGTTTGCTTGCTGAACTTGCAGCTGGGTTACAGGGTATCAACAAGTCGCCCCGCACGTTGCAAGCTCCTTGCCCCGTGTGCTAATGCGTGTCTGTCCTTGTGTGTGTGTGAAAGAGTCTGTTAACAACAATAAAATGCTTCGTTGTCATAGCTCAGAATGTACATCGTCAAGCAGATTGATGCTACAGACAGACGGCGGGCATGAAGGCAGCCGGGGCTAGAAAGGATATTCGAGTGCACTTGAATGCCTATGCGAGTACTCGGCGTACGTACACACACACACACACGCAGCACGCGCAGATGTGTGCATACATATGTATCCAACTATATGAAGCTGTTGCCATGACATACCGCAGCTCCACCAACTCCGGCTCCCCCTGCGCGCTCCGCCCTGCTGCCTGGCAAGTGCAGTGCAAAGTTGCCTCTCGAGCTGCGCCCCTCGCTTTGATTTATGTGCGAGTTGAACTCGGTGCTGGGCTGTGTCCTCTGTCCTGGGCGAGTTCCGGCTTGGGCTCAAACTCAATCTGCTTGAATTGTGCGCTTGCTGTTTGCAGACGCCAAACACTCGCGACTTGTTTGCACTTATTTTTGATTCGATTTTGCGAGAACGATCGCTAAAGGACACTCGAACGCCGGACTTCGATTCGGACTACAAATACACACACTAAGCGGAATTTAGCGGCCAACTTTGGCCAAGCACTTCAACTGCGCTGCGACTCGAGCTTTTAGTCAGAGTTCCATTTGGGAATTGAACGTTGGCTTGGATTAACCACTATATACAGTCTACAATTTCCACCGGCACTATAGTTTGTGACTTAGCATACTCAACTCGTACCTCAATTACATTTGCAAAGAAATATTTTTTTTCAGGTGCTATATATATTCGAAATTTCATAATTCAGGTGATGTTTTCTATAATAATATCCGCCAAATAATTGACTAATTGTTTATCTAAAATTGAAATTTTCTCTTGAACTTTACAAAAAAATGAAAAATGTTGAACAAAATAGAGGATCGAAAAACTATGGAAGCTGATAGTTCATACGCCAAATCAGGTTTAGCTTTAGTCGATTTCCAGCCCGATATACCCCAGGATTTAATTTGAAAATCAAAGCCAATTCACATGACCATAAACAATAAACAATATTGAGTACAAAATGGAATGAGAACTAAAAGTATTTTATTTCTGTTTTTAAAAATCATATTGAAACTATTTGCGAATATATCTTGGTAATAAAAGGGGGAAAAATTGTGTAAAATAGAGTCTCATGAGGAAAAATAAAATAAAATAAAATAAAAGAAAATGAAAAGGGAATGAATAAATACTAAAAAAATAAAAGTTTCGCCGAATGTTGCTTACCGTCGTTAAAGCTAAGAAAACTTCTGCATAAATGTAAAAAAGGTATATTGCCTTCAATTGGCTTTAATAATTATATTTAAATATGTAAATACTATATCCATCTGTATCAATCCGCACTTGTGCTTATCGTATCGAATTAAAGCAGACAACATATGGCTTCTGAATAATATTATGTAAAATTTCGAAAAGAGTAAATTTATATGTGAAAGAAGAAGGGAAAATGTCTGTTTAATATATTTACAATCACATTCCGTTCACGCAAAGACAGTCAAAATAACAACGGAGAAAGACAATGAGAGATGATTACACTGATTTCTGTGCTGTGTGCGAAAAACATATTTTGGTATTTTTATTTACGAAAAAATGTACATCAACAATTACGGGGTGTACAATTGAACAATTGAAGAACTGTTTTACTTCTGTTATTAAAAAACGCATTGAAACGCATACGTTTATTAAGAAGTGAAACAGTTTTTTAATGCAATCAGGGATAAAGTTTATGAATTACTCAAAGATGCCGAAAAAACATGCTAATATTAAATTTAATTTTAAAGTATTTTACGAATTTAGTAAAAGAAGAGAAGTCATCAACTTTAATAATATTTGAAATGACTGCGTTTTAAGAACGTGACAATGCCTGGGCATTAACTGAAATATGACATATTGAAATAAATATAAAAAAAGATCAACCAATGAAAGGTTCGTAATACATATGAAACAGAAATAAATTAAACATGCTTGCATAAATACAAAAAAAATAAGTTTTAAATGGGCATAAATAACAGCACTATATCCCGTACTCTCGTATCGAATTAAAGCAGGCACATATCATTTAAAAGAGCAAAAACTGTTTCACATATACAATAGAAAGGCGATGGAAGAGTCTAAATATTCAGAAGCTCTAACTGACGCAGAGCTCAGTAAAATAGGGAAGAATAAATTGGCATTGAGTTAACATAATAAATCTATAAACAATCATTTAATGAAGAAGAAGCACATTCAGTTATCTATTAACGCGCTTTTTATTTTGTAGGAGATTTATTTAGAGAAGCCCAATTGGGAATAAAAAGAAATGTAAAAAACTGGTTTACAAGCAGAATATAAAGCTCTGTAAGTTGAAATGCTTAAGCTGAATAAGAAGCACAACAACACTAATATATAGCTGGTGTTAACATATTCACAGTTTTTAAAGTTCCCACTTCGTTACAAAATTCTCTCGAACTTTGATTACAAGAGTTATTAGTACGCTGATCACTCGCTCAGAGATTAACAGCGACATTAACTGGCTGACTGACTGACTGACTGACTGAGTGACTGAGTGACTGAGTGATTGACTGACTGACTGTGTGACAGGCGAGCACTTTAGCTGCTGCTGACTTCTTGGCCCTTCGTACCCGACTCTCAGCTCATTTGCATGTGTCACATCAGCTTTGGTGACATCACAAAACAACACATGACAACACACATACACACGCAGACATACACGCACAGCCACGTGGCAGGTTGCGTGTGTGTGGCAAGCACCCCGAGGCAAGTAGAAGTTGCCACCAGCTCGGCTCGAGCCCTTGGCATAGGCGATTTTTCAATTAGTTGGCTGCTGCCGCTGGCGGCTACAAATTTCACTGGGCTTTGGCCAAGAGCTCTAGCGGCTGTGTGTGTGCGTGTGTGTGTGTGTGTGTGTGTGTGTGTGTGTGTTGGCAGCTGTTTTAGCCTTCAGCGCAAATCCTACATAATTAAAATACTTAAAGGCTTTAAGCGCTGCAACAAAGTTTTTCACTTTTAAATTGTTGCAAGCCCAGCCTAAGGGACGCACATGTGTAGAAATGTTTTATGTGCTGCCAGAGGGGATGGTTGGTGGGGTGGGGGCGTGCGTGTGTGCGCGTGTACTCTCTGATACTGATTCACACACACTAAGCTCACTTAAGCATTTCTGCCTGCTGGCTTCCTTACGCTCGCCCCTCGTGACGGCACTGCGCACAGTGGCTAAAAGTGAAAAGTTTTTGCTGGAAAAGCAGAAACTTCAAATGGTCTTCTTACCAGTTCCTCAAAAATAGTCAACTATTTTGCTTGATATCGTTTGCTGTTGTCGACATGAATCCTATTATTCGCATAAAATCGATCAACTTAAGTTATTTAACCTTTTAACTTATTGAATCTTAAAATTTTGAAAACAAGAACGTTTAATGTGTGTTTTATATACTTTTTTAAATTTTAAATTAAAACACAATATTTTTATTTAAAATGTGTGAATGCTTTAAAAAAAACACAAAGCTAACTTAAAGATTTGTTTATTTTTAAACTAAGTTCGATTCCCAGGCTACTTTAAAGCTAAATTCTTGTCTTGAGGGAAATGAGCTAATTAAATGTTTTGCTAATGATCAAAATTAATAGTGATTATTGTCTGTTCTATATTCAGTAGAAAATTGAGGTTATGCATAGCTTGTTAGCTCTTTGAGATTACGTAACCGAACTCGGAAATTGATGGTGTATACAAGTTGCTTGATAACTGATTTTCAAAAGAAGCTATAAATGTTGCGCTCCACTGTGCGGCGACCTGAGGGGTCGTGACATTCTTGCGCCCCTTCGATGTCAGTTTCAATCTCAGATTTCAGCCAAGTTAAGGAGTGTGTGTGTGGGCGTGTGGGCCGCATCTTTTAAAATGTTAATGATTGGGCTTAATTGTGGGCGGGGCCCGCATATCTCATACGCCACGTTGGTCACAGCCTTTGCTTGCGGCTCGTCGATTTGGCCACGTTAATTGACACAGGCGGCCCACATAGATTTTCATAATTTTTGTTATGGGACAAATACACACACACACACAGCACACGCATGTGGTGTGTGAGGTCAGCTCGCCGCATATTTAATTACTTTTGTAGTTGGCCCTTGGCCCGCTCCAGGCACAGCTGCCTGGGGGCGGGGATCAACCCCCTTTTGACCTCGATTTAACGATTTTGCTTTGTCATTTGGCCGTTTAATTATGTGCATGGAAATTTATGTGCGACTCCTTGACTTTAAATGAAGTGTAAGGACCCAAAGTGCCCAAAGAACGCCGAAGCTGAACCCAATTCGAATGCCAAAATCCAATCCTTTGCCGCCGCCAGCTGTTTGCCGCCATTCCTCCGCCCCCCTCCCCCTCCCCACAGCACCCTCCACACGCCCTTGCAGTTATTTATGGGCGGCGCGCCTGATAATCCTGCGAGCCTTTGGGCAGGCTCGCAGCCTGATTAAATTTTGTATTAGCTCAATAAATTTGCAATGCCAAACGGCATAAGAAAAAGAAAAAAACCGGGTTGGACAAATAAAAGCGAAAAAATAAATGCGCAACGACACGCAAATGGACAACGCTTAACCCCCAAAACACTCATCCTGTCCGTTGTCATATTTCAGGCACAGATTCCTGCTCCTTGCCCGACCCAGCCCCCCGCCCCCAGCCCCCAGTCCCTCGCCCCAGCCGCCAGGCCCCTCTAGCAGCTGCTGCGGTCGAGCTAATTGATGGCGCTGGTAATTTGCCTGAACTGCCCCGTGTTGATGAGCTAAGCAATGAGAACTGCAAACTGAGCAGCGAGGGTCCCAGCTACCTGTCTCCTCTCCCCACACCTCCCTCTCCCAGCTCCCTTCAGTTTGAGACGTTCCACATTCGGCTCGCAGTTTCTTCTGCTTTCATCTCTGCTTCCTCTGCACTTCCTTATTCCGTCGTCTTTTCCCTCCTTTCTTGACCTTTTCAATTTGGCAGCGTTGCGATTTTCGCTTACAATTTCCATTGAGTTTTACTTTTATCCGCTGATTTTATTTATAGCTATTCACTTTCTGTGTGCTCCAACTACCCTGTAATCTTATCTTAAAAGGATCGGCTAAGCCAGTTTTTTTTTATATTGTTTTATATTTAGTATTTAGTAGTTTAATTTGGTTACAGGATATCTTAAGGTCATCCCTTAGTTCTCAAACTTTATTAGCTGGTTGAACTTGTTTTTTAGCCTGCGACTACCTTAATTTAGTTACTTAACGTAATTCACTTTCAGTTTAGGTCTGATACCCTGTAAACTGGCTGTATAGCTTTTAGCTCATATTAAACTAAGAATTGTATTTGAGTTATTCAACAAACACGAGTTCTAATAAATTGCAGCTTGTTAAGTAATTGCAGCGTATTTTAACGTCGTTGATTTCGTGCCTGTGCCATTTAGTGCATTCACGTAACATATGTTAAATATACCCTGTAAACTTGTTGAACTAAATTGAAAGGGACTTGCGTCTAAATCAGTTGACTGTGCTCATAGTAATATAGCAACATTCGATTTAGCGGATTTCAGTTGTTGTAGGAATTATTTAAATAAATAAATTGCGAAAATGGTATCTGGTAGTTCTGCATTAAATCGTAAAAGCAATAGCAGCGCTTTCAACTAGAAATTTCTGTTGCAACATATGTTACAGGGTATACTAGTCGATCAGTTAGTTAGTTGAACTAAATAGCTGGCTTGAATATCAGCTGCTAAAATGCTTACAGGGTGACTTTAAGGCCAGCTAGCAGTAGTTTACCAAAAGCTATAGCATATATAACGCAGAAAATGCCGTAGAATATAATTTTATAATTACAGAGTATCTAGCCAGTTCGGCATTAACAATAAACCTTTGCAGCTTGTTGAATTCGGTTTTTGTCGCGACTTTTGGCTAAATTTATCACAGCTATAAAAGGGCTGACGAGCTGATGGACAGCCAGATGGTTGTCAGCAGGGGTTTGGGGGTGTCAGGGGATCAAGTTTTAATTTGATTCGAAAGGGAAAGGCCCGAAAAGGGGAAGGGGGAAGGTTCCCTCGAAACCTCGCTCGTGTTAATTACGGGACTTTTGCTGTGGTCGACCATTTGCTGATTGCGCGACGTCGCAGTCGCAGTCGCCGCCGTGTCGGCAGCGGCACGCACGGCTGCCACACTGTCCAGTGTGACCAGACTGCAGTTGGCGGCGGCTTAGCGGCAACGCCTCCATGTGCAGTTAGTCACGCCAATTTTATTGCATCGCTGACACGGCTGATGGACCAAAGGGGGTGGCAGGGCCGCCACGGTTGCCACCGTTGCCACCGTTGCCACCGTTGCCACGGACGGGGTGGCTATCAGTCGCAACAATTGCGAACAACGGCTTTCGGATTTCAAGCGGAACAATTAAGTTAACGATCTGCGGACATGAGGAGCCAAGTGACAGAAATCGTGCGCCAAAGCGCCAACCACGTGCGGGTCAAACGCGCGAACGTGTTTTAGCTAACGCACTGCCACGCCCACCACGCCCACGCGGCTGCAGGCGCTCGCATTAAAGCTTTAACTCGGGCCGCACTCTTGGCCAAAACGCCTTCAATTAGCCAAGCGTCAAACTGATTAAACGAATTGCCACATTATGCGGCGGGGCGTGCGCCAAGGGGAAAGGGGGGAGGGGGGGGGGGTGAAAATTTAAGCCCAGCAGCTAAACAAAAGCTAAAAGGAGAACACAGTTGGCTGCGACACATGAAATACCCTAGCATATCAGTTCATTTGCAAGCGATTACTGTAGCTCAGCTACAGGGTATCTGTTAGCCGATAATGTATATTCAATATTTACGTCTTTTATTTTGGTTGATTTATTATTGACATAAATAAAATGAGTCGATGTTTTTATGTCATGAAAAATTGATGGTTTATTATCTTGTTTTTCACATGGAACATAATCAAATATAATTATCAAATTATTTTTTGCTTGATCGGATTGCATTCATCAAACGTAAAATATGCCCTTTTTTTTATTGGAGAAACGAGACGTATGAAATATCTATACAAATACATTTTAATTTGAATCTACTTGGGCTCTTCATCAAGCTGATCATGATCATAACAACTGTTATTTATGCCTAAAAAGCTCGAAATCGGACCTCCAAGTGATATCGATTTTGGTGCTGAAGGAATTGAATGGGGCATACATTTAAATGATGTGAATGAAATGAATGTGTCTCGGAGCTGCCGTGAATAGCAGTTTACTGTGAATATAAAGATTTTGTTCTTGATTGATATAAATCGGGTGATAAGCATTTATGCATAGAGGTTCGAGCCTCGTATATATGTAGGTTCCGGAACCAGATGAGGACTTTCGAATCGGCTAGGGGTGCAGATCCAGAGCTTTTTAGGCGCTTGAGCGGAGCAAAAGTAAAATAAAGAAAAAAGGAAAATAAAAGAGAAAAGTTTTAATTTCCTTCAATGATTTCTGTGAGCATTTGTTTTTGTGAGTGCTGGGGGGGATGGGGATGAGAAATCCAAATACAGAACATGCCCCACTCCTAAAAACTGAAGCACTCAGTCAAGTAGCAGGCCAATGTGTGTGTGTGTGTGTGTGTGAGTGTATGGCGCAATGCTTAGCATCATAATCAAGTTAGATAAATCTAAATCCTTTGCGATAAGCGTCTAAAGAATAGACCCAGACCCAGACCCAGAGCTCTGGCATTCGGCTTTCGGCTTTTGGCGCAGTTCGCAGCCTAGTATACAGCTCGTTTTGGTAACCAAAAGTTTTGCCTGTGTGTGTGTGTGTGTGTGTGGGTGTGCAGGGACAACTTGGACGAATTAGAGCGGGCCCCCCTGCTCCCCCCCTCCCCTCCACCCCTCAATGACGTAGTGAGTGAATAGAATTTGTAATTTCCGTTTTCGTTTTGTATGCTAACCCACGGCAACAACAACAGGGGCGCCCCTCGCCCCCCTCTGCCTCTGCCGAGCCTGCAGGACTTTAAGTGATGCTACAGCACAATGAAACTGTTGAAGCAGCAGCAGCATCGGGAGTTGCCTTTAAGGCTGGCTGCAGTTCAATTGATTCGGCCAGTAGGAGCCAAAAGCCAACAGGCCAAAAAACGTTCCGGATTTGGATTTGGCTAACGGCTCGGAATATGACGATGAATGCCACTAAATTTTTTGCTGCTGTTGCTGTCTGAATGCATTTAAAGACGAGCGGGAACGGGAAGGAGAAACCATTGAAACCATTTTCCATTTGCATTTCAAGTGAAACGTAAAAATTGATGGCAAACGAAATGGGTATAGAATTGGGTGTAGGGGGCTGGTCTAGGCTACAGAGTACAGGGTATTGGGGCTGCCATCCCATGGCACAAAGGCTCTGTGCATGTGCATGTGATCGGGGCGATAATCAGTTGACCAAAGAAACGACTGTCAAAGCTGCCTCAAAGGGATGACGTTGAAGCTCGCCCATAGCAATCGTCAGGTGAAAACAAATGCGAAGGCTGCAAGTGCGAAAATCACCGGGAAAACGGATAAAAACAGGTGGTGAAAAGTGTGTTTGAATGGTGTCACAGGTGACTCTCAGACTATAAACCCATTCAAGCTGGCACTTTAAGGATTCTGGAGTTCTTGGCAAAGGAGGCAGCTGTGTGTCCGGAAAGATCTTGCCTCGATCTCGTCAAGAAGTTCAAGCGTTATCTAAGCGTTATCAGAGTCAACTGGAAACACGAATTTGCAGTTATCCAAAACTAATAGGTAAAGCTTAAGATAGAAATTACAACATGAAGTAAGTGTCAAGATAGATAGAAAGATATTCTTTGTTCATTAGAAGATTATAGCTGTTATATTTGAAGATTCCGACACCAAAAAAAAAAAAAGAGAAAGAACCTTAAACTAAATGAAAATGCGAGTGGAACTTGTATACAATATTAAAAATAGGACCATAAAAGAGTAGATAAGACAGAACCTGACTACTATATGGTTTATTCATAAAATTTCGCGTGCGTTGATTGAGAAAGGAAGCTTTGGTAAACGTATATTCTTAATCTTTACAGGATGCTGGCATAAGTAGCCTGCCGAAATGGGAATGGGAATGGACTTCAAATTTGGAGCTCAGTGTGGCACAGTCCCTTGGCCAGAGTGGAGTCAGCAGTGAAGTGGACTGAAGGAGCTTAGAGTGGAGTTGCAGAGGCTGCCATGGCCATTATGCCCCACATACATACGAATTTACTTACTTATTAAGCGGGAGTAGATTTAAGTGCGAACGCTGCTCGTCGCTCCTTCGCCGTTGGGTGGGGGGGATGGGGGCTTAGTTGGGTCGCCGGCGTTTCCGGCGCCGACGCCAGGCGACGTGACTGTGGCTGAGCAGCTGGGCGAGCCGGGCGGCCAGGAGGCGGGCGTAGCGCCACTCCACGCAGCTGGCGACGGCGATGAGGAGCATGGCATTGATGCCCAGCGCCAGCGAGGCGGCCGAGGAGCCCAGATTGCCTTTGGTCAGCTGATCGGCACAGCGGCCAATCGCATCGATGTCCAGCTCGCTCATCACCCGCCCGTTGACCTCCAGCGGCGAGATGCAGTAGTTCTTCTGCAGAAAGTCGCTCAGATTGTGGGCGCCCTCGGCGAGCGGCCCGTCGAGCAGGGTGTGTATGTGGCAGCCGCAGGGGAAGTGATTGTTCAGCAGCTGCAGGTGATCGACGCCATCCACGATGATCGCGTTCGGATCGGGCGTCTCCAGCACATGGTTGCCGTGGAACTTTAGATGCTTGATCGCCGCCGTATTCGTGAAGTTGAGCTCCTCGATCGAGTCGATCTTGTTGTTCAGTATCTGGAGCGTCTCCACCTGGGTGAGGCCGGTGAAAGCGTCCGCACAGATGACGCCCAGATCGGATTCCTGGAGGGTCAGGAGCAGGACATTGGACAGGCCGCGAAAGGTGAACGGCGAGATCTCCTTGAGGTCCATGTACGCCAGCTTGAGCAGACCGACCGCATCCATGCCGAAGAAGGCGTCCTGCTCGATGCTCCGTATGCCCGAGGGCAGTATCAGGTGGCCCACATTGGTCAGGCTGGAGAAGGCCGAGCTCTCGATCCGGATCAGCGGATTGTTGCTCAGCAGGATCAGCTTGATGTTCGAGGTGCCCGCAAAGGCATTGCCCTCGATGCGCTGGATCTGGTTGTGGCTGAGCAGGATCGTCGACAGGTTCTGCAGGCCGGCGAACGCGAACTGGGCGACCATCTGCAGCGGCGTATACTGGATGGACAGCTCCCGGAGGCGGGGCAGGCCGCGGAACGCGAACTGCTTGATCCGCGTGATATTGTTGCCGTCCAGCGAGAGTTTCTTCAGCGCCCGCAGGCCGGCGAACGAGTCGGGCTTGATGATGGGAAAGTTGTTCTTGGTCAGCGCTAGGTTCTCCACCGTTGCCGGCAGCTGGCGCAGCGGTATCTGCTCGAGTCCGCCCGTGTTACACAGCACCTGCAACGAGCACAGAGGGGGACGGGGCGTGGGTGGAGGGGGCGTTAGTCGGGGGCAAGATAAAAAACAGTGCGCAGCGCGAAAATTGAATTTGCGGCTTTATTGCTGCAAATAAAATTAAATCGAATTTTCTGTTTCTTTATGATTTTTTCTAATGCCCTGGCAGCGGGTATTCCGCCAATCTCATGCACTGTGTAACGGCAACTAATGGACGCCTATTCAGGCTCTATGTGCTTTATCTCTATGTCCTTTCTTTTTGTAAGCCCTCTTTAATGTTGTAAACTAAGACCTATGCACTTAAACCAAGTACAAACGTTGTCAAAATACAGCCAAGATTAACATTATTACGCTGGAGCACAAAAACTTATCTTGCCAAATTTAAAAACATAAGGTATGAGAATTCGTGCAATGCGTATTTTATACTTGAGTGAAAAGTGTGTAATATTTTTTCGCGCTGTTGAATCTGAAGATTTAAATGAGAAGTGTTTAGGTTTTTACTGTCGGATTAAAATTGACAAAAATGTTTATTTATATAGCTTTCAGCTCCCAGATCTCTAACTCCCATAACTATTTAAAAACTGAACTGATTTTCAAGTTTGATAGTATTTTGTCCTACATACATATATACTTAGTAAAACATTTTTAACTTAAGAATATTAAAGAAAAAAGTTGTCTTAAAATGTAAAGTCCCGGGTTTTTCTGGAAGTGAACCTAAAACATATGAAAATATATGATCCAATTAGCTTACACAAGATGTCATATCGAACTTCTAGCTATGGATCGAGCTCTTGAGGCCTCTAGGGCTAGAAACATCTCGCACATCTGCCGCCTGTCTGGTAGGGTATTTAATCTTCGCCAATCCGAAGATAAATCTGTTTCCTTGTTTTTCTGCGCGCTTCTTTTGCTGGCGCTTTGTTTTGTCGCCGCGTCTCTGTTGCTCTTTTATGTTGTTGTTTTTTTTTTTTTTTTTTTTTTTTTGGGGGGGTCTTAATCAACACCATGCTATTCCAGTCCCCCCCTTTGGTCTCTTTCCCTCGCTTTGTTTTGCTATGCGTTTCTTGCCTCTGCTTTGTGCTTTAATTTTTTATAACTATTATGTGCTGATGTGTGCGTTTGTGGGGGCTGACTCCCCGCCCCCTCACCTACTGGCCCGTAGATTCAAAGCAACAATGTCCATTTTAGCCACTCCAGCCCCCCCCCCCTCACCCTGCCCCTGCCCCTGCCCCTGCCCCTGCCCCTGCCCCTGTTCCGCCATCTGTCCATCTGACGTCGCGTCGCGTCTCTTGTCGCTGTCACGTTGATGTCATCGTTGTCTCTTGGCCGCTGTTTTACTGTCCCGTCACTGCATTACCCTCTATCCCTGCTGTAGTCTGTCCCCTCCTCCCCCTTCCCTTCCCTTTCCAAGTTGCGCAACATTTACACAATTTTCATACGCTTCACCTTTTAAATGAACGAATTAAAAGTTTCATTTCTTGCAGCTTCTTCTTCGTCTGCTTCTTATGCCACTGCTCTGCTTCTTCCCTTGCCTCTTGTGCGTCTTCTCCGTGCTTTTGTTTTCTGCTTAACAGTTGTTTATGCGCTTGTTTTGTTGTTGTTTGCTTCTGCGTTGCGTTTGAATGCGTTACGTTGCGTTTCATTCCGCATTGTTCCATTCCATTGTGTTTCTGAATACCCTGTACACACTTTATGTCTGTGGATGTGACAAACGGATGTGAAACATTTTCGGCTTTGCTCGAAATTTTATAAGACATCACATATAATAACATCGGACGACTATATAATACAGTTTATATTTTTTATATATTATACCATTTCAAAAATCGATTGAAAATTGAGTTATAGCATAAAAAACTTGTTGCCTCCCCCAAATATTTACAGACTGGTTATTTATTTATTTATTTATATTTATATGTATTTATATTTAGATATTTATGTCACGCTTGCACTTTATCTGCAATCTGCATTTCACTGAAGATATATGTCTATTATTATTTAAAGGGCAGGATACGGTTAGAAACGATGAACCTAACAATTTTGGCCAAAGCCTGGGTTTCGAACCCGTATCCTCGTTCATCAGTTGCTCTCAGGGAGACAGGGAGCGCTTAAATCGAGATATTCTCCATGCAGACTTTTGATTACCTCCAAGGATCAATCCAAAAAAAATTCCCTTTTTCGCAGAAGTCACACTTTGAAAGTCTAGCCGATTAACCCGCTTAATCAAGACATTTTTTACAGGGCAAAAGCACCTGCGAACAGAGTATTGCGCAATCGCTTACGCCCGGCTGCAATGTTTTGGCTGGGTTTGCCTTTTCTCCTTATTTTTGCTGCCTGCTTTGTTCGATTTAATGAAATTTCTTTTGCGCAATGGCAAAATCAGCGACACATTTTCAGCTTTTCACATTTTTTACGCGACGCTGGCGAACTTTAAATTTAATTGGCCTTCGAGCGCAGCCGAAAAGTAGGCTACACTTAAATACAGCTGCAACCTTTTCGCAGGTAGAGCTCACGTTTATTATTATTATTATGTTTGGTTGCTTTCGCATACCTCAAGCTATATGTTTCTGGCTTCTTGTATTATTTTGGGTTGTCGTCTTGTCGAGTGCTGAGTAAATCATTTCATTGTTCATAATCTGGAATAATGAAATCACTTAAGTTCCCAATTTGGTAAAAATGACGATGCCAGCAGCGTTGAGCGCTCTCGGCCCCATTGGTAATAAGGATGCGCATTAAGCGAGGCGAAGCCTACGCCTGCTGCTCTGCCGCCCCCGCCCCTCCCCCTCCTCCCAATCTACCGCCTGCAGCTGGCCACAAAACTCTCGCGGGAGACAATTGAATACGAGGCTGGCAAACAGACACACACACACCCACACACAAAGGAGCGAAGGCAATGTAACAAGTGCGCGCCACGCCCACTGCGACGCCCCTCGGCCCGTGCTGCTTACTGTGCACTCTCTGTGTGCATTTGAAACAAAAGGGAAATGACCATTTTCCTTCAGCATTTTCGATTAAATTTCTCGTGCTCATCACGGGCGCAGCAAGCAGCTGTGTGTGTGTGTGTGTGTGTGTGGCCAACAGCCTGACCGGACCAAAATCCCCTAGACGACCTCACTATAGGGCACCTGCTGGACGCTGCCCAGCCTCAGCAGCAGCTACACTGAGCGAAAGGCTGCTTGCCCAAAATTGAATGCACAATTCGCTCTGGAGTCTTGTTAAACGAAGAAGCCGGATTCCAGGACAAAATCAATCTAAATTGGCAGTTGTATATATAATGTATAAAAATAGTTTTTCTCACTTTTAAGTCTTTTGTTTCTATTCTTTTCCTCCAGGCTCAAAATATATAAATAAATATTGAACCGATAAATTTCGGCCCGTTTTCGACTGATTTAAGTTGTAAGTATTGTGAACGAGTATTAACGAGAATACTTGCTTAAATATACATAATTATCAAATACATAATTATCAAAATGAATATCACAGAAGACAATTGCAACTTTATAAATTAAACAAAATTTGTGTAATAATCGAAATCTAATTAAAAATCGAATTCTCAGTTCGCAGTTTGACAACGTTTGTAATTGATTTGTAGAGCATAAAATTGTATTTTGCTGGTACTTTTCTCTGAGTGTACGCAGTGCTTGCGTTGCTTTCTTTTGCGACCCCGATGATGAGGACGATGATGATGTTGCACAGAGCTAACAACTATGAAAACTACAAGTGGAATAGCAACAATCAGTTGTCAGAGGGCGCGTGCGAAAGGGAGGGCGATGCCGGGTGCGAGGGAGAGACATTGTTAAGCTTACTTGAGTCTGGGACAAGCAGATGCACTCGGCTGGGCATGATTTGGATGTTTCGGTTTGTTGCGAGTTCCACAGGCAGACAACAGTGAGCGCAATTATGAGCAGCAGCCAGGAATTGCACATTTCACGTTGTTGCTGACACGACAGTTTGGCGGCGTAATTGAGCTCGATTCTCTATCTCACTTGCACACACACACACTCCTCCCTGTTGTCCGCTGCCGGACTGCCGGACGGCCAGACTGCTCGCTACTCCCCAGGCTGCCAGTTGGCCTCTTGCCTCTTGCCGCGTGCCTCTTGCCTCTTGCCGCGTGCCTCGTGCCTCTAGCCTTTGGCTTGCGTCGCGTTGCGTTTTGGCCTCCGTTCGGTTTGCGCTGCTGCTGCTTGCTCTTCTTCTTCCTTGGCTGCTTACTTATTTATGTTTTTTATATTGCGTTATTTCATTTGAACTTTCTTTTTATATATTCTTAAGCTTAATCATATTTATTTATGCTTCTGCTGCTGCTCCAACTCCCACACTTGCTGCTGGGCGGGCCGAACTGCAAAGAGAAAGAGACAGTGTAGACGGGTGAGTGAGTGAGATGGCAACAGGCAATCGCATAAGATAAAGAAATGGCAATTGTGCGAGTTTCATTTGCAGTGCAGCAATGCGACACTTAAAACTTATGACTTTACCATAAATACAGTTAGATATGTATAGATATATAGCCATGTATAAGCTAAGAGCCTACACTTAACACAGAGAAAAAGAGAGAGAGAGAGGGAAAGAGATTCATGCAAAATTTATGCGCAGATTAGAAGCTGCAGACAGGCGCTGGGTGGGGGGGGGGGGGAGGAGGAGGAGGGGAGGGGCTCCCCAAATAGATCGACAGTTGGCATGAACCTGGCACCTGGTTTGCGGCTCAAAGCCAGTGCTCAAGCTCAGTGCTTAGCTCTTAAGCCCACTGGCCCCAAGGCCCACTCGCTCAACGGACGGGCGGGGCTGGGCTGGGCGGAGGTGCAAAAAGGCAAAGGCCGCATTGGCGCTGACGTTGATGTTGGCTTTGCCTTTGAGCCTGGGCACTGGATACTGAGCTGGCTGGCGCTGGCTGCCAGGCAGCTGGTGCTGGCTGGGCTTGGCCAAAATAGCTGCTTGTTAATCTTCAATAATAAATAAGTAATGCAAGGTGGACGTCAAGTTGCAGCTGTCTGCAGCAGCAACAACACGGAACAAAGCCAATGCAATATAATAACTAAAATTGCTCTAAAGAGAATTTGCGATGAGGCGACGCTGCTGCTGCTGCTGCTGCTGCTGCTGCTGCTGCTCCTGAAGGAGCCTGTTTGAAATGTTTAAATGCACAAATCAAATATGCAAGCAGCCAAAATGACAAACAGGTAAACGAACGGGGCAAACAGCACCTGATGTCCACCAGAGCTGAGTACTGGCCTTTTAATTGAACACGGCTAAGCAAAGGCAGAGACGCCAGATGCCGTCGCAGGACGAGCGCGGGGCAGGGGCGACAAAATGTTTGTGTCAGCAGACACAATAAATATGCACAGGCATAAATGCGTGACATTATAATTGGAGAGCGGCAAATACGGCTGCAGGTGACAGAGACAGAGACGGAGACGGAGACGGAGACAGAGTGCGAGAGGGATGGCGCCAGTGTCGAGTACCGATCTGCTGTCACCTATGCAATGCATTGGCTGGCGGCCATATCTCTGATTTCTGATTTGTGAGTGTGAGAGAGAGCGAAATTGTGATTGAAACTGTGACGTCACAATATCGCTCTTGAAGTACTCCAACGACTAAAGTAGGCTACCTATCTTAACGAAACTTATTTTACATACTACATTCCGATATGGTTTCTGAATTAACTAAAAATCTAAACGAAAAGAAACAACCTTAAAATCTCTCAATCGTGAATTAGTGCTTTGTCTCAGATATATATATTCCTCTTTGGCGTTTTGTGCAGACTTTGCATTTAGACTTACGTTACATCCACATTTGTCGACTTGTGCACAATAGTATTGTTATTATTGTATGTAGACTTCTGTGTAGAGTTTTGCTCTGCTGTTGCCAGTGAGTGAGAGTTCTGATCTGCTGACTGTCGGCATTAAGTTTGCGATCTTGTGTTTACAGTGGAGGGAGCGAGCTTTAATGGAATTCGTTCTGTGGGTTGACGGCCATTTTTATTACAACAAGCGAATTTTGTGTGGAAACAAGTTAAAGCGAAACAAGTCAGTGGGCGGTCCGACCCAGAGATACCCTGACTCCAGCTGCGAGCTGTCGTTACGCCTTTACGCCTGCTAGCTCTTATAGTCTCCGAAATATGAGTGAAACAAGGCAAGATATCGATAAAAAAAAAAAGAAAAACTTCTTCCACGTATAGTTTAGAAGGATCTATCGTTGCAAAGGACGGACAGACAGACATGTTTCAATTAACTCAGCTCGTTCTGATCAAGAATATATATACTTTATGGGGTCGGAGATGGCTCCTTCTGCCTGTAACGTACATTTGCACAAACCATTATACCCTTATTACCTAGTTCCGATGGGTGCAGGGTATAAAGAGCTTTAAAACGTATGCGTGTGCTTTTGTAACTGTGTGTGCGTGTGTGTGTGACGGCCGTCTTTGTCGCGCAGCGTGACATTTTGGCAGCACTGGGACAACCGTAACAGTTGCTGCACTGCAAGGTAAGGACGGCGGACCTGGAGCTACGTAAAGCACATGAAATCAGTGTGCTCAGAATGCGACGCTCGACGCTTGTCGTACCTCACACAATCGCATTACGTCCCGATCTGAAGGGGATAGAAGCGAAATAACAAATGCCGGCACAAGCTCAAATAATGCACAGACAATTGTGTAAGCAGCTACAGTTGCAGCCAAGGCGGACAACAAGCCCAGCACCGTCGGCGCTGGCAAAAGGAATCACAAATGTGGCAACAAAAGCAGGCAACAGCTTAGTGCAGCAGCAACAGCAAGTCGAGCTGGGTTCCTTACAGCTGTCGATATGTGTCGGCCCGGGGAGCGGACTCCGGGTCGAACGGGCACAACGTGCGGCCACTCGCGCAGCTAATCAATCAGTTTTATTCAACATTGTATTGAATTAACACAGTTGGAGCTGTACGGCAGCCCAGCCCTGCAGACGTAGACACAGCAATCTGGCTGTGCTAACGCCGACATTATAGCCAATTAGTGAATAGATTTAACGTCCAGACAATGCTCAACATTCCGGCAACGCAATGCTGCAGCAATAAATGCAGTGGCGTAGGCAGGATTCTTTTCAAAAGAAATATATTTCCTAATATGTGGATATGGCAAGATTGATGATTGGTTTATACAGATTTCCAAATATATATTTGGGTGGGGGTTAATGATATTATTTACTTATTATAAAGAGACAGAGGTTATGCAAGGAATTGTGCGCTCTTAAAAGTGTGACGTCACAATAGCGCTCTTAAAGTAGCCTAGCTATCCTAATGAAACTTGTTATAGATCGGTATTATTACTTTAACGTTTACTCTATTGCTCTACATGCATGTTTGTAGATTTATAGCGATCAGATGCTATATGTGCATTCTTGTCGAGCGACTAATAGTCCTACCTTCGGTGCAGTATAGTAAAAACAAACAAAATTGTTGTAACATGACGAAAAGGGTTTTCGACTTCAAATGAATGCAATTGGACACATGAAACTCACATTGAACAACTCATAAACTGTTTGACAATGAATGGATTTAAAGAAGCTGCTTTCAGTTGAGAGTTGGTCGCTCTTGCAGTAACGTGTGCTGGACTGGAAAAACTCGCTGGTGGATAGGCATCCAATGGAAATGATATCTATGAGACATGTGAGCTCATAAGTTAATGTCCGCTTCACGAGTAAAATAAATATCGTTAAATAGATAAGCAAAGAAGCCAGCAAATAGAATTATTTTTGCCACGCAGCACACGAGACAACCGCAAGCAGAACGAAGACCAGAACCAGAACGTTGGCCAAAACGACAAACGACCCACGACGGACAAAGGACAGAGGACACTGGACACAGGACACTGGACACAGGACACTGGACACAGGACACAGGACACTGGACGATTGGGCGTTTGTGTCGTTTGTCGTTGGTCGCCGGGGCCACATTCAATTGCTGCCAACTGGCGCCTGCACCGAGCTGGGGGCCCACACACGAGCCATGAGCTGGCGGGCAGCACCTGTTCAGAGCAGTCCGGGGAGCCCACACAGCAGCAGCAGCTGGCAAGGAGCTGGCCAAGTGCTTGACCATTGGCGCTCGTTCTGCCTTGGCCCCTGCTCCGGTTCGGGCCATGAAGATAATTTAGAAAACCGCAAAGAGCACACACACACACAGACACAGGCACAGGCACATGACATGGCTGCAGTTCTGGTGGCCAGCAGCCCATCAGTCAATCAGATGGCGCTGGACGGGCACGGGCGAGGACACGGGGATGCGCCGCGCCAGCCTTAAATTAGAGAGCATTAGTGAGTAAGTTTTGTGGTTGCAATTGAAAAACGGTTCGCTTGGCCGCTGCTTGAGCTCTTTAAGCGGGCGGCAGCGGCAATGTGGCCGACACTTCATTAACGTGGCCCCTGGCCATTGGCTCGGGGCCATTTTAATGATCAGCAGCTGCAGCTGCACTTGATCACAGCTGGCGCCAGGCAGCTACCAACTTGCGTTTAATTGCACTTTGTGGGCTAAGGGTCAGGCAGTTCACAACGTTTTGGCCGCTTGCCAGCGACTAAGTGTGTGTGTGTGTGTGTGTGTGTGTGTGGCTCCCTTATCTTTTCACCCAAATGCCTATTCCTGTGTCGCTAATCAAATTATTAAAGCCTTGTTAACAACACTAGCAACAACAACGACGACAACAGTTGTGAGCAATGACGATGTGCACTGGGATAAGAACAGAACTCGGAATTCACCTGGTCAGTCGCCTATGCCATCCATTGATAACTACCGAATTTACAGCTACTGACGACCTCTTCAATTACCTGGTCAAGTCGGGGAGCAAGAAGGCCGACAGCATGAGCTCCACCACGATTGAGAGATTTAAGATTTAAGAGAGATATTGTGACGTCACAATATTGGTGTGTGTGTGTGTGCTTTGTTTGCAATTTATTGCAATTGGCTCGCGTTCGGTATTATTAGTTTGTATAGAATCCAAATATTTATTAATTATTGTAATGCCCGAAATTTGTAATTTGACCAAAACATCTTTGTTGAGTTGAAGTTTTTTGTAGAGGATTATTCCTACGGGAGCTATATAATATAATGGTTTGATCGGGACAATTTTGACAATTTATACCCACTTTCATTAACATAACTAGTCTTTACTCGAACACTGGATCGTTATCCTTTGTCGAAACGACGTCGCGCATTTTTGCTTTCAAGATTTTGCTGGTTTTTATTGTTTGTTGCAATTTCAATTTCAATTTAAATAAATAATACAAAACTGATGTATTTCTTAAAAATTTTCAAATTAACTAAGCAACAAAAATGCGTTAATTATGAATATTATCAGTACTGAGGAATTCTTCGATACAGATTCCAAATCATCAAAAAGACGAAGGATTCAGAGTACACAAAAAGAATAACGTTCCAGGTTGTGACGTCACAGTTTCAAGAGCTCTCAATTCTTTGCATGACCTATGGCTCGCAATAACGGCACTTGACATTAATTCAAGCAGATGCATTAGGCGAGGTAAACTCTCCACTCGGCATACCCCACAGCTCCTCTGTCTCGCTCTCTCGCACTATTCCAGCTATGCAGGCTAAATCTGCACAGCATAGAAGGTAATGTGCAAAAAGCCTCTCGCCACTTTAAGCAACAGATCGAAATTCGACACAGCTGCAGTTTGTCGTTATTGCTGTGGCCTGTGTATATGTATATGTGCCTGTGTGTGTATGCAAATGTCACCAATCAAATTATGAATGCCTTGTTGACAGCAAAAACCAATAGCAGGCAACTGGAACTGTGAGCAATGATGATGAGCATTGGGATAAGAGTTGAGGCCGAATTTCACCTGGTCAGTCGGCCATGCGATGCCTAGATAACCAAGAAACAAGTCCCCAAATGTGTGCATAAGACGACCCCCTTCAATTACCTGAAAGGGGGGCTGGCTTAGCTGCAGCCTACAAATATACTTTGATAGTCTCATGAGCTTTGCTTGGGCCTTCGCTCGTATATTGGCCGAAGTTTGAGCTCGTCTGCGCTCTATCAAAGTTAATATGACGCGCACAACTTTGCACAAAGCCAAAGTCTTCGAGTTGAAGTTGTGAGTTGTGGGTGCTGTGGCAGCCGCCTGTTGACGGGCTCATAAAACCAAATACATAAAACATGTGTTCAACTTTGGCCTACAGATTTACACTTGGCCCAGACGGCGGCGGAACAAGCGCTGGGCCAACGTCAAGGCTTAGAGGCTGCCTATCAGTCTCTGTCGCCCAGACTGTCTGTCCGTCTGGCTGTCGCTCCCTCCCACCGCCTGTCCATCTGGCCTTGACTTGCCAAATTTGTGGCTGTCAACGTCAACGTAACGCCAGCTTCAACACCATTCTCGGCAACAGCTACAGGTCCATCAACAGCCCCGTCTCCAGCTCCAGCTCCGGCTCCATTTCCATCTCCATCGACATCATCGTTGCTCTTGTACTCGTTTCTCCTTGTCGTCGTGTCCTCATCATCAGCAATTCCCAAGTGCGTGCAGTCTCCTTTAAGCTGCCTTTTGTCTAGCTCCGCCTCAGAGCACTTACACTGTGACAAAAACTGTTCGCTTTGGTTGACCTTTAATGTTTATTGCCAAATAACTCTTATGCATTCTAAGACGAACATTTGAGTAGAATGTCGCTTCTGTGTGTGCTATAAAATAAAAGCAGCCCTACAGAAGCTAACAATCTAGTGGCGAAAGCATATTGAAGCCCCAACATTTCTGATATTATATTTTATGATCAAGGATATTCAATTTAATATATGAAGAATTCCAAATTGTGAAAATTAACCCGCTCAACTCAACTCAACTTTAATTGTCAGTTTTTCACCCATTTCCCACTCAGTAGAGTGGATTCTGCTTAATCGATGAAACATGTTTTTTTAATAAATTTATAGCATACAAATTGTGTTTGCTGCCATTTGGAGCCAGAAAAAAGTATATACAACTATTGAAAACTTTCAAAATGTTATTCTATAAATCGTATGATATGATAAAAATCGTTATGATTAGTCTAAGAGCATATGTTAGGCGAATTCGTTTATAATAAGCAACGCTTAACTGGCACTTAAATGTTAATACCAGGAAAAAAGCTGCTTGAACAGCTCTAAACAATTAATAGAATTAAAAAACATTCAGTTAACTTAAACAAATTCAAATTACACTACATTAAATTATTATATAAAATGTGTCTCAACTTCTTTCTTTTTTGAGCTAATTTCTAAAGTTTGAATTTTTGTTAACGATCAATTATGTTAGATATTTCTCGCAGTGCAGATGATGGGGTTATGTGTAGAAGCTGCTGCGTGTCGCACGTCGAGAATGAGAGAATTAAAGTGAGAGAGAAAGGGGAGCGTAGGTTAAAGCCGTGTGAAGAGGGTATAACGGCACATAAAGCACGACAGCTTCTTGGCATAGCTTTGCATATGGCAGCGTGTGAAAAGCACAGAGTCAGAGAAGGGCAGGGAGAAAGGGAGAGAAAGCGAGAGAGAGAGAGAGACTCGGTGTGCACGTGTGACGTTTCATTGGCTTTGGGGGCATTGGTTATTGTGTTTATGGGTTTTCATGCATGTCCCAAATCTGTCCGGGCCTGAATTATTGGCCAAAGTTCAAAGGGCATCACGTTGTTTGTTTGCTTGCTTTGCAAATTTTTGCCTCTCCCGGCCAGAGAACTGTAATATAAAACGGCAGGCGCATAATTCAATCATTCCCAACGGGGGGCGGGCGCGAGGTGGAGGCGGGTTTGGTGTGCTGCCAATAATCAATCATTCAAGCATATCATTAATTAATTCAACCATTTAGCCAACCTCAAGCACTTACGAAGGCGTTCACATTCACTCTCCCTCCCAGCCCCGACCCCAAAAAGCCAAAATCTCATAAGCTCAAGCCCAACCCCCACCCCCCAGCCCAACCCCTGGCCGCAGGCCAACCACACAGATACAAATAAGAGATAAACCCAAAAAAGCACTTTTATAGGCACACACACAAGCATACGCGGGCTAGGGGTTAGGAGGGGGGGGGGGAGCCTGGTGCTTACGAACGGACTTGTAGTCCCGTTACTTGACTGCAAATTTATTTGGCTGGCTTCGTGTCGACGCCGCGTTTTTGGCCCGACTCGACTCGACTCGGGGTCGTGTGTATTTGTAATTAACTGTTATTTAATACGATTTGCCTTGATTTCGTGGCAGTGGCAACAAGCTAAACACACGCCAGGGGGATAGTCGGGGGGGCTGTGGGGAAAGTAGCTGCAGTTGTATTGCCAAGCGGTCGAGTGGCTCAGAAATTGGTGCTGCGGTTAGACCTAAAAACACACACAAAAACCAAACAACTCTTAAGAGTGTGTGTGTGTGCTAAGTGTGTTGTTGTTGTTTCTTGGCCTCTTGTAGACAAGCAGCAAGAATGCTGCGATTTAATTTGCCAAAGTTTTCGACGCCTTCGCCAGTTTTATCGCTTGTTCTTAATACCCTGTAACCGCACAAATAACATGAAAGGGTGGTTTCTGTCGTGCCGGAGGTAGGTAACGGGCAACACAAAGCAAGTTTATATAGTTCAAGCCCCATTGTTGTCAGAAATCATGAGATATATATGATACATTATTAAGGGTATAATGTACCTAAAAGTAGCCTATAAGTGTAGGATACTTCAAAAAAATTCTTAACTATATGAACTACCCTTAAAGCTTAGATTTGCTTACTCAGTAATTATAGGTAAGTTTTAAACTTATTTAATAGTACATGTAATTTAACAGTATTGAAAGGTACTTCATGCATGTACCTAATAGTACCCAAAACTCAAAAATTACTTCAATTTATTCTTTTCAAGTACCATAAAAACTTATCAGTATGCTAAGTTTTAGGTACAATATAACTGTTGATTATTTTCTGAAGATACTTAAAAGTTTGGTCTACTTATATGAAGTACCCATAAACCTGATGATTATTGCTTGCCACTATCCTATAAGGTACAAAGTGAGTATTAGTTAATTAAAGATATTTCGTAATTACTTCTCTAATTTTAAGTTCCTTTTTTTGTTAGTACCTTAAATACTCTTTAAAAAAGTAACCTTGTCTTACTTTATACATAAAACACCACAAGTTAATTAACATTCTAACACAGGGTATTGCCGGGTCGTGCACACACTCGCGCCAAACATTCTGACTTGTCTTATTTATTTGCCAAGTTGTTGTTGCTTTGTCTGATATTGATAAATGTTGTTGTTGGGCGGATTGGGAGGGGGCTTGTTTGCTCCTTAATGATGATACTTCTCGCTGTCAATTCAGTCACTCACTTGGTGATTTGTCACTGATAAGTAGACAGAAACAAAAGCAACAACAGCAACCAACAGGTGAGGGACTTGACACAGGGACAGGCAGCGCGCACCGCTGATTAGCTGATTGGGGATAAGCAGGATAACACCTGGATAACGCCCGGATAACATCTGAAAACTAAAGCTAAAGTTCGAGCAGCCAAAAGTTTGTTCGCCGCAAATAGTTTGCCAACACAAAATGCGATTTGTGGCAAATTCAAAGTTTGTGGCGCGATGGGTACGCAAAAGGCAAACGGGAAATTGAAGCAATGATCCCGATTATATATATACATATACATATATATGTATATGTGTACGCATATATGACATGTGTATATGGTATTTTAATGGCGTAAAGTATTATTAAGCTATGCAAACAGGTTCAGGAATTGCTTTAGAAATTTCCTCCGTAGTTCGAATGAAGCCCCCAAAAGTATGCTATATTTATTGCGACTTGCTTTAAAGTTGGAATATAACGAAAAATGCAGTTAAGAGCTTTATTCAAAATACAAATATACTATATATATTGTACGTTTTAAATGTTAAACTGAAGCCGATTGTAGCTATTGTTTTAAATGAACAAAATGCATTTTAAGTTCTTTTCTTAATTGTTGTACATATCTATTTCAAATGTTGTTTGCGTTTAAAGTTAAGTCTAAAATTTGAGTGCATTTGTTGTTAAAAAGCTGCAAAGAATATTATATTGGTATTTTGTTAAGTTTTAAGAGAGCTTCAGAGTTTTGAATATCGAAGTCTAAAAACCAGATATTTAAATTGATAGATTCAGAAAGATTTGTAATTTAATTTTAATTTAGGAATTAAGAAAGATATCATGTTTATTTGAGTTCAACTCAAATCTTTACATAAATATAAAAATTATTTGTATATACTTGTAATAGAAAAAAAACTTTTTAAGATGCTTGAAGTAGAGCTAACACAAAAATAAATGAAAATGTAAATAAGTACAAATAAATTAAGAATTTAGTTCATTGAAAGTTATGCAGCTAACATTTTCAAATGCATTTTCCAATAAATATATATTTAGTATTTAAATTGATAGTCTGTAACTTTGTCCACTATCTTAAATAATAAAATATAAATATATTTGGAGCTTAAAACCCATTGAGTGAGCCTTAAAACTTCGCTGCCTGTACAGCTAGATATTTATCTAAATTTGCAGGCAAAAGTCAGATTCGGCTTTTCAATATATCGACAAAAAGCCCAAAAGCGCAATTTCAAGGTGGCGCGTGCCGTGGAGCAAAGGGGAGGGGCAGAAGGGAGGGGCGATGGCGATGACGTTAACAAAAAACAAAAGGAAATGATGATGTTGTAAAGCAGGCAGAACAAGCCAAAGACGAAGATGAAACAGCAACAACAGCAACAAGGCTATAAAAACATGTGTAACTAGACGGCTTACAAGGATCACGCACTCAGTGACACTTAATGCCACCTTCCGCACCGCCCCCCCCCCTCCACGTTCCATGTCAACGATGCGAGCAGAGGCAGCGCAAATGTCACACACAAGAGCACAACACACACACACCCACACACACACACATACACAGCGAGCAAGACAGACAAACGCAATTAGCTTTTAGCCATCATAACATTATGAACGGCAACTGACAGACGACTGCGACGGCGACTGAGGCAGCGACTGCGACTGCGACAGCGACAGCTAACTGCTAATGATGAAGAGGAGGACAAGGACACAGGGCGGAGGGGAGGTGGGTTGAGTGAAATCTGCAATAGAGACGTAGATGTTAGATGAATGAAGAGCTGTAAGCCGAAGCCGAAGCCGAAGCCAACACGCCTCAAGCCGGAGCAGCAAGGCGGCGAGGGGGCAGGCTTGTGGTTACGGGACCCAGACCCGGACCCGGACCCGAGCCCGTGCTTGGGCGCATTATGTTGATGTGCAGAAAGCAAAGCTCACGGCGCTGCCAACAATGCCGTTAACTTGTGTCGAGATTAAAATAAGGACACTCGGCGAGCATGGCAAAAAGGGCAGCCGGGGCTCGTTGGAGGGAGGGGGGTGGCTGGGGCAGGGGTCATGCGGCACCAACTAGCAAACAGCAATGGACGACATGGTACGTGCCACACGCGGTGTGTGTGTGTGTGTGTGTGTGTGTGTGCTGCAAGTTGTGACTCGCAATTGTGACTCGCATGAGTTGCAAGCTGCCAGCTTTGTTTATGATGTCGATTGGGATGGGGGCAGGGGAGGGGTCGCACAGCTGACTTTGCGGGCCTGCATAGGGGGGCTCCTACTTTTTGGCCGGGTTTCTAAAAATGACTGCGTAAATGATGATATGAGATTTGGGTAACATTTTCTGCGGTGTCATTTGGCAACGGCGGAAGCGGATATATACTAGGGAGGGGAGGGGCATAAGCGGGAGGCTGCAACTGTCAAGCGACGGAAACGGAAGGAAGTTATTTAACACATACCCACACACGCACACATGGAGAGACAGACAGACAGAGAGAGAGACAACTCACGAGCTGCTTGGGGGGGCGGTAGGGCGCGGCGAGGGCCTCGCAAGCGGAACAGCGAGTAGAGATTATGTGGCACGATAATCATATTACGATTATGCCGCGTAAAATTTGCGCCACTCGCAGCGGCAGTTTAAGTGAAGTAACTCCACCTCGAACGAGCGGCCAGGAAGTGGGGCAGGAAGGGTGGGGACACACAGTAAAATATCAAATAATGTACTCCGGAGTAGCAAGGGTTAGACAAGCAAAACCAGATAGCAGGAGGGGGGGGGGGGGGGGCATAAGTGCCAGGGGGTGGGGGGAGGGCAGCACGTTAACTTTTGCCCAGCTAAACAAATTCATTAGAATGATATTTTTACATTTTTACGTGGCTAGTTAAAGTGGGGAAAAAGGGGGCTGCGTGAGTGTGTGTGTGTGTGTGTGTGTGTGCAGGGAAAGGGGACGAGCAAGTGCTGGAATGGCTTAATAATAATACTCATATATTTATTAGGGAAGTACGCGCTGCAGCATATGAAAACTGAATGCAAAGTTTTAGTTAGTTAGTTAGAGAAGGGGATGAAGCGGGGTCCTTTGCTTTATAGGTGTGATCAAGAATTAAGCATTAGAAATTAGCGGAAATAAAACAGCTGTATCAATATGTCTTTAATATTATTTTATATAAAGGCTTACGGTATTATTCTGTTTTTTATTTTAATATTTATAAATATATTTATTGTTAGAGATGCTAACTTGTTATAGAAAACAGTAAAAATGCTCTATCAAAAATCACATCAAGTACCCTATAAATGCTGTTTACTAAGGTATCTACACTGTTTCACAGAGAAAGTTAATTCCTTGATAAAACAATGGGTAACTTGTTAACTTGAAGTAATCTTAATTGTAATAAAATAAAATAAAAGAGTTCTAATAACTTGTTTATATTTGATGTACCAAAGTTCTTGCTATGAATGTTTTGTGCCAACTTAATAAATGATGTTCCCTTTAATACAATCACGAATGATTCATAAATCATTTACAAAATATTCATTTACAAATACTCAAAGAAGAAAAAAGGTACATTTTGTATTCCGAGTCGTAAGTGATAAGTGACATGTACCTAATACCATGTACCCTATATACAATGTACATAATACATAGTACCATGTGTACCATTTTATTTGACAAATTGTCAATTCGCTCTCTCTCTCTCTCTCTCTTTAGCTAATCCTTTTTTGGCTCAGTGCACAAAGTACTCGCACTTGAATAAGAGGGGACGATGGGAGCAGCGGGGAGCCGGGCTTTTTGCCTGCTCATTTTTTGCGTTGTTTAATTGTTTAAATGTTATTTCATTGAATGCCGAACGCTGTGACAGTCGCAGTCAGAGACAAGTGCCCGAGGCAGCAGAGCAGAGCGGGGGCAAGGGGGACGGTGGGTGGTGCGGGAGTAGGTTGATTAAAGGCTGAGCCGCTGGGCTGCGACAGCTATGGAATTTCGTTGGGCAGGAGAGCGAGGCAGAGGCGCAGTGCTGGGGGAATCGCTTAGCGTTAATGTTCTTCATTTATTGTCATTGTTGTTAATGTTTTTTGTGTGTGCGTGAGAAAAAAGCATTTGCATTTCCAAACCAGCGTAAGCGGGTTTTGGTGAGGGGCAGTCGTTGAGTAAGGAATAGAGTGGGGGGATGGAGGGTTGGGGGTGGGGGGGCGGGGTCTGCCTGGTTACATGGTTGGCGCAGAGATTTTGCTTGAATGATTTTTATTACTCGTTTGTAGTAAATTTGGTGTGTAATTAGAGAGAGCGAGAAGGCAAGAGGGGGTAAGACAGGGAGACAGAGCTAGAGAAAGAAAAGGGTTATTATAGCCAGTGTGTGCGGGTGTAGCGGAAAGGCGGGGGGTGGGGGTTGGGGTGGGGTGTGGGTTGCAGAAGGTTATGCGACACAATGGAAACTCAACTGCAACATTGTCCGAGTCGCAGTCAGGGAGCTGGGGCGAGGGGGCAGGGCTGTGGAATAGTGCGCCCGCAAAAAACCGGAAGGATTGGGACAGCATAAAGAATGCCAAAATGCCAAATGCTAAACGGGGCCCGGGCACCGCCAAAATGAAATTGTGGTGCAGCCAGAGTCGGAGCCCGGGGCAAAGTCAGCTACGATGAGGCGCAGGAGGGGCAGGGGATGCTGTTTATGGTGTGTGGCAACTGCGAGCGGTTAGCTTGCTTGGCGCCGTGGGTCACAGGCTGACCAGATGAGAATGATAACTAGTAGACGCAGTGGCCAATGATAAGCGGCGGCAGTTGAATGCTTGATGCGGCAAGCGTCTGCGAATACCCTGTAAATGAAGTAGACGAGTATCTCAGACAAGTACGCTTTAAACTGGCCGAAAAGGATAACAATTTATTAAAATAGTTCAGGAATAACATTTTAGGCCCATTTCGTACTAGAATATTTGTAACTGAAGTCTAAATCATTCACTGATTTCACTGTCAGCCAAATATTGAAAAAGAAACAGCAAAATTCTTGAATATGCTTCCGAAACTGGCAAACCAAAAAAAAAAAAAAAAAATCCTCGGTTCGGCTCACGGTTCGAACCAATATCACGCCTCAAGCCTTGGGTCGTGAATCTGGAATCCCAAATCCCAGTCAACTTAAAATATTCGTAAAAAGTTCAAATATAAAATAGTAATTTCTTAAATTGAGTACAATATTTGTGTCTTCTATTGTTGTGGGATTAAGGAAACCTTCTTAAAAGAAGAATTTTTGTCCTTACAAAGGGCCTAACAAAATTGTCAGGAATGTGTGTTATGGAAATTTTATTACAGTTGCAGTTGAACTGCAGACAGAAATTAGTATTGGAATGTTTATTACTTTAGACGCCTTGCATCTAAAATGCTTAAATTTGAGTAAATTTGTATGCCCTGTAACCAAATGGTGAATAACAGGTATACAGATTCAGAGCTAATGTATGTAAAAGCTAATGTAAAGAAATGTATTTTCTTTATATAAATGAATGTGTAAATATATTAATTATTCATGTTTTGGTTTTAACTTGTTCCGATGTCTCAGCCCATCTTTCAAATCAAGAAATTAAATTCAATGTAAACTGTTTATACACAAAGAATCGTATAATATTCCAACAGTTAGCAAAGCAAATTGCTAAAACTGTTGTAGGGTCAAAAGCGTATATTCGCATATGGGATATATGAATGATTGTTGATTGATCAGAGCTGGGTAAAGGGTATCTCTAAAAATATCAAGTATTTGAGGTCTCAAAAATTGTACAGGGTATGTGAAAGTCAAGCACCCGCCTTCGAGCTCGACTTGAACTTGTTTTATTTGTTGCATTTCGCACAGCTAAAGAAATTTACTCGTTATACCAAATGTAACTGCCTGCTGACTGTGTGTGTGTGTGCGAGTGTGCGCGTGAGTGTGTGTGTGTGTGTGTGTGTGTGTGTGTGTGTGAAGGGATTGCAAGGCAAGAGCTCGTCTCGGCTGGTGAGCAAAGCGGGAGGCTTAGGGGCTGCCGTCGTGGAGGCAGTTGCAGCTGGACTTGGCCTGTGGTCTTTGGGTCGTGGTAGCTGCCAATTGCCCTGTTTTGGGCAACTTCGTCGACGGCTCTTTAAGGCGTGCTGCGAATGCAGTTGCCATAAAATTTAATTCGTCGAGGGCAATGGGGAAATGGGCAAATGCCAACTACGTGACGCGCCCGCTCGGAGGAGAGTGACATAGGATACATAGGCAAACAATTCGAATAGTTGTCGGATTCGTAGGGCGAGCACCGATTCCGAGACTAGATGAAACACAGACCCAAAGCATAGCAGAGATGGCTTTGGACAATGGCAAGCAGCCACCGGTGCTGGAGGAGATCCGGGCGCAGAGCAGCAGCAACGATCCGAGCAGCGACAGCGACGGTAGCGAGGAGGGTATGTTCAACCGCAAATACCCTATGCGCAGCCTGCCACCAACGTCACGGCCCACAGTTTTCAGCGATTCGGACGCATGCTGCCGCGTTGTTATGCAGCACCTGGAGTATCAATATAGTCCGCTCAACGGTGACTCCGACATGGACGACGATGCGGACAATTCGAGCGACGAGTCCGTGGCCCTGCTCGCCCACGAGATGCTCTGCTGCGAGCACGACTCGGACACGGAGACGGACAGCGACGATGAGGACAGGACGGTCATCGGGCACAGCTATGCGCTGCTCATGTGCAGCGAGGATGACGAGGAGGAGCTGGAGGAGGAGCAACAGCAGCAGCTCCTGGATTTCAAGCATCCGCCACTGATCGCAGCCAACGAAAACGAGTCCAGGCCGCTCCACGCCGGGCACTCGGCCACCAAGGTCTACGAGATGGAGCCAAAGCAATTGCAGGATTAACAATCGAACCGATTCACAACACTATCAATCAAGGAAACAACTTTTAAAAGTTATATTATATGGTTATATTATCTAGTCCATTATTTTCGAGGGACTTTTCACTTGAATTTAAGGCCGACAACCTGCAGCTCAGTAATTTCTGTCCAAATAAGTTTAAAATAAAGGAATATATTTGAAAATATTTATTTGAAATATTTTCTGCGCACAGAAATCACAAATAAATTTGTAATATTTCTAAACATTGAAGAAAAAATATTTATGAAAAGTGGGTAAGCTTACAGTTCATAATTTTTGACATTTTCCACATGATTTTTGACAAAAAATAAATAAATAAAACTCCTCAGAATCATGCAACAATTAAAGAATCTGTTTTCATAAATATTTTGAAACCAACAACTGATAAAAAAAAATTTAAGATTCTAAAATTTAAAAAAGCGGTTCTTTTTCTAAAATGGGCAACAACAATTTTTAAAAGCATTCATCTAAGATGTAGCATTATTAAAGATATCAAACCATGTAAGGATTACCTTCAACACTAATTAAAATTTGGACAAAGTTATTGGATGTAAAATTTGAAGGGAAATAAATATTTAAAAAAATAGAAAATTGTAAAAAATAGTGTAATTACGCAAAAAACATACGGAAGGAAAAATAGAGAAGAGGTACTATCAGGATTAAAATGCCATCAAATATAAAAATCGCTTTAGCTTTGATCAAGTTTGAAGACTAATCGACAGCAAAAAAGTTTCCTCAAGCGACCCATTTCTATCGGAGTTAAGATTTCCAATAGCTGAGCTTAAATAAATAGAAATAAATAACTCGCATATGCAATTGAAACTGAACTGAAAATCGTTTTATGGTCCACAAGGCAACAGACATGACCAACTTGCCGGGGATACTCGAAGGGTACTCAAGCTGAGCTGAAGTGAGTTGAGCTCGAGTAGTTCTGAGTGGGGCAAAGAGTTGGCATCGCTCCGATTGCCACTCGAAACGTGGTTTCAGACAACCGCCGCTCCGGCCGCACTTCACTCACCTGTGCGCACATTGGACACTGGCAACTGGTTGCAGTGGTTGCACTGGTTGCACCTCGTTGCGCCACTCCGGCTGTCATTTACACAGTGGTGCCCAAGATAAAATTTAACATTTTACACTATCATTATTATTATCGCAATTTTTTTTTTGACACATATATGAATAATTTTCAATTGGTTTTTATTGCTTCTCGCTGCTGTTAATTACTAAAAAAAAATATGTGTAAAAATGAGTAATTACATTTGAATTTGCACTTGTTGTTTTTAGCCTTTCATTTTTGTTGCTTATAATTGTTGTTGCTTATGTGTTGGCTTCCAAATTGGCCCGGCAACCGCGTCAAAGCGCACCGCAAAACTAGCTAAACGCCGAACCGGCGGCAACCGCAAAAATTCGTGCCGCACTGCAATTGCAATTGTTGCCGCAGTTGTGGCCAAGAGCAGCAACAGCAGCAGCAACAGCAACAGCAGCAGCAGTCGCCGCCGGCTGACAAAGTGGCCAATCAGCTGGCAAAAATCACTCACTGCACTAGCACAAAGCACACATACACACACACACACGTGGCACAACAAAAAAAAAAAGTGAGAATAAAGCGTTTGGCGCAACAGCAACACAAAAAACGCAGCAACAGCAGCAACTGTTTGCGGCAAAACAGTGTGAATCCCCCGCAAAGTAAGCAGCTAACAATTAGCTAAAGCTGCAGCTGGAGAACGTGGCTAACCTGAGTTGGCCAGTGAAAATGGTCGACGCCGCTGTTGGTGTTGCTCTGCGTTTTGTGTGTTGTTTGCTTTTATTTATTTATTTAGCTGCTTTGCTTCTTTTGGTCCAGAGGCGCCCGCACGTGTTTCTTTTGCGATTGCGTTTGGCATCCGCATCCGGTACCCGGTACTGATGTCAACAAGCTACCACACGCAACTAATTCAAAAAATCCAAGCGAACGGATTACGCTGCGTTGCGGCTGTTGTCGCTGCTCGCATTGCTGCTGCCTGCTGCCAGCTGCCTTAATACGCCAGCCGAGGCTGTCTTGTCGTGTCGCTGGCCGTCGTCGGCTCGGGCGGCCGTCGTGTGGCCGTCGCTTCGTTTGCCGTCGCGTGTTTTGGGCGCACGACGCGACACGAGGCTGTGTCGGGCGCTGCCAACGATGCCAGCTGGATCGTCCCGAATGGCACGAGCGCGACTTCGGCTTCGGCTCAGTCGTTGCTCGTATGCGACAGCAGCAGCACGTGGCAGCGGCTGGCAGCGAGTTATGCGTGTGTGTGTGTGTGTGTAATTTGCCCTGTGTATTAATGTGTTGTGCGTATTATTTAAAAAGCAGCTTAACCTGCTTTTTTGACCTTTTCCCTTGGCCGACTCACAGATTTGTCCATTTCGCATATCGATGTTGCAGCCAATCCTCTTGGCAGCGGTTGTGCGACTGTGTGTGTGTGTGTGTGTTGATAAATGAGTTTTTATTTTGATTTTATTCACTATTTACCTTGGCATTTCAGCATATGCTTCAAGCAACTTTTATTGAGCCGTATTTTTTCTCTTCGTGGTTTATATTTTACACACTCAGAGAAATTAATATCAAGCTCGTTCATTGTCAAACAAGTTGATAATTTTTTAACAAAACTGTGTACTTTTAACGCCAAATTTTCTAAATATTATTTCCGGCCTTAATGGTATGTTTAAGGCTTATCTTAAGAACGTTAATAGTTTCAATACGTATTTTGCACTTAATTGAACGATTCACACTTCATTTATGATTATTCAAGAGCAAAATTCTCTAGAAATTTTAGGCACAAGCGGTACAAATTCTAAGCCGCTTTTACTTAAATTACAATAACAGCCACACACACACACACACACTCATGTGTGTTAATTCCCCAAATGCTATTCAATTTGTAGACAATGGGGAAAATTAACATTTCGAAACGATATTTCCAAAAGCTTAGAGCTTGAGAACATTTCGCTGTGTACTCAAGCTCCCAAATACCGAAGGATATTCAAATTATAAGCTGGACGGCTTTTAATTACCCTATCTCGCGTGACATAGCAATCAGCAATTGACATTTACGACCAGTGCCTCCCTAAACTATTGGAACTTTCAATCAATTTCAACTTTTACCCTATTCTATTTCACCAATTTGGCTGACTGTCTTGCAAACAGCTCAAAGCTAGTTCTGGACATCTTTCAATTGCAGTTAACGAGCTCTATTTGAGTTTCAACTAGAAAAAACAACATGATATTTTTGTGTAGACGAAAATTAAATATCCTTGAAGATTTGTAAAACACTCTTGGGATTAATCTCTTTACTTTGTCGCACAAAAATGTTTTGGATCAACAACTTGCCAACTCGAAAAGACAACAATTGCATGGCAATTGACGGACAGTCAACAATGGTTATTTACACTCGTCTGTTGATACTACTGATCAAAAATATATATGCTCTCCGAGTAGTTTACAATAGTTCAAAGGTATAACAATTATGAACTTATCGCAATACACGTTCCCAGAATTAAATCAGCCGACACTTTTAATTATTATTGTTATTTTGGTAAAATATGAATTTTTGCAATTTGTGGGGACGGAAGTGGGCCGATCTTTAGAATAGGTGATCTGAAACTGTCTAAAAAATTTGTTGATGAGCTTTAAAATTGTAGATATTATGGATTTTCGCAGTTTACGCGCCCCTCAAAACATATGACAATTTTGCTATTTTTTCCAAAAATACATTGAGCTAGAACCATAAAAATAATAAATTGCATAGTTAATATTTTATAGAAGATCCCTTTGCTTTTGACTCCAGGTATATACATACATACATATATTCAGATTATTTGGGTTAAGTCGTCTTAGGTTAGATAAGGTAAGGCAAGCCTGTGTAATTCTAGTTAAGATTAGCTAAGCTTGGATTGAATAACGTTTAGTTACGTAAGGTGAGGTTAGGTAAGAATTAAGGATTTAAAGTAGATCATATACATATAGATTTATTACCAAATATAGAAGTATCGGGCCGAAAATATCCCCTTTATTAATATCCTCTGAGAGCTGATACCGCTCCAGTGGTGCCTTAAGACTGGCTACACTCGACTCACCCAGTTTCCAGTTACATTGTAATCCTATTTGCCAGCAATTACAAAGTGAAGCCAAGCACCTGACTGCAAGGATATCAGTTTTTATTTGGTTTACATTGGCAGCCGTTGGCCAAGCTAAAAGATCATTTGATGGCGTTTGGCTTTACGGACAGTGCCCCGGGCTCTGGGCGACGGCCCTGGCCCTGGCCCCATAATTCGCTCAACATCCGATATGACCGCAAAACGGCAAATTGGTCAAGTCGGTTGCCTTTGCCACACGTAGCTAAAGGAAACCAAAAGCCCCAATCGGCTTGGCACACACCGCTTCCCTTCCTTTTCCCTTTCCCCCCGGCCCGCCCTGCGTTCAGCTCGTGACGACCTAGTCCAAGTTCAACTGCGATTCCCACTCCCGACTACATCGATGTGTCGATGCTGATGCAAATGGCAGGAAATGCGTGATAACGACCAGCGACACACACGCACACACGCACACACACAGACGCACTCAGTATTGCAAATTTGAATGAAGCTGGCACTAGATTCACATGGAGCAGAGGCAGCTTCTGCTCCATCTCCATCTCCATCTCCTGCTCCTGCTCCTGCTCCGGCTGCTGATGGCTGATGGCTCTGGCTGATGTTGTGAAAGTGTCGACACCAGTTTGGGCCAGGCCAAAACACATGGCAGCATAGCAAATGGCACATGGCAGCCATGGCAGACCAGCAGCTGCCCCATGCCCCATGCCGCATGCCGCATGCCGCATGCCGCATGGCCCATGCTCGATTCTAGATTCGTTTCGTTCGGCGTCGCGTTTGAATGTGAATGTGAAGGAGCAAGCATAAAGAACCGCAAAATCATGAAATTGAAATGCAATAATGAAGGCTTCATGGTCGATCGCTCAAATACACACACACACACACTCGCAGACAGACAGTTGAAAGCAACGGCATCCATGCCAGCTAGTCGAGCAACCAGCAGCAGCACCAATGTGCAATCGACACGCCACCATGGCATAAAAGCACACTTTTTCTGACAAAAATAAATAGCTGCGAGTTTTTCAAGTTCATTTATGAAATGCAAATTTGTTCTTTTCTTATTAAAGGCGCCTGCAAATCATCAAAAAGCAATATATTCAATTATTTAACAGCTGTTAACTTTACAGCTATAGTCTGTCATTTTGCATATTACAATAATTCAGAAATATATAAATAAAATTAATACATTTTAACTTTTTTAATATTTTTAATATTATTAGTAAATTTTTTATTTTTTTTTTGAGAGGTCAGTTGACACATTTTACCGTAATTAGGCAGACCTACAAAATAATATCTTATATTATAAGCATGTTAATTATGCTTTACTTTGTTAAAACCAATATTTGTGATTTTTAAAAAGCGAACCAAAGAAAACCTTTATTTTTTTGATATGCAGCCAAGCTTTAAAGCGAAATGCGCTTTTAAAAAAATTTATGCAAAAAGTGTACAATTTGCCCATAGTGCAAGACGGTCTGCACGTGTGTGTGTGTGCGACGACACCACAAAGTTGCCATATTTAAAGCATAAAAGCAACATTTCCGTTTGTCGCATGCCAACGCAGGCAGCTGAAGGAATGGACGATGGGAGATGTGGGGGAAGAGGGAAGGGGGGGGGGGGGGTGCCAAAAACTGGGGAAACTAAGCAGAGGCCGAGGCCTACACCAGCATGTGTGTGTGTGTGTGTGTGTGTGCGTGCGCGTTGCAGTCATGTACAACATGCAACAAACGTGAGAAACTAAAATGAGTGCAATTTGTATGCCACGTTTAAGGCCAAAGGGGGCAGGGGGCAGACGGGGAGGGGGCTGAAGGGTAGCGGCTGAGGCAGACGATGATGCTGTGCGCCTGTAGGGGGCGTGGCTTGCTGTAGCCTAAGCCCGCAGCGCCAAATTGAAGATGGGAGGGGGCGGCGCCAGGGCCAGCGTGTGGGGCAGAGGAGGGGAAGTGAGAAGTGCGGGGGGCTTGCTCATCGTCAGGCAATGCGCATCTTGCACTCTTTTTGACCAGCAAATTCATTTTTGCATCAATTGTCGCATAAATTATACAGATTAACACACACAGGCAGGCGGCACACAAACACACAAACACACACACACACACACACACACACTCGCATGTGGCACACATTATTAAATTAAATTCGAAGCAATGCCACAAAGAAAATAATAATAAAAACAAATAAAAAGTAAATGCAAAAATAAAGAAACAAGCTGAAGAAAACTCAGGACCACAGGGCTCACAAGGTTAGCCGCTCTGCGGGGGGAGGGGGTGTGGGGGTCAACTGCAACCCCCTGCGGCTGTTGCCTGTTCGTGTGTTTCGGTAATTGTTTAAAGTAACTGCTGCAAATTGAAACGACCGAAAGAACAAGCAGACAGAAGGCCGGGACAGACTCGGAATTGCAAATGGAGTTGCAGTGGATGATAGGTGGGAAGGGGAGGGGAGAACGAGGGGGAGGGGTAGGGGAAGATGCAGAAGTATAGGGAGCGAATGGGGCTGAGAGAGCAAACAGTCAGAGTGAAAACATTACATTATTATACACCATAAGAAGCACCTAATAATATAATACAAAATAATATCCGACTAAAGGTTACCCTGCACCCAGTTGCGAGCTGGCGTATCTTGTATTCCAACATCCGTTTACGCACATAGTGCAATCTTGCAACGATTTCGCCTGGGTACTCTTTAAATTTGTTTATTTAATTATAAAACATAATAAAAATAATCCAGCTGTAGCTCTAGACAAAGCTAAATTCAGCTTGTTATTCTTGAGTATACAAATAGTTTAACAGCAATATGCAAATGCCCTGTATTCCTTAAGGAAATCCATTCGCTTACGACCTTAGAACAGAGTATCTTCCAGGTTAGCACACTCAGTCCGAACACAGTGGCAGAGTATCTGCTTGTTTTGGTACGCTCCAAAAGGGGGCGAAGTGGCGACTATATTAAAGCTGCCACAGCTGGCAATACTTTTGGGGCATTGTTTTGTTAGCTGGGGTGGGGGGTGGGGCGTGGGAGCTGCAACTGCATTGGCAGCCTTTGCCGTTGCATGCTTCCCTCTTGAAATTAAAGACGCGCCAAAGACAGTCGCGTGCAATAATCCAGGCAGCCCGGGGGGGGGGGACAACAATGCCTTTGCCAAAGGGATCTGAGGAGGGTTGTGGGTGGGGGGGGGGAGGAGGGGGTAGGGTGCGTGTGCCACGTGTGTGCGGATCGTGCTCAAGTTTTTGGGGGCGTTACGTTAATGGCAACTGCCTGACGTCCTCGCTGACGTACACAAAACCGAAATCTAATTTAGTTTGTCAAGAGACAGGAGCGCGCGCATCAGCAGCTGCCAGGTGGGGCATGTGGCAGGTGGCACGCAGCCGGTGCCTTTGTGGCGCCCGAGCAGGGACACGTTGCAGATGCGGCTGCGGCTCGTCTGTCTGTCACGATGATACCATAATTAAGGTGGCGCCTCCCACAGCAACCCAGCCCCTCCCCCCCCCCTCCTTCCTCACCTCAATGGCGCGCACAGCCCTACCAATTATAGATGCAGCTGCAAATGGCTTCTTTTATGCACGGCAACTGCTCGGCAGCCTCGGCTTAGCCTCGGGCCAGTTCAATTGGCAAGTGAAGTCGCCAGACTCGAGACTCCCGACTCCCGAGTCCAGGCTCCCGACTCCCGACCCAGGCAGCTGTAGATTACGCTGTCGCCTGCCTGCGACTATGAAAATGGCTGACACCAGCAGCAGCAGGCAGCCAAAATCTAAAATTGCCGGCGAAATGTGAGTTTGAAGTACGTGTCGGGGGTGGGGCTGGAGTGGGGCTTGTGAGTCGGGCTGGGCAAGGGGTTACCTCGGCCCAAGGGGGTAACGGTCTCCGAGTGTTGCAAAAATATACTAAATATAAATGCACATAAAAATTCAATTTCTCTAAAGTGTAGCTAAGCATGTAATTGAATTTGTAATGGCGAATATCGTTGAAATCGTCTACAATTCAGCCAGGCCGCCCCCATCTTGAACCCCAGCCCGGCCCAGCCCCATTTCCATCTTCATTTCGTTCCATTCTGTCGCGAGTTTACGTCTCCATTGAGTGACTGGCTGACGGACAGACTGTCGCATAGATCCACGAATCCAGCATATATGCATATGTGCACGTGTGTGTGGAGTGTCTGTGTGTGTGTGTGTGTGTGTGGAGTCTGCCTGCCAGTTGACTCCAATTTCAATTCCACATCCACTTCCGTTTCCCGACTCCTGCCCAAAACTGGTATTTTTCTTCCATGTCTTAACGTCTACCAAAACCAAACACAGCCAGCGGCTGAATTGTGTTTTTAATAAGAGCAGCCCCCCGCACAGCCCCACAGCTGCCCCCTCGTCGGCGTCGACTTAATTTGAACTCAATTTGAACTCTTTGCTTTCAGGCCGCATTTACATATAAATATGTCTATTTAATATTAAATATCATTCAAATTGACAACGTCAACTGCAAAGCGCCGCAATTTGCACTCAATTAGAGTGCACACAAAACACTCGCATCACTTGGCAACTCTGTGCCATTAAACATCTCTCCTTCGCACTTCACATTAACATCTATAATAGTTTATTTAAGCTGAGGACGACAGGATTGTTCTTTAAGAGAACGTTTTGTGCATTTTCATTATTTAATTAATGCTTTAAATTTCTTAAAATAAAAATTATTCAAAAATATATCGCTCAAACAAATCAATTGGTGCATCAAATTATAATAGAAATAATTATATTATAATTATATTTTATGTATTTCTTAATTAAAATTTTTAAAAATCAATTTAGTTATAATAAGAAAAAATTATTAAAAAAGAAATATAAAAGACAATATATTTTGTATTGCAGAGAGCAACCAACAACACAAAATGAAGAACGGCGATCGCCAATTCTTTGGCGGGATAAAATGCCAATGAAAACAGCTGTCGATTGGAGAGAGCGAGATAGCATGAAATTCAGCTGCTAAAGGAAGCATAAACGAAGGCAGCTCACGAAAGCGACAAATAGTAGACATACATATGCATATATATAATAAAACAATTACAGTAGATCCTTAATAAGAGCAACCTTAATAAATAAAATCTCTTGTGCAATGCAAAACGCATTGTATCTAAAACAATGCATTGAAGAAAATGTAATTGTTGTTAAAATGAAAGCTTCTACAATTTGCACGAAATCGAAAACTTTAGATATGTTAAAATATGAAAAACAAAATTGGTCTCCACTCCTTTTAAATAAATTAGAGATATTTGAGTAAATTCAAAAAAGTTTCAGCTATACGAACTTCTCGATAGTTTATTTTTAAAATAGTTTTAGTTAGCGAGCCTCTACTGTGAATGCCACTGCAATTTGTTATTGAATGCAGCTGCCCCTGTGGCGTTCCGCATGCCGCGCAGCGTGCCGCAGCATGTAATATAAAGTCGTGTAATTGTTTTACAGTTCATTTCAAAGCTGGCGCCGCAAAGTATGCAACAAAAGACGAGTTGTTGCTGTTGTTGCTGTGTAAAGTTGCTTTTGTGGCGCCATCAAAGGACCTCAAAAGAGCTTGTGTGTGCGTGTCCACATTCCGGGCATTAACCGTCCGCATTGCAGTTTAAGGAGACGAAACTAATTTCTGATCTGGCTGCCAGATTTTTGGCCATTTCGGGCGACGCCATATGCGATAAACGTTGCACAACGGCTGCCGCAGTGAGTCAGTCAGTCAATCAATCAGTCAATCAGTGCCAATGACAGCGGCTGCTCAATCAATTAGTAACTGGCCTCAGCCCGGCAGCGCACAGCACATTGTCATTATCGCTTGTCGCCAGTTGACGCGACGTGGGGAACACGTTCCAGCCAAGATTAAGGCAGCAACAGGAAGCAGCAGCAGCAGCAAGGACACTCGACTGTCCGCCGTCCGCTTGACTTGCCTGGCATGTAAATTGCAACAGGCAACGAGCAGAGGAAACAATTATGTTGAGCCAATGAAGCAAACTGCGATGCGACAGATACAGTTACTGCTACAGTGGCTGCCACTGCTGCCACAGCCACTGCTGCAGCAACTACAATAACAAGCGTCTCCAACGCGTGACACGACCATGACACGTTCAGCCGGCAGCAGACAGCAGGCAACGGGCAGCCAGCACAGTGGGGCAAACGCAAATAATAACGGACCGAATTGACTGTAACTACTAGCTGTTAAGCCCCACGTTATGTTTATGATAAGTTATTGTATATACTCATGTTAAGTTAATGCAATATATATGTTATGCTCATGTAAAGTTTTCATTGAGTTATGTTACTGTTATCTTAAAGTGTTAATACATTTAATGTTAATATTCATGTGAAATTAGTGTCATATTCATATATTTATGTAATAATGTAATAATACACAATATTCGCTTCTCTCTATATCTCTGTCTTTATATTCCACACTCTCTTAACAGCAGTTAAGGTAAGCCAAGAACTCTACTTAACAGCTGCTACCATTCTCACTCTGCTAACAATTTTTCTTGCCCATTGTGCACTGATGGGGCTGACTGCCAAAAGGGGTGTGGCAACAGCATTGTGGGCGTTCTGGCCGAGCACTTTACAAAATAAATAAAATGAAAATTTGCTGCTTCCGGCCTTTATGCAGCGTCACACGACTCAATGTTGGCCTGTTCCCTCTCCGTGTGTGTGTGTGTATATCGCTATCCGTGTCCATATCCGTATCCGTATCCGTGGCCATGTCCGTGTGTGTCTCCCTCCCCCCCCACTCCCGCCTTCTCTATGCTGCCTGCCTGACTTCTTGCTTTCTTTTCAACATAATTTTAAATGGGACGCAACGAGACGTAAAGTGAGAAAGCTGCAGCGACGCCAACTAACTGTTAACGGCTCGTGGCATGGCAAATGCGTGCGTGCGGCTAGAGTAACCGCCCCCCTTCCCCACTCCCCCCCCCCCCCACTTGCCCGTCTCATCTGCATTGACGGCATCGTCAGCCTCCTCTTTCCTTCCTTCTGCCTCCTTTCCGTCGTGTGTGCGTGCAAATGCAAATGATGTTATCTGTGCCTGCCCCAAAACTGCCTGCGCCCCCACCCCCCTCCCCTCTTCCTAGCTGGCTCCCCCTGTCGACTGCTTGGCATGCCACAGCCGTATGGGGCGCAAAAAAACTTTTCATTGCCGTTAAGAAATTGATCAAGTGAAAAGGTGAAAATTGATTTTGCGACATGTGTCGTGAGCCCAGCCGCCCCCCCCCCCCCGCCGCCCTTCCGGCACCGCCCTCTGCTTTGTACATGTATCTCAATTGTTTATCAGGCGGCACAGGAGAACAAAGAGAAAAGCAGGTGAAAGAGGAATGCAAAACAAAAAAAGTACGCACTTTTTTCAAACACCTTTTGCTGACTTTTAGCGACTTTTTTGGCTTCCACCTGGCGGGAGGAGGGAGGCGGGCGGGGGCAACTCACTAACTGAATGACTGAGTGACTGGCATATGGCTCGTCATTCGATTACGTTAATCAAATGATGCACAAGCACAAACACGCCGACCCCCTTTTCCTTCTCCGCATGCCAAGTCCCCTGCCAAAATCTCAGACCCCCGCCATTCCCTTGACATTCCAGCGTATGCCTAATGCTAAGCAGTGCGGCTTCCCCTGTTCTTATGTTGATTTTTGTTTAAGAGCACAACAAAAGCGACGCACACACACCCACACCCACACCCACACACACACACACACGCACACGCACACCCCACATACACAATACCCAACGGCAGCGCAATTGAGAAATTCTGTTGGCGCAAGCTGAGAAATGCCTCGGCGAAACTTATCCCTAAACGCGCAAGGAGGAAAAAATAAATAAAAGGAGCAAAAAAGTTGTCAACATTTAATTTCTCAATTGCGAACTGTTTAAGGCCAGTAGCTATAAAACGTTGCCTGATCAGATTATAATATTAACTAACCTTGAAAATCATTCATGAATCGGCTTAACAGCTTATTGCATAAGTTATTCAAATTCGTGAAATAAAAACTTCCACTTGGAGCTGAAATCTGCCAAAAAAGAAACCAACATCAAGTGATGTACTTCCGTGGAAATCCTTTTATTCCAAGGGATGCACTTCGTTCTAAAGGCCGCTCCTATCATCCTTTAGAAAACTTTGAACACTTCTGAAATGCTTTTATGCTAGAACATTCATTTGCAAATGAAACTTACCAAAGGATTCAAGTATACTTTCTGCTAATTCCTTTCTTTAACAGGAACTTCTTCTAATTTCCTTCTAGAGCAATGATTTTTTCTGAGAGCACTCTTTTCTGTCATTAGAGACACTCTTTTAATCTGAAGAAGTATTTTTTATGCAAAATACCCTTTATCAAAAGATATTTGCTTGTTCAAAGGAAATTTACTTAAGCCTGATAATATTTCAGAAAAATACCTAAAGCGACGAACAATTTTTTCTTTCTAGTAAAATTCTTTCCTTATAGGGAAATAATTTCTTTAAAGTTCAATCCTTTCCTTCTAGATAAATCTTTTAAATCTTTCTTGAAACGTGTTTTAATCCTAAATAATCGTTTGCTTTTAGAAAATTCTTGTACTTTCCAAAAAAATATTTTTTCCAAGACTTTTTTCTAGGAAAAATCTGTTCTCCTTGAAAAATCGTTTCTCTCTCAAGTTATTTTGTATTCCGTGCGATATATATATATTCTTCGTATTAAAATTCCTTCAGTGGGCAAGATTCCTTTCTTTCAGAGAAGTCCCTTCCGTTTATAAAAATTATATTTAAAGAAAAAAGAAATACTTTTTTGCAGAAAGTAATATTCCTCAATTATATGAAAAGCCTTTTGTCCAGGAATTCATGCATATCCTTTGTTCTTTTGCTGTTCTTAAAGTACTACTAACGTTCCTTAGGCTCCCAAGGAATCCTCTATATTTTCAATATCTAAAATCACTTTAGATCTATGTAAAATCTATCGTTGCTGGTCAATCGCTCTAAGCTAAGCTAATCTTTAGAAAAAACTCCTTCTGTGCGTAACACATTTCGTAACAAAGCAGAAAGCTTATGGCAACATTTTTGCCTTTGCCAGGAAATATTATATTTTCCTTAACTGGCGTTTTGTTTAGGCTTTCCAAAAACGAATTTACAATTCATTGAAACAGGCTAAAAATTTGTACAGCAGACATTTATTGAGCATAGAGTGCAAATTCGTTTCGTTAACCAGCCCATTGTATTTCAAACTTTGATAAAAATTTCAATTTTTGTATACCCTCTATACTTGGGATAAGTGTTGCTTGTAAAGAAAGCATAAATTTAAGTTTTAATTTAAATTTCGTTTAAATCATTTAGAAAAACCGAAGTTTTTCTAATACCCTAGTCTCATCAGTGTTCTTTACAAAATAAAATAAATACAGGTGATCTTTAAGCAATTATTTTTTGCTATTGTTGCGTCAAGATATAATCGAACAGTCTTGAATAAACAGTATTGATCTCAATTCCATTGATGTTATTTCTTATTGTTTCTCTAAGCTCGTATACACACTAAAGAGCTGATTACAGGGTATCCGTCAGTCTCGCAGCGCCGAACCTCAACACTTGGCTGCTCACATGACCAGCGGCCGGCCACAAAAATTGCATTTTCCAGCTGCTGGCGGGGGGCTCGAGAAAGGAGCTTTGTTTGATGGCGAGACCAGGCAACAGATTGCATAAGAATGTAGCCCAGCAACAGATCCACAGGGTGTCCACAGGCTGAGCAATATTGGGAGGGGGAGCCGAAAAGGGGAGGCGGCCATCAATTGCAATGCACTTGAACTGGGCACTCGAATAAACGAAGCAGCTTTAAAATGTAAAGTTGAGAAAGCAGCTTCAGTTGTTGTTTATTATTGTTGTAGTTGTTGTAGTATTTGTTGTTGTTGTTATTATTGTTGCTGTTGTTCTTAGTGCCGCAAATTGCAGGGCCAAAACTTTATCGTGTAATCATTTTAAGTTCACTTTCTTATTATTTTTGCAACTGCAGCGGCAACAAAAACAATAAGGCAGAGAGAGCTGTGGAGAGGGGTAGAAGGGGGGGGGGGAGGGGGAGAGATTGGAAGCAAAGCCGAGGCCAAATTGCAATAGTTTCAGTTGCCTATGTCATTTCCAAAATGCTTAGTGCCCGGTTTCGACTTGATTCTTGCTTTTATACCCTGTAGGCATAAAAGAGTTGAGAAACATTTTAAAAAATTGGGGTATACAAAATGTGTGAACAGAGGCAAAAGAAAAACAATATAAATATAAGAATCCCAATATGATATGTGAAAGGGATGCTAAGGCATTCTAAATTAAAATTCCTTCTCTAATTAATTCTTGGGAAATAATTTGATGTTTAGTTTTATGTTTTTCCCTTCAATTAAAAAATGTTATATTTCAAAAAAATATAATATTTTAGTTATTTCTTTTTATTTATATTATTTTCATGGTTTGCGACGAGAAAGAAAGGTCTTTCTAAATAAATAAAATATCGAACAGGTGATCAACTCTCCGATCCGAAATAAAAGCATCACTCGTTAGCCAACTACAGGGTATTTGCTAGTTAGGCACACTCTGGCCTTCAGCTTGCTGATTTGGTGTTGTAGCTGTTGCTATTGCTGTGGTGTGTTTACTGTCGGTAATTGTTGTGGCTGTTGTTGCAGCTGTTGCTGTTGCTTTTGTTGTTGTTGTTGCTGTTGCAGCTACTTTGAAGTTTTGTATACAACTTTTATGACACTTTGTCTTATTGTTGTTTTCTACTTTGCGGCGAACGTGTCATATTCAGTTATGTATTTATTCCAATTCCAGGAGATACTCCCCCTCACCCCCTCTCCCCGTCGTGGGCAGGACTCTTGTCTTTCTCTGGATCTGGGCCACTTCTTGAGCTCTGCTTTTGAGCATCCGCTTTCAGATTTGCCAGCTAAGCTCTGTGCATCCGCATTGCCTCTCTATCCTCAATGCCATGCTGAGCGCCCCTCCTTATTGCCGCCCCTTTTGTTGGTGTTTGGTTTCGGCTGGGGCAAGTTGCAAGCCACCAGCAACTTGCAACTTGCAACTGGCAACTGTCAGAAAAACGCTTTGAGCACGAATCAAAAAAACTTCTGCTCAGTTCAGTCGAGTGATAGATGGAACTGCTTGAAGTAACCCAGATGCAAGCTATATAGATGCATAGATACATATTTATCTGATATTGCAATCAACTTATACTCAAAGTGGACAAAAACTCTGTTGTGAATATTGCTTTAGCTTATGCTAGATGTGCGCGTACAGTGGCCAAAATACGTTAATATGAATAAATTCCTTTATTAACGAAACTATATTTAACCATTAAGGACAATTGCATCTCATAGTAGCGGAGCCACAAAAAATATTGCCTACTTTCGGGCGCATTTGAAAAATGTCGAAATTCAAACAACATTCAAGCGCCTGCTAAAAGCTACAAATATAACATTAATCAGCAATCAAGTAAATTTAAAAATCACATTTTTTTAGAAACTATTTCCCGATAATTCTGATAGATATCTATATATACTTCCAGGATACAAAGAACAAATGTTCCATCGTGTGGCACTAAAGAAATGTATAAAAAAATATATATATTACGACAGCTTTGAGCTGCAGCTACAGGGTAGCTTCTTCTTGTCAGGCATGCTCGACTACAGCACCTCTTACTTGTTTCCGCTTGCTTTGTTACATAAATAGTTGCCCCATATGCGAATTTATTTGAGCTCTTGCACACAGGGTATCTGAGCAGCATATTAACCCCGGCAAGTGCCCGTGCCACAGTTGATTACTCATACGACAAGTTGTGCCGTTTAAGGCACTTATCGCACAGCTTCCATGACCCGCAGCTGATCTCTGGGTCAGAAGTGTATTTGCGGGGGAGAGGCAGTGGCAGAGGTGCTGGCTGGTGCTTCTTGACTCTGCGATAAGGTTACCCAAAGTCGCCCCTGACGTCGCAGTCACTGCCAGCGTCACCGTCGCCGCCGCCGTCGTTGTAAGTGCTCGAAAGTCAATTTTGAATTTAAAATACACCACGTAACGCAATATGTTGATCTTTTGAATACGAATGCGAAATCCACGACTCTACGACTTGACTGTTATGTTGCGTGGGTGGTATTGGGGGTGGGGGGTGGTATGGGGGGGGGTTATAGGGGTTAGTGAATTTGGGCGAGCTGGCAGCGGCTGAATGTGAAATGTGTTCGCAAAATGGCAGCACAAGCAGAAATACAAACAGATAGAACAGAAATCGAGTGTGAGTACAACAGCGCGACCAGCTAGATACCCTGTTAACAGCTCACACTCCACACATGTCATATATAGGAGAATTATAACCCTTTTTTCTTCACTTAAAACTCCAAGCTAGCAAAGTTAATTTTTATTTTTTTTTATTTATTTTTTTTTTTTTAATTTTGTTTTTTTTTTTTTTTTTTTTTTTTGCCTACATTAAGTTGCTACTAAGGTAGCAGAAAACTTGTTTAAATAAATACAAAAATATATTATGAAAAAAAAAAAAAAATAAAAAATTTTTTTTGTACGATGATTATGCAATTTTCAGAGCTCAAAAATAATATTTATGCTTACCAAAATCAAGGCAATACCTAGATAATTTGCTAAAAATTTTGGGCAAAATGAAGTAAGCAAAAAGTAGATTGCTTTTCTTGTAATTTGCATGCAAATTTGCGTTCTGTCTTTTGAGCAGTAAACTGAAACAATATATTTTACAAAGCTAATTTTCAGCTTGCCTAATTTTAATTTATAAATCTATTGGAACGCTCCAACAGGTAAAACCCTTTAAGACGTTTAACATTTCCCCTCCACTTATTTGTATGGCGTTTCGAATAAAAGGCATGTTTAGGTCCTTATTGATATCATAATTGTTCAAGTACCAAGGAGAACTAATTTTTGTAGCTCTTAAAATATCCGAGATATGCTGAAAAAAAACAATACTGAATATAGATTTTTAGCGCAAACATGGAAAGCTTTTGATAACTGTCAATAAGCTAGTTATAGTTATTAGCTCTTAAAGTCGGACGGATCGACACTGGAGCGGATAGTTTGTAAATCGATAAAACAACTGTGTTATCGATAACCGTATAAGCATGCTTTTTGGAACAAGAAATGCAGCCTTGTTCCACATTTTTCAATAAGTACAGGGTATAAACAGAGGTAGACAGGGAGGAATTGTACAGGCTGAGCCACACACACACACGCACAACAAATTTAAATAAACTTTACTAATAAAATGTCGTTTACAAGTGGCAAGTGTCGACGGCGCGGTGACAGGTTCCGAACCTGGGACTGAGACTGAGGCTGAGATGAAGACTGAGACTGGGAACTGATGCTGAGGCAGAGACTTTGACTGACTGTCAGACTGGCACACGAACGGCTTATGTATTAGAAGGGTGTGTATATGTGTATGTGTGTGTGTGTGTGTGTGTGTGTGTGTGTGGCTGGGCTTAGGTTGAAAGCCAGCGACGTTGTTGTCGACGCATGAGTTGATGCCGATGCCAACAACGTATTAATTTTGTGTATCAAAATAAACTTATTCTTCCTGGCGTTGCCCCACAAAAAGGCAGAGAGACAAACACCCAAGAGGGGCGGGGCGGCAGGCCATGCCAGAGTTACAGCTCAGTTTACAGTAAGAACGAGAAGCCGAGAGTGACAGAGAGAGAGAGAGAAAGAGAGAGAGAGAGAGAGATAGAGCTCTGGCATGTATAAATATCTACATCACGTTCCGAGCTGGGGAATGCCAATGTAAATATTTTCAAACTTTGATGAAATAATCAAGGTAAACAGTAAATGTCGTTGTCGTTGTTCTCGTTGTTGTTGTTGTTGCTATTGTCGCACTCCTTGTCGTTGTCAATGTGCTCGCTGCCTTTGCCTGCGCTTCGGCAGCAGCTGGAGTTGGGCTCGTGCCTCGTGCCTTCTATCGACACGACGTGCTCGTGTTGACAAATCAAATATCGTGCGTGTTCGTCTGGAGCTAGACTTAACAAGAATATTAAATACAAATTAATTCAATTTAAAATTAATATTGATTTAAAGAAATATACATTATTATTGTTTAGTATATGTAGTAAAGTTTTGTTAAACACAAATCACAATTTACAAAATATTTTATTAAAGGAAAATAATAAAAATAAAAGGGAATATAGCAAGAAAATAATGAAAAATTTGTATACTTGCCAGCATAAAGCAGATTATAATATTGTTTTGCTAAAATCCAATAAGAAAGCTGATTCTAAATAAATGATCAAAATGCGTGCTGATGAAATTTGTTATCTAGCGTTTTCCCCAATTGTGTTTCGTGCTCGTGTCGTGTTCAAAAAGTATTTCGGGCATCTCTAGGCGCAACCTCAATTTCCAGCAACGGCCCAAAAATTTTGCTGCGACTTGCGACTGCAGCTCAAGTCGAACGTGTGTGTGTGTGTGGATACAGTTGCAATTACAGTTGCAGTTACAGCTACAGTTACAGCTAGCAGTTGCCGGCCAATGTTTTTGTAGCCTGTTTGTTTGTGCGACCAACTGTCCGTCCGTCCGTCCGTCCGTTTCTTTGTCCTGCCCGACAACTCCTCCTTCTGCTGCTGACTGAGTGCCTCCTTCTCCTTCCGTCTGTTTGCTTGGGCACACATACATAAATGTTTAACTGCTTGCACAACCAGCAGAGATAGAGAGATGCAGACGGTGAGTATGAGAGCTGAGCTGATCCTTTGCGTGATCCTTCGAGTTCAAAAAACTTTGCCTTTATTATCTACAAGTGGTCTTTGGCTAAAATTTAAAGTCTTGAATTGCGTTAAATGAAAACTGCCGTTGACTAACAGCGACCAAAACCAAACTTAAGCAAAGAAGAATCCTCTCTCTCAGAATCACTTTCAAAGTTGCGTTTTATACTAATTTTGCTACCCTCCAACGATTAAAACTACTACTACAACAAACAACATTTTCGAAAATAAGAGGGGAGTAAAGGATTTAAAAAATAAGAAATTTAAATCAACTTTTTTCAAATACGAATTAAATTCAAATGTAGAATCAATCTAGAGGTCGAATCATGATGATTATGGAAATATCATAACAATAGGCTTTGAAAAAAATTTAAGATTATTAACCTAAAATTAAGCTTTCCAAACACTTGCCTGAGATTCGAATGCGGATCCTCATTCTGCAGTTGCCTAAATACTCAGACAACTCATCTACCGAGGACTTCAGCTGAACATAGATGAATATTAATCTGAGGTAATAAATTGAATTGAATTGACAGTTTATGTAAATAATGTTAACTTTTCGTGTGTAGTTAAGAGACGAGACGGAAAAAGAGTCGGTGAACTTTAAGTGTTGCATGCCCCAGCCAACAATTGCATGCAAAGTGTGACCAGACGGAGGGACAGAGGTACGGGCAGACGGTCAACGTTCAGCGAACAGAGCCTGTGCCAGGATTTCGCATGGGGATAATATCATCAATCAATGTGGGACTTTATGGCGGACTATGGCACAGATTTGGCGCAGCCAACTGCTGTCTGCAGCTGGAGGCAGGGGGGAGGGGGAGGGGGGGGGCAAGGCGAACACAGCTTTTGGCCTCGAGATGGGGATAATGATGTGCACCCCTTTGGGGCAGCTGCTGGTGCTGGGTTCTGGCTGTTTAGTCAGGCATAAGATCGTCAAGGCTGCCAGCGATAACCTTTAAATTGCTGCCCACACACACACACACACACACACACACAAACATGTCAAATGCTGTTCAAACATATAAATGCCAGTCAGTGGCAATAGCAGCAACAACAACAGCAACAAGGTAAAAAATAGAGCAGAGAGCAGAGCAAATGGGCCAAAATGGCAGGCCAAGTCGCACAGGTGCCACAGGATGCCGGGGCGATTGTCACTTTGCCGCTTGCCGCACAGTGTTTGTGTGTGTGTGTGTGTGTGTGTGGGTGCTCTCTAAACGCTGCTCAATGCACACACACACACACACACACACACAGTAGGGCAAGTGCACTGAGATAAACCACCATAAATCTGTTGCCATCATTTTAAAGCGATTACTACAAATGGATGTGCACACGGGGCGTCGCGGCTGCCTGGGGGGGGGGGGGGAGTTGCAACCCTAGGGGAGAGGGGGAATGGGCTCACGGGGGCGCGGCTGCATTCCACCAACGGTGACGATGACAACGGTATAAAGAAGAAAAAAAACAAGCTCGAACACAGAAAGCAGCTGCAAGCGGCTAGCGCAATACTCTGTCACGGCTAAAAAAAAATACAGCTAAAAAATCAGCTAACAAAAATTCGGAAAAAAAACAATTAGAAAAAATATTTAAAGCACCTGACAAACAGTTGAAAACAAAAAAAGCAGCTAAATAAAATAGCTTAAAAAAGCGAAATAAAACAGGCGAAACACAGTTTGAAAATAATCGTTTTCAATATCAAATCAAGACTCTAAAACTGTCGCACCGTGCAGTTACTTTCAAACTGTGCTCTCTTAAAAATATGGCTTTCTGAATAGGTTGCGTATGCCTGAGGTGGGCGTGGCTAAATGGTGGGGGGAGTCTATCAGTAACACCGTTAAACTTGTTAAACTTGACATTACCGTTACATTATGAGCTTAAGCCGGATTCAGGCTTAATTTAAGAATAGTAAGGAACAAAATGCGCTTAATATTTGACGCACAATACGTTATGGATTTTAAAGCCGGCATAATACACTCAAGCCAATATACTCTATTTATTTTTATTTTTTTGCAGTTTGTGAACAGAGTATAAAAGAAAGGCAGAAAGGAAATGCTAACGGTAAGTATATAAAAACCGTGTGAAAACAGAAGCCAGCAAACGTATGAATAGCAAACCAACAGCCAACACCCAAACACACACACACACACACGCAGAGACACACATGGACACCCAAGTCTAACCATGAATATGTGACGCCAGCTCCGATTTCGACTGCGACTGCGACTGCGACTGCTGCTCCTAGTCCGTGCACTTGGCCAGTTTGCGAGCTTGACGCCGGGGACAGGGACGAAGAGGTGGGGGACGGGGGGCTAACAAGAGCGCAAAACTGCACTCCACAACAGAAATAGCAAAACACACACACAAACAAAATACAGGCATGAAAAAAATAAGACACAGACAGACAAGCAAAATAGTAGAAAAAAAAAAAAAAAAAAAACAACACACACACACAGACATACTTGCACACACACTAGCACACAGAAAATTCGCGAGTAAATTGCTTTGGCGAGCTACACGCGCCAAAAATGTGAGGCATGCCGATTGCGGCGCTGCGCAAACAGGGTGTTTCGACTACAAGCTAAGTGTGACCAGGTGTCAGTCAGAGAAATGCAGGAGCACAGAAATAAATATAGCGAGCACTCGCATAGCAATTAGAGTCCTAAAGGAAAGAACTTAAGCTTTAACATAAAATTAAATTTGTGCTTTCAACTGAATTTTACAGTAGCTTTTATTTTAACTTTTACGCTAACTTGTACTTTTAGCTTAACTTTAACTTTTACTTTACCATTCACATTAGCTGTTACTTTAATTTCAACTTTAACTAAAACTTTAACTTGAGCTTTAACTTAAAACTTTAATATAGCTTAACCGCCAGTTAACACTTTAGCTGTTAACGGGAGACAGCAGCGACCAGGCCTCTGTTAAGTGGCTCTCATGGCTGTTATGTTGACAGCAATCAAATACAATCGAATACTGATAATTACAAAACGATTAATGTGCGGTTTAAATGTCCAATAGTTGATTGGTAAGCAGACACCCTGTATGCAGCACACACAAGCACACACATATATATATATATATATATGTAATATATATAAATGCAGGCGCTGCCTGAGGTGCTTGGTTGTTCGGTGGTTGGGCTGTTAGTAGTACACACATATGTGGTGTCAATTGATGTGTGACGCCTGTGCGCAAATGAAATTTAATGAGCCAATTTAAAGTTGCGCCATATTTACAAACTGTATCGGAATTGCAATTAATTGTCTGTGCGACTGAGACGTAGGGAGAGAGAGAGATGGAGAGGGAGAGGGAGATGGAGACAGAAGCTAACCCGCACAGGAGACAGGCAGATGTTAGCTGGCAGCCAGGCCATATTAACGAAGTTATCCGGCAGATCTTTAATGGAATGCATTCCAAGGGATTCAATCGAACGCATATCTGTACATATATATATAGAGAGAGAGCGAGAGAGAGAGATGCATGTCTATCCATCTAGTTGAGCGGCAGCTCAAAGGATTACCAGCGAAATGTGACGCTCATTTCGCAACTCGTTTATCTGAGCGCATTCCAAATTTGCTTCAAATGAATGCCCTCGCATTCAAATGGATGACGAATGTTGCCCAGAGTGAAAATCAACAGCAGCAACAACAGCAACAACAGCAACAGCAACGACAGCGGCAACGACAACAGCAAATGTAGATGGAACATAATAAAAGGAAGAAAACCTACAACATGGTCGCTACGAATCGGAAATACGCTAGTTACATATATACTAGTAGGTATACATATATAAATATATATAGTAGTATCCCATTGAAGGTAAGATTTCCCTGCAAAAAAAAAAAAAAACCAACTTAATAAAACGTTTACGAATGCGCTTTGAAGAGGAATTTAAAAAACATTTAACCATATTGAGAGCTAAAACTCAAACTTTGAAGAATTAAGCTTAAACATATTAGGAGTTCAAATGCAAGCATTAAAGCTCTTAAGCTAGAGCGAATACAAGCAGAGAGCTGCAAGTGAAACATTCAAGAATAAGACATCAAAAGCAAAGTCAAAACATTAAAAGTTTTAAGTGGAACATTCGAGTCAGAGAATAAATGAACTGTGGGCACACTTAAAAAGCTGAAAAGCGAACGGGTAAAAGCTTTAAGCGCTCAATAGCCCCAAGTAAGCTGCTTAAAAATACGATACATTGAACATATCAAGAGCTTAAGCTCCCAAGAGAGCTAAAGGCTTAAAGGTAAAAAGAAAAGCAAGACTAACAAACGCGTTCTTTAAGAATACATTATAAAGAGGAAACATTTCATACGAAAGCTAGTGACCACGACAGCTGAAGCGTCTCAAGTTGAACGTGTAAGAATATGTCACAAAGAGAAAACTAAAATAAGAATACGAATATGAAGCAAAGATCAAGCACAAATATAGCAAGCTGCAATTAAACTTTGAAACTCTTCATTAAAACGATTAAGAATATGACACAAAGAGAAAATGCCAAATGCTTTCAAAAGAACGTCACTGTTAATGTAGAAAAGCTCAAAGCAGCTTTCCGCTCTCTGAATGGTTAAACCACTTTTGATGCACGTCCAAATGCGAGCCTCTGAAGTGTTGCATGTTGCAAGTAGTAGTTGTTGTGCCCCAATTACCCGCAGTAGCTCAGCAAACGCTCGACACGGAGCAGAGCAGCAGCCTCATCGTTATGCCCACACTCGTTCCCATCGTTATCCTCGTCCCTACGCTTATCCTTATCCTTATCATGCTCATCGTCGCCATCATCGTCAGCATCAGTCAGTCAGCGGGCACACGCTGCCAGCAAATTGATTCAATGCAACGCCCGGCAACAAAGTGTCCAATGTGGTTGGGATGCCCAGCTGCGGCGGTTGCGGCAGCCGCTGAGCGGTCCGACGGGGGCTGGCGGCGTGGCCGGCAGTATGGCTGCATTTTGGTGGATACTGCCAGGTGGCGCGGTTCCCAGCACTGAAAGCTACCCACGCCCCCACCGCCCCCCCCTCCGCCTCCGCCTCCGCCCCCACCCAACAGACCGGTTTCGAGCGGGTCGCCCGCCTCCACATCTTTGGGGTCTGCCCGTTGCCCATTTTCGTGTGTCTTTGGGACAGCGGCAGCTCCGGCAGTGCTTATGTTTGCATTCCTTTTTGGCATTTTTGCACTTGAATAACTTTGAAATATGGGATTAAATCGTCTCTTACGGGATTTTCTCGATTACAGCTATCATGGCGCACGGGACAGCGTTAGACGGGCGCCGAGCTCGGTTTGGACATGGCCAGGGTAAGGTCATCCTCGCATTGCTTTGCGAGGGTCGCCAGTGAACCTGAACTCTGCACCCATTCACTGTCTGCGTCTGTCGCAGTCGCAGTCGCTGTCGCTGTCGCAGTCGCTGTCGCAGTCGCAGCCGCAGTCACGTCTCTGCGCTTGTTGCGAAGAGTGGACGGCAGCCGTAAAGCAGTAAAACAAAGCGGCGAGCTAAGCTTAGCCTCACGCACGCACACATGCACCCACACATGTGCGCAGTGCTAGCGCATTCACACACACACACACACACACACGTGCACTGCTTGGGCAGCTGGGAACCTTTCGCTGCTTTCTGAAGCATTGCCCAAATCTGCACACAAACAAATCTCGCAACATGCTCGCTGTGACATGTTGGGCAGAGTGGGAGCGTGTTTGACAGCGGAGAGTGTCTGACGATGGGTGGGTGTGGGCGCGTGGGAGAGCGACAGCGAGACAACTTTAAGCTGCCAGCCGCATTGAAGCACTTATTGAAACGTTAAGAGCAAAATGCAACTGCAACAACAATAACAACAACAACAGCCATTCGCATCATCGTTTATGCTTATGAAGCAGCGACAATATAAAAGCTCTTCATGCCGTTCCTGCTGCTGTTGACAGCGACGCCGCTGTCGCTGGCGCTGCCGCTGCCGGTGCCACTGCTGCGGCCGGCCACAAAAGTAGGCAACAGTTTTTGGCACAGCGCATGCAAAAGTTGTGCAGCGACTTTATGCTGTGTGCTGCGGCTGCCTGCTGTCCGCGCACCGTGGAGCAAATTTAAGGTGTTTGTGGAGCAAGTTTTAAGCAAAGAAAGCTGAACTTATTAAAGGCACAGAGATACGGCATATATACGGAAACTCTGGATTTGGTTCGAGGCAGGGCATTCTTTCTGCCCATTGCAATACTTCAAAATATATCTTGAAAAATATTGATAAGAAATCCAGCTGGAAATTTATTTAAAATATACATACTAAAATTTACATTTAAAAAATTATTTGGAAAAATTCAAAAATAAAAAATTAATTTTGGCCATTCCGTTAATCCGTTAATTAAACCAGATTTTTCTTTGCCACAAATTGGTGAATTCGTGCCATAGTACAGTGCCTGCCGTGGACACTGTGGCACTGGTTGCCTGCCGCTTGCTGCACTTGCTCGGCACACTCTTTACGCTGCCTGCGGCGGCAATGAAAATAAATTTCTAACAACATGACGACTATGAGGCAAGACGTGCCACAAAGTGCTGCATGCAACGTTGCTGGCCATTGTGTCTGTCCCCATATGTGCGCGTGTGTGTGTGTGCAAGTGCATTTGCCATTTCAGCTAGCCCCATTTTATGCGCCAGCGTTAAGTCAACACAATTTCAAATTTAGGTTTTTATACCCTGCTTTTTTTTGTTTGGTTTTTTTGATTTTTATAGAAAATTGTCGAGTGTCCGCTTCGCTTTGGCTGGCAATCACAAGTTGCCTTTGCCGACTGTCGCATCCTTGACTGGCTTTAGCTTTTGCCTGTTTTTGCCTTTCTTTTCTGTTTTTTTCCCTTTTGTCAATTTTCAATTCGCAAATCGTTGGCCGCACCAATTACCGTTTGATCACCGCCTCCAGCTGCACCGCCTCCCGCTCCCGGCCACTTCATAAACTGTTGACACTTTCCGCTTTTCGTTGGCTCCTCCGCCAGGCGTCTCTGAGGCTGAGCTTCAGGCAATAATTAAGCCAACTCCCCACTGTGAGAGTCCCACACTCAACGCACCAACACACACACTAACACACACGCGGTGCTCGACTTAATGAATCCGAGTGCGGCGGTGGCAGAGTCAAAACCGAAGCTATTGTCGTACACTCAGCGAAAAAACCAAGCATCATTTACACTTAATTCTCTTTTTCTCGATAGATACGTTCCCAGCGAATTCGTGGTAAAAGGGATATTGGCTAAATGAAAAGAAGTGGATTGCTTCCAGACCAGTAGAATAAACCATATTAAATTCTTAATATCATTTTAGGTAAAGAGTTTTACTTAAATTTCCTAATTCTTTTCTCAGAGGGGTTTTTAAACCCAAAATATATTATTTATAAATATATATATATCAAGCTATAAAATCAAGCATAATTATGCTATGAGTTTAAATCATGCCTAATTTGAATATGCTTAAATTAGGCATGATTTTATAGTCGATATTTTAGTGTTGTACACAAATTTTGAATTTGGCACCAAGCTGGAATTTTGCATATTTTTGTTAGTACAACATTTTGCATTTCTCTCAGTGTGGCTGCAGCTGACGCCGGCACGTCAAACACGGCAAATATTTATGCCGTGGCACAGCGGCATCAAAATGCAAATGGCGCCCGGCCTAAACGTTGTCAGGACGCGCTCGCGCCAGGATATGCCAGCGCATCCGAGGACGTGAGGAACGCGTTTCCCATTGCTGATTGCACGCGCCGTCCCCCGCCGTCCCCCGCCACGCCCACCGCACCACGCTGCGCCTCGAGTGTTGAATTGCAAATGTGTCAATTGTCAACTTTCTGACTGCCAAACGGAATCAGTAACCCACTCCCAGCTAAACCTATCTCCCCCTCCTCCCTTCCCCCCACCATTAGACAGGCGTCAGCCGTGTGTGAGCAGCTGTGTGGCCGAGGGGGAGGAGGGGGCGGATGTTGGGCTGGGTTGTTGCTGTTGTTGTCCCATTTGTTGCAATTTCTTGGGCACTTTTCTTATTCTTTGTCTGCAATTAACGCTGCAATTTGTGTCCCCCCCCCCCCACACACACACGCACGCCCCCTTTGTATCATAAATCCAGCACAGTGTGCCGCAAGGGAGGGAGTAGTGGGTGAGGCGTGGCACTTGACAAGATTTGGATTCGGTTTTGCAGCCATTTGGCAACAATTACACGACTTTTGTTTGCCACTTTTTATGCTCGCTTTGACTTGCGACACCCTTTAGTTGAAAGGGCGGCCAAAGAGGATTGATTAGGCTGGAAGTAAGTCGCTTTAACTTAAAAGACGTTTAATGCCATGGCTAAAGATAGTAATTGAGCTGTTTTGATTAAACGAATGTTAGTTGGATAAACTATCTGGTATGGATTTCTGTGATGGATTTAAAAATAATTTTGTTTGTTTAAAAAAACCCTCAAGATGAAAACTTTAAGTTTTCTTCACGGTATTTGTTGCCAGCTGAAACCATTGGCTAAATAGTTATATTTATTTTGGCTGTTGCTTGCAATATTTTTGTTCAGTATTATTATTATTATTATTATTTTTTTTTTTTTTTTGTTAGTGCAGCAAAATGACTGTACCTGAACAATTCATTTATTAATTTAATAATTAAATACATTTCTTCAAGCTCAGTTTTTTCTGATCTTCCCCTCGGCTGTGTTGCGATCTGTGTTTTTATTACCCATGCAGACTTAAGACTAGATATATACTTTAGTTAGTTTGAGATTTATGTGAATTCACTTCAAACTTGTTCTTCAGTTCCCGATATTTAAATATTTATATTTCTGTTAATTTATTTTTATTAAGGATAACTTTGCCACCATTACAAATTTAACATGAATTACGATTTATTAGGTATACAACTTAAAAGACCAAATGTACTCTCCAACGTATTTACATATAATTTAAAGCAAACAGGGTATCTCAAAGTAGCACTATAAATTGTTGTCAACTAAGCAATGCAAGAAGCAGACGATGACGATGACGATGACGAGGACGATGACGGAGCATAGGTCATCATTTAATCAGAACTCTCTTGGATCCCTAGCACAAAAACCGGGCTAGGGGCAAAAGTTACTCGGCCAGATTAAAGTGTGGCTGCGGCCTACACGGGGCACACATGTTGCATGTGCCGCAGTTGCCGTGGCCAACTTTGCCACCCAACAACAAAAAAGTACCCATAAAAAAAACAACAACAAATATAAGAAGAGTACAGCAAACGGAAAGATTTGAGGAGCTGATGCGCAACAAAATAAAGTACTCCTTAAATATTTACGTTCCATGGATTCAATATGTGCGATGGCCCTGCCTCGGGCCAAACACACACACACACACACACACACATGTGTGTGGCCTGACCAATCAAAGGCCACTCGAGAGGCTTAGATGGCTCCGCATCCTTGGCCGGGGTTCAATGCACGCACGGTCCACAGATTAGACGTGGCGGACAGCTGGACACGCTTTTTATGCAAACAGCAGAAACAAAAAAAAAAAAGCTGGTATAAAAATACAATAAGAAGGCGACGTAGCTGGTCAGCTGAGAGCGGCAGATAACCCCAAGCACCATTGTCTGGACCGCGAGCTGCCGGATCCGTAAGCTTAATAAAGCCAATGTTGAACTGGCAGTCGGCAATGTTGGGCCTAAGTGCGCGTACTGAAATCAAAGCGATGCAAAAAGAATTACGAATTCTACGAGAATTTAAGCTTGCTCTCCTTCAAACGGCTTACAATTCCCAGCCAGATGCGAGACACACATGCCACACGCCTTAAATAAGCGTTTAACCCAACTCGATTTCATTTAAATCACAATTTTCATTGAAATCCTGCGACAGGCGCCCAACGTGCGCATGTTATTCGCCTGGCGAGCCGTCTTAAGTGAGAATTTGACTTAAATTTGGGTGCTTAAAGCATTTATTTTAGCTAAACAATGCTGGCAAATTATAAGTGTCGCCCAACGTGTTTAAGTTACCTACGTTGAGCGCCTTCAATTGCACTAAGCTGAAACAAAAGTAAAATAAAGTTATATTTTCGCAAAAGTAGATGCTTCAGTAAAATAAATGTATATCTACAAACAAATCATTTCAAAACATCTTGTGGTTAGGTTACCTACGTTGGGCGCCATTAAATGTATTGAATGATACGATTAGTCTAATGAGGCCTTAATTGCTCAGAGCTTTATCTAAGCCGTTCGTCTCTCTTTTGTGTCCACTATTCAGTCTAGCTGGTAAACAATGTGGGCAGTTTGCAATGTTGGCGCCCAACGTGCACCAACGAATTTCCAGTTTGCTTTGCAATACACTTAATTATCTTTTTATTGGAGTTTTTAGCCGGTAAAATGGCACACGTTAAAAAGTTAAAATTTTTCCTATTTACACGAATTCAAATATATTCTATGCATTTTTATAATTTTTTTATTTATTTTTCTTTTTTATGTTCTGTGAATTTATTTTGTTCTCAGTCATTGCAAATGTTACATTTTAACTGCGCATTACATTTTTCTCATTAACCAATTGTTATTTTTTTTTTTTTTTTTTTTTTTTTGATTGTGTGCGATTCCCTGAATTATGCATAAAGTAAAGACGTAATGCATTATATTTTGAACGCAATATTATTAGGTTTTGACAGTGATGAACAAAATAATTCTTGTGATAGCAGTGATATTGCAGTTTTATGCAAACGTATATTATAGTCAAAAAGTGTCATTACTTTTTCATATTCATGAAAATCTGATAATTGATTTTTTTTGTCTTGTCAAATTTTTTTTATTTATATGTGCATATATTTGGAATCATATAAAATTATATAAAAAACGCTTCGGTCGATGAACTGAGTTTTCTTTGCGATGTTGGAGTCATGTTAACCTGATAGGGTCCGTTAGTTGTGGTTAAATTTTGTTCGGCATTAAATGGTTAAATGTTGCCTTTTTACTGTCAATAAAGAGCTGACCGAGCGAATTGACTGATTGACGTTTCTTTAATCGTTCTGCCGGCGTCGAATAGAGCTCTCATATAGCAGCCGTGGAATCCGTGAGCGTCCTTAGTCAATGTTATTACATTTGCAGTTGTTGCAGCTGCAATAATTGTAAAAAGATTAAGGGGTATTTTAATTAAAAATTATATTTATTTGATTTAATTTTTATTGGCGCTTTTTCAAAAGCCATTTAACGTGCGACAATACACACGCACACACGCACACTCACACATAAGTGCTTCAAGTGGGCGCCTGGCCCATGGCCACTGACCAGCAAGCGGGGGAGAGGCGAGGCGTGGCGGGGGGAGGGGGGGCATGGCAGGTTTGAGGGCTGGAGTCCCTCACATAAGTGTGAATTCAACAACGCAAGGAAATTAATCTTAAGCCGCAGACAGCGAAAAGCCAAAAATAAATCAACAATGCAATAATTTATCAGAAAATATGTGTCCGTTGCAAGTGCAGCAGCAGCAGCAGCAGCAGCAGCAGCAGCAGCAGCCCACACGCTGCGAGTGATGCGCTCTCGCTCTCTCTTCTCCCGCTCACTCACAAAAGTATGCAACAGTGTTTGCGTTTGAATTTGGAGCGTCAGCAGAATGAGTCAGCTGCATATATCACTAGCAGAGCTACACACAGATATATAAATATATATAGAGAGAAAGAGCTGTGAGTGAGGGGGAGGGGGGCGTGGCGGCGAGTCGGCGAGTCGGCACTTAAGTCTCTGTAAAATCCACTGTCATGGCAACGGCGCCAGGCACCACACAAAAACAGCATCGAAAAGCAGCTGCACAAGCAGAGAGCACCGCTAACGCTGCTGGCCACGTTTGTGGACGCACGAAATATGAGCTAAAGCGCCACACACACGCACACACACGCACACCCGGACTGAGGCTCAGGTTGGCCGCCAGCTCGTTGTCAGTTCATGAATCAGTACAGCGACCACGTCAGACGCCGCAGTCAGTCGCTCAGTCAGTCTGTCTGTCCGTCCGTCCGTCTGTCTGGCAGTCCGGCAATCAACACCAACACCAGCAGGGCACACATGGGCACTTGTTCTAGCCCTGCCTCGAGCCCTACACTCAAAGAAAGTGCGACTGGGCTGAAATTCGTTGCGTTTTCTTTTGTCAATTTCAAATAGAATTCGTGCATATTCATGATTTGACAAACACGTTGGTAAGCCCAAAAAAAAAGCAAGTAAGAACGTTGCAGCCGGGTGTAACCGACAGCGTTATACTCTTAACAGTGTAATCAGTAAACATAACCAAGAAATTTGTATGCAATCTGTGGAGGAGGTTATCGAAAATCGATCTGCAAAAATGTTATGTATCTCGCTTTAAAACCGAGGCAGATATATAGATTAAAAAATCCTACACGAGCATATGTTCCAAGTTTAGCGGCGAAAAAAAACTCCACAAATCGTATTTAGTTGCTATATTTAATATATTTTGTATTAAAAAAGAGCTTAAGAAAATTGTAGCTAAACAAAAAATTAAATATTGTTCATATTTAAAATAAATATTATTGTTAATATTGTTGTTCTGATAAATATTTAAAGGATATTTAGGTGGAGCTATAAGCTATTAGCCTAACTAATTTTAAGCAGACCAACAGTTTATCCACACACTAGCCAGAGATTCGAACGCGTTATTTACTTGCCTAACCATCTAGCCAGGAGGCTCAATAACTGTGCTCCGTTTTCGCTGAGTGTGCTGGACTCGGCTGCTCCAGCGTGTTTGCGCATTTGCCTGTTTAAAATGTTGCTGCTTCATTATCTGGCCTCTGTGTTCAGGCCTGCGCCTGGCCAGAGTCGCAGTCGCAGTCTAGGCCAAGTCCGCTGCACTCTGCGAGTCAAATGCAATAATGTGGGTTGCATTTCAGAACTCGACACCCCATCACAGCGGCCACCCGCGTGCACACACACACAGAGGGAGAGAGAGAGAGAGAGAGAGAGAGAGAGACGGGGCACCCCTCGGACAATCTCTCACTTGTCGCTGTCATCGGGCGGCCTTCCCGTTCCCGTTCGCGTTCCACCCTTCCCTCCCCATCGGTCCCCCCCCCCCCTCCCCACCGGCGCCGTCCGTTGCAGTTGCACAAATTGCTTAAATTATGCAAAATATGCGCGCCAGCAAACCAAAAGCACAATTCACACAGAGCCCAACACTCCACTCACTGGCCAACACTCGCAGACAGTGTTGGGCAAGTGCTGCGTGGCCGGGCCGCAGCCATTGGCCATTGCTGGGCCCGTTGTCAACGCACATTGATGACAACAACAACAACAACAACAACACTTTCAAATTCATTTTCAAATTGATGAAACTGGCGCGCGTGTGTGTGTGTGTGTGTGTGTGTGCGTGTGTGTGTGTGTGAGCGACAAATACCAGCCATCAACGCAGGGGGCTATTCGGCGGACTTTGAAGTTGTTTTAAGGGTTCGATTGGCAGGTCAGCAAATGCTGCCCAGGTCCACTAAGCCAGCTCACCAGCTAACCAAAATTCGCCCCTCAACCCCCAATCCTCCCCCTGCACCGACATCTACAGCTATCTTTGCTCTGACTGTCTGTCCCCGTCCCCGTCTCCGTCTCTCTGTCCGGCTGTCTGTTCGCGTTGTGCTTTGTATTCACAAATCCAATCCAATTTAAGAGTGTAATTACATCAATTAAACTTAATCAAACTGTTTCAAAGAGACGCGACGCGCCGCGAAAAACGCAACTTCAACTTTCAAGGCGGAAATGCCTGACACGCACAGTGGCACCGAAATGAGTCGAGAAAAATAAATATTTAATCCATTTTGCCAACTCTTGCATCAGTCTTCAATTTTGATCAATTTTTTCTTTTGTTTTTAAATTTCCATTGATCCAAGTTAATTATATTTTCAATTTAATAATTCTTGAAAGCAACCAAATTAGAAAATTATAATGTATTTCATATATGTTTAATTTAATAATTATTTAAGATCTAGTTTCCAAATTCTTATATTCCATTCCATTTCAAAGTTTTATTGATAATCCCAACTTTTTCAGTACAAATTAACAATTATTGTTTTATTTATTGGTAGACTTTGTAATACTTTACAATGGCATTTTAAATTAGTACTTTTACTTATAATAATATAGGTAACAAAATAATAAGGAACTGGCATCTGTGAAAATATTTTTGTTTTGAGGGGGCTACAACCCCCCAAAGATACAGTCGATGTTTCGATGGTTTGTGGTTCGAACCTCTGCATTTTAGTTCGAACTTTAGTTCATCATATTTTTTTTAAAATTGCTTATGAATTTTTCTAATTTTATTTGTAATTATTATTTGCATTTAATTGCAAATATCGGTTACATTTATTTTTAGGACAAAATATGGTTCGTTTCAGGTTGGGTTCAACTGGCAACTGGCAAGAATTCAGGTTTGCTTCAGATTTGCAGACTTGTCTGGAATTCAACCTTTATATTAACTGTGAGTCAAACCTTAATTCTCGCCACGCATTTTAAACAGTTTCTGAACCACTGTGCACATTTCAAGCTGCCAGTGCCTATCCCTTCTTAGCCCTTACACTATTCCACTCTCCCTCTCCCTCTCTCTCTCGCTCTCTCTCTCTCTCTCTCTCTCTCTGTCTGTCTCGCACACACTTGTGAAAATTCACGTGCTCAAAATTCGCGCACACTAATTAAGTGCCTGGCAAGTAAGAAGTAAGTAAGTTGCCTCATGATGAGCAGCCAAGATGCCGCCGCAGCAGTAGCTATAGCTTCTGTCCAACCCACCCCCTCTCTCCCCCTCCCCACCCCCCTTGCACCTGCTGCTGGCTGTTGGGCTTTGGCATCAGGTTCTTGCGCCTTTGCTTCATATAATTTATGTTACATTTGCTGGCTGTGGCATAACTTTGCCCTGTGCAACTCGCACTTGCCACTTGGCCTTAGCTCACTTACCTCCGGCACTCTCTCTCCTACCCCTCCCCCAGCCCCCCTCACGCTCTGTCTGTCACTTAGTCAGTCAGTCAGTTCGTCAGTCACTTTGAGCTTCAAATCAAGTCAGGCAGGCAGGCACCCAGCCAGGTGGGTTTGTGTGTGTGTGTGTGTGTAGGTTTGGGGCATGTGGCACGTGACTTAAATAAATTGCAAAAATCTTTCTCGCTTTGCTTGCGTACAAGTATTTCGCATAGTTCGCCGGGGCCCCTCCTCCCCCCTCCCCACCTTTGTCGGGCGAAAGTTTGGGTCTGTCTCTGGGTTCGAGCCTTTGTTCTGCACCCAAAACGCTGGCATTTATGTCTATGTGTGTGTGTGTGTGTGCTCGTCATGGCTTTATTAGCAGTCAGAACTTGGCGCAGCGCCACCTGTCGGCAAGAACTTTGCCACACATAATCAACACCTAATCAAAGTAATAGAAACTTATTGAATTAATCGCCAGGCATTGAATTTCTATTTGTTATTTGCACTGATTAGTCAAGCAGTTACCTTCCCACCAACAACCCCCACCCCCCCCCCCTCCCACACCCCAACCACACTATCCGTTCTGCGACACCCCTCCCCATCAATTTGCTGACTAATTATGAGCTCTCGACTAGCTAATCATCGAAATTGGCAAAGCCTCTCTTTCGCACGTTATGCAACACTCGGTGCCTCAGTGGCCAGTGTTGACAGCTGTCAGCAGTTGTCGCTGTATCCGCCATTTGGCCGGCCATCAATTTTGATTAGTACAGCGTTCGCTGCAACCTGTCAATAACTAAAATTATATCCATCAAAGTCGGACAAAGCGTGTAGCCTGCATATGTGCTGCGAACTGGATATTAGTTTTGCGATCGATAATTCGATAGCACAATCTATGGATCAAGTATTTACCAAGAGCTAAGCTGACATTTGATTTCGCAGTTGCAGTTATCGATATATACATAAAACACTAAAGCGAAAGAAATGCTTTGAAAATTGACAGTTATCGAAAGTTATCGAAATGTTTCGACTCACTTTTTTTTTAAATTATTTAAATTTAGTGGAAACAAGCATCTGGTTTGGATGTTTTTCACTTAAGCGCGAACTTTAAGTAAAACCAATAATAGTCTCTTTTCACAAGTTGTTCAATTATTTCGATAACTTATCGATTGCCTAAATTTTCATCCATTCTATAAACCAGCTCCGCTGTGCCTGCTTAAGGCTGCTTTGAGAGTTTATTTAACTCGAGACGCATTTTTCGTTGCCTAAACAGCCGCAGAGCCGACGGCAGAATGTGTTGACATGACAGCCAGAGCTCTATCTGAGGGAGAGAGCAATAGCAGCTGTTAGAGAGAGACAGCAAGTGCTGCTCCTTTTGTTGTAGGCGACGGCCATGTCATCGTTTATCGTTGACGCAAATTAAGAATGTGTATGTGTGTGTGTGAGTGGGAATATATATATTTAGAGAGTCGGGGCATAATTATACAAATTGGGAATGCAATTAAATTTAATTGTTCAATGTTGCCGGCACTCGTGAGAAGCTGGCAACTGTTTTTCCACAGCCATCTCTTGCTATCTCTGCTTCTTCTTAAGTGTGCGGGTGTGTGTCCGCGCCATGTGTGTGCGGGTGTGTGTGTGTGTGTGTGTGTGTGTGTGTGTGTGTGTGTTTGTTGCTGCTCCTCTTGGCTGTGTTTCTTTTGCCCTGGCGCCCAGTCAATGAAATGTAAAAACGTTTTGAGCACGAACCTTGTCTTCCCCCTACTGCTGCCAGAAATGCCAACGCCCCCCCTTCCACCCCGCCCCTGAACACTACAAGTGCGCGTAAGTACCGTAAATAAAACAAGCAGAAATTATAACTGTCGAGCTGCAGCAGCTGCAGGAGGTGCAAAGTGGCAGGAGTTTCACAAGAAGCTGGATACCCTGCTTATGAAGATGAAGCAACAAAGCGGCCTGCAAATCCCCCCCCCCCCCCCCCACCAACTGCGAGGCAGGCAAAAAACATCTTTTAATGATACATCGCCCGGCGCTGGACAGGAATGAAAATGCAGAAGTAATGAGGCGCAGAATGTGACAAAACGAAATGAAATGAAACAAAACCGTAGCGAAAAACAAAAACAATAAACGTGGGCCGGAGCCGGGACCGGGACCGGGACCGGGACCGGAGCGGTATGGGGAAGAGGGCGGAATAACTGCTGCAGCAATTGTTAGACAGATTCCGAAACAATTCTTTTGCCCGGGCGCCTGCAACAATTTGCGTGCGGCATCCGCTGACCTTACTGTGGAGGGGGGGGAGAGGGGGAGGGGGCTGGTGTAAAGACGGTTGTGCTGCGTTGCGGGTACGGAAATGTGTTGCGGGTACATATTGAGTTGGGCAACGGGTAAACAAAAAAATAGGTAAAAAACACGTGCCCAGCGTCCGATAAAACAAGCAGGTGGCAATGAATGCGAAACAAGGCGAGTGCCGAATGCCAAATGCCAGCAAAAACTACACTGTCCAACCAAGTATGCAGTTCACTTACATTTGTCACTCAATTTTCTTCTTTTTTTTTACAGCTCTAAGCTTTTAAGGTTTACAAAATATTATAAACAAAATAAAATTGTTAAAGTTTTTTTTGTATTTTACAAAGTAGAAATTTAATTTTTTAATTTCAAGTTTAAATAGGTATTTTTACTTAATTGAAGGGTTTTGCTTTTATTTATGCAAGATCAGTAATGGTCAGCATTCACGCTAAATTGAAGAATATTCAAAAATTCAATCAAAATATAACTTAAATTTTGAGGACACAACAGTACGAATGGGATTGGGAATAACAATTTCTTCAATCATATTTCAAATTGCCAAGTTGGACTAAATCAAGTTAAATGTTAAGCTTAAATCCAATAACAATAATAAAGCTTACAATCTTTGTATATACTAATACTAAAGTGGAAAGCAATTTTTAACTCTAACACAATAACCCACATTAGCTGTTAACTGAAACACAATAAGCATGTTGCCCTTCAAGGTCTCAACCCTGCTGACTAGTGTAAATATTTGTAGGAGGGCCAAGTGTCGCCCTTTGCATTTAGTGGCCTATTCAGAGCTGACAGTTTGCTCTTATCGTGCTTTGTTTACGCGCCGCTGCACCGCTGGCTCTGCCGCAATCCCCCGCCCCCCCCCCCCCGCAGCTGCCACTGCTCCAGTGCCACTTGCTGGTCGCTTCAGAGTGGGCGTGGCTGGAGGCTGTGTGTGTGGGGGGAAGTTGGCAGTACATAATATCTTAATTATTTCTTTACATGTGTTGTAATTTTTAGTAAGCTGCACGCTGCTCGCTTCTCTCTGCTCGCTTCTCTCTGCCGGCTGCTTTGAGAGGCCGCTTGGCATTTCAGTCACGTGCTGCAACTAATGCGCCACGCCCACAGCCACGCCCAGCAGCACACAGTGCCCAGGCATTCCATTGGCAACTTTCAACAGATGAGTTTTGTGGCAAGAACTGAGGCGCCTCGCCTGATCTTTGTCGTTGTTGTTGCTGCTGCTGTTGCACGCAGGCTGTTGAATACCAGACGCAAAGGTAAATGTTAAAGTAAGTAACTAAATGTGCCAAGGATAGGGTGGAGCGAGTGCGTGGCGACTCATTTGCAGCCGCTGCTAGCGCACTATGGAACAAATGCACAATTTGCTGTTCAATTCGTCAAGGAAAAATTTATCTTTTAATAAATTGAAAAATATTAGGAAATATTTAAACATAAGCACAAAAGATTTAAAGTAAAAAAAAAAAGTAATTGGAAATATTAATATATATTATATATTTGAAAATATTTATCAATTTTATTAAATTGAACTCATATTAAAATAAACTTTAATTTTTCTGTTCATTAAAAGTATCGCTTTCAAGGTTTAATCTCAGTTGATCCAAAAATGTTTGAGATATTTTATTAGATAATTTTAGATATAACTGTTTGCCAAGAAAAGTTATTATTAGCCCACTATGGGCTGCTAGGGCTAGTTGTGTGGGCGTGAGAGAGACCCAAGCACTTGCTGCCAAGTTTTCTCAATTACTTGAGCTGAGCCGCGTTGCAGGCCACAGTCAGACACACCTTGTGCCTGACCCCCCCCCCCCCCCCCACACACACACACACACACACAGCATCCCCTCAGGCGCCACACTGTCGGACTGGCTGCGTATGCATGTTGATTAAACGAAAAAGAAAAATAGAACTATGAAATTTTAGTTGGATGTTGCCAGTTGCTGTCTGTAACTGACACACACACACACACACCCTACCGAGTGTGTGTGTGTGTGTGTGTGTGTGTATTAATCCAACATAATTAAGAAATTTAATTAAAGTGCAGCGCGTACTGAATGTGGAATGTGTAAGTACGTACAAATCACACTACAGCTACCCCCTAGCCCACAGAAACCGCCCTTAGGAGGCGCCTGTGCCAGCTGTCAACGTGGCCCCTTCAGTTGTTGCCTTCAACTGAGCTTGACCAAAAGTCATTCATCTAAAACACTTCCAAAAATCAACATCAACAAATAAGTCAGGGCAAAAGAAAAGTTACAACAAATCCAAAATAAAAACCAACCTTTAACCGTTAAACAATAGAAGCATTTAGTCGGACATGGACACGGCCAATCAACTGGTGGATATGGAGCACAATTACGATGCGTATGCCGAGGCGGCCGCCGATAACAGCTGGGCGCTGGAGCTGGAGACGGATGGGAATGCTGGCAGCCCCATGATCACCATATACCAGCGTGGTCATGTCGAGGTCTCCGAGGATGATGACCTCGCCGAACTGGAGACCGCCCAAAAGGCCCCCGCCTGCTCCGTCTATCTGTGCGGCGAGCTGTCCGCGGCCAGTTTGCCGCGCATCAACCGCTTCCGCACCAAGTGGCTCAAGCAGGCCAATCGCAGTGGTGCTGCATCCAAACAGCAGCAGCAGCAGCAGCAGCAGCAGCAGCCACCACTCGATGAATGCAGCAGCCAGGCCCAATAGGCACTCGATGAGCTGGACAGCTGGAGTTCAGCAAAAATAATAATCGGAGCTCCTTCGGCAAATAAGCTAAATTATTCATTGAGCCCAGCATTGAAATCCTTCTATCAGAAAATTGTTTGACTGTCTTCAAATAATTGTTTTGGCTACAAATTTTGTAAGTGATCCTTGTACCTCATTTTCTGGCCATGTCTGTCATTGTACAAAACATTGTAAAACCCACATTTTGGTTAACTTTTCGTACTAGACACAAAAAATAATTAAATTAACCAGATGCATATAGTAAATTTGAGTGTTATTTTCTATTAAAAAACGGTTTTTCTTTCAAAGGGATCGATGTATTTCTCTTATTTTATTTATTTTTTATTGTAAAACCCAGAGTTTGGTTTAACTTTTCGTACAGACAAAAAAATAAATAAATGCATATCTGATAAATCTGATAAATTCGAATATTTTCTATTAATATCCTATTGTAAAACACATTTTTTCTAATTTTCTGGCATTTTACAAAAAACATATGTATATTGACTATATATATTGAAAATGTTTAACCCAGCGAAAAGGACGAGTATTTTCTAGAGCAACTTAATTCTGAAAATTCTCAAAATATATAAAGAAATCAGAAATAACAGCAAACATTTTTGGATTGAGCGCAAAACAAGAACTTTCGCACTTTAAATAAGCGAAAAATGTTTCCTAGATTTACCGCATTGCGTCAATCGTATATTCAGTAGTATTTTGAATATTTTGCTCTTAAGTTAAGAATTTCCCAGCTTCCACTTGATTTGAGTGCAAGATGCCTGGTTTTTTCGCTGAGTGCTCGAATAGGTTTCATTAAAAAACAGTTTTTCTTTTTCAACTGCGTCTGACTGCCATGCTGTTAAGTGTTTCAGTCAGTCAATCTGGCAGTGAGTCAATCTGTCAGTCAGTCAATCAGTCGAGCACGCTGCTCCTGGCTGCTCTTTTGGCAGCTGCTGCTGATTCGACGCGAACCTTTTGCGGCTGTCCGGCAATGCAATTTTCATGACACTTCAGCACTTCAGCGACTGTCAGCTGAAAGAGGGAGAGAAACGGCCCGGGTAGAGGTGGGGGGGGGGGGGGTGAGGGCGACAGCTCAAAGGTCAATGCAGCGGTAACAGCGCACAACAAATAAAAAAAAAGTAACACACACACACATGAATTTGTTGCCGGCATTTTTGCACAAAATATGCATAAATACATAAATAAATGTCTGCTTTAAACACACACACAGCAAACACACACACGCGCATACATTTCTGTTCTTTAGTTGCTGCTGCTTTTACTATATATACCTTTTACCCTATACCCTCTACAAATGTGTCTAAGGGGAATAATGTAGATATATGTCTGACCTCCGTTAAAAGTATAGTCGATATTTCCAATATTTGCCCTTAATATTTGGTTTCTTGTCAACTCTATATGCCATTATAGAGATTTTAAGAGTTTGTAACAGTGAATATAATTTTATATAATTTAATCTTAATCTTAGTCTTATATTCTATATTTATCTATAAGATGATCGCCAAATTTTGTTTAAAGTTCAAAAATATTTTACTGTTTAGTTAACTGATTTAAAAAACTAAACGAAAGGCATTAAAGTCTTTATTTATTGTTGTTGAACCGAACCGGTTCGAACTAAAATACAATCATTATAAAATCATAAACCGTACCTTGAACCACTTGTCCAAATAATCATTTTCTCCTTATTTAAGAAAGAAATGTTTTCATTTCATTTCGATGTTGAAGAGCTGTTCTTATGTATGTGTGTGCGTAGAGCATCTGAGAGTCGTGCATGCTCAACTGTTTCACTTCTCTGTTTGCAGCTTTTGTTGTTGGCGTTGAAAATTTTTGATTTTTGCGGTCGTTTCGAGCGTTTCGATGATTTTTGCCGGTGCTGCGAGTTCCGCTCATCTGTGTGTGCGTGTGTGTGTGTGTGTGTGTGTGTGTGTGTGTGTGTATGCTGCTTGGTTATGTTTCTGGTTTTTGGCTCTGCATTTGTGCCAAACTGTTTGCCTGTTTGCATTAAAGTTGCGCACTTTTGTTACCCCAGTTGTTGTTGTTGTTGTTGTTGTTGATGTTGTTGCTACTGCCAGTGTTTCAAGTGAACAATAAACGCGGATTCTCCGCCAATATTTGTCTGCAATCATTTCGGCTCGGCTGTAGTTGCCTTTTTGCGCTGTCTATCTGCGCCGCTTGGCTGCCACGCCCCCCTCGCACACCTCTGCCCACCGCCCACCACCGCCCTCGCCCTGAACTGAGGCCAGGACAGACCAATAAAGCGTATAACAACGCCAACAACAACAACATGTCGCTGAAGCAGCAATAAGGCCGCATCAAACGCCGTTGACGTCGCCAGCGACACGCGCTTAAAATTGCGCATACGCCGCATGTTACAGCTGTGTGTGTTGTGTGTGTGTGTGTCTCAATCGAGACAATTGGTCTGAGCGCCGCCAGCGCTTCACACATTCCATTTATGACCCGCAGACCGTCACCTAACGACCCCTGCCCCCCGTCCCTGCCCGCGCCCCTATCCCTCCTCCTGTCCGTTGCCGGCCCCAGCCCACTTTTGTTTGTTGATTTTATGTCGCTGTTTACTTTGGTTTTGTCTACTCTTTGTTTTTGTTTTGTTTTTTTTTTTGTGTTTTCTCCGTCCCTCTCTACCCGCAACTCCAGCGCTTTGCTTGGCCGATTTTAATGCGTCTGCTGCGTTTTGGTGACCCCAAAAAAAAAATAAAAAAAAAACTGTGTGTGTTATGGGGTGTTTTTATGCTCTGGCCGCGAATTTGTAATGACTTTGTCATGCAACGTGCAGCGTGCCGCATGCCACGCAGCAAATGAAACAACTTTGACGGAAAAAGCGCCTTAAAGCACAGCACAAAAAACATATGCCAAGCAAAGTGCGATAAACCATTTTGAGCTTTACATAAAATATGTTAAAATAGGTTTAAAACTCTAAACTTGAAGTACAGCATAAAAGAAGCTTTTTAATTTCAACCACTACAAGTGAACTTAGGAAGCACATGAAAGCTCGCCATAATATTAAACTTGCTACGGCTAAGACGTATGAACTTCAAACTCAAACCCAAGTTGTAGTTGATCCAAACTGTAAGAAAAGCTCTATAAGTACAAGTCAGTATTTCAATTAACCTTAACCTAATTACAATAACGCTGAAGACTTAAACTTAACTTTCCAATTTCTATTAATATATAAAAATTATTTGAATCAAATAAACATAATATAAAATTAATAAAATACATAAAATAAAACAAATACAAATACATTGATCATTAAAACATCAAAAATGTATGTTTGCATTTCTGAGAATTCTCGAAAAAAAGGTTGTTTCTTCTTAAACAGTAGCTTTGAAACGAGCTTAAAGCATATATAGGATTTGGTGCTTGCACTACAAATATTTCAATAATGGAAATAAAATTAAAATTAAAATTATAATGTGAATTTTCAAAAAGCCAATAAACTATTGAAACATAATTCAATGGACATGATATAAATATTATAACATATGAATAGAAATTGATTTCACAGAAGAAACTTGTAGCTTTTTAAAAAGAAGATGCCGTTTCCATTATTTTCTCCATCACTGTATAATATATTTAAAAAGTGTGTGTGCCGCAAGCTATATTAATATTGTTGTGCTTGTTGCGGCTTGGCTGGGCTAAAGTTGTTGTTATAGCAATTTTTATTGTTGTTGCAAAAAGCGCAGCCTGTGCAGGGCCCAAAAAAGTAGGAACAAGAGAGAGAGGGTATCGCTTTAACATGGCCAATAATAGAGTTGACCGCAAAAGCAACAGGCCAAGCTACTGGCGCAGACGAAGGCCAAAAAAAAAACTATAAAAGGGCTTAAAAAAAGAGTGAAAAGCAGTCGCCCAACAAAAGCGATAACTAACTAAATAAATAACATAAATTAACAAAATTTGTAGACAATTTTGTCTGTTAAGTGTAAAACTTTGTTGCCATTTTTTGTGTTTTTTTTTTTTTGTATTCAAGCTGGGTCAAGGCAAATGGGAAAAGGGGCTGGTGGAGGGGTTTTAGCTGGTTGCAAAAATGTTTACGCTTGGCGCGACCCGTGTCCTCTTCGTTGGGCAAATGGGCAATGGCAATGGCAATATAACCATATGGAGGACACACACACATGCATAGAGCAAACATAAAGGAGAAGAGCGGTAACGGGGGGCAAGGGTGGAGTACTATGTTGTGACATCAAATGTTCATGTTAACAACTTTTCTAAAACTCAATGAGCTGTTGTTTGTGTTGTTGCTTGCCGCCTTTGCTCGACGCCACACACACACATAGTTGGAAGCAGTGACAGAGAGAGGGTTGAAGGGTGGCAGGAGGGAGGGGGGAGGGGGGACAGACGCACAGTCAGCCAGGCGCAAACACGTCGAGTGTTTTCTAGCAAATAATTTTGCACAAAGTTCTCGCCTTAACGATTTGAACACATGTTAACATGAGGAGTAACAACTACAGCAACAACAACAACAACAAGTGGAACAACAACAACAATAACTACAGTGAGCACCAGCATAGCCCGGCAGATACGATAACAACAAGGACAACACTTCGACATGATAATAAATATGGTTGAGGACGCGGGCGCGACCAGCCAACAAGACTTGCAGAACTCATTTCCCCTTTAGTCCAACTAAACCCTCTCCACCGCCCCCGCACCCCTCCTCCCCCTGCCCAGCAGCCCCTCTCGTCCGGGCGAGCTCCAACTATGCCAGTCACAACTGGATCAGCACAACTTTAATGGGCAGCTGGCAGATTCCGAGAAAATTCCAATGCCAATTAGAAACTTTCAAGTTTGAGCGAGTTTATATTACATATTTTGCAGCTTACGCAAACTAGCTGTATTTAATTTAATTTTTATAAACTTATTTATAATTCTTTTTTCTTAATATAATTAGCTTAATATACAGCTATAAACTTTCAGCCCAACTGACTAGAAGTAACATCTATAAATTAGCCCTAACTATTTATACCCTGTAGCCATTGAGAATGAATACCAAATAAGGGTATAACAGTTTTGTGCAAATATAGTATAAAATACTTTTGATCAGCATCAATAGACAAATCGATATTGTGTTATTTTAATTTTTGTTCAGAACATTGACAATAAATCAAACATGAAAAATTACATTGCATACTTTCAGGCTAAGCAATTTAGGCGAGCCGAAGTGCAAGGATTAGGTCATATTATGCAAATACGCCGTAACTTGGACAGTTACGGGACAATTTCATATTTCATATTTCAGGCCTAATTAGGGCCAGCTTGTTCGTTGATCCCATATTTCTTAAGATATCACTAGTCCAACTTTAAGCTAAGAGGACTTCCGTTATAATATGATGACATGATGACCGCAAATTGACAAAAGGTGAATATTTCCCACAATATTAAAGCTAGAGTCACCAAGAACGCCTAAAACGCCTCCCCCTCAGCGCCCACGCCTAAAAATCGGAAATGGTTAAATCCCCCACAGTTTTTGAGCGGGAAAAATTCACAGAAAAGTTCCCGGCCACGCCACGTACATGATAGAGGACAAACCATGAAAAAAATGCCATCAAACATGAAAATAGGTTCAGTTTTGACAAAGTTGTGGCCGTTTAAAATATGCGAGCTATGGATCCGAGAGCTTATATGTCAAAATTGTTGTCAATTTTCGCATGACTTTTGACAACAAATTTGACAACCTCAGAATCGATTTTAATATCGTTATTTATACATTAGTAATTGTGACAACCACAATCGATTAAATATAAATTTACATTTCTAAATTGTGAAAAAAAATAAAAGGGGGTACATGCTTTTTGCCTAAAAAAAATTAAAAAAAAAAAAATATAATAAATTTGCATTTCTAAATTTAAAAAAAAGAAAAATGTTTTTCTGTACTGTGAACGAGTATTACGCAGTCGGCTATGTCCGATTACAACTTTCTTGCTTGTTAATTTTGTAAAAATCTATATTTTGGTCATAAGGAGTCTGATCTTGCAAAGATATATTTCTTTCAATTTGTAATATAAAATAAATATTAAATAAATTTTAAATGGGTATTTTTAATTTAAATCCGTAGTTCCGATCCTTACGAGTCTGAAAATGTATATTTTCTTAATATCTTGCTCTATTTTACCAAAATATGCTTGTTTGACTTTTCGTAAAAAGCTATACTTTACTATATCTAGGCCATATGTAGTCCGATCTTGGAAAGATGTACTTTCTTTCCACCAGTATAAGTGTATAGAATCGTTCGCCATTATTTTTCATATAGGAATTTCCGCTATTTTAGCACTAACTACATTTCATTTAGAAGGATAAATTGGGCTCAAAAATATTAAAATACTAAGCCTACGATTCGAACCTGAAGCTTAACTGTCAGCTGTGAAATGTGTGAAGTGAACCTTATTGGTAAACTGCAGCAGTTGAGTTAATTTTAAAACAATTATGGAACAGGGCCATGGGAGCGTAGAGCCTTAGGGCCAATTCGAATCTTGGCCAAATTTTGACAGAAAAAATCTGTGTGGTTTCATTTGCTGCTAACTGAAGTTGCAGCCATTCATAACTGGGAGTGGCAGCAGGTGAGGAGAGGACCGCGGGGGCAGAGGCGATGAGGGCCCAATGTGAGGGTGGGCGGATATATAGCCTGGTTTATATGACGGCTAATATAACAGGCGGCTGGGCGAATGTTCATTCGTATGCACCGAACGGGACGCCGGCGAATGCCAATTCCGCATACCAAATTCGCATGGGCGCCTTCTCCTTTTTTTGCAGGGGGGGGGGCGTTTTGGAGGCATGGTCGGGCGGCCGGCGTATTGCGTATTTGGAACACGTTTAAGCAGCTGCTGCAAATGCATGAAAAGCAATAATGCAAAAAAGCAGAAACGAAAAAAACGAAGCAGGGAAAGAAAAGCAGACGACGACGACCAATGGAACAAAAGACGCAAACAGAAGCGTGACAAAAAAGGAGAAATGAAAAAGAAAGGTTAGAATTTAGAACGATATAAAGAATATCTAATACACTAGTTGCAGTTGCGCTATATAACCATATAAAGCCAAGACTTGAAAGCGTTTTTTTTTTTTATTTTTTAAATCAATGATCAAAGTTATCTAAATATTTCATGGAACGCATTTTTATAACTTTTCTTTGGCAATTAGGATTTTGTTTTGAGGAAATATAATATACTATTCTTATACTCACATTCGTTATTTTAAACGTGACATGTTCAGGAAAATATGTAATTTTTTGGGATTATAAAGAAAAAGTACAAGAAAAAATGTTGATATGCATAAAGGTAAGAGCAAAATATAAATAAATAAAAAGAAATATAAAAATTTAATAAAATACTGTCATATTAAATAAATATAAATATACAAAAATAATTAAATATTTATATGCATATATTTACCCACATGGCTTCTGTTTAACGACCAAATTGTAATACCCTTAGAAAGGGTACAAATATTTTAGGAACGTAAAATTGTCATAGATTGAGTTACGACTGTCGCAGTCCTACTTTGTGGCCATAACGAGGCTGGAGCCAAGGGATGGATCGCTGATGTAGTGGCAATCAACGCGGATCAGCTGCAGCTGTGGCAGCGGTGGCAACTCTGGCCTGCGTCGGCTGCGCCAAAGGATCAGCTTAGGATGCACTTTACGCGAGCCGCGTTAAATATTAAACAATAGCCAAGTAGCCTGCTCAGCTATGCCCATGTTATTCGATGCCAGGTGGCCAGGGTTGCCATCTGTTGGCAAAGTGGATAAGCTGTCCGTAAGCCACGACACAGCCACCGATTTGTGCACATGCAAATACACATACATATGGCGAAATATACGCACATATATGTCAGAGGCAGACTTAACAAGTTGCGCGGCACGTGTGAAGAGATTTGACAGCAGCCACCACCTGTGACGCCCCCGCCCCCGCACCACGCACCACGCACCAGCCACACGTAGCCGCTGCAGTTGCAAGCAGACAGACGGACGGGGCAACCCAGCGAATAATTTGCTGCATCTTTTGTCTTTGCATTTTCACAGTGGGCGGGGGCACTAAAAAATGGGCTGATATATACATACGTATATATGAACATACTTACGTATATATATACATACATATAATAGTGGGCACGATGTACACCGTTGTTCCGTTGTTGGTTTTACTTATTTTCTTGTTCGTCTCTTTGGTTGCTCGCCGTGCGCTTTTATTATTATAAAATACGCATGAGTTAGTGTGCATATTTCATGGATTTTCTGTGTAAAGGGATAAAAATGCAATCAGTCGCAAAAACCAGCAAAGTGAAACAGACAAAAAAAGAAAAGAAAAGGCGACAGCATGGGACACACAGAATGGGCGACTCCTTCACCCTCCCCCCCCTAGCCTCACTGCACCCCCTGCTGCCTACGCCGCCCCCCATTTATCTAGTTACACAAATTGCACTTACAACTTAATTTCCATTGCCAACGAGGTCTTAATGTGTCTAAGCCACGAGGGTTGCTCGTAAAGTAACTCGTTCAAAAAAAAAAAAAAAACAATTGGGAACGTTGCAATACCCTTACTGATATTGTGATTTTGAAAAAGTGTTGATTTTTTAAAATTAAATTAAAATTTGTAATTTTTTTAATTTTAATTTCCTTCGAGGTCATCGGAGAACTGTCTGCCTAATCTGGTGTATCCAGCGCCAACATTTAGAGGAGGTCATCAGTAATCTGTCTGGATTACTTTATAAATACAAATATGTACACATTTTATCAATTTGCATCGCTCCCAGTAGGCGTATCCAAAAAATCTTTACACTTTAATTGACGCCGGTATACATGATTATATATTCCAAGTTTCAAGTCTCTAGCTTCAATAACGGCCAACAAAATTGCGTTCCGACGGTCAGACGGACATTGCTCAATCCCAATATACTCCCTTCACTCTGAGCACGAGTGTATAAGAAGAAGAATACAAAATTGTGCTTCCTACAATTAAAAAATAAAATATTTTCCTTTGCACTGCGACGAACCAAGGCCTCAAACCAAAATCCGTGCTAATTGAAGACAGAACCTAGGGGAGTTATTGGTTCGAACCGGGTATCGAACCACTGGCAATTCATGCGTAAATTGAAATATTGGAGTTCCGGACTGAAACCGGTTCGGCTGAGAACCGGTTAGCTGCCGTAAATCCTAATCAAGTTAGCTTTTTTTAAGCTTTAGATGGAAAGCAAAACAAAAAGAAACGCATAACACAAATAGCTTTTAGCTCTGGCCCATGTCGCCCTCTGCCTCTCTCTCTCTTTCTCTCTCGCTCGCCCCCCTAACGCTCCCCCTCGCTCTCCCCTCTCTCGCTCTCCCGCTCACTGCCTGCCCCCCCTCTCTCCACCTCGCTCTCTCCCTCTTTCGCTCTCTTTTTGACACACAAACAATACACAAAAATTGGAAATTGAAGAAACAATAACTCACATTTCAAAAGGGATTTGTGGAACTAGTGGAAAAGTCGTCGTCGTTGTCGTCGCCGTCGTCGTCGTCCTCCTCGCTGTTGTTGATGTTGTTGCCGTTGTGCCCCGCCCCGTCTCGTCGCGTGTTGTTGCTGCCGCCGCCCGTCTCCACACATGGGAATCGTCGCCTCGAGGCATCTGAGCGCCGAGAAGCTGCAGCAGATCCAAAATGAGTCCGGCTTCTCGCCGCTGCGCATCGACTACCTGCTCGGGCAATATCAATCGCTGGAACGCGACACGGAGGGACGGGTGCTGCGCAGCGAGCTGCTGAAGGTGCCGCCGGTGGCCATCCATCCGCTGGCCGATCGCCTGGTCGATGTGTATCTGTATCCGTCGCACAGCTTTCGCCACTTCATGCACGGCCTGTCCCGTTTCCGGCGGAGCGTGCCGCTCCAGCGCAAGCTCGGCTCCCTGCTGGGCATGTTCGATGCGGACGGCGACGGGCTGCTCACCGCGGATCAGTGCGATGAGCTGCTCGCCCGGCTGCCGGCGACGCGGCGCGAACTCCGCTCGATGCGCTGGAAGCTCAAGCGTCTGATGGCCGCCCAGGCGCTGGAGCAGCGCGAGAGGGATAGAGAGCGGGAGCGGGAGCGGGAGCGAGAGCGGGAAAGGGAAAGGGAGCGCGAGCGGGAAAGGGATCGGGAGCGGGAACGAGAACGAGAACGGGAGCGGGAGCGGGATCAGGAAGAGCAGCGCGAGCAGGACAAGCCCGGCTGCATCAACTGCGACGATTTGGCCTACATAACACGCGACGTGGATCTCGATCAGAGCCTGTCGCTGCGCTTCAACTGAGCCGAAACACTTTGTCATATATTTTTGCTATGTTTATACCCAAACCCCCCCGTCCCCCAAACCCCCCCCCCCCACCCCACCCGTCCCCCAGGCCCCAGTGCAATTGCATATTCGTTGCGCCGTTTGCCGTTCGCATAACATCACGTTGCCCCGAAAAGTTTTCACATAAACGCAAAAGTTAAGTCATTCCTGAAAATTGTTTCTTGAAAATTTACTTGCGAGCACTTTCAGCCAGCGCCAGAGCGAGAGAGAGGGAGAGAGAGAGAGAGAGCGCAGAGTGAGCGCAGTTGAATGGGCCACTTGAAAGGCAACGTGAGCTGCCGCCACTTGACTGGTGTGTGTGTGTGTGTGTGTGTGTGTGTCCTTTTTGGCATGTGGCTGACTGCAGCTACACATGTTCCTCCACACACACACACACACATACATTCCCGCCCCTGTTAACATTTGCAGCTCAAGTTTTCGTGCCGAAGCTCGCGGCTGAGGCTTGGACTTGTTGGGCTTGAGGTCACCTGTTAACCGTTAGCCATTTACCTAAAGATGTGTGTGTGTGTGTGTGCGTGCGTCGTGTGTGGCTCACCGTGGCAGCTCATTGGCCATTTGGGTCTCATTCATTCGGCTGAGTAATTGGCCCGCTTTTCGCATGTCTGGCAACACTGGCGGCATCTGTCGCCGCTCAGCAGCAGCTAATCGATTTCCAGTGTGGCAAGCCGCTTCAAAGCAGCTAAATGCCCTTATACAACACTGTTTTTGAGCTAAAACTCGACGAGCAGCTACCCTGTACACAAAATAATATGAAAAGAAATATACAACTTTTTTAGGGGTCGTCTGTATTCTGTCTGTCTAGTTTTTACCTCGTTGACGAGTTTAAAAAAATATGTAATAGTCCAATAACACAAAGCTCTAAAAACTGTTATTCCAAAAGGTATTCGTTCATATCTTCGAAACTCGCTCATCACATATCATATCCTATACAAAAAGAGGCTGAGGCACAAATCTCGCAGCAAATAAATTTCCAGCGCGTAGCGCTCTAATTTTAATTGAATAAATATCCACACACGCTTGTTATAAGCGATGCCCCCACTCCCCCGTCAGCCCCGCCCCCACTCGCGCTGCCCGCATCATCAGTTGAGGGCTTCACGTTTTTTGGCATATGTCAAAATTAATTTCGCTGCCAACATTTTGACAGCTTCTCATGCGAACACTTGGCCAGGGCCAAAGAGCAAAACCTATGCCATCATCAGAGGGAAAACGAAGTGGGGGAGGGGCTGTTAGTGGGGGCTGTTTTGGGGTTTGTTATTCATTGGCCCCTCGGCTGAATGGCATTGCTTTTTGTTTGTACGTTTGTATTTTTTGCATTTTATTTTATTCTATTTTTTGCGCGCAATCATGGGGCTAACATTTCGCCACATCAATACAAAGACACATTAGCAGGCTCCAGTGCAAATACCAAGCCTTACCTGCTCCCTCTTATATGCGGGTATCAATGCTTTAATGTGGGGAAATCGAAAGAGAAAAAAGTCGCGTCCTAGTCGATTTCACATGCTGTCATGCAGCCCCATGGGGGGCAGCGGGGCTGAAAGAAATTACCAAAATTAAGAGCACATTTTCTGAATGGTAGCCCCAGCTGGTAACACAGCGCCCCCTTCCCCCCCTAGCACCCACCTGTTTTGTATGCGCAAATTAATGAAATTAAATCACCTTCATTTTAATGCTTCGAATCTTGACCCCAAGGCAAGCCGACGTCTGTGTGCTCACCCCCCCGCCAACGCCCCAACCCCCCAACCCCCTGACCCACCTGCCAAAGCCCACCATTGCCATTTCACACATAGAGCACGTGAATGACCGCATTGGGCAGGCCCTAAATGCATATCACAGCGCACAGATCTGAGGACCCAATTCGAGCCAGAGCTGAGCGCGTGTCGCAAATGGAACTCAACACGACACGACGCAGGCACGAATCAAATATTGCTCAATTGAAAATTACACAGAAGTGTAAGCAATCAGAATTCACAAACGAAAAACTTTACTTCAGAGTTATATTTTTTTTTATATATTATTATTATTATTATTTATTATCAACTTGTCTGCTACCCGAATTTACCTGCCTTGCTTTTAGAAAATTCACGTGTCCAAGCACGAACGTGTCACGATAGTAAAAGAAAGCACAAAACGCGCCCAACTCAACTTTACAAATCCAAATGAAACTGTTGACCAAAAAAAGAAACCTGTTCTAAGGGAAAAGCATGTGGCACGCTAGTTTCTGGCACGAGGGAGGGCATGGCTGAGGGGTGGAGGGGGGCAGGGGGGGGGGGTATGCCCGTTTTTGGCTGTTTGTGTTTTGCCTGTTTTCACTTTCGACATCGCGTTAATACGTATGAAATTGTTTGGTGATGGAATCTTGGACGTGATGTGAATATTGGGAATTAATTGCAAGTGAAGCGAGGCAAAGGGGCGGAGGGAGGTAAAAAGCTGAATCTGAAGGTTAAAGTTTGTTTTGTCCGGGCCACATTCAACCTGCGACTCCATTTTGGCCAAAGTCCAAACGAAACCATGAAAAAGAACTGTACCCCCACAATTCCCTTACCGCCCCTCCCCCATATCGATGAACAACAAAAATTAGCAAAGGCGGAAGTGTGTATCAGGGGGGAGGAGGGAGGGAGGGTGGGGGCTCATCGGAAATGTGCGAGTGAATCATTGAATAAATGCACGCTGTGCGCAGCGTGGGGCGTTTGTTTGGTGTTAGGTGTTGCCACAATGCCTGCTAAGCTGTGAGCCGGGACCCCCCTCCCACTCCCCTGTACGGATCCCTTTGTGTCTTTGCACTCAAATTTGCGGCCCATGTCTATTGTTGTTGTTGTTGTTGCTACGGTTCCTTTGGTGGCAACTCTGGCTGAGCTCTCTCTGCACATATTTAATTTGTCGCGCTGTGTTTCTGTCCTTTCTCTGCTTCCACGTCTATTCTGTTTTTGCTTTGTGCTTTTAAAACGCCACACGACATAATTCAATCAAAAATCTCAATAAACAAAATTCAGAAAGCTTCAAACAAAAATTTCGCATTCCAAAAACAATAAAAAATTTTGATAAATGTAATAATAATAATAATTGATGGTATTATAATAATAATAATAATGATAATAATAATTACAATAATTATCTTGCTAGCATTAATAATGAAAAAAAAATACGCACAGCAAGATAAATCATATATATACACATAATTATAAGAATTAATAATAAACATAAATATTACATATAGTATAAGCGAAACTGAAATTCCCTCAGTGCTCATATGAATTGGAATTTCCCGGTCATTTATTTAACATTTGGGATTACAGCCCGAGGTAGGTGTGAACTGGCTGGCACCTGGCCAGGTTATAAATGCGAATGCCCGCAACTGTTTGGCCACCGCAGTTGGCTGGATCTCTAACCCCCCCCCCCTCCTCTCCACATTCGCGTGTACTACGCAGCGTATGAGCAATGTGCGGCCTTTTTTTTATTTCCTTTCGTTTGTTCTGTTTTGCTGTTCTATTTATTTATTTTTTTGGATTCAGTTTTTGTTTCTTGCAAAGCCCGCATCAGTTGCATTGTCAGTTGATTTGCCTGCCGTCAGTCAACAGTCACTTAAAGGACACACAGAGTGCGAGCGAGCGAGTGGGAGTGAGTGAGAGAGAACGAAAGGGAGGGGGCAGGCCAGCGTTCGCGTTGTTGCAATTACGCGAATTCCCCATACACCGTTAAGAGGTTGGCCAACAAAGATTTTTCTTAGAAAACCGCAGCAGCAAGGCGGCATTCCAAACTAAATTACAAACAAAAATGTTGCTTGCAACATGAAAACCAAAGCGGAAACCGCAACAGCAGAAACCGAAAATGTAAACAGTAAAACGAAAAAAAAGAAACAGGAGCAGAAAAAAAATAAATGGAGGAAAATCTCAGAAAACAGAAAGTTGCCTGCTTGACGAACTTCAAATACTCTTCGTGACAAACAATCTGTCAGTTTGTCTATATAAATTAAAGCAGAGGATTCTTATCTCGATAGTAATATAATTAAGCAGCTCTTTTAATTTCAGTTTCCCACCCATATTCCACCCGTTCCGGAAACACTTATAATTTTAAAGACGAGCCCGGAACTCTATATGCCAAACCTAAAATCGAACCAGTTATACAAATTGATTTGTTTTAACTACATTACTTTCGATATTTTTCAATTTTTACATTTTATATTTTTTTAATAGAGAATTTTTCTATGAAGAATGCCATGAACAATGGCTTGAGCCAAACCCATTGTTCATTGATGTGAACCGAACCACTGCCAACTTTTTTCGGTTTACAGCCATGAAAATTAAAATTATATTTAAGATGTGGTTATATTAAATTTATATTTATGTAAGTCACGACTTTAATATTTTACGAATATTTTGCTTGATGACAAAAAACTACGTTTGAATATAAAAATGAATATAAAAAATAAAAATATATATGATATTAATTTATTAATGTTTTTTATTCAATAAATTTGTATATCGTATATGTAAAATTATATAAGACAATAGTTATATAATAATATATAATAAATACACAATTCATGTCAATTCAACAATGCCTTTTGTCAGGGAATAGTCAGAAGTAAAAAAAAAAAAGTATTGCAAATAAAATGCAGCCAAGGGCCAGCGGCAAAGGCAAAGGCAAAGGCAACGCCAAGTGACTGACTGGCGGCGGCGTCTTCGAGACGCCAGCACACACACCCCCGCACAGCACGAAGGCCAACCCCCCCCCCCTTCCCCCACAGGCCACTCTACAGGGAAGCCGCAGCGCATGCAATTTGGTGTGTGTTTCCCAAGAAACCTTTGTTGCATTATTGCCGCAATTTGCAGAAGTGGTGACGTGAGAGCCATCAGAGTGCTGCGGCCACGAGAATATTGGCCCGAACACACACAACCAACCACAAGCTCCCCCCCCCCCTCCCTCCCTTCCCCATCCCCATGCTGCTGCCCAGCACATTCTACGCCGTCAAGCTGCCAGACAGCCAACAAATAACAACTAAGTTGGCAATTTGGAGTCGCGCGCGGCAAAACTAAAACCCAAAGCCAACAAAAAACAATCCAAAAGAACAGCACAAAATTTAGTCCAAGTGGCAGAAGAAGAGGCAGAGAGGAAAAAACAAAAGCAAAAAAATGCGCAGCTCATCTCGAAAAGTGGCTGGCGTTGAGCTACTTCAAGCGACTGGAGGAGCGTGGAGCGGGAAGGGGGAGGGGGAGGGAGGCACTTCATAAATAAGCAACTGGCTACGCACCTGAAAATCATCCACAAAACCTAAAACAAAAGTTAATTAAAATCTTGTCCTTTTCGTCTATATTATTTCGGCCAATGCGTGTGGTTATCAATAGCAACTAAAAAGTGCCAATTACAAAAAGAAGAAAGCAAAAACTAACAACACAATATACCCTATTATTGACCAAAAAAAAAAAGCAGTGAAAAAAAAAACACTTACCAAGAAATTGCGCTGCATTGCAGTGCGCTGCCCTTTGCCCCCTAAGGCTTTGTATTGGGCCGTTGCACACAGTCGAAAGTCCATGTCGAAGTCGTCACGAAGTCATGGTCAGTTCGAGCTGATGTGCATTTACATGCCAAAGTACAGTCAACACGCGCCAAGTGCAACCTGACATTATCTTCAAACTTTGAATTTCTTTTCCAAAAACGTTATCGAAAGATTAGTTTGTGTCAAGCATATCTTTCTCTTCATAAGATTACTGTGCTTACCTCATTTTTATAAGCTTTTTAGGCTGTCAATTGAGCAGAATTATTCGTAAAATATCTTTCCAGTTGCCATATAAACACATCGAAAGCTTTAACTGTTTGAGAATTATAAACATTTTCTGAAACAGTAGTGTTATTTCTCTATTTTCAATACACCTTCACGATATCGATAAATGTGTTATCGATTGCTTGGCTAACCATTAAATGGTATAAATTAAATTATTATTAAAAATTAATGGGTCCAAATATAAATTATCTACTATGAATTGTGATCAATAACTATGTATTCGACGATTCTAATGTCGATCATGGACCTCGGCCTTGGCTCAACAACTGTCTCTCTATTTGCTTATGAAAGCAATCAAGTTAGACTTAATTTATATTATAATAATTGTATTGAATAATTTATCTTTTAGCATGAGTACTTGCATTAGTGGGTGTTCACTGTACCCAAGTACTTGAAGAAGTGCTGGCAACAAATTTGTAGCATACTTTTGCGGGCTGCTAGCAGCCAATTGTCAGCCCAGAGCACTATGGACAATTTCGACAATTTTCGTGGCAAACTGGTATTATGGAAAAGTGTTTAAAATATTCAACTTTGCTAATATATAGGGTATCTTTAACTACAAATATTATGTCTGCAGTTAAATGAATAATAATTTCAGAGGCTAAGCCATGGAAAAAATGCATTCCTTTTTAAGTTTTTACAAAGCTAATGTACTTTATAATTTAATTTCAATCATATATAATTATTTACGGTACACTTTACACATGAGTTTGAATTATTTAAGGTACAGTTCACACATTTGAGCTACATTTTTAAATAAAATTTAAATTGCAAATTGATCAAGAATGGCTCTTTAACAAAATCAAATTAGTAAAGATATTTTGGACTATCTGGACCCATGTTTTTTACAGCAAAAAGTTTACATTTTAGCCATAGTGCAGTGTCCAGTTGGCGAGTCAATTGTTTGGGCCAACTTGAGCCGTACGCAGAGGCCTGCAGCCAAGACAACAGACGTGCCCATGAGCTGGACGGTCCATGGTTAAGAGGCGCTGCCATGGGTATTGGGGGGGGTGAAGAGGGTGAAGGGCAGCAAGTTAACTGCAGCTGAGGCCGCAGCACTTGGACTAACCCGCCCAAGAAGTTTGCGAGTTGCCCAAAACAAGGCCAACTTGTGACGCAAACAAGAAGAAGAAAACGAAGAGGGGCAATAATATGAAATAAATTCCAATAGAGGCAGCTGTCCAGCAAGGGGGGCAGGGGGGGGGGGGCAGTTGAGGGCTGGTGGGTTAACGGGTAACGGTACAAATCCGTACAAATTGAATAAGAACTCAATCTTGGCTACTGTCAAAACAACTTTTTTTTATTTTTATTTTTTTGTGTTTTTTTGGGTCCTGGCAACCGGACACAACCGAACCCAAGACGAAGCGGAAAGATAAAAAACATGGAAGCGGCACAGAAATGCGGCAAATAAAAATAATTTAAAGTCGCGGCTGCCCGACTAGCGGCTGCCCTGTACGCAGCTTTATACTAACGTTATAAACACACACTTAGAAAAAAATTTCGCATTTCCAAATTGAAATTTATCCTAAGTATACCTAAATTGCTTGATTTCAAATTTGACCGTTAATGTTACAATTAAAATCAGTAAAACGTTCCAGTGATTGAGTATTTAAGTCATTTATTTAGGAATTTTATTTTTTAATTCCTTTTTTTTTCAATTTTTTTGAGCACTTATTATTCTTGAGCTATTCGGAAACCAAGATGCCCAATTTGGTTTAATTAGCTTTTGTAACCGTTTGTTTAAGAAAGCTTGATAAAGACCACTAAGTATCGACTTTCAAAAAATTATCTAAAATCGATCAATTTCGACTATTATGAATTGTTTGGTACACAAAGTGCCCTATTTGTTTGAATTTTTAAAATGTGCAAATTTATTAACATTATTTAACATTTTACAGAGAATAAAATTAATATATTTTATAATATAATTATAATAAAAAACCTTTTGTATTGTGTCATATGGAAAGTATTTGTATTATTTTAACAATAACACCTTTTTGATCCCAATAAACTGTCACATAAATTTGCACAGCTGCAAAATACCCATTTTGAGCCATATTCAATGAGTACAGGGTATGAGAAACACACGCACACACACACACACAGAGAAGCGAAAGGCCTGGAGAAGGAAGCTATATATTGAATTGAATTGAATTGAAATGCCCTGGCAATTGTTTGTGTATCATTATAGTCATCATCAATGTGCTCATCGACTCGCCAGCTGTCTGTCCGTGTGCTGCATGCCCCATGCCGCATGCCCCATGCCTTGGTTGATATATCATCTAGCGAGCTCCTCCGCCCTCTGTTATTATTATAGCTTGAATAGCCATGCATTATATGAAAGCATTTGAAGATTCAAAACTGTTGATGTAACTGATTTATATGGGATTAAACTGCCGACGTTTATTTCGATATTATATTTTAGATTCTTTTAAAGTAGTTTTTTATGTTGTCGCAAATTTACCAAGCTCTGCTTAAAATCCTTGGGTCCCACCCTGTACTTATTGATTGATAATACAATTTTTCTTAAACATGTTATAATAATGTTCCATCTATTCGATATATATGTATATGCATACTTCGAACGCAAAACAAATTTACATTATTTTTTCTATCACTTTTAAACAAGAAGCTGCATACCCTAATTTACCTCCCCCGCAAAAATTCGCTATATTATTTTCAAATCAAGCAACCACGCCCACTATTACCTCTGTCACTGACCAGACAAGGGCATGAATAGACGTTCAACTCCTCTGCTCGATTCGATTCCTTTAGATATTCCTGCTCTGGAGTGTACATTGAATTCCAATTAACATCATTTAGCTAAATGATTGATTGACTTTACGAGTCGAGCGAAGCGGAATGCAAACCCAAACTCAGTGCTAACATATTCTGCATATGTAGTACCATGTGTGTATGTGTATATTTGTGTGTGTGTGCGTGCGTGTGTGTGTGTATGTTTGCCTTCATGTATGAATTTATGTAGTTGGTATGCCTCCACAATTGACGTCAATGATGAATGGACAATTAGTTTATTTCCATAAGAAAACTTTGTAAATTTCAAAAACATATTACATTAAAATATTTAGGAAAGGCAATCCTCATTCTTTAGAAAATTTAGAATGCCTTTTATTCATACAAATATTTGCAATTTTGTTGTCAGATCAATCAGATCAAAAAACATTGTTTAGGTTTTGAAAAACTTTGTAAATTTGTAAATTTGTAAAATAAATAACTGTAATAAATACATATTTATTTCTATAAAAAAAGAGATTCGAAATATAAAGGCTTCAAAATGTTTCAATCATCAATCAATAAAATATATGTATATATAATAAATTAAAACAAAAAGTTAAAAAATATATGGATACTTATATTTTAGTTGCCTTATTTTTATTTATTCCAAAAGCATAATACTTTAACACGTATTTTATATTAAAAAAAATTATTTGTTTATGTATGTATATATTAATGCTTATTTTTATATTTGCAGTTAATTGCTTTAATTTTTTATTTTAATATTTACAAATGACTAAAAATATATATTGATGTTACATTTTCAAGTCCTTCTTGAATATAGACAATAATACATAAAAAATTAAGTTAGTTTTTTATTTTTCGTAAACTGTATTGTAAAACATAAAAGATCTTCGACAAATCTTAGGCCTGACTTGCAACGAACCAACGAATATTTCTTTAAATTGAAACAGTTATCGATAAACTGTACAGTGTGACCGTTGCACACTGCGGCAAATGCAATTTGCCATCACGTGTGTGTGTGTGTGTGTGTGGATTGTCATGTTATGTCAGGCGATCAATTGGTCGGTTTGGACGACTGTCGTCGGAGGCCGCGGCACTATTAATTATCATGTTAAAATGTAATTAATTAAAGATGTCGTCAACGCAGCGCAGCGCAAAGCCAGCGCCAGCCTCGGCGTCGACGTTGACGTTGACGTCGGCGCCCGCACATAACTTTCAATGAAAAGTTAATAAATTACATAATACCGAAAACGAAATTACAAACGCCATCAATGACGACAGCGCCAGCAGCCACAACAACAACAACAACAATAGCTACCTGATAACAAATCAAACGAAAAATTTTCCTCTGCCTATCGACAGACGCAAACGCTGACGACAAAGCGCACAGTGGGCTAAATACGCATTTTTGCCATGGAAGAAATGAACAAATTAAAGTTTGTAAACAGAGCAATGCTTGGCTCTATAAAAAAAGACGATAAATTGCTTACTAATAAATATTGCATTAATTGGAATTGACCAACATTTGGTATATTTATTTATGTATGTTCATATATACCCTTATGCTTTAGCTGCCTTAACTTTGATTTTGGTCCAAACATTTCTTTAAATAAACATAAATAATATCCTTTTCAAATTCCCATTAATGTAGACTTTATATTTGTCTAAGAAATGGCTTATTCTCAGAGATGTCTGGTTTTGAATCACTCTAAACGTCCAAATAAATTGAAAGAAACTATTAAGAGGTCTTTACGTTTTTTTTTTTATTTTGTATTATAAAACATTATAAAATCATATATAAGTATAAATATTGTCGGTAGGCCTAGGTGTTTAGTGTTGGTCAAAATAGATGCAGGAGGATAGTCGTGAGTATAGCTGCTAGAATTGTGGATATAGCTTGAAGAAAACGACTGATAAATTGCAATAAAAATTCAGGTTTCAAATGGTGTTTGTTCAATGTAGTGTTTATACTTGCCGTTGTAATGTGTTTGTTTTTTTTATTATTATTATTATTATTACTTAGTATTATTTATTTTTGCTTAAATAATATTTTTTTGTATTCTTGCGTGCGTGTTATTTTTGTAGTATTTAGTATTTATATCAGTATCTTCAGACTCGTCATATAAGTTTGCCTTATTGTGATGTTTTTTGCTCTGCTGTGGCTAGTTTGTTGTAATGTTGATCCCGGGGAGGAGCATTTGCAACTGCAATAATTGATTTATTTTTTTTTTTTTTTTTGTGCATGCGTTGTTTTTGCGAGTTCGTCTATTGATTGCAGGGCTGGTACAAATTTGTAATTACCAAAGACCCGACGAATATCCGCCGGGTGGCACACGAGTATTATTGTTGTTGCTGTTAATGGGATGGCCGCCATCCTTAAGGCCAGCTGGATGTATAAAGTCCGTTGCTCCAGGCTTGTAGCCTTCCCCAGTAACCGGATTGCCTTCTACAATGCGCCAGAGAAGGCGAAAGAAATATAAATAAATAGATACTATTTCGATGGATAGTGTGAGAGTTAGTCGAATACTAGAAGAAAGATGAGCGAGCGAATTCCGAGGGATCCTCAGTTGTATTCCGCCTTATTATATCTATATGAGTATATTGCAATTTATGCTATTTTTTTAAACCAATTGCCTCACCCCTAAGAATCCCGCGGAATGCTCTCGCCCAGCTCCAATCTAGCAATGAAAAAATGCACATAAACCAACCTCGAGTCTTAAGTTTCTTGGGCTTCAGACCGCCAACTCCGTCGCCATTGAGGCCCGAGCCGGTGATCGGGTTGCGCGAATAAAAGCTATCCTTGGCGTCGATCTTGATGCACGGCGTGTGCGCCTGCTCGACGTAGTCGACACAGGGACCCAGGGGCTCCTTTAGGTCCGGCTCGGGGTCCATATTATCTAGCGAGTATGGACGTTCCGGATTGGTGCTTGAGTCGCGGCGACTCTGCAGATAAACGTCGTGTTTATCGGACTCGGTAAAGATATAGTTATCGGGGGGCACGGGCCCGACCTCACTGTCCGTGCAGGACCTATCAATGTCTAATATATCGACGGAGCGTATTGGCTCGGCACTGGGCACGGGTGACAACGGACAAGCTGGATCACGCTCGAAAACTAAGGGTCCTTGAATATCTTGAGCTTTTGCTGCGTACAAAAAATTTGTTTTTCTCTCCAATTTAATTTGAATTTCGCTTTTAAATACTCACTGCTCATATTGGTTTGGACTGGTAACTATACGAATTAATATTTAGAAATATTTCCAAAAAAAAAATATTTGATTTTTAATTTTGCTTTTGACTATTGTACAAAATATAATTGTAGCGCGCGTCTTTTTCGGTTTTTAATTTGTTGTGTTCAGCTCCCTTACTGAAATTGGACTGAATATAATTTAACGCGCCCGCTGGCAACTAAAAGTTGGGCGAGAAATTAAAGTCCATGCCAACTTTGAGTTTAAACAAAAATTGTATAAGTGTCGTTGTTTATGAGCCTGTTACAGTTCATGTTAAGCGCTTGACAAGCAGGTAGACTTGATGAACGATAATTGGCTTTCGTTGCATTTGCTGTCAAGAAATAAAGTTTCGGCTTTAAAAACTATATATATGTATGCTGATCAAGAATATATATTTTTTACAGAAGTTTCGTTAAACTGATTTATTTAATACGAAACAAAATTATTCTTTAGAAGTTAAAAAAATATATATATATATTAAATATTATATAAATAAGAAAAATACATTACGTTCAGAAAAAAACGTTTTTCAATTTTTGCAGCACAAACTATAATCAAAATTTAAATTTATTGTTAATATTTTAAAATAGAAATAATATATTATTTTTTGCAGCGCATTCACAAGATTCAAGATAAGAATAAGTAAAATGATAAACTAAGCATACAATTTGCACTGCAAATTCAAGCTCTGGCCCCACGGTGCAAACTCCAAACGTTATTGTGTTTGCGTGTATTTGTGCATATGTGTGCGTGTGTTTTGTCATGGCCCGCATAATCCGCATGTAAAACAAATTAATAAATAAATAATAAATAATAAATGTGCGTAATAATAATGACTAAAGAAATATCAGAAACAATAAATTTTATTTGAGTAGTCGCCAAAACCGCCGACAAATGCCAAAAACAAAGGCAACAAAAATTATTAATGAAAACGTTTGTGTCTGGGAAAGGGGGGTGGGTCAAGTAAGAGGAGGCGTGGTGTTGTGGGCTGGCTGTCATAAACGTTTATAAATTTTTATGCGCGTAAATAAAATTCGTAACAATATTAAAACTGATGCGTCGCGCTATAATAAATAGATGCAAAGGGCTAAGGAGAGGCGGGCGAGGGGCTGTTGTAGCTGGTGCCGAATAGCAGGCTCTTTAAAATAATTTATCGCATGCAATATTCACGCACGCACACACACACACGGGCACACCCTCAATGTGTGCGTGTGTGTGTGTGTGTCGAGTGCGTGCCGCCAGCTTTTGGCTTTTGCTTTTGGGCTGCTCGTTTAGCCGGTCGCACGTTTTGACGCACATTTGTAAGCAAGTCAGGCAATCGCTTGCCCAATTAAGTGCGTTGAAGCACACGCACACACTCGCACACACATGCCTGTTATCACAATAGCTAATTCTCAAAAGTCAAAACACTCGGATTTCAGCTCATAACAGCCAAATAAACAGTGCACCTCCCCGTCGTTCTGCCCCCATTATTGCCACGCCCCCTTTAAGTATTGCCATGCAAGCGCTTCAATTAAAAGCTGACACACACATTAGCACAACAACCAAAAAATCCAGCGACTTTAAAATGACGAAACAATGAAAATGGCAGCGCTTTTTGCAGCACAGTGGCCCATTTACATATACATACGTATGCATATGTTATTGATATATATGTATAAATATATATAGTTATTAAATGCCTGCGCAACATATTTTTTCATATTTATACAAAACAATTATTGGTTTTCTTGCTTTAATATTATATCCAAACAAGCCTGAGATGAGGTACTCAAGAGGTACTCGATTTTATAGCATACTTTTGTGGGCGTGTGGAAAAATCATAATTACAATCAAATATTTTTCATTTAAATATTTTTATAGTTTCATTATAAACAAAAAGACTATTAACTTACAATAGGCAACTTAATCTTTATACCTAAGGGAAAGACAAAAAAATAACGAATAACGGAGAGCAAAATGGCAAATTAAGCCTTTATAGTATGTGAGGGGAGCAATATGTTAACTATTATTATTGATATTATTTTTTTTTTTTTTTTTTTTTTTTAATTTTGTATATTTTATTTAAACAAGTTTTCTGCTACCTTAGTGGCAACTTAATCTAGTTGTACATTTAGGGGAAAAAACGATTGATCACAGGTGATACTTATATAAGATTTATGATTATATATATGGGCAAATGTATATTATTTACAGAATTTACAAGGAGAAGGTTATTTTAAATATTACTGTAGGAACCTGGTAGAGAGATCCAATGGATGGCACCTTTTGAGTCTTCTCTTTCTTGGTTTGGCAGTTAGTCGTTTGGCTAACGCGTTAGGGTTAACTATTATTATTGATATTATTTTTGTTATTACTATACTTACTTACTATATTAAATGTCTACTTTCAGTATAGTCTACTGCAACCCTGGGTCAAGATCTTTCAACCGGCAGCTCAACTTCGAAGATCACCAGGCAGTGTGAGAGAGACCGACTGATCTACAAAAAACTGCTTATTGCTCGTGTGCTATAAAGCTTTGCTCTGGCCGCGGACAGCTGGTGCTCAATTGCAGCTGTCGCTGCAGCTGTCGCTCTGTCGCTCTGTCGCTCTGTCGCTCTGCCGTGAAAGCTTCACTTTGGCTGGCAACTGCTTTCAAGCGCTGCGCTGCGCTCTGCTTTTGAGAAATCATTTGACTTGTCAACGTCACAACGAGGCGCCGTCGAACGGCGAACCCTTTCAATAGAGCGGCGAACACAAATCCACATGCACACAAACACATGCTCCGACTCTCCCACTCTCCAATTGTCGTAGAGTGCGAGCCGGCGGGGGAGAGCGAGCGCGCTGCCCGTTTATCAAATGCTTTTCGAATGTTGTGTGACGTCTTCGCGGGCTGCGCTGCCGTTTATCTACATACGTCTCTGCCCCAGACTCTCTCGCCCTCGCACGCCCTTTTCGCCTGACGCTTCCCCCGGCTCCCGCTCCTCCTCCCCGTCTACTTTTTCAGTCAAAGTCAAGCAAGAAAAAGCGCAAATCAGCCACAATTGCCTCTGACAGACGCAACCATCGCAAGCTTTTCCCTTTGTGTGTATGTGTGTGTGTGAGTATGTGCAATGCTTTGTGGCTGTGACAGTGTGTATATGTGTGTGTGTGTGGCTTTGACATTATTTGTGCTGCAAGCTGACAGATTTTCGTTACGGCAGCATTAAATTGAATTTTGACATTTCTTTGCTTGCATATGCGAAATAGACACACACACACACACAAGCACATATTACACACACACATTCAGCCCTATTTACACATGTATGCTTGTATTTCATCCTATTTAAACTGAGTCACCAGCAAAAGCAACATTTACATACATTCTATCGAACAGCGCTATGTTCACCTCCCAAATAACATTTAATTTACAAAAAAAATAATAGCGTATATTTTAATCGAGAGTGCTCGAATAAGCGATACCCTGTTCGCAGCCGTGAAAAAAACTTCCACATTTTCACAGCTATGGTAGTTCAAAATTTGAAATTATTTAAGTCAAGATTAACTATAAAAACATATTAAACTATTATAACATTTTTTAATAAATTTTTTTGTATATAATTAGGAACTAATTTAGCCTATATGCTATGTCTTAGGGTCTTTGAGTTAAATTTTGACAACATATCTTTTTCAAATCTTATAGAAAACATAGTACTGTGTGTGTAAATATATTTTACCATTTTTGGAATGAGTTTGGCGAGGTATCCAGAACAATTATTTTTCTGTTGTTACTTCTTCCAATTTCAAATTAATTCATACGTAATTCGTGGCTTAAAGAAAAAGAGAATTTAAAAGAAATCTGGGTTCTTACAAACCCTGCAATCGAACTTTAATTAGTCTGCAAATGCATAATTTTTTTAGATTAACGGGGAACTTTGTACGTCCGGTTAACGATCGTATTGCCTTGGACTTTGAAGCCCATCGGCTATCCGGTGGCTACTCAACTGCACAGGTTCCCTCCAGAGTTGCCGAGCACCTTGAAAATTAATTTCTCACGTTTCACGTACAATTTGTATGGCCGGAAGCGTTTTCAATGCGACGCCGCCTGCCTGCCGCCTGCCGCCTGGCAGCTGCCCGAATTGGCTGCAATCCTCAACCAGACCGCCCAAAATCCCCTCTTCCCCTGCAAATAGATGCTCGCTAATGAAGGTTTCATATTGCTGCTGCTGCCGCCATACCCTGTGAGTGGAGGCCGATTTGGGGGGTTATTTGATTTCTTATAACTTGCTTGCTGAGCGAAGCGAAGTCAGGCTTTCGATTATTGTCAATAAATCGAAAGTGTCAAAATCTCGACAAGCTAGAAATTTTATAACATGACCAAAATGCAATTCTTAAAGTTAATGCAGGAAATGTTTCGCTTTTGTCCAGAATTCACAATTTAAATGCTTTGTACTTTGAAAAAAAAAAGTGAAGTTCAAAGTGAGTTTTTTTTTAACTTATATCTATATCTCTATCTATGTCTCAATTAAGCTCTAATATAGCATTATTGCCACACATGGCATTACATACGGGGTATTTTATGGTCCGTCACTTGTGCATTGTTGCACTCCACAACTAAGTTCTTAGTTTGTTGTTGCTTTTGGCTTTGCCGGAGCACACAAATCGCCGCACGTACAATGAGTCCAATTCCGCATTTGGCTCAGACTGGCCAATAAGGCCACGCACCAAAATGCACTTGTGTGCACACACACACAAACACATACACGCACACACACAATGTAGCTGGACAACGCGTGTAAAGTGATATTTATACCCTGCACTTATGAGTTCCCACAAAAAGGGTATCATAAAGTCGAACACACAGACAAGGGATCTAACGATTTTACGCCCTTTATATTTAACTCTTATACAGATGCATTTAAAGATTTTGACAGACAAGAAAATGAGTTCTTCAAATATGTTCGCATGTAAATTGCGGAGTTAAGAAAGTTTTTCAGTTATGCAGCAATAAAAATTAAAAATATGTGTGAAACAAATGTTTTTTTTTTCTAGTAATAATTGTATAAGTTGTAAAACTAGATTAAATTGCCACTAAGGTAGCAGAAAACTTGTTTAAATAAATATACAAAATTTAAAAAAAAAATAAAAATAAAAAATAACGAAAAAATAATAATTGTATACCCAATTTAAATGTAAAGTAAAAGTATGCAAAGTATTATAAGCTGGATTATAATGGGGATATTTCCTGAAATTCGCATTCACTTTTTAGAGGTCATCTTCAAGTCGTTCAATTCCATGCATCACAGTGCTTGCTATTATTGTTGCTGTTGCTATTTCTGTTTGGTTATTACTCGTATTAGCTTGTGCCCAGCTTCTGCGTTGTTTCTTTCGGCGCGCGCCCCTCTCCGCCAGCCCCCCCTCCCCCCTGTGGCGCAGCGTGGCGGGCGCGCGCCTCTGTGCCAGAGTTGTCATGCGTGTGCTGAAATTGCAGAGGATTATGGGTCTTAATTTTATGATTGCTTCTTTAATCAGAGACCTAACTGCACGCCAATTATGTCCTGGCCGTGCTAATTGTTTCTATTGCTCTGATTCTCTATTTCTCTATTTCCCCCCCCCCCCTAGTGTCTTTTGTTTTGTGGTATTTCTTTCTTCCCATTTTAGCCAACTCATTTGATGTGGCCCTAATCGATGTGCGTTATTTGCGATTAGTCGAGGGCCAAATGAGCCACGTATTCGCAGCGCTTTGGATGGGATGAGGTGCGGAGTTTGGGAGCTGGCGTCTTGGCTATCATTTGTCTTGTTGGTAGCCCCCCCCCCCTTCTACACCATCCTTCCATTCCAGCCCACCTCATAAGCCGCTTGCTCAGAGTTTCGGTTGCCACTGTGGAGCATAATGAATGCGTGCTTAGCCATAATAAAATGTAGCGGCATTTCTTAACAAGCCACAAAACATGGCACAATCCGCATACCTGTTACACTCAGCGAAAATACTGTTGGCGGAATTTTTGAAATGCTTTATGATTAACATTTAAAAACGATTTCTTAAATGTAATATAATTTCATTTATTTAAAAAATATTTCTTATGGAATGGTTTTATTTTTGTAAGTCCTGGAACGCATCCTGATACCAAATTACCAAATTTAAGTCAACGCTCGGAGCACAGATAAAACTGTCAAAAATTGAAATTTTTCAAACACGTTTTTTTAACTTGTGTTAAAAATCTACAAAGTCTTATTTCAAGTTTTCAAGTTGTTTTTAATGGTTTTTTTCTGAAAGTTGGAAAATGTTTATTCAGATAAAGTGTTCAGAAATATTTGGCAAAGTGCAAGATCTATAGGTTCCATTATTTAAAACCTAAAACCAAAAAAGGGCGGCCAAAAAAATTAAATTGATTGGCATTCCGTATTTGAACCTATAATAGGAATAAGAACAGGAATATGTAGTATATCAATATAAATAAATATATATCAATGCTGCAAACACAGAACAAATTAAAGTGGATCGATTCAAATAAACGCCTCGCCTATATGTTCAAATACTATGTTTTTCATATGTTGAATATATTCAGTTTTCTTTCCTTTTTGTGGTTGTTTATTTTTATTTAAAAGGTAAAATATTTGTAAACGTATTCTCATTTATGCAGTCTACATTTTTGAGTTTGAAATTTTCCGTTTTATTTGAAAGAGAAAAATGGTTCGGCTTAGGCTTAGGTTCGTCTAAATTTTAAGGCAACTGGTACGATTAAAGGGCTCAAACCGGTTCGGCTTTAAACCAGTTTGCAGCCGTTTAATATACGCTATATGCAATGTATGTATTACTTATTTACCATTGCAAGATTTATTTTGAAAACGGCTTTCACATTTTGTCGAGTGTATTTGGCTGCCCCCAGGTCTGATCCGGTGCCCACCCGCGAGTTGTTGTTGTTGTTGCTGCTGCAAGCAATGCAATAAAACATTTTGCAATGCATTGCGGCACCGCAATCATTTTGCAGTGCAACATGTGGCGGTTGGGATCAAACAACAAAAGCACCGAACAAACCAAAATCCGTTACCCAAACGGTCTGTTCTCTTGACCCTTATCCTTCCCCCCACCAGCCCCGCCCCCTTCACCGCTTGCCCAGTTTGTCTAGTCATGCTGAAAGAGTCGTAAATAAATAATATGCAAGTACATGTTTCCTGCAAATACAACAACAATAATAAACTATGTCCCTCAACGAATGGGAAATACCCTAACTGGAGGCTAATTAATATGAAAGTTGATAAGATGAAACACTTTAACCTTTGAAACAATTTAAACAAATCAAGTCAAGGCTCTAAGCCCGTGCCTAAAACTGAATTCAATTACGTACGTTTACGTTAAATTAGGTTAATGTGAGGTTATGTTAGCCTATGTTAGGTTATGTTCGAGAATGTTCGGTTGTATGAGGTTATTGAAAATGGAATAATGATTGCTAGGCTGTATAAGTAGGAACATTAGGTTGCTGCAAGATATATAATCATGTCAATATGTTTTATGTGTTGTTAGGTTATGTTGAATACCTTAATTTATGTCAGGTTAAGTTTGATTTAGTTACATTTTCTTACCTTAGCTTTTGACGTTTTAATAAAAGGTATAAAAGTTTGGAAAAGGATTTTTAAGGTTATAATAGTTTATAAAGAATTAATAAAAATTTAATATGACACAATATATTAGGTTATGTTAGGCTATGTTTATTTCAAGCTATATTGTGTTAGGTTATTTCAAATTGGGTTACTTTGTATGAGGTTATGATAGATTACGTTACAGTATGCAAGGTTATATTACGTTTTAAAGGTTATGTTAAATTAAGTTGGGTTAAATGAGATTATTGAAGGTTACCAAACGTTGGATATGCTTATTTAAGGCTATATAAAGTCATTATCTATATATTATCTATATATTAATACTCTAACCAAATCCGCAACGAATGTTTGTCTTCCCTTTCAGTACAGTAAAACAATTCTCATTAACACAAAATTTGTACAACATGTTCTTATGAGTTTTTAAAGTATGCGAATGCAAAAAAAAAAAAAAAAAGCTTCAGTTTTTTTTTTGTTTTAAAACACACAGATTGATATGTATGAGTACCAATACATACAATGCTAAGTAAAAATCAATACATTTAATCTACGTAATACCCATGCATACAGATAGAGATTGTTTCTCTTTATTACCTAGAGAGAAGATTGGCTCTTTGTTATAAATAATCAGAACATAACAAAGGCACAAACATTTCTGGGCATGTTTTGTTTTTGTTTTAAGTTAACAGCGAAAAATGAGATAAGATAAGTATTCAGATTTCCAGACTTATTGCTATACAAATTTGATTCATTCTTAATTTCATAAACATGCCAAGCTATTTGTTTTGTTATTTTCAATTACTGAATCTTCCAAATATTTGAAAACACTACAAATTACCACCAAAAACAAAAATGTTTTAAACTTAAGTCCTCTATAGTTGAAGTTTGGTAACAATTGTTTCTATTGTGTTACACATTTGGTAACAAAACTGAAATACCCTCAAATAGTGCATATTAAAAATTAGTTATATATGACAAACCAATGTAGCTACAGTGTAAACTGGAATACGGGAATTATTACAAATTTTTTTTACAGGGTACTTAATAATACAAATGATGTAAGGTTTATTATATAAAATAAATATTAACAGAACATAGCCCAAAATGCGACACAATTAAGTATAAACAACAACCAATTGCAATTTCGATTGAGCGTAAAATTAAGTTGTTTTGATAATATGCGGAATTGAAGCACTTGACAACACTTGCAATATGCAATTAAAAACGGTGAATGACAATTTAAGAGTGTCAACAAATTATCGATAACAACAGAAACAGCGAGAGCCAATATTTAAAAAATGGTAAAAGAATTATGTAAATTGAAAAAACATAAAATGTATGCGAAACTTTATGATGTTTAAGCGTAACCTAGGTGCGGTCGGTGTACCGGGAGCTTCTTAGTAAGAGGGAAACGGGCAGCGAGCGGAAGTGCCAACGCTTTTTGCGTTTTTTCGCAGCATACTTTGAGGAGCGAAATGCGTACAGCTGGCATGTGTGCGTGTGTGTGTGTGCGTACATTTTTTCTGATTCTTTTTCTGGTGTCTTAACTAATTAAAACTTTAATGCATTTGCCTGTATTCGGGGCTTTTTTCGAGACTTTCATATTTATATATATATATATATATATCTGTCTTTTAGGTTTTTGCGCTTTTATATGTATATTATTTTTGTTGTTAATTTTTTTTCATAATTTGCCGGGATTTGCCGTCAACGGGGCATCAAAGGGGTTGCCAATGACAATATTTGCCTTTTTGTCCACTGTAACTTGGTGCTGGCTTTGTCTTTCATTTAACTCAATTGCAAAAATAGAAAGTGGGGATTGTGGGTTTGGCGTTGGCTTATCAGCGCAGGAATGTAAAGACGAAGAAAAACTTGAAAAGCTTTTAGGCGATTTTCAAGCGAATTTTCGAAAAGCCAAAAAGTGGCTTCGACAGAGAGAGAGAGAGTCATTAAGTTTATTAAGTGCCAGTGCAGATAACCTAAATGAGTGCATGCCAAATGGAAAAGCAACGCAATTTACGCTCCCAATGCAGGGCATAAGTCCAATCCCGCTCCGCTGCGCCTACGCAAATACCACCTTATGGTATCTGGCTCTGGCTAATGTTTCCCAGTAAAGTTTGCCAGCAAAGTACACGAACAAGTGGATGAGATAACAAACAATGTTCGGGCTGGGGTGCCGGCCCAAATTGCCACTGCAAGCTGCAAAACTTCGCCACGGACCGCAAAGATTATCGCTATCAGTTCGAGAATGGCAAGGGAGGGGGGGAAAGAAGAAAAAAAACAGATAAAGACAGTGCGCTCTGACCGCATTACATACTTTTCAAGTGGGTTTCACATACATACGCTTATATCAATTTCAGCAGGCCTTATCGCCCTAATGCAAACAAACGACCCAGTTACAATTGATAAGAAACCAACTGTAAGCGTTCTTACAAAAATGTACAGCTATTCAATAGCTCTATATGCAATAAGCCTTTCCTATTTGTTTTTCCCAAAATAACAATTTTTAAGATTAATATTTAAATTAATTGAAATACAAATTCAGTATAAAGATTGGAAGCGACTTCTCTTTTATTTGCTTATTGCTATTTGTTTATTTGCAAATTATTGGCAAATTAAACAACTTTTCAGATTTATGTTAAAATTCATTTAAATTCAAATTCAAAATGGAGTATTATCGAAAGCAGCATTCGAGACTTATCGTTTAGGACTGTCAGCTGGCCAATAGCTTGTTGCTATGATACTGCACAGTACGGCAGCATGTATGGCAGTTGCCTGTTATCGATAACAGTATGTTTACATATATCGATTGTGCATTTGGTACGCAGCTCAAAACTGTTGTAGTGACAAATAAATATAAACTAAATACGTATATTAATACTAAGCACTTGGCAGCTAAATAAAAGAAAAGAAAAATTACTTCATATATTTACTGAGTGCTTCTTGCTTGATAAAAATGTATGCAGCTTATACGGGCAATTTTGCCCGGTGCTTGCTGTGAACAGCGTATCTGTTCAGTTTGCCAGCAGCAACCTATTTAGACTCGGAACAGCGCCAATTTCGGAGCACACGACGTTTGATTGCCGCCAGCGACGGGGGCGTCGCAGAAGTCCGAGTTGTCCGCTCTTGTTTATTGTTTTATTTTTTTTGTTTAATCTGTTTGTTATTGTTGTTTATCGTTATATCAATTTCGTTGCGTTTCTGCTTGTGGTTGTTGTGTGCTAAATTTCGCCTGGTTTTTGTTGTTGTCGTTGCCTTGATTACCTTGTCGCCAAGTACAGTGGAGCATGGCGCAGACGTGCAGCGACCAAAGTGTGCGCCAGCTAATACAGTTCACCAACTGTCGCCTGGTGCGAGACCATCGCCTGGTCAACGACGATCTGTGGGTGCGTGACGGCAAGATCATCAATCCGGAGCCCATATTCTTCGATGAGCGCGTAAAAGCGCATCGCCGCATCGATTGCGGGGGCGCCATCATCGCGCCCGGCTACATAGATCTGCAGATTAACGGTAAACATAGAAGAACAGCAACAAAATCGAACTGCAGCTGAATTTCACTTTCGATGCGCCCTCAAGGTCGTCGCTCAATTCACTTTTACCCCAGTTACAGCTGCTGTTAGGGAGTGGGGGGAGGGGGCATTGCCGTGTTGGCTTACGTCGCATAATCTGCCCATTAATCTAATCAGCATTCGCATTTGCCCCACTGTACCACGCACATAAACACAATTGCAATCATAAAACGCTATGAAAGCGATAAGGAGCGCAAGCGTGTGCGACAGGGACAGCGCTAGTGTTGACATTTCATTCACAATAGTTTGCAATAGCTGACAAGCTTCAATTTTGCTGCAACAGGTGGCTACGGCGTGGACTTCTCGTACGACAAGGAGACCGTGGAGGCGGGCGTCCAGAAGGTGGCCACCGGACTGGTCCGCAGCGGCGTCACCTCGTTCTGCCCGACGCTGGTGACCTCACCCACGGACAGCTATCACACCATATTGCCGCGCATGCCACAGCGTGTCGAGGGCGGCGCCGGAATTCTGGGCGTCCACGCCGAGGGGCCGTTCATCAATCCGCAAAAAAAGGGCGCACACCCGGAGCAGTGCATAAAGACCATCGAGAATGTAAGTACAGTGAACGCTCATTAATACTGTCTCTATCCCTAACAATAATTGAAAACATCCACGCTCTATAATTTTCATATATTTTTTGTTAAATTGATGCTCAAGGCCACGCTTATGATCAATTCATTTAATTACCTTTTTTCGACAAGTTTAAGTTATGTTATAAACTTGCTTGTAATTAAACAGAAACTATTAGAGGGATTTTGTTAAACAAAAAATAAGCCAATTTTTAAGTAAAATTTGTACATTGCCATATTACTTCGTCAATCGATATGAATAAAAAATGTAACAAAGTTATTAAGTTATTCTAGTTAATTTTCATGGCTTCAAATCCACAAAAAAAAACATTCTCTACGACTTAAATTAATACCTTGCTTTCAAGTTCCATCCAAACACAAAAAAAATTTAGTTAAATATTCAATAAAAAAATAATTTAATTAAAATGATTAATAAAGCAATAATTATATAAAAATTAGGGTTCATAATTATCCTAAACTTTAAATAATAATAAATAAAAAATATTTGAATTAAATGAGGTTGAAAACTGGCGCCAAATCGTATAGAAAATAAATCTCTCAAAACTCAAAAAATAAATGAATAAAAATGAATAGCAAATACATTTTTTCTGCTCTTTTAAAATTTGTAAGAATTTTTTTTAACAAAAATTTAAAAAAAGGACTAACTAAATATCACAACTATTTTGAATGACAGGTAGTTGCAATTAGCGAGTGACGACTGTACCCACAATTCGAATCTAATTTGTGTTTATTTTACAGGGCCTCGAGACGCTGCGCTCCATGTACGGCCAGCTGGAGCGCATCAAGATCATAACGCTGGCGCCGGAGCAGGTGAAGGATGCGAGCGTCATCGATCAGCTGGTGGAGGCGGGCATCACCGTCGCCCTGGGCCACTCCATGGCCAGCCTGAGCGATGGCGAACGCGCCGTCAAGCACGGAGCCACATTGATAACGCATCTGTTCAATGCCATGCTGCCGTTCCATCATCGCGATCCCGGCCTGGTCGGACTGCTCGCTTCGGATCAGATACCAACAGATCGAACGGTCTACTTTGGCATCATTTCGGATGGGGTGCACACGCATCCGGCCGCTCTGCGCATTGCGTATCGCACCCATCCCAAGGGCTTGATACTGGTCACGGATGCGATATCCGCCCTGGGCCTGGAGGACGGCCTGCATCATATTGGCCAGCTGCAGCTGGAAGTGAAGGAGGGCAGAGCCTTTATCGCAGCCACCGACACGCTCTGCGGCAGCATTGCGCCCATGGACGAGTGTGTACGCATCTTTCAGCGTTCCACAGGTGGGTCTTGACGCGATTCCAGGGTCTACTCCACGCTAATCCCCGCTGCTCACCATTCACAGACTGCTCAACGGTGTATGCCATTGAGGCGGCCACCCTGCATCCCGCCCGCTGTCTGCGCATCGAACATAAGAAGGGCACTCTGTGCTTTGGCTCCGATGCCGACTTTATATTGCTGGACGACGGACTCCAGGTGCTGTCCACCTGGATAGCGGGCATCTGTGTACATCAGCGCAGCAAATAGCTTGCTTTCCAATCGCCCACATCTCCCTCTCTCTCTCTCTCTTTCTCGCTCTCTTATTTAGACAAAATGGCTGTTTTTTGTTTTTGTTGTTTCTTTTTGTTTTTTTTTTTATTGGATTAGATGACGCTTTAAATTGTTCTTTATATTTAATCATTAAATCATTTGGTGTGGACAACTACGCTAAATCCATATACATTTACAAATAATAAGTATTACGAACAAAAAATAATTAATTTTATATTTATATCTGCTGTATATATATGTATATATATATAATGTGTTTATATATATGGTAGGCGCATTGGCCAAGGCTAAGAAAGTTCTTATAGACACGCCCCTTTTGCCAATTTGTTTAGCGTTTTGTGTGTTATTTTGTCTGCAATCAGCTGTTGAAAACATAATTACAATTAAACATACAGTACATCATTATAATATGCAGCTCGTTCCTAACCTCATAATTTCTGCTTCTTTTCCTCTCTCATTTTTATTTATCTTCTTTTTGGCAATAACAAAACGAAAAGCAAGTTCAAGCTAAGCTAACTAACGGTAAAACGCAAAGCAGGTAGCCAAGAAAAAGAGATATATATATGTCTCAAATATATTAGCAATACATATATGTGTGTGTATGTGTGTGTGTCGGTCGGCATGCATATGTATATGTATAAAAAATTTGCCTTTAGAAAAATCTTAGTTACAGTTACACTTTTGTTGAGTTTTAAGCTAAAAAAAAAATACATAGTCGGTATTTTGTTATGGTATTTAAGTAATTATCATATGCATATGCAAATACATTTTAAGTGTGTGTCCGTTTCAGTTCCGTCCGTTCCACGTTAGCTAACTAAGGCCGCATGCCACAAATGCTCGTGACATGCGAAATGCAGTTTTATTTGCTGTATCGTTCTCACTGTTTGCTTATTTGTTTTTTTATTTTGCGCTACGCTGCGTTTCTGTTTCATGCCGTTTCGTTTCGCTACGTTGTGCGTTAACTAACGTTCGCTCTGTTTGCATGTGTGTGTGTTTTTGTTGTAAATTTACTCCAAATTACATTATACAATATTATTAAAACTTTAGGTAGGTTCTTTCTTGGTTGTTTCTGCTGTTTAAGTGTGCCTAAGTTTATTGCTTTGTTTCTACTGCAGTTGTTCAACTGCCGTCCCGCCCCCCTTTCGGGGTTATGACACTTGTTAGTTTTGCCTTGTGTTCGGTTTGTTCTTTAGGAAATGTCATGTGTGTGCAAGCGGGACAACACGCGAATGAGTACCAATATTTTAGTTTGTTTTTTTCTTTTTTTTGGCTGTGGGGTTGCCACCCAGTAGAAAACGCATTTTGGTATTTATTTTAAGTTTGTTTTTGCTTTGTTCGTATAGTAATATTAAACAACGACCTATAAAAGAGTTACAAAAGAAACACACAGGAAAAAAAAGCACTATGTTCTTTGCCAAGTTTGTTATGTATATGTATGTATGTTTGTATGTATGCATGTATGTGTAGATCACAAAACCAACCGTGAACGTTAAACTAACAAGTGTCATAGCCCCATTACGCACAACACTTATTGTAGCCCGGCGCCTTGTCGCTATTGCTGCGATCAACGACCACCCGTTCGGTATTCTCGGCCGATTCGCGTCCAGATGTTTTATCTAATATGGCCTCGGCAAGTTCACAAAATGCGCGCTCAATGTTTATATTTGATTTGGCGGATGTTTCCATGAACCGTATACCATGCTCCCGAGCAATCTGCCAGAGAGAGAGGAGAGAAAGAGAGTAAGTGCATCTGTGTGTGTGTGTGTGTGTGTGAAATTTGAGTTTTGTTTTTTATTTACCGCCTCGCCGCGTTCTTTGCTGACCACTCGCTTGTCCGACATATCGCACTTGTTGCCCAATATCATTTTCTCCACATCCTCATTTGCATGCTACGACGAGAGTAACAGAGAGCAAAAGATTAACAAACATTGAGTTGATATAGGACAGGGGGCTTTGTTCTCACCTCGTCGATATTCCGCAACCATTTGACTATATTCTCGAAACTTTTCTCGTTCGTTATGTCATAGACGAGCATTATGCCCATCGCGCCGCGGTAATAGGATGTGGTAATTGTGTGAAATCTCTCCTGGCCGGCAGTATCCCATATTTGTAGCTTAATTTTTTTGCCCCTGAGTTCAACTGTTTTGATTTTGAAATCGATTCCTGCAAGGCAAACAACGTGAACAGCAACAACAAGTCCATTAATAACCTTCAGATAAATTGAGCAATGACGTCACAAATGCGACTTGTGTATCGTTTATCGTAGAATGTAGTATTTGATAACGATTTATTTAATTAGAACTTGAAAAATGTGTTGCTCTGAATCATAACACGCACATACACACACAAGCATGCATTTATATACATATATGCGTCACAATAATCTAGTTTACCAACACTAAGTGCAATTTACTAAAGCGGTTAACCAGCAACCACAACACAAGAACAATAGCAATAACAGTCATAACAACAATTACTAAGTTAACTGCGATTTATGCGGGCTCCGAGCAGTCCAAAGGCTATCGCATCCGGCGCAATAAACCATGTAAAGGCCACAGGGAGCACGTACATACATCTATATATGTATATATGCAAATATCTGTGCGTTCATTTTTTTTAAAAACACGCTGCAGCACTGCCAGAGCCCGTTGAAGTGACGGTGCGGGGAACTGCCACGCCCAAAATGCACACACAAGTGTCCGTGTCCGTGTCCTTGTTTTTGGGCGCCGCCTACACAACATCGGCAATTGACAATGCCGCTTACAAACACACGCACTCACGCACAGAGAGCGTAAGTAACTCTGCAGGTACATGCAATACATACACACACACACACACGTATAGACATGTCTGTGTGTAACTGGAGACTGTGATGCGCCATTTACTCACCTATAGTTGATATAAATGTGGATGTGAAGGCATCGTCCGAAAATCGGAATAGTATACAGGTTTTTCCAACGCCCGAATCACCAATTAGCAGCAGTTTAAAAAGTAAATCGTACGTTTTCTTTGCCATTTCACGTTACGGCACGCGCACAGACGCACTCTAACCCACACACACACACACACACACCCGCACGCACACTCAGTCACACACACACGCACAGTTTCTACAGAACAAAGCACATACACACACGCATACAAGATGCACAGGTGACACAACGCTTATAGTTTATATTGCTTTTGTTGATTGATGTTTAGTTAACTGTTATTGGCGCGCAAGTTTATTGTCAATTAATATTGCTGTAGAACTTGTATACGCTTAAGCACTTTATTTTTCTACGCAATGCAATTGTTGCTGTCCAGTTAAGTGTGACCGCCGCGATACACGCGCAAATACCCACAAAATTGGCTGGCTTTTTATTAGCATACATAGCGATGTTTTTGAGCGATATATTTGATATGGACATTAAAATTTTGCAACACTACGACACACGACCTGCATCAACAATTATACAGCTTGAAAGCATTAACTTCACTTTTGCATTACCATAGTAGTTTTAGACCAAAACACAAATTTAATATTAACTTTTGGGTTGGAAACCTTGTTTAATATTATACTTTTTTTTGTCAGCCATTTTATCGATATTTTTGGAAAGCAGCTCTGCAAAATTGCATTACCCAACACTCAAGCGGCGACATACATATAAACAAAGGGTACACAATAAAAAAATATTTATTATCGCTGTTGTTTGTGCTCCATAGCCGTGCATATCATGGACCTGGACTGGCAAAACAGTCTGACAGAGATCAAGGATCGCGGCCAGTACCTGCTGCACTCGGAGAAATGGGCCGACTGTCGCTTCCTGGTCGGCACGCCGCCAACTCAGCGCATCATCGCTGGCCACAAGCTGCTCCTGGCGATGGCGTCGCCCGTGTTCGAGCGCATGTTCTTTGGCAATCTGCCGGACAAAACAGACCCCATCATCATACCCGACGTCCAGCCGGAGGCCTTCGAGGCAATGCTTGAGTACATCTACACGGATCGCATCACGATCGGCTCCTTCGACAAGGCCTGCGAGCTGTGCTACGTGGCCAAGAAGTATATGCTGCCGCACGTGGTGACGCGCTGCACGCACTTCCTCTGGGCGGACTTGAGTCCGAAGAACGCCTGTCGTGCCTACGAGTTCGCCAAGCTGTTCGACGAGCCGCGCCTGATGCAGAGCAGCATGGATCTGATTGCGGCCAATACGCGTGAGGTGTTGTCCGATCCGAGCTTCCTAGACATTGAGGTGTCCACGCTGATGGCCATACTCGATCAGCACCGTCTCAACATTGACTCCGAGCTGGATCTGTTCAACTGCCTGCTCAAGTTCGCCAGCGAACGCGGCATCCTGAACGAGAATGGAAACGATGATGTGGCCAGCGGCAGTGACAAGTCCTCTACCTGTCCAGAGCACTCGGACGCGTCTGGCAATGAGCTGATGACCGATGTGGTTGTCGAGGAGATCAAAATGGAGCCCGATGTGGCCGCCATGGTGCAGCACATGCATCAGGACGAGGATGTGGACAGCTTCAAGCATGTCAGCGAGCAGCCGGCAGGCGGCTCACCCTGCAGTTCCCCGGTGATCGCGTCCAGTTCGTCATCGAATGCGAATGTCAACGCCGCGGCGGTCAATGATGATGTCGTCATCATTGACAGCGATGCCTCCGGCAATGCCAACGAGGAGATGAACGTGGCCGAGGCGGCGGCCAATATGATCAATATGATGGACGCCCAGCGCACCATCATGGACGGAGCGATGCTGCGCCAGGCGGTGAAGAAGATACGCTTCCTTACTATGACGCCACAACAGTTTGCCGAGGGACCCGCCCGCTCCAAGCTGCTGCAGCAGCACGAGGCCCTGGCCATACTGATCAAGATCTCCAGTCCCACGCTGAACGATTGCATCATGCCCGAGGGCTTCTGTGTGTCGCGCAGCACGCGCAACTTTTACGAGTCGTCGCATCGACAGCGCGAGCTGAGCTCCTCGTACCGCCATGCCGCCGGCTGCAGCAGCAGCAGCAACAACCCCTCCAATGCCGCCTGCTTCCCGGGCACAATTGCGCGCAACAACGGCGTCGCCGCCCACGCCAATCAGCCGCTGTTCACGCGCCAGCGCGTCAGTGTGCCGCTGAACCTGGGCGCCGCCGCCGCCTTGGATCACGTGCCCATGAACGCCGCCTTCAGCTTCGGCGACGAGCCCCTGGCGCTGCCCAACGGCGCCGCCTTCGGCGATGCCTACGAGGGCGCCCCAGCTCCAGTTCCAGCGGCTGCCTCATCCGCAGCGGCAGCTGGCCCGCCCGGCAATGACAACGAGGCCGTCGCCAGCACCTCGCATCACGATATGACGCGCTCCTACTGCATGCGCTCGATGACGCGCCAGTTCGACTACCGCAACACCAGCGTCACCGACTGCGGCGTCACCTTCCAGGTAGAAATATGTAGCTAGACTTCTCATCTTTTACATACATATATATATTCATTTTGTGAATACGTATATTCCGTGCAAATGAGAGGAGAAGCAAGCTGTTGTCTGGAAAACGGTTTCCTGAGACGTTTTTTAAAGTGGAAGTTGTTATCTGAAACTTTATTGCTTTTATTGTAGTCTTCTATAGATTCCTTCCTAAAAAGTCTTGATAACTTTTTTGTTGATTACCCGCAAAGCTCACTTGCTTTTAACGTAGATTCCACTTAAAATGGTGAATATGTATATATCAAAATCCACAATGAGGGGTGTAAAATAGGTGGAAGAGTAAACAATTAGCATTTTGGGCCCCGGACATAGCCGGGTAACACCAGCTAGTATATTCACTTCTCTCAAATCAATATTAATCCCCCCATTCCTCGCTTCCCAGGTGGACACGAACATTTGGATTCTGGGCGTTCAGGTGCCCACACAGGTGCTCTGCGGCGAGCTGATGAATTCGGCTGGGTTTGCCGAGCGCTACACCGAGGTGCTGTACGCCCACATCCAGGATATGCATGGCTCGCGGATTACGTATACGCACTGCACAGCGCGGGTGCGCTACGATTCGCATTTGGACATCACGTTCGATCGTCCCGTTTACATCTATCGCAATCAGATATACAAGATCTACGTCGTCTTCAACAAGATGGGCTGGTATCCGATGTACTCCTGTGTGCCGGATATGGTCAGGCAGCGCGTCAAGTTTATGTTCAATGTGGGCAATCCGACGGAATCGGTGCGCGACGGACTCATCTATGCGATCATATTCTCCACGCCGCAGGATCATGCGCGCCATCTGATCGACTAATCACACCACATAACGATTAATGAATTTCGATGTGATAGATTTATTATTATTCTCCTTTTGGTAGTAGTATAGTACAGTAAAAGCTGCCATTGGCGGTTTACGATTTACAATTTTGTCTTATATGTGTAGTCAACTTTGCTTCATTAAATAAATATTACACTCAATGTTCGTGTAAACATGAAATTACGTTTTTTTTTTTGGGATTTTTTAAAGTATCATGTATCAAATAAATAATACATGGGAATGCCCTAAACTCAATGAAATATAAAAAAAAAATACTTTGGATTTTTTAAAAAATTAAATTAAATTAATAGAGTTCATTTTGTCAAATGTATCGTCAACGTTAAGGATGTATCCTATATAGCCAGATCATAAATCTATTGGAGATTCAATTTCAATATTCAATTCATTCTATAAATATTATTTTCAGAAAATTTGAAGATTCAATCTACAGGATTAAAAATTTAAATTTGCTATATTATTTTTTGAAAAAAAAAAAATGTTTTCCAAATTAAGGAAGGTGCACTAGATTTTTTCCACAAAAAAATTTAAAAAAAAATATTTATAATAATGCATATAATTTAAATGCAGATTTATTGTAGACGGTTATTCATAACCAAACTCATAACTGAGTTATTGATCTTTCTTCTGATTTTGTTACTAGTCAAAATATATGCCCAGTAGAACCGTAAAAACAAGAGAAACAACTTTTACATTTTTCAAAAATATTACAATAAATAAATTTAAAGTTTATTGCATTTAGTGCTCATTTTGAAAACAAAATAAAAAAAATATACAAATGATGGTTAACAATATATTTTAAAAAAAATTAGAGAAGGAAAATCGATAACGATATTTATTGCAATATTGAGGCTAGGAAATGGCAACAGTGCAAGCGGGACAGCGTGAGACAGAGAGAAAGGGAGAGAGAGAAAAGTGCATAAACAAGTGAGAGACAGACAGAGAGAGAGAGAGAGAGAGAGAGAGAGAGAGAATAAAAGAGAGCGAGAGAGCTGAAGTGAGCTTTGAGCGTGGCCCAAGCAGCTTTACATACATATGTACAGTTGTGTGTGTGGTGTGCGAAATACGGCCACACTATTTGCCATAGCTGGCGCAACCGCCGCTGGCATACTCGGGCTCCTCGCAGGTGAGCGTATGCTCATCAAAGACCTTGTCCTCGCCGCAGCTAATGAGACGCGGATACCCCTCGACGCAGGTGATCAGGCGATGGCAGTCGCCCTGCACGGGGAAGCGGGGGAAGGGCCAGAAGCGTGCGGCAACCGAATTGGGATCCACCTTGGTCGGGCACTTGAAGCCGACAACAGCTGTAACGGAGATTCGTTCAAGATTCGTACATCAAGGTATCTCTAGCCCCATTGCTTACCCTCGGGATTGCAGTGATCGAGCAGCTGATCGGGCCAATTGCAGCCGTGGATGCGTTCGTCGTAGGCCAGGCCGGCATCGCAGTCCTGCTCGTGGGGCTCACCGTGGGCGCACTTGATGTACGTGGTCGAGCAGTCCTTGGACACTGCATACAACCCAAATTGGTACTCACAACCAGGCGTCGAAATGGGCGTGGCTGCAAGGGGAACGGCATATTAATATATATGTATTACATTATACCTAATTCTAATAATTACAAAATTAAATTTTCTCTTGCACGAATTGTTTTGTTTTAACACGATTTTAAATATTCTATGAATATTTCGCACTATTCATTATACTGAATTATGAATAATGGGAAATGGAGATAATAATTGAGAAATATTTTCCCAAAATGATGAATAGTATAATTTTAGTAATAGCAGTGATATTACAGTCTTAAGCAAACGTATGCGTTATATTGTCAGAAAGTGACATTGAATCAAATATTGTTGCTTATATTAGTTTCACTTTTTCTAAGTATTTCCGATATTATTTCTTTTGCTTGATAAAATTTTGTTTTTTATTAAAATATTTAATGAATTAAAATGTGTACGCATGGATAATAAATTCTCAAGTCAAATCTAACATTAGTTTTTTGATATTTTTATTAAAGTAGCTTTTAAGAAGATTTTCAATATATTTTTTTACACGAATTTTTTGGGAACGTTTCTATCGTGTAAAAAGAGAATTAGGTGTACATTATATATAACATTATATTTTATATATTTGTGCTACTCACGATCCCATTGACGGCCCTTGCAGTCGACGGCCCAGTTGTAGTTGCAGTGATTGTGCACAGCGCCCTTGCCATCGAAGAGTAGCCCGTTCTCGCAGGTCTCCAGGGTCAAAGTACCGTTGGTGCAGAGGAAGAACTGGTCGCAGTTCTCGGTGTGCGCATACGCCTGGACGCCATGCTTCTCGGGGCACTCGGGTGCGCCGACGGCCAGACCGTGTCCTGCAATTAAATAGTCAAAATTTAATTATTGTTATTGTTATTGTTATCGTAATCGTTATCGTAATTGTTATTGTTAGTGTTATCATTATTGTCATCGCTACCATTATTTCTTCTCATTACCGTTTCGTATTTTGTTATCGATATTGTTATCGTGATAATAGGCTTATCGTAATCGTTGTTATCATTATTCATTTTTTATCAGTGGCACTAAAATGTCAATCATAAGCTTATTGAATTCATTATTCCTATATTTATCGCTAATGCTTTTATATACCATCGATACTGTTATCGATATTAAAATTGGAAAGTTATCGATATTGATTTTGTTATTTTTAATGTTTATGCTATTAACCCGTAATTGCTATCGGTATTGTCATTGATATCGCTATTCTTATTGCTGTAAAAGGTTGTTATCGGTGCCGATAACACGACTGTGACAGCAATCAGCAATCCGCAATCGCTGACAGCGGGAAGTGTCGTCAACGTCGTTTTCCCACCCAATCCAATGCCCATTATTAAACTTGAACGCGCACTTCCTTCCTTCCCACAACTTGCCAGCAACAGAGACTGGTTTTCCTTACTGTATGTGTGTGTTGACTAGTGCAAGAGCAAGTGTAAGTGTAAGTGTAAGTGTAAGTGTAAGTGTAAGTGTAAGTGTAAGTGTAAGTGACGCGCGTTGTCGGCGCCGGCGGCGACGGCTTTCGAGCATCTTCGCACCTAGCGCCGGCGGCGATGATGTAACCGGGTCCAAAGGCCCGCCTCAGGTAACAGGTTGAGTGCCGATGCGTTTTTGACACTTTTCCACTGTTTTCTGTTTTCCGAGCCTCGAATTATGCATATTTATTTAAATCGTCTAAAGATTTCCGGTAATTACTTTCCCAAAACTTATCGATAATTTTGGGGAAAAAACACAATGTTTTCGCAAATGAAATCGCATATTCAAGAGTTTTTGCTTTAAATGTATATTTTGTAGGTAACTGAAAGCCAATCTTTTGTAGTGGTGGTCGAAAACTCGTTGGGCCGCTGTTTGTGTGTTTTGGATCTAGATCTTATAATATAATTTGATTGCCTTTAATTATCAACTGGTTTGACAGGCCAAGTTCTGCTTTGACTTTGGTAGCATTTAAATGTTTGGCATTTGTTTTAATTAAGAGCCCATACGTCTGTGGCTTTTGAATAATACACTAGGCGAAAAGCAAGCTAGCTTGAAGGTAAATTTATTTAGACAAATATGTATTTTAAGTTTGAAAAACACTGTTAAACTATAAATAGAATTGTAAATAAATATAAGGTTCAAAAACTTGTTGAAATACAGATAGACGAATTAATTCGACGTATGATAGTCGAAATTCACTGCAAAAAGATTTAAAAAAGGCTCAAAATTCAAATTGATTGATATTGAAAAATATAAGTAGTATTTCTTGCTTTATAAGAGAAAGAAAATTAATTTTTTGTAATTCAATGTATACTAGAAAAATGTTTGCAAAATTTAAACGTCATTCCAGGATTAAATAATTTTTTTGATTAAAAATTATATTGAATCTTAAAAAGACTTACTGTCTAAATTTTATATTCGCCTAAAAGTCGTCTACAGGCAAAATATTTTCTCTTTAAATTTGTAATCAAAATAGAGGAAAACTGCTTTTAAAAAGCCTTTATTTTAAAACTTTTTTACATTTCTTAAATTGGCTTACAGGAAAAATGTCAAAAAAAATATGTTTAGGATTTGGAAAAAAGCAAAATCTGAGGCTTTTGTAAAGCCATTAAAAATGTTTTTATAAAAAAATTTTAATTTCTGAAAGTTTATTTTTCTTGTTTTTAACTATTAGCGAAATTGTGCTCAGTGTATATGTGAATATGTCATTGGTGTACGTAGGTTTCTTAGCCAACCAATCAAGCTGAACCGCTAACAGGGTGACTCAGCGGGGGGCCAAGTGAACAAAAGCAAAAGTAATAATCGATCGCAAATTGGCACTGGATCTGCATGTCAAATGAGTTGAGAACTACGGTGAGCTTAGGAGGGGGGGGGGGGAGGAGGTGGAGGTGTGGTGTCTTGGTGGGGTCAACCCCCTAGATTGTCAAGCTTCAGGGTTAAACGACAGCGTGCTGTGCAGCTAATTGGAGCAGAAAGCGGCGAGCGGGCAATATGAAACGTCTAATCTTTGGTTCAGCCTTCGGCCAAACCAGTAGACAGACAGCTAAGCTTGGGCAATTAAACTGGATTTTGGTCTAAAGCAAGAACACAAAAAAAGAGAGGAAAAAATAAAATAAGGTTGGCAGCGCCGCACTTCAAATGGTTTGATACAATATTCAATGCGATTGCGATTGGAATTTTTGAAAGTAAAAGCTTTGAAGCCCAGACCCAACCCAACACGCAATGGAAGGTTGCGCTAATGCGATTCCAATACGATATTCCCACATTCCAATAAGAGTTTGGACATTCCACAAGAAACAAATATGGCGACCACTTACCGTAGGCAATCATTGCCAGGATCAGGACGCAGCTTACTTGCGCTCGTTGCATGTTGCGGCGAATTCAAAAACTAAGTAACGGAAATGCTGACAATAACAAAAAAAAAAACAGCAACAAAATGGCAAGCAGGCGAAACCGTCGAAAAAAACAATGTAAATAAATAACAACAACAACAACAACGGCGACGGCAACGGCGGCTTTTAATTTGAATTCAACAGCGCGACACTTAAAATTCCGCTGCACGTTTTAACGGTTACGCGTTCCAAACTCAACTGAAAAGATTTATACCGCGCTCAAGAAGAAGAAGAAGCAGAAGTAACAGCCGCAGCAGCAGCAGCGGCGACGGCGGCGGTGGCGACAGAAACAAAAGTTTTGCAAAGCTTTTTTTATATATTTAATTTTTTTTGGCTTTTGCGTTTGCGCGCGTTTCGTGTTTGAATTTGGGGTTGGGGGCGCTGGGCACACAAAAAGGGGTCGCCAGGGGCAGAGGCTATGCGGCGAAGTACATGTGCACACACTTAAGCATGCAGCATGCATGTGTGTGTGTGTGTGTATTGACTATGTTGTCACAGCGCACTCGCAACGATTGATCGAGCGGTTATTTTTTTTTTTTTTTTGGTACAAATACAAAATGCAAAACGTGATTTGGGCATTTTGCCGTTGTTGTTGTTGCTGTCGCTGCCAGCATGTGTGATTGAAAGTAAAAGGCAAAGCTCGCGCAGCCCGTAAGCTTCATTCATGATTGCATTCGGGTTGCCTCGGGCCCGGGCTCGTGTGTTTGTGTTTGTGTTCGTACTTTGCTTTCGTTCGTCTTGCCGATTACCGTTACATTGTTAACTATTGCAAAACTGTTGTTACTCTTGTTGCTGCTCTTGTTGTTGTTGTTGTTGTCTGCAGGCAGGCAGACAGCGGCGATTGCATAACCAACATAGCCCGAAAGCTGTCGTTGCCTGCAGCCCGCTGCACTTTTTACATGAGGGTATGACGGTTTTTTCGTCATGTTTGCCAAGCATATGAAATTACACTCTGTTATATGCATAACACATATAACACTTTTAACTGTCAAGCAACCATCGTGTTATCTAGTTAAGTGGATCTGTATAATCTTCTATATATGTACATAATGATCACAGATGAAGATTACGAATTGTATTTTTTGATTAGGATAATCGATTATTGTTGATACCAGTGTGGAGTGTACGTTGGATTTAACAATTGCAGATGAGATCCTTTCTGTTTATTTTAGAAGCTAAAAACTGTTCAAAAGGATATAAAAGGGTGTATTTGACTAATGCATTTAACAAACAATAACAGTGATGGCAAATTAGAATGGTACAGTTCCGATGGTATTTTACAATAATATAACTAAAATTTCAGGACGAACTATTTTTAACTTATAATAATATACTTATAATAATATACTGAATCGTAATAAGTTTAATAAACTTTGCGTCCAATGCAATTATTTCTTAAAGTTTTTTAAAAACGAAAATATAAAAAAAGGTTACTGAACATTATAATTTTATATATAAAATAAAAAATGTCGTTATAAAATAAATCTAAATACATAATATATTCTGTAATTTCAGCATCAACAGATTTTCAAAAAATTATAAAATTATCAAAAACCGCATTCGAACTTTGAAAATCAACCTAAAATTGCCCCAAATGAAAAATGCCAAAATGCCGTTTTCAAATTTTAAAACCATTTTCTTATTACGGAATTGTACATTTTTACCCTAACTTAAACAGTTTTGATGTACATTTTCAGATCTTTACTACGAAGAATAAAAAATTATGTCTAACTAGATATGAAATGATCGAAAATTAATCAATTAATATATTTTGGTTAATCACAACCCAGATTCCAATCAGAAAACCAGAATTTATACAAATTTATGTTTCACAAGAGAGACAACTGCGAAATTCATGCGAAATGATGTTTCAGAACACTCCATTGTTAACATAGATGTAAGAGTATCTATACTTCAGCGCGTTGCAGTTGACTTTTTTGGCCCGCTGCTCATTGGCCAAATGCAATTAACGGGTATTGTGTTTGGTTGACAAAGGGTTAATGAAGCTGGCTTAGTGCGAGGTTTACACTCATCTGGGCCCCTAAGGGGCCCATTTCATAATAGGATGCGAACGATGTTAAGGAAAGTGTGATGGGGAGTGGAGTGTGGGTATCTAGTGGCTAACACTAGATTTACGACAAATCGATTTGGCCTCGATTTGGCTGACTAAACAGTAATTTACGTATATGCTATACATAAATCTTTCGCATTCGCGAGATAAAAACACAATTGGCATAATTTCAAGTCTTGTTATTTAATCGAATGAGTTGGCAAATGGAAATGAATGTTATGTTTTCTCGTTGTTGTTGTGTGAATGTATTCGTTTACAAATTGCGATCAATCGGTGATCATCAGTGCAGTCCAGTTGTGTTGCATGATAGCACTTATTAAATAGATTGGAAAAGAGAAAAGAAGTAAAAGAGAGAAAACACGGTTCAGAAAAGTGAAAGAGCTTTAATAAGAAATAGTAAGTTAGTCAAGGATTGAGTGTAGAATTCTAGCTTGGCAAAAATTAAGTTTCAGAATCAATGTAGAAAATTATCATTTAGGGAATCATTTTTTCTTAAGCAAATTGAAAGCAAGTTTATAAGAAGAATCATCCTAGTAAAACTTTCTGATAAGTCTAGCAAAGTTAAAAGAAAATAGGTTTATAATAAGAATATAAGATAATAAGATTTAGTCAGTTCTTAAAAGGTATAAGACAGAGACTTAAAAGAAGCTACATTTTTTGAAGACCAGTTAAGATTAGTTCAAGAAAGAGAAAAATAGTTTCTTTAAAAATTATTTAAAAAAGCAGAAAATTAATGTTCAAAAGAAGAGTAAACTTGGAAATACTTTCTAAAGGATTTTAGAAATTAACAAAGAATACTGAAAGTATAAATTACTTCGAAACAGTGTATAGAAAACACCAAAAAAGATTGTTAATAAGTGGTATTTTTCAAAAAAAGAAAACTAATTTCTTAGAAAAATAATAGCAATAGAGGACATTTTAGCAAACCCCAAAGAATATTTATAGATCAGTAAGAAAAGACAAGACGAGTTGAGATGAAAACATTCGTAAAGAAACTCTAGAATAAATTTATAGATCAGTTATAAAAGGAAAGAGCTTTAGAAATAGAATTATCTATGATAATGATAGAAAAGTTGTAAAGAACCAATCATAATAGGTTTATAGATAGCCTTTGATAGCCCATATCATAATATATATAATATAATAGTATAATCTCACTCAATTTCTCAAGAATCGAAAAATTTAAAAAAAAAAAAAGGAAATTTAAAGAAAGTGTGAAAAGTGCATCAAAAGAAACAAAGTTGACAGTAACCCAAAGAGATAAAAAATAATAAAATTATATTATACGAAAATAAAAGTTTGTATTTTATAAATAGATACAATAAAAGAGATTGAAAATAATAGAAAAGAATGTAAAATAGTACAGATAGGTTATCGAAAACAGTTTATTTTTGTTTTTTTTTTGTATATTAAGTCAGAGAAGAAATAAAAGGGAAAATATATACACAACGATAGAGCAGTATAGAAAGAGAGTAGAATATAGAAAAAAGAAAGAAAAAAGATAAATAGTAAGAAAAATAGTTTAGAATAAAAATAAAGAAAGCATTAGAAAAGGGGAGAAAGTAAAGAGAAGTTACTCGTTCACACAAAGTAGCGAGTAGCGAGTGGCGAGTAACGAGTAACGAGAAGTGTGGGAAATTAAGTGCTACACATACGCGCTATAGGAATAGGCTAGAAACTACTAAGTTTAAGTGACTACTACGCGCGTCCGGCCAGCGACTACGGCTTTAACTGCGGCTTCAGCTCTACTTCCGTATGTCTCTCTTTCTGTCCAAGTGTCTGTGTGTATGCGTGTGTGTTTGCTTGTGTATTTTCTTTTGGGTATCTGTAGTAGACGCGCGCAAGTGTGGAATATTGTGGGCAGTGCGTGTTTTGTTTTTAATCGGCGGGTGGCACGCGGCTTAACCGGCTGGCTTAGTCCTTCTTATCGTCGGTATCCTTGTACCAGTCCTCGCAGCCGGGCACGTTCTCGGGCGCATCGCACATCTCGGTGACATCGTTGTAGACCTCGCCCAGCTGGCAGCCCAGATCCCGTGGATCCTCACCGTTCAGGCACACATAGAATTTCTGGCAATCCGTGGGATGTGGATATTTGGGATGTGTGACCACCTGGCCGCGCACATCGCTCTTGGGCTGATCCTTGGGGCAGGCAAAACCGCTCTCAGATTTCTCTGCGCGAAAAGAGTAGAGGCAGAAAGCGAAAGGTTAAAAGGTTAGACCTCAATTGCATTTTTTATTTCTCTCTTTCTATCTGTATAAGGTGTACTCACTCTCTGGATCGCCGCAGCCCTCACGCTTGGCGGTGTCGGGCCAGACACAGGTGCCGGAGTACTCATCGAAATGCAGGCCAACGGTGCACTTCATCTCCAGGGCATCGCCCTCAATGCAATTGTAGAAAATGTTGCAAACGCTCGCCTCCGGATGCGCGAAGAAGCCGTTCTTGCGTGGACAATATTTTGTGGACTTGGGTTCCTCTGTGGGCGAAACCAAAGAATATCCACATTTGAATCGGTATTCAATGCCATGTGCGTGGACAACTTACGCAGCTCCGTGCGATCCTCGCAGTCGACATTGAAGGGCTGATCGCATTTGTTGATCTTGCGATTGAGCGGATCAAAGACAAGGCCATCGGGGCAGAGTTTCGACTTGGGCACGCCGTCATCGCAGACATAATATTTGTCGCACTGCACCTCATCCGCGAACTGGCCATTGGGCTTGGGGCACTCGAAGCCAGCTGCATCTAAAGAAAAGAAACAAAAAAGGAAATAGAAATGAGTTGAAGATGGAGCAAAAAAAGTTCATTAAACTTGTGCGAGAAACGCTTTCACCCTGTACGTGTTACTTTTTATCCGCATCCCCAGCAGAAAACTGTAACAAAAACAGAGGAACGAACGTGCAATCGATCAATTGATCGATTGTTGCAGCAAGTCGCATTTGGGTCTTAAATCTTTTTCCTGTTGCTAGCCCTGTCTGGCAACAGCTGCTGTTGCTGCGGCTGCTGCGGTTACATAATCTTTGCGGCTTTGGGCTTGGCAACATCGCAGTCCCAGTTTTCAGTTACAGTTCCAGTTCCAAGTCGGGCGTCCGGTTTTCCCCAGACGCCCAGGCCCAGACGCAGCCGGTTTTTTATATATTTTTCTATTACCTGTTTTGCCAATCGAACTGCGGCATTTAATAAATGCAAAATAACGTGAGATTTGAGCGGCGCTTAAATGTCAAACAGGGTCGACCCATGGCATATAAATAAATATTCGCAATTAACTGATGCTCGATAAATCAGCGAAATACAAGCCTGCTTGCTCAGAAAACCGTTAGCTGCGAACGCAGCGTAGAGAACTTGCACCAATACAGGCACACATACCCACACGCATACATACATACATATACTAATATGCGGCCAATGTCAATGTGATTAGCACAAAGTTGCCAATTTGTTTCGAAAGTGTTGTTTTCTTTGGTATTTATTTATTTATTTTTTTTTGGTCCGCTGGCTCAACAACGAGAGCCTGGCAATTAACAGTGTTGAAAATCGGTCCATATGCAATTCATATTAATAATTAATGCAAAAATTTCACTCACTTGTCGCCGCCACACACAGCGTCACAGCAATGGCACATAAAAATAATTTCATTTTTTACTTTTGATAAAACTTAATTTTAAAAAAAAATTAATATGTCACAACTATTTGTGACAAATCCTTTGAGAAATAAAAATATTCAACGGACAGCTAAATCGCGACTTAAGCGTGCGATGGTTAAACTTAAACTAACAACGGAACGCCAAAGAGGCGCACTTTTCAAGACTTTTTCACCGGCAACGGCAACGCTCGGCGCTGGCAGCGACGTCAACGTCAGACGTTGGCGACGCTTGGGCGCAGGCGCGCCAGACGCCAATGCTAAACCTGGGGGATTGCTGCGGTTTAGCCGCAGCGGCAGCGAAGAAAGGCAAGGCAAAGCTGTAATGAAGCAAGTAAATACACCAATACATGTGCACATGCCAGTGTGTTTGTGTGTGTGTGGCCACGTAAAGTGTTCAATTTGTATGTGCCTGGAAGCCCAAAAAAAAAAACAGAAACAAAAACAAATACAAAATTCATATGCGCCAGCGCTTTAACTGAATCTTCGCCGGGTTAACGACGCGCATGCAAATGCTTAACAATTTACAGCAATAAAAAGCCCAAGCAGTACCAAAAATAACCAAAAAAAAAAAAAAAAAAACAAAATTGAAAAGAAAGAAACAGACGCAAAGATAACAAGCGACCACAGCGCAAATGAGTATTAAATTAAAGGCAAACAGCAAAACCTTTCAAATAGCAGCAACAACAACCGAGCAGTTCAATATGAAGAGCTGTGCATGTGAGTGTGCATGTGTGCACGTTCAAGTGGCATCACCGGTAAATGCAATTCGGAAACGTCATCAGCCTTTCGCCAAACAAAGTGCAGCGTGGCCAGACTTTCAACAGGCAGGTGGCAGGCCTTGGAGCAGGATGCGCTGCTGCCAGGCAAAAACAAACAAGTAAGCGCGCTCTACTCGGTAGTGCCCTACTAACAGATACCCTGCGAGCTATCGTTACAGGCATGCATACACAAAAAATAAAAAATGTAATTCTTAAACTAACGATCTTAATAACATAAAACAAAGACAAATGATATAGTAGTGCAGTGTATTGTAAAGGCGGCGTGCTATTATGAGGTCGGAGATACCTCCTCCTGCCAGTCACATACAGTTGCACAAAACCATTATACCCTCTTAGCCCAGTTGCAATGGGTTCAGGGTATAAAAAGGTGGACAAGGAACTGTGTCAAGCGAAGCGAATTTGTCTGAATTCATATGCAGAGCATTATACATAATATACGCATATATATGTACATATGTAAATGCGAGTATGCTAAATATGACGCACACGCAACGCCCGAAAAAAAAACCCGTTGTCCTTGGGCCGCGTTCAAATAGCCGGCACAACAACACGAACATAGTACGAGTATGTTAACAAAAGAAAAAAGAAAAAAACTGAAAAGAAACAGGCTGACAAACCTAAAAAGCAGTTAGCAACTAGTTAAAGTTAATTAAAAAATATAAAAACTTTTACTCTCGTTCGGCATGAAATAAATGCCAGCCGCAGGTCCGGCAGCTTCGAGCAGCTTCTAAGAAGCAACAACAACAGCAACAACAATAATAACAACAATGGAGCGACATTAAAGCTGAGCAATTTAATAATATGAGCAGTTAATTGGCAAATTATGCGCGCTTCGAATTGTTGCAGATTATAGATATATTTACACATATGTACACATCTACTTATGTGTGTGTATTTGTGTCCAAACAGCTATTGCAATTAGCGAAAACTGAAAAACTGTTGAGAAAAACAAAGCTAGATAAAACAGGTGTGTTGGGATGGCCGACGATAAAATACCCTTGCGGAAATGTACATAGTTTACTATGTTTGCACACAGAGATACTTAACTTTTTAATAGATTGTTTGCATAAAAAGAATATGATCAAAAGATTGTTGTTCCACAAAAATACATTTTTCGACCGATTTTTGGTATGAGAGCTATATGCTATAGTGGTTCAACATTGGTACAATTTTGCTGTTATGTATGGGTAGTGCATCCTAAAAAAAAAGCTTCTCATACAAAAACATATTTTTCTTACAGATTTTTGTTAGGGCAGAGAGGTGGACGTAGTTATATCTACTCAGCTATTGATCTGATCAAGAATATATATAAAAATATATAAATACGATACACATTTTCTAACAAGATGCTTATACCCACCGCAAGGGTATCAAAAAACAAATAAAACCGCTTCACAGTTTGGCAATGCTGCAGACAGCATCAAGTTTTTTGTTGTAGTTGTTGTTGTAACAACTGGCAGATGCGCTGATTTATCATGATCAACATGATCATTATCAGCTGCTGCTGTGCTGCCTGGACCACAAGACAAGACGCAAGATTTTGTAATTCAAGGTTTTTGTTCGCTTGGACTGCAATCAAATTAGCCAAAAAAGAAAAAGCTCTTGCAATCAGTGGCTTCAGCTTTATTACGAAGCTCAATAACAAAAAAGAAAAACAAAAACAAAAAAAAGGCTGCTGTGTCGCTCCACAATCAGTTAATGTTATTGGCATTACGAAATCAATGCATATGCAATTTATAGGCCATCAAGTTGCCTTTTAAAATAAAGATGCGCCAACCCAAATAACAGCTTAAAGAAGAAGCAGAAACAAAACTTTTATTTTGTATATAAACACATACATTAATATATGTATTAATGTACAATTTTAAGGCTGGGCTCGCAGTCAAAAGTGAACGAACCGCCAACTATGTCATTGTCATTGGATGTGTGTGTGCAGGTGTGTGTATGTGTGTGTATGTGTGGGTGCTAAAAGACTTGGCAAGATGTCTTTCACATGGCATTTGGTGCCAGGTCAGCCAAACAATTAACAGGTAATTACGGAAAAGGCCGCTTAATATGCCAATTGCACACAGCCGCACGCTGGTACATGCCCACAATTTACAGTTATGTTGCGTTGCATGAGAGTCGCCTGAAATGACAATGAATGAAACAAGTTACATTCTCGTTTAGCTTTCTATTTCCATTTGGCCATTTATGGTGACAAGCAATTGTGGGTTCTTATGATTTCACTTGACGTCCAAATGCGCAGTGCATTAATTAATACTGAACGTGTTGTTTCTTTTCTCGTTTAAACCGGCAGCGAATAAAAGCATGCAACAAAAGTTGTTTAGGCAGAATTTCAAATCTGACGCCTAAGTGCTACCAGATCAATGAAATGATGACTCAAGACAAATGTTGCCACATATATTTTTAAACATAAATTTGACAGTCAGTATTTTTGTTCTATCGATTACTTTGTCTATTGCATTTATTGTGCACGGTCACACTGTCGCTATTCGCAAAACATTGCAGTCGCATTTTCAATTGGAATAAAATGTTATTTTAACAACAATTTGATAATATTTAATTGAGGAGTAACCAGCGTGAAAACAACATTAAAAAGGTGCGCTACAAAATGATTGCCAGTTGTGAGTGTTTTGCGTCGATTTGATTCTTGATTGAGACGATGTTAAAAATTGAGCACACGAGCGAAAAGCTGAAAACGACGTCACAACGACGACAGCGCTGTCGCTGCTGCTGCCAATATTGCTGCTGCGCCGCCGTCATCACATCTTGTGGTTGGCATTTGACTATTGATTTTTTTTTAGTGTTAGACGCATCGTTTTGTCGGCTATTTGATATATGGCCCCTGTACTTATCTAGTGAAAACAATGTAATTTGCATACGCACACACACAGTTGTGTGGCTTTCTTAACTGTTGGCCAGTTGCTGTTGCTGCTGTTGCTGTTGCTGTTAGAGGTGACATCATCAACAGCAGCTACTCTAACCAATATTGCTTACATGCATTATACTTTTGGACAAAACTGATTCATAATTCGCCTTCGTTCTTCTTTTCGTTTTTGTAGCTGAAGCTGCTCTCGAACTGCACTTGTTGTAGTTGTTGTTGTTGTTGTTGTAGCCCAAAAGTCACCAATCCCCCACACACCACACCTGTAGTAACATAACGCAAGCGTTGCCACACCTCAGAAATGGATCGTAAGGCTGAGTTGGAGCGCAAAAAGGCCAAATTGGCCGCGCTGCGCGAGGAGAAAGATCGTCGTCGCCGCGAGAAGGAAATCAAGGACATGGAAGAGGCAGCCGGACGCATCGGCACCGGCACCGGCATTGACAAGGATCAGCGCAAGTGCGTAATTATTCAGTTTTTGGCCTTATTGAAGTGAATTCCTTGTAAATGTTTATGCCCTTGCAGGGATCTGGATGAAATGTTGTCCTCGCTGGGCGTTGCGCCCGTCTCGGAAGTGCTATCCTCACTGTCCTCAGCCAATTCGCTGACATCCGATAATTCCAATACACAAACGCCCGATGTCAGCTTGCAGGCCACTGTTAATGGACAGGGGTATATATATGCATATATATAAACATATGTGGGCATTTCCAGAGTCATGTCTTCAATTTGAAGAAAGAAAAAAGATATTTAATCGTGGTAGATCTCGTGGAAATGCCAACAAATATAAATTCTCTCTTATCCCTGTTTAACTGGTTTCTCATGCCAATTTCCAGCGGCGGCAAGAAGCAGCCCCTCAATCTGAGCGTTTACAACGTGCAGGCCACAAACATTCCACCAAAGGAGACACTCGTCTATACGAAACAAACACAGACCACCAGCACCGGCGGACACGAGCGTGATGGTGCGTATGCGATTAACGATACCATGTATACCGTATGTAACAAATAGTACCCTATGCTAGCACTAGTGTAACCCATAACCGAATCATATATATGTGTATATGGCTATTGTGTAAACACTTTCCATAGTTTGTTCTCTTCTACCTTTTTTATTATAATTTTTTGTGTGTGAATTGAGAAACTGTATATGTAATTGTTATTTGCCTCTCTATTTTGCCGTCTGTTCGCTTGCCAACTACAGTATGTACTCGAAAATATGCTAATATAACAAAAAAAAAAAACTGGAACGAAACCCCCACTCCCCCTGTCCAACACAACCCCCCGCCATAAACTAGCCCGCACAGTGTCCTTTGCCTGATCCAACATTGCATTTGTGTTGCGCTTTAACTGAAAGTTAAATCCGATCAATATATATAGAGCAAGCATATAAATACATATACTAAGTGAAATAAAATAACAAATACAGTTCTTTCTTGCCACTCATCGCCTCTGTCAGGATATATGGAGGACTGGTGGCGTCCACGTAAAGGTACTAAAAATAGTTTTAAGCAGCCAGCAAAACAATTTAGACAACAGCATACAATTCATTATGGTAACCAATTCTATAATATATGCTATCAAAATGCTCTTTTGACGTTTTATTCTTTTGTTTTCTTTCACATATTCATCACCGTGGTGTACTTCATCATTATTTTGTTTTGATTACATCATATCATCGGCTGTTGCTTTAGTTAGTTTTTCTATGCATTCGCAGCTTACAAACTATTTAGGCACTGTATTGTTTGTTTTTGTATTTAGGCATTGATTGAGCGCATATAATAATTTGTCTATTTACTTTTTCTTCCCCCTTTTATCTGTTCTTGGTACGCACGCAAAAAATACTGCAGCTCATGCTACGGATTATTATGGTGAGTAGTTGTTGAGTTTTGTATGTAATAATTACCTAAAGCCCAAAACCCCAGCCCCACCCACTCCAAAGAAATCCAAGTAGAACCTATCGTATGTAGCTATCTATAAACGTTTGCCTCTCTCTCCCTCTCTCTTTATCTCTGTATTTCGCTCTCTTTATCTCTGTCTCTCCTTTGCTCGTTGTATGTAGAGTTACTCGCTATTTGTTAGCTCTCGTTACTTAATTCTTGTTAGTTTTATGTTTTAATGTAGTTTCTACCCTATAATTATTGCTTGTCGCGCTCTGTTTTTTGCCTGTAAACTCGTATATATATACATATATTCTATAAATTGCTTTTTACGGCCTTTCCGGTACAATACAATATATTTCTACCCTGATTTAATTTATTCAATTTGATACTTATTGGAATTATTTTGATTTATATGTAGCGCCTAGACAGCATAATATGAGATTCAGTTTGTATCAGCATTATCTCCTATATATCTATATACATATATATATATATATCTAAACGAAGCGTTTTTACCTACGTATATGAAATTGTTCAACTCCACCCAATTTATAAGTTTCTTTGTTAAATTCGTTTAAGTAGTTGACTTTCTTTTAAGTTTTTTTTTTTATTATATTACATATACTATATATAAACCTATATATATACTATATTCGTTTGCTTAAGAATCAACCAGAACTTAAAAAAAAAAAAAGAAGAGCTCGCATTTTAATTTTATGTATAACCGAGTATAACAGTTTCTCATTGTAACTGTTATACACTAGTCGTATTATTTATTAGACAAGGTCTGCCTTAAATTTTTTATTTTTAGCATAACCAAAATGATACCTATATATTACTTATATACTCATAATGTGTCTAGCCAACTGTTTCAACGCAAGTATCAAGTGTATTTATCGATTATAAACCTAAGTCTTGAACAAAATGTAAGCCACAAATTCACACAAACTCACATACACACACATCCAACACGAATGCATGTAAAAGCACTGAGAAATATCATGTACTATATAATAATCTACATATATATATATATAAACTTGAACTTAGTATTTATCAGTTATAATCTTAACATTGTATTATAATTTATTAAGGTCGCCTTGTTTTGGTCGACTTGTGTGCTAATTTTTTGATCAAATATCATGATTTATGTTTATCTATATACTCCAGATGTCTCATATAACATCTAAAAAAAAAAAAAAAAAAAAAAAAAAAAAAACCAATCCAAACGTCTCGAAACATATATATTCATATAATCGGTTGCTTTTATCGTTTCGTTCATCTACTTTTTTTTTTGTTCTATGCCTTTTGTTATATTCACGAAGAAGAAAAAACAAATATTTTGATTAATTTAAAGGGCGGTACGTTATGGCCAAGTTTTGTGCCTGATTTCTTTTGTTTTTTTTTTTTTTAAAGAAAATGTTTAAAAGCAAAGAAAAACTTAAATCAACAACAACTACAATGTATATGTACAATATATTTATTTCTTTATATTTCTTCAAGATGAATACAATCTTAATCCGGGTTTAGAGTGGGAGGATGAATTCACAGGTAGGTACACCCAAACAAAAGGCTCTTTGAAAACAGTGACGGGAATCGACATGAAGCAAAATAGGAACGTACAAATTCTAATAACAACGAGTTGATCAGAAACGGAAATGCAAAGAACACAATGTTCAAGCGAAATTTTATGTTAAAAATGATGAAACTACATATAGACAAAATTCAAACTTCGCGCTGGCTGACACACACTCTAAAAACACACACACACAACCTTCCTTTTTCAATAACTGTCTTTTTCTCGCTCGCTGTTTCTATCTAATTACCGTTACACGCTGTACAGTTAATGAAAACCCATGCCATATTGCCTGCCTGCATGCATGTCATCATTAAAAACAAAAACTCCCCATTTGTGTTTTTCGTAACTAACCTCAAAAATAAAAAAAAATTCATTTCATCACTTAATTCCTAACTGCTGTGCGACTAACAATTGTTTCATAACCCATTATTCCTAGATCCAGAGTCTAGGCAAGAATCACTTACAATTTTTTTATTTAATTATTTATTTTTTCAACATTTTTTTTTTTTTTGGGGAAATCTGACGCGTGAGTTACGAATTGTTACGCTCTTTGATTAACGACCCTGTTTTGCAAGCCTCTCTTTTGTACTCTCTCACATGCCACGCAGCCAATCACAGGCAGGCACACACATACACGCTCTGCCTCTCTCTCTCTCTCACACACACACACACACAGCTGTCAACTCCCTTTCCCACTCTCTGTCTCCCTCGCACACTCTTTCTCTCAACAAGCACAGCAAGCGAAGCGCGTCGTCGGCGGCTCTCTTTAATGTACCGTTAACTGTTAACTGTACCCCAACGCACACAGTCAATGAAAAGCGACCTCTGTCGGCTGCTAATGTTAAATGTTAAAAGCAAAGAAAATGAAACAAAAAAAAATATGTAATATATTCCTAGCATAAATACATAATTATAAGCGCAAAAATTTATAAACTGGGTGGAGAAAAAACAAAAACTGAAAAATTGTTAAACAATGATACGAATTAGAGAAGCAAGAAGTGTCTATAGAGTTTTGCAGTTGAATGTGAGACTACAATTTTACGAAAATACTTACTACATAATTACATTTTATTACTTGAAATATGCCTCTGAACTCTCGGTCTCTCGCTCTCTCTCTCTCTATCTATCTCTTATGCTGCTACACTACATACATTGCATATGTACATATACATATAAATATATATATTTATATACACATACTTATTAATGGCGTATGAGATAAAAAGAATTGTAAATTTTTTTAATTTTAAAATTATTTAATTTTTTTTTATTAATTGGCTTTGTATTAAGTTGTATGGTGTAGAGCGTAAAGCACAACTAACAGCATCAAGTGCATAATACACACACACACACACACGCACACACTCCATGTACTAAATACTTGTTTTTCATATCTATAAAAATCGTTTACTTTTTGATATACCACAAGTATGAAAGCGTGTGTGTGAGTATTCCTCTCTCAATGTCCGTCCCGCTCCCTCTCTCAGGCGTCTAACCGCTAAAATCATGCACCTGATCTCCTCTCCCTCCCCCTCCCGTCCTTTCTATGCTTCCCTCTCTTTTTCTGTCTTTTACTCTCACACTGTGTCGAGTTTAAGTATTCTCTCTTTTGTTTAACGCACATCTCAACAACTCTTTTCCAACACTGCGCCTCCAGCTAACCTCACTTTCACACGCCACATACACACACAAACACACACAAAAGCCCTGTAACAAAGCCAAAAAAGAAAAAGGATTAACAAATTTTGCAAGAAATACAGAGACAACAAGCAAAAGAATCTATGTAAAAAGAAACACCACGTTGAACCGTAAAAGCGCCCGTTAGAAGCAGCAAAAAAAAAAAAAAAAAGAAATGCAAACCAAAGTAGAATTGTTCCTGTTCTGTCGATTGTCATGTTCCTTTAGCTGTGTTAGTTTTATACCTTAAACAGTGCTTGCATTTGATGCCCAAGGAGACGACGAAGAGAGCTCGCTGCCCCATTTGGATCATGGCTTTAGTTCCAAGCTGCCGCCTGGCTATCTCACCCACGGCCTGCCCACGGTTAAGGATGTGGCTCCGGCCATCACACCGCTCGAACAAAAGAAGGAGCAGGAGGAGAAGAAGGAAGGTGAGTACATGAAGGGGCACGATCAGCACATAAGAAAGTTCTGATCGATTGTGCACGTGACACGTAGTCTCGTGATACGATCATGTCTAACTCAAACCTTTACGCTTATTTATCTAGTATTGAACTCGTGAAATTTAAATGAATCAACTTATCATTACATTTTCGTGACAAGCACAGGACTCGTGCTCCTCATCTTTTTGATAAACGCACGTGACACGATATAATGTCGTGTAAGTGCCAGATTTCGATACGACATTCTCACGTAGATGGCTTAATTTTAAAACAAAAAACAAATATATAATATGCAACTTTATCGTGGGACAGAAATTATTTCATCGTGACACGAATATTAATTTATCGTGTATCGTCCGTTTGATCGCGAAACGATTGTCTTTCGAGTCACATAAATCTGGCCTTTTGGGCAATTCCATCAGTCGCAATATTCATTAATCGTGTAGTTTTTAATTTAATAGTAAATCGTATATCGTATATCGTATATCGTGTATCGTGTAAATAAAACAAATTGTATCTATCTCAGTAATCATTTAATTTTCGTGACACGAACACGGTCTAAATGATTCGCCATTGTTTTTTGCAGTCAAGGAACTGTCGGAGGAGCAGAAGCAAATGATCATACTATCGGAGGACTTTCAGAGATTCGTGTTGCGAGCCGGCCGCGTCATCGAACGCGCCCTCTCCGAGAACGTGGACATCTATACGGACTACATTGGCTGCGGCGACAATGAGGAGGCCAATGACGAGCGCTCCCATGCGCGCCTCTCGCTGAACCGTGTCTTCTATGATGAGCGCTGGTCTAAGAATCGCTGCATCACCAGCATGGACTGGTCAACACACTTTCCGGAACTGGTGGTGGCCTCCTATCACAACAACGAGGAGAGCCCCAACGAGCCCGATGGCGTTGTGATGGTCTGGAATACAAAGTTCAAGAAACAAACGCCAGAGGATGTGTTCCACTGCCAGAGCGCCGTGATGTCCACGTGCTTTGCCAAATTCAATCCCAATTTAATACTCGGCGGCACCTATTCTGGCCAGATTGTGCTCTGGGATAATCGTGTCCAGAAACGTACGCCCATACAGCGTACACCATTGAGCGCCGCCGCGCACACACATCCCGTTTATTGCCTCCAGATGGTTGGCACACAGAATGCCCACAATGTCATTTCGATATCATCCGATGGCAAACTGTGCTCCTGGTCGCTGGACATGCTCTCCCAGCCGCAGGACACTCTCGAACTGCAGCAGCGCCAATCGAAGGCAATTGCCATAACGTGCATGGCCTTCCCGGCGAATGAGATCAACAGCCTGGTCATGGGCAGCGAGGATGGCTACGTTTATTCGGCGTCGCGTCATGGTCTCCGCTCCGGCGTCAACGAGGTATTCGAACGGCATTTGGGCCCCATCACCGGCATCTCAACGCACTACAATCAATCATCGCCGGACTTTGGTCATCTGTTCCTAACCTCATCGATCGATTGGACCATCAAGCTGTGGTCCCTCAAGGTGAGTAGGGAGGAGGAGGAGGGCGAACATCCTTTGAATCATTTGAATTGTCTGCGATTTGCCTTTGCAGGACACAAAGCCGCTCTATTCGTTCGAGGATAATTCGGACTATGTGATGGACGTCGCCTGGTCGCCCGTTCATCCCGCGCTCTTTGCTGCTGTCGATGGTAGCGGTCGCCTTGATTTGTGGAATCTCAATCAAGACACCGAAGTACCGACAGCATCAATTGTTGTCGATGGTGCGCCAGCGCTCAATCGCGTCTCCTGGACCCCATCCGGACTCCACGTCACCATTGGCGATGAGTCCGGCAAACTGTATGTCTACGATGTGGCTGAGCATTTGGCGCTCCCGTCGCGCGATGAATGGTCGCGCTTCAATGCGACGCTCAACGAGCTCAAGATGAATCAGAACGACGAGGTCTAAAATATATATATATATATGCATATATGGCACAAACCCAGGCATAGTTCATAGTTAGCCAGGATGCGTTTCGTATAAACCATAAAACGTATTCAATTAATCGCATTGTGGCAGGGGAAAGAAAAAAAAGAAAAGCCTTTTTTTGGGAATTTATTTATATTACTATTTTTTGTTGTACTTTTTGTATGTGCTTTAAGTTGCGATAACTTTGCTTTTGGCCAAGTTATAAATCAACTCTTTTTTTTACCACCCCGCCCCCGCCACGCGTAGCTTTATACATATTTCCACCCATTTTTCAAGATATGCCCACGTTTATAGCTACAAAAGTTTTAAGGGGTATTCCCCTGTTTATAACCCAAGCTGAAACCCAGATTCGTATTTAAGTGTAGAACACGTAAATACAAAAAAAAAAAATATATAAATAAATAAGATTGCGATATATATACGATTTTAGATTGAATACGAAACGATATATCCGGCGTGCTGTATTGAAAGGTCTCCCAAAATGCGAACATATTCATTGGTATTGTAATTTATTTGATATACATATGATTAATATGTTTAGAACTGATTTGATTTCGTTTGCTGTTTATTGATTTTCCCCAACAAGCTGTGTATAAAAACAAATTAAACAATATGGATAATAAAACCCATTAACGCTGTTTTTTGGACATCAAGCGGCAGCAAATACAAACAAATAAATATATACACATATATATATATATATTATATAACGCGGTATTTACATACACGAGCATGAAACGAACAAGTTGAGAATTAGAAGAATGAAAAAAAAAGAGAATTTTAATTGAATTGTATATTAATAACTCATGCAAGTGACAACAACAAAACTAAAACTATTTAACGAGATTAAATAAAGATAAAAGAAAATATATATAGTATACATTGTATCTCACATCTCTATCTGGCTTAATTAGCCAACATTCATATCTGGCTATTCATTCCTATTCACATGATTCATGCGAATGGCATGTGGAGTGGAATTATATAAGCAAGTGCATTGCCATTTGGGCTGTGAAGCCGTAGTTAAAGAGAAATCAAAAGCTGCGCCATAAAAAGCTCGCCGAGCAACGGCAGCGGCAGCGGCAGCGGCAGCAGCAGCGGCAGCAGCAGCGGCAGCAGCAGCGGCAGCAGCAGCGGCAGCGGCAGAGACAACGGCAACGAGCAGCTGCAATGTAAGTGTCAGTAGCAAAAGTCTAAGGCAAGCGACAAGTGCGAAGGCGGCGCTAAAGAAATTCATAATAAAGCAGAGAAAACTTAACGAGCCACAGCCCACAATTGAGGGATTTAAAGGTTGCGCAAAAAACAATTCCGTTATTCGGCGCTGAAATAAAAGAGCGTGACGTCACAATATTGGTTTGTGCCTTGTTTACATTGCATTGAAATTGAATTTTTTAGCCGATTATTCCAATTGCGAGCTATATGATATTGTGGTCTGTAATACGTATCTATTCCCAGTTTCATTAAGATAGCTGGCTTATTTTAGTTATACTACTTTAAGAGCGAAATTGTTGTTATTTGCATACAAATAAAATTGCGATTTTGCGACGACACAAATTTAAGAGCTCCGAATTTTTTTTTGCATAACCTGTAGCTCTCTCTTAATCGTGGGCACAGCCGCAACGCCAAATAACATTTAAAAGCCGTTAAAGCACAACAAAAATGGATTACAAGGTGAGTACATTAGCTGGCATGATTAATATCGATACTCTGCAATTGAAATATGCAAATTACGCTGACTCATCGCCGGCAGCCCGTGCCGTGTGTTGTGCCGCGCCGTCCCTTCGACGCGGCCAGCGACAGCCAGGAGCTGCGTGCTGCGATGCGCGGCCTCGGCACCGATGAGCAGCAAATCATCGATGTGCTGGCCACGCGGAGCAACGAGCAGCGTCAGCTGATTGCCGCCGCCTACGCAACGGAATTCGAACGGGATCTGATCGATGATCTGAAAGGTGAGCTGGGCGGCAAGTTCGAGGATGTGATTGTGGCGCTGATGCGGCCGCCCGTTGAGTATCTGTGCCAGCAGCTGCACGACGCAATGGCCGGCATGGGCACCGAGGAGGGAACGCTCGTCGAGATCCTCTGCACCAAGACCAACGAGGAGATGCAACAGATTGTGGTCACCTATGAGGAGAAGTACGGACGCCCGTTGGCCGAGCAAATGTGCAGCGAGACATCGGGTTTCTTCCGTCGCCTGCTAACGCTGATTGTGACCGGTGTACGGGATGCGCTGGACACGCCCGTGGATGCCGCACAGGCCAAGGATCAGGCGGCACAGCTGTATGCCGCCGGCGAGGCCAAACTGGGCACCGACGAGGAGGTCTTCAATCGCATTATGGCCCACGCCAGCTTCCCCCAGCTGCGTCTTGTCTTCGATGAGTACAAAGAGCTCTCCGGCCAGACCATCGAGCAGGCCATCAAGCATGAAATGGCCGATGAGCTGCACGAGGCCATGATGGCCATAGGTGCGCATGCAATTTCTTTAGGGGATCAGTGTGTTCTCATCCATTCCTTCTTTCTCGCCCTTCTAGTGGAGTGCGTGCAGTCGCCGGCGGCATTTTTCGCCAATCGCCTGTACAAGGCCATGAACGGAGCGGGCACCGATGACGCCACTTTGATACGCATCATCGTCTGCCGCTCGGAAATTGATCTGGAGACCATTAAGCAGGAGTTTGAACGCATCTACAATCGCACCCTCCACAGCGCCGTAGTCGTAAGTGAATGTTTATGTTGTTTTTTGTAGCCTGAACCCTGAATGTGTACAATGACTTTGTCCAAATGCATGTCACGGGCAGCAGGAGGCATCTTTGCACCCATAAAGTGTATATATTCCTGGGCAGCATCAATAACAGTGTATTTAGCCTTATCCGTCTGTCTGTCCGTCCCTCTCAGAGACTAGAGCTGGAGACTCCTAGAAGTTTAATTTTTTAAATTCGTGTATATTAAACTTACATATATCAAGTTTCATTTCGAATTGCCGATTACCCGCCCCATTTTCGAAAAAAAAAATCATTAAAAATCGACATCATCCTTAGTGAATATAGGCTTTTCTTTTAAATCAGGAGAACTAGAGACTTGGAATTTGCCTTTTTTCAGATCCGTGTATACCATACGCAGATCAAGTATATTTTAAATAGCCGATAACACTCGATGTTTTCTTTAAATCGATAAATATCGATAGCAACCTCCAATTTATTAAGCTTATCTTATAAATAACGGGAGCTAGAGACTTGAAGTTCACCTTTTTTAATTTCGTGTATGCGAAGTAGATCAAGTTAATTTCTTGTCGATAAGAAAATCGATAAATATCGGTTTTTTTTAACCCGGTTATATCAGCAAAGCTCAGAGACTATAAGAGCTAGGTGTACCAAATGGATTATAAGTTCACATTTAGTATACACAGATCAAAAATAACTCACTTAACTTTTTGGATACCACTCCCCGTTCGCCCCAAATTTAAATGGATATCGGCTCGGGGTTGGGTTCAGGGTGTCCCCTAGTCGGGTGCTTCCGACTAGTTCACTTTTATTTGTTTATATACATATATTTAAGTAATGCATTTCGTACTTTTGCTTTATGTATTCTTGCTCTCAACTTTATCCTACATTACGCACTTTGTTTGTGGCTTGTGGTTTGTTGTTGTTGTTGTTGTTGTGTTCGGTCCTAGGACGTAAGTATTGGTTCCTTTATTGGAGAGTCTCTGCTTGGTGATGGCAATCCAAAATTAGCTGTATATGGGCAATTCCAGGGCTACGCATGTGACAGTTTTTAAACTTTTAAGTAGTGGCTATCGTAGTTGTGGTTTCCGGATATTAACTAACCCTTAGTGATACGTTACGTGACAGCAAATATAAAAATCTATATATAAATTAAAAAATCTTAAGAAAACAACAACCCAGTTTTCTTCATAAAATTTATTTTTATGTAAACTCACATAAGTCTTAAAGTTAAATTTTTTTTTATTTTCTTTTAAAGCGCGTGTTTTTTTTTTTTTTTTTTTTTTTTTAAATACGTTACGTGACACGAATTGCGTATTTTTGCCTAATTACAAACTCAAGCTTTGGTTTATATCAATTTTGATTCTGATCAATTATTAAATAACTAACTGAGCGTTAACCAATCTATTGGTATGCTCTCTTTTTCCATTTGTTATTTAATGCCTTTTGCATTAAAACTGTTTACCAAGAAGCATTTGATGGCAAACCTAACTAAAAACTAATTTAAAGAAATAAGAAGCTAGAAAATCCGTTTTTTTTCGGCGTGCCGAAAATGTAATACCCTTGCAGTGTTTCTATATAAAACTATTTTTTTTACTGATAGTTTCAATGGCAGGTATAAGAATAATGTACAAATATGATATCGTTAAGATGTGCCCAAATTTGAAAATCTCGTAAATGCTATATATGTATATATATTGTATGCTAGAAGCATAGGAAATCTCATAATTAAAGGCTTTGATGAAAATATCTTGAAAGATCAAAAAAGACTATCATATATAACCCCATTGTTTTGGCTGAGTGTTCCTATGACAGCTATATAATGTATTAGTCGAATGTGAAATGATTTTGATATATAATGAAAACTGTGCTATAAACGCTGTTCAGGAATATATATATACTATGTATATTTTATGGGTTTGAAGATGTCGCCTTCCATGCGTTACACCTCTTGTGACAAAATTGTAATACTCTCTGCAAGGGTATGAACATGTAAGTTCAACTTACCAGCCCATTTTTTCTCTTATATTGGGAATAAGTAAATATTAAATAATTTAAGTATATATTCTTTGAGATTTGTTTACCTGGAAATGCCCATATCTGAAGTGCGTCACAAATCAATGTCAATTGCTAATCTACCCCATTTGTATTCTCTTGCAGTCGGAAACCTCCGGGGATTACAAACACGCTCTGACCGCACTGCTGGGCGGCGCTTAAGTTGGATCTAACTCAAGCTACATAATTGTTTGAAATATTTAACGCTCTTCTTAAATTGAATTATAGTATTGTAGTGCCTTTAGAGAAAAACTCGCTTTTAATGTATGCACAGTGCGCACAGTTGTGGCAATAAATATACGTACATATACACAAATATATATATAAATATATATATCTAGCAAAAATGGATACATGAAATTTTTGAACTTAAACATTTAAACTAAGGATTTTGTGCCTAATGCACTGGCTGGGAAAGGTGGGAGTGGAAAGCAGCTACCCACATCTATATAAAACTGGTGTAAATACTACAAAAGCAAAAAAAGAACTGAAAGAAAATGCGACTACTTAAAGAATAGCTTGTGCAGCTCCTTGACCTTCACAGGCAGAAAATTTTGCATTTCATCGGGATTCGTCCAAAAGCTAGTTGAACTCTGCAAGGAAGAGTATTCAAGTATTTGAGTAGTGGAGGCTCTTTAAAGCAGTGCCCACTCACCTGCAGATCGGTGCAGGGCGCCTCGCGATGTATGTACTCCTTCAGTATATAATCATTCTCGATCTCCCAGTGGAAACGAGTATCGTGCATCCGAATGAGGACATCATCGATGCGCAAAAAGTGACGCAGCAGTACGAAGAATCCGGAAGGCATAACGCGCTAAAAACAAATATGAACGACAACACATCTTAAAATAAGATAATATATTGTTAAAAGAAAACATGTCTCAAAAAAAAAGTAACACTATTGTAAAGAACCGAATATTTGTAGGTGAAATAAGAATATTTTTATAAGAACTAATTTGTCTTTCAAGATAACTTGAGAATCACAAACTGATCCTAACATATAACCAAGAACCCATTAACATGGGATTACTATATCATATAGAGATCATAGGAACAACCTCTCGCAAATTGAATTTTAATACGGAAAATATGATTGTCTTCCAGATAGCTTGAGCAGGCTCGGCAAAAACGAGCTTTGGAATGGATTAATTCCTATCAACAGCGAATTACTAAATAATATAGCCTTTTAAGGAACAATTTTGCAGATATTTTTTAGCTTAGCACAGAAATATATATCGTAAGTTGTGCAAGGGTATTTAATTCTCGGCAGTCCGAAGATAACTGTTCCCTTTTCTTTCCCTTTTCTTTGCAGCTTTGTAGGGTATAAAGACTACTCACAATGCGCACGCTCATCACGGATATGCCATGGTCGTGCAGCTCGTCCTCGTACAGTGTGAGATCATGATAGAATAGTATATTCTCGCGCTGCATTAGCTTCATTTTGTTGAGCGTCTGCTCGGTGGGTTCGGAGCGGAACTTATCATTCAACGTGCCCTGATATGTGGATGTAAAGGTCCAGTCGAACGGCTTGTATTTCTGCTCCATGTTCTGCTCCGAGCTGCAATTGAAGAAAGTTCGTAGCCAGAGCTTATGATTTATGGCAACTGTTGTTGTTCCTCTTACCGAGTTTCGCGCCATTCCTGGGCGCAGGCGACCTCGACGGGCGCCTGTTTGCCATTGGAGACCAGAGCCAATGCGTTCATCGGCTTGAACTCCATGAGGGCGCCATCCTTGTGCTGCAGCACCAGCTTATTCTTGTGGAACACCATGTCCGGCAGATGTGGCAGCTCCAGCGAATGCTGATATGTGCAGAGATCACAGCGATTGACATCGTCCTTCTCGCAGCACTTGTCGCTGCCCAAATGACACATGCTCTTCAATATGTGCGACTTCTCATAGTTGATGGACCAGTCGTTAAAGCGTATGGACTCGCAATCCACCGGCAAGCGGAGCACAGCGTACTGCAAACGAACAGACATTTGTATATGTGTATATATATATATATATTGACATTGGATGTATGCAGTGTTTGTGACAAAATCAAAAGTCTAGGAGCTGTCACATTGGCATTTGCTTACTTCATTTGCCATAGAGATGTTGCGATGGTATTTTTGAGAATGCTAGCAATAAAAATATACTCATATATATATATATATATAACGCGAATAATTCAGCAGTATAATTCCGTGTGAAATCCGTATCGATTTTAAAAATCGTTGCGAAATTTGTCATCGATATCGGATTGTTAAGCCTTATGCGAAATTTGAAAACTAAAACAATTGACAAACCAGTTACTGTACTCGAGTGTAAATATAAATCAAATATCTAAACAATTGTATGTGATTAAAACGAAGTTAAACTGTGCAGAATAAAAATGCAAATTGCATCGACTTCTATCGATACAAAGCGCCAAACGGAAACATCGATAAGTCGCCGCCATTATCATCACTAAAGCGAAGCGGCAAATGTTTTGTTTTTGTCAGTTATTCCATTTATTTATTTTGCTGTAGTTTAACAACATTTCTTCTTCAAAAACTTCATAAGAAAGCGATTCAAGAAATTACCCATCGCGATGATTGCGTTAAAGCGCCTGCCACGTTTCTGCCTGTTGCGCACTCGCGGCCCCAAGCCAAAATTCTCGACATTCTCGGCGCCAAGAATGTGCAAGGCACAGATAACCGCAGAGGAGGTGCGCGGCGTTGCCGACGCACTCAAGAACGGGCTGCGCGCCTTGGGCCAGCCGACGAGCACAACGCATCCGCATCTGATCAGATCCAACGAACTGGTGCCGGGCGTGGAGCAGGGCGAGTTTCAGGCGCGACGCGTACAGCTTATGCAAGGCCTGCAGGCCTATGCGGAGAGCATTGGCGAGGAATTCAATGGACGCACCTCCAAATGCCACATGGTACATTTATATATATGCATGTCATTCAATTTTTATTAATCTCTGTAATTCTGCAGCTGGTAATTGGCGCGGCGTCCAAGAAGTATATGAGTGGCAAGATACCCTATGTGTTTCGTCAGAACTCTGACTTTTATTATTTAACCGGTTGCTTGGAACCGGATTCGGTGCTCATGCTGACCATTGATGAGTCCGGTATGGTGCTGTCGACACTGTTTATGCGGCCCAAAGATCCGCATGCCGAACTTTGGGATGGTCCACGCACGGGACCCGATTATGCCGTACAGCTGTTTGGCGTCCAGGAGGCATATCCCCTCGATAGCTTCAATCAGATGCTCGGGGCACGGGTCGCACAGCTCAAGCCGCATTTGTGGTTCGACCTAAAGTACTCGGAGCTGCCCAGCGTGACGGATATGATGCTCCAGGTGTGCAATAACGAGCGCACACAATTGCTACCCATCTATACGTTCGTGGAGAATATGCGACTGCTCAAATCGCCCGCCGAGATGCAGCTAATGCGACGCACATGCTCGATAGCCTCGCACGCCTTCAACGAGGTGATCGCCGAGACGCGACCGGGCCAATCGGAGCATCAGCTGTACGCGGCCATCGACTTCAAGTGTCGCATGCGCAGCGCCAGCTATCTAGCCTATCCGCCTGTGGTGGCCGCTGGCAAAAATGCCACCGTCATACACTATGTGAACAATACACAGCTGCTGCAGCCACAGGAGCTGTTGCTCATGGACGCCGGCTGCGAATACGGTGGCTACACCAGCGACATAACGCGCACCTGGCCCGTCAGTGGCCAATTCACCGAGCCGCAGCGCACGCTCTACGACATGATGGAACAACTGCAAAAGGAAACGATCGGTGGGCGAAACAGACACACAGACTTCAATCCCAATACAGCAATCTGTAATTTTTGAAATTTGGTTTGCAGGCATCATTATGCAGCCGGGCGGCGAGACGCTGGATCAGTTGTTCGAGACGACCTGCTTCAAGCTGGGCAAATATCTGCAGGAGATTGGACTGGTGGGCAAGCATCTCAGCGAACACAAGGAGCTGGCCACACAGGGCTACAAGTTCTGTCCGCATCACGTGTCCCACTATCTGGGCATGGATGTTCACGATACGCCGCATGTGCCGCGCAACACGCGCCTGCAGCCAGGCATGGTTTTCACCGTTGAGCCGGGCATCTACATTGATGAGAGGCGCACGGATGTGCCGCCCGAATTCCGTGGCATTGGCATACGCATCGAGGACGATATATTGATCAATGAGCAGGGCGACATCGAGGTGCTCACCGCCGGCTGTGTCAAGGAGCGTCGCGCTCTAGAAAATCTGTTCAAATAGTTGCTCGTTCCCACCGGCTGGGTCCAACAAAATTCCTAGTCATAGATTAATTTAAGCATATTTACTTGTGATCAGATCAGATACATAAGTTCACAGAAGTATATAAAAAGAAACAGATGGGAAGAGAAAAAGAAAAAATACATTGATTGTTCAAGAGAATCTCTTAGAGCTTGGCAAACACGGGCTTCTCATCCTTGGTAAGCTGTGCGGCCACCGCCTGGGCAAAGTCCTCCGACTGCAGATTCAGCTTGTTGATAATACGCTGCAAAACACGCAAAGGGCAAAATGTTAACAATAATCTATACAACAATAACTATCCGACTTTGCCCGTTCAAAGTATTTTTTTGTTATTAAATTTAAAACTTGTTTATATTTTGCCCATATTCCGATGTATTCAATTTTCTATCCAGACCTTTGAAATTAATGGGAAAAAATTCACGTCACGGAAGAATTTTGATATACATATATACATTTTTGAAAACGAGTTTGAAGCGGATGGGATATAAATTAAAAAAAACTATTCATACAACAGTTTTCCGCATATTTTCCGACTATGAAATTGCGGATGCAAGTTTCCCAAATCCTATTCATATTAACACGGGTGAAAAGATAGGATAGCTAATTTTAACTGTGATCATCAGTCAATAGTCAATCAATCGGCACACTTACAATGTGATCGAGTCCCTGCTGATTGGTGTGCTCCAGCGAATAGACCATGCTTTCCTTGGTTGTCTGGACGGCAATGGGACTCTTGCCGGCAATTTCCTCAGCCAGCGCCAGGGCGCCTACCACTAGCGAGTCTTTGTCGGGAAATACGCGGCTGACGAGGCCGCTTCTCTCGGCCTCGGCCGCCTCGAAACGACGGCCCGTGTAGCACAGTTCGCGGGCCAGCGACTGGCTGCCAATTGCCTTGGGCAGGCGCTGCAGCGAGCCGACATCGGCGGCCATGCCGATGTCCACCTCCTTGACCTGGAAGAAGGCGTCCTGTGTGCTGTAGCGTATGTCCGCAGCGGTAATCAGATCGACGCCGGCGCCAATGCACGCCATATGCACCGCCATGATGACGGGCTTGGGACAGCGCTCGACGGCGCTAATCGAGTCCTGGTACAGCTTGATCGTGCGCTCCAGCACAACTCCCTTGCGCGCCACATCCTCGCAGTCGGCCAGCTGCTGGCCCATGCTCATCATGGACGTCAGATCGATGCCGGCACAGAAATGCTTGCCGGCAGCGGACAGAACAATGGCCCGGCAATCCGGATTGATGGCCAGCGTTTCGAAGCAGTCTCTGATCTCACTGCGCAACAGATTGACAATTAGTATGCATACATATTTATTATATGCGCACTTACAGCCACATATCCCTGTTAATGGCATTTAGCTGTTTGGGCCGGTTCAGCTCCACATGGAAGACGAAGGGCTTGGGCGAGCTAATGGCCAGCGTTTTGAACTGTGCCGCGACAGCGACGGCCGCCTGTGTGCTGCTGTGTGTGTTGTTGCGATGGGGCTGCATGGCTGCAAGGAAGGTAAATGCAATTTTCGTATGAAAGCCGATTCGGACTTTGAACCGTTCATTTGGACTTGGGGTTTAAATTAACTGAATTCCACTACAATGTTCGTTCTAATCTCTGAGTTTGCGTTGGTCACACTTACCAGCTATTCTGGGTGACAGTCGGATAATGCTTGTGAATCTTGGCAGCGACATAATGGCGAATTAAAGTGGTGTTTGAACGAATCTGCCTTTTATATCTGTATATGTATATTTAGAGCGGTTGTTGACACCTGTTGCTCCTCTCGATACTTTTTGAAAAACGATAGCACACGCTATCGATATTTCGCAGCTTTAAGCGAATAATTTACTTGGCTGCAGTTGACACATGATAGCTACTTTTATTGTGAATTTTTGCCGATATATCTTTAAATTAAGTAAATGTTACGCAAATACTCTCTTTTATGTACTTATATTTGTTGACACTTGTTGCTGCTGTCCATACTTTTTGAAAACATTAACTCAATCTATCGATTGTACACAGTTTTAAACGACTAGCGACTTTGTTGGGTTTACGTCACCGTTGACACATAATTATTAGTTATTAGATGTTTATGTGAAGCTTGCCAGCAATCTATTCAATGTGTTCAAGAAACATTGCAAAAATACTATATTTTGTATATTTAAAAAGTTTGTTTACACTTGTTGCATCTTTTTCCATATGACACCTATCAATGACAACTCTGACGTACTCAGTAGTGCTGTAGATCGTTGTTCAATTTATATTATTTATATTGACCGAACGAATCGTTCAGACATTACATAATTTGTTTATTAATTTATCCAATATAAAATATAATACATACCAAACTAAATAACAATGAATATATTCATTGCATTAATTGTTAAATAAATGGGGCTATATCTGTAGTTTAATTGAACGGTAATGAGATTTAAGGATGCATAACGAACGACAGTAGGAATGAAACGGATGTAGTTCATTAGTTCATTTTACTGCGTAGTTCAAGGAACGATTCGACACAGCTCTAGTACTCGCTGCGCTGACGTCAAACTTGACCAAAGCATAGATTCTACTGTCTTGCGGGGTACGAAGGGACATGGGACGCAAAACAAAAATACATACATATAATGGCATCTGATTCTGTTGCCGCTGATAAGCTGCCGGCGCTGCACTTCCAAGCTATTGCCAATTATCAACTAAGGCTAAGACTAAGGCAAACACTGCTTTTTAGATAAGCGCACTAAAAAGAACAAAGGAAAATGGGCGATTCCTTGGACGTGTTGGTATTTGGCTCTGCCATCATAGACTTCATCTGGTAAGCGGACAATGAATAATAGTTAGTTACCCTTTCTAGCCCTCATTCCTTACCCAGCTACACACCACGCCTGCCCAAAGCCGGTGAAACGCTGCATGGCCACAAATTCCAGACGGGATTCGGTGGCAAGGGCGCCAATCAGTGCGTGGCGGCTGCTCGTCTGGGTTCGCGTACGGCGCTCGTTGCAAAGCTGGGCGACGACAGCTTTGGCGCCGATTACCTGCGTCAACTGCGCGCCGAGGCGGTCAACGTGGAACATGTGGAGCAGCTGAGCGGCGCAACCACGGGCATTGCCCAAATCGCGGTTTCCGATGGCGGCGAGAACAACATTATCATTGTGGTGGGCGCCAACAGTTCACTAGGCGCCAGCGATGTGAGCGGCGCTGCGAAACAATTCGCCCAGGCCAAAGTGCTCGTTTGCCAGCTGGAAACGCCCATTGAGGCAACGTTGCAGGCGCTGCGCCAATTTCGGGGCGTGTCCATTTTGAATGCCGCGCCCGCGCTGGAGCAGACGCCAGTGGAGCTGCTGCAGCTGGCGAGCATCTTGTGTGTGAACGAGTCCGAGGCGGCGCTCATGACCGGCTTGTCGAGCATCAAGACCATTAGGTAATGGAGAATCTGGTGCCCAAATCCGAATATTACATTTGATTTGTTCTTTATGCCAACAGCGAGGCGAATGCTGCAATGAGTCGCCTCATCGAGCTGGGCGCCAATACGGTGATCATAACGCTGGGCAACCTGGGCGCTGTTTGCGCCACAAGGGAAACGCCCATGGTGTACGAGCATGTGCCTGCGCCTTATGTGCCGCCCGAGCTGGTTGTGGACACAACGGGCGCTGGCGATGCCTTCATTGGCGCCTTGGCGCACAACCTGGCCCGTAATCCAGCTGAAAAGCTGACGGCACACATTGAAGCCGCCTGCCAAGTGGCGTCCAAGTCGGTGCAGCTGCCGGGCACACAGGCCAGCTTTCCTCATGCTTGAGCATGTGCCCTACTCAAGCATGCGGGGCGTTTGTTGGGAGCCCAAACAAAAGCAATAAAAACCAAACATTTGATTAATATTTAAAAACAAAAAGAACAGCTTCTAGTCCTATACATATAGAACTACATTTTTGTTATAATATTTAATGTGCTATTTGTGGTAAATCGTAAGTATAAAAAGAGAAAATAATTGTTTAGACTGCTTTACGATCAATTTCGGTCACTAAACACAAGACAAAAACTGAATTTGGCAAATGCGATTTGCATAGTGCGTTCGTTTGATGTTGACAAAACATATTTCTCCAAATGATTAAATGGTTGATTGTGTGCTGCCATCATTTCTTGCCCGACTTCTTGATGCCGCCACCAACGAGGGGCCCTTTTTTGGCCGCCTGCTGTTTGGCAGCTTCGAGCGCCTTTTGTTGGTCTTTTTGCTTTTGCTTGAAGGCCACATCGTCTTCGTCGAGCTCCTTGCCCTCCTTCTTGGGCGCCTTCAGTGGCTTCTTTTTACCGCCCTCGCGACCAGTCATCTTCTGTAGTTGAGAATATTTATATTGTTAATGATTTTTCTAGTCAGCAAGCTTCGTAAAACAGTCACGCACTCGCACGTTTTCCCAACTTTTCTATTTAGTGTTTGAGAACGACTAAAAATACTGAATGACAGAAGTACACAGAATTTCCAGAAAAGAAAATGTGACCGTTCAACTGTAGCGACACTTTTTGTGAAACCCAGTAATCTTATCACCTATATTATAAAAATTTTCTTATTACATACGTGAGCCTAATAATATATAAAATTTTTAAAAGTTTCGCCATTTTCGCTAAATTGTAAATAATTAAAATTTATTCCAACATCGCTATAGAAATTTTGTATATCGATAGCTGCTTTATAAAATCGGTTTTTTTTCTGTGAGTCTCCCGATAGTTTAGCACACTGTTCACGTTTTACGAACACTTCACGAATTGCGTTCGTTAAGTGAGCACGCGGCTAATTTCAACGCCAAGTGGGAAATTCTATTCTGCAAAAGAAGTTTTTATTCTGTGACTTTTGTAAGAAGTTTAATAACTGAAGGTATTGTGATTTTCTTTTTATACAACTCTTTATTTTTTTTGCGAGATACTACAAAAAAAAAAAAAACGGACAGTGCATCCATTACGAATTTGCCATTGATTTTTTTCTTCACGTTCACCTTGCACTAAATTTAAGTTATGTAATGTGCTATTTTTTTTTTTTGATTGTGTGTCGGTGTTGGTTTAATTTTCCGGTATATGAATCTAACTGTATATTGTAGCCAAGCGCCACGGCGCCATTAGAAACGTAAAAATATTTTTTCTTTGTAAAAAAAATTTGTTTTGCAAAACCCTGCATAAATGGTGCTTACATAACCACAAAATAATTCGCTGGCCAAAGCAACGCTGTACCAAATTGAAAGCTACAAAGATTCAGCGTCTATATAAGTCACAAGGTAAAACAGTCGTCCGTGTCCATGTCCTCTTTTTCAATGCACCCACACACACCTGCAAGGTGTTAAGAACGCTCACGAGTTCTAACCTAAAAAATTTTCGCAAGAAAAAGTTGAAAGCAAGCAGAATGAAAAGAACTGTGTGCCACACAAGCAAGCAGCCGCACACATACATGCCTACATGTGCATGCATGCACAATTTGCGCCAGCTGCCTTTGCAATGAATCTAATCGAATATCTAGTTTTTACCTGTGTATTCGCAGTATTCAGAATTTTCATATTTTTTTTTTTTGTATTGTTAAAAGTGTGACAATTGCGGCTAGAAAAGCGGCACACACATACACATTTACGTAGATATATGTTCCATGTGCTAGTCGCGCCCTCTCATTCACTCGCACGCAACGCCATTACACGCGCAAAATCGCAGCGATACAATGTTTGACTGTGTGTGTGTATTTTTTTATTTTATTTTTTTTTTAGCATTTCTCTTGTTTTATCAATTTCTAAGAGCACGTTTCCTCTTCTATTGACCAATGACCGCTTTATTGTTGTCGACTTGCAAACCCCGAAAATGTTCTTGTACATTTTACCTGCTTTCCGAAAAATGCTTACAAAAACCAGAACCGGTTCATTGATGGCATTGTCGTTGTCTCTCCCGCTGTCGCCATCGCAGTAGTAGCAGATGCTGCTAGTCGTGACGTCAGCAAAGCAAACGCGTCACGTAAATATGCCGCATGTGATTTTTGTATTTATTTTCGCCTTTTTTAGCGCCATTTTGCATGTGTTTTCCAACTGATTCGGCACATCGATAACATAGTTGATCGTCCTGTTCAGCGTTGTGAAACAAACACTACGCATTGGCGCAAATATCTTCAATTTCGAATTCTCTCAGCTCAGTTCCACAGTTGCCAACTGATTGCAATTGGCAAGCGATAAACAAATCGCCGCCCTCGCCCTGATGCGTCAGCAAAAACAGTTGTGGAAATTTTATGCAAACGCTGCACACATAAATTTCATTTCTATTGTCAATGCTTGTTGGTTGGGAAGAAATTGTTTATGTGAGTGTCTGGCACGAAAGCAAAAAAAAAACAATCACATTTACATTTGTATATATAACACTTTTGCCGTACTTAACCCATTGAACTGATTCCGCTGCAGGGCCATCGCACTTGGAACCATTTTCCTAAAATAGCCACAATTCAGTTTGGGGCCGCAACTCCGTTGCATTATTTTTTTTTTTCTTGGCGCGCTGCCAGCTTTTGCCACTGCTGCGCCGCAGACGGCTATGAATTGGCGCGTCCAGTGTTAATTTTTTTATGTAATTGTCGGCGATAAGGAGACCTTGAAAATATCTTATATAAAATAGCTGTGTTTATCTAATCGTGGTACGCACATTTGAATTCTGCTCCCTTCCGCTTGCAAAAGCCCTGTGACGTCGCATCGCTCATAGTATTTAAGAGAGCATGAGACAGGCAGACATACAAACTGAGCGAAAGAGCAAAAGAGAGCGCCGCGCACATGCGTCAAATTTTGCACAAGTCACATGCTACGCTGTTGACGCGGGCGTCAACGCTGCTGATGGTGTCGGCGCGTTGCCAACTGAGTAAAAGTTTACATTTTTGGCACGCGTTCATTTTGTGAAGGCGCTGCAAACCTCGAAAGGGGTAAATGAAAAACAATTGAAAGAAATACATTTAAATACAAATGAAAACAATATATTAAGGCCAACATTTAAGCAATGTATTTTGTATATACTTCTTTCTTCTCACTTCCTATTCCTATCCACGTTTGGCCCATAACTCCTCTGTTTGTGAACTCATTATCGCCTAGCTAACAGTGTTATGCAATGGGATTGGCATTGAATTCTTGACAGTCGGCACTACACAGACATATACATATAGACAAAATGATAAGGCGCTGATCTGCTCTCTCTGCGCCTTTCACTCTCTCGATCATTTTCTACGTTGGTGTTTGCGTATGCGCACACGTGCAAAAGCTTTTCATGTGTGTGTAGCCTCTGTTGCCAACTGTCTCTCAGTATTTTGAGCTTAAAACATTAAAACGCTTTTGTTACCGTTATTCGACGCGCTCACACTCTCGCAACTGTTGCGTCGCGACTGCGACGCGTGAGAGCACCTGAACTTGAATTCGCCTCTGCCAGCAGAGGCAGCAGCTGACCAACGCAGCGCAGGCTAGCTCGTCGCTTTCGCTGTACGAATCGTTCACAAGCAATTTAGTTGCCGTCCGGTGCAGACCTTTGATTTCGCAAGGAATAAGGATAAATAATTTTTTTTCGGTGCTGTGATATTTAAACACAAACAAATTGTACGTATTAAGAATTAATTGCACTTATTGTGCATTAATACGAATGAAATCAGCAATAATAATGATAATAATTAAACAGCAATCATAGTTAAAAGCAAAGCATTAGTGAACAATATACTTTTTTTCCTTTGCTTGGAATTAAGCAACAAACAATTTTTTTGGATTGTTACATAAACGTGCAAAAGCATTAAACAAATGAAAATTGGCAACAACAAAAGCATATTGTGTTTACAGTTGAATATGAATTGGTTAAACAATATATATTTTTTTCCGGTGATTGAAGCAGTTATGCAATCGACATTAGAGTTGCCGCTCCTCCGTTGTTTATTAGCCATGGCCCTAATACAGTGCAAAGCAGTAAACAATAATCCCTCCATCCAGGAAGTTGTTACACGTGCATCTTCGTCTAGCTCTTATTTTTCCCATGCCAAATATTTTTTCTTGTGACCAGTTGAAACTATTACATCACGGTCGCGCGTGCTCTTTGCAAAAGCTCTTTCAATCGGCAGCAGCAGACTCTTCAACCCGACCACCCCTGGAGATTAGATAACAGGGCAACGCTTTTACAGTTGATTGCTGCACGCCCGCAACTACTCGCACAGCCAGCAATACAAGGTTCTCTTAAGTGCCGCTGTCTCTCTTTCTGTGCGCTCTTGCTTGGGCCAAGTGTTACATAAATACGGTTTTCGTCAATGAAAAGTGGCCTAGACTGGGAACGGTGGCTGCTAATTTAATTTTGTGCCACATTTAGAGCAACAACGAAAAACAATGAAAAAGTTTTGCTGCCGTTGTTCATAGACTTGAATTCTAAATTTAACAAGACGAACAGAATGAAAAGAAAGCTCGCTCTCGCTCTCTGTGACACTTTGGTCAATGTCGGCTGCGAGAATGGGTGTGCAGCTAGCCATCCCCTTTACACAACCAGTTAGCATTGGCTTGCTACAGCTGCTGTGTGCTCTTGGCATTTCAATTAAATTGAAAGCGCCATCTATGAACTGTGTTATACAAGCGATTAAATTATGCAATGTATATATGTATGTGCTCATTGCCAAAATTTGCTACATTCAAAACAAGCATACATTAAGATGTGCTTTTGCCACGTAACTCTTATACAAGTCCATTTCCCCCGTTTTTCTTCAATTAAGAGAGTTTTAGTTTATTGGTCTTTATTATAACTGGTTCAAACAGAACTCAATTGGATTGTAGCTAGTTGCGTTCTCGTTTGCATAAATGCATATAAACAATAAATAATGCAAAAATCCGCTACATAAACACGTGGCAGTTGGGGTCTCAATTCCAAAACTGATTCATAAGCAGAAATAAAAAACCGCGACCAGTTTGCCGGCGCTGTTTCACTTATACATGCATATATATTTATGTAAATACAACAAAACGCACTAATACCGTTACACAAACAATTGCGAAGCCGCCGCTTGGCAACTGCGATAGGGCTGATGTCAGTTTTTCATGTGTATTTCTTTCGTATAATTAACATGCATGCAAACATACACATATACATACATATAGATGCTTTGAATTTTAACTGCTGACACAGCAAACAGCTATTGTCTGTCGATAGTCGAGACAAACTTGTTGCCTTTTAATGCCGGCCTTGTTGCCGGTCTTATTTTATGTATGATCTATGTATTTTATTTTAATATGCACAACTAAATCATTTGCATGCTTCACCTAATCTAATCTAGTTTAAGTAATTTTTCATTTAACACACTGTATCGTCACCTTCTGGTTTTAAACATCGCCGCATCAAATTACAAAGCTCGTCGAACTTTGGATGATCGCTTAATTGTGCACCTGCATGCAAAGTACTCGATACGTGGCGGCAGGTGGCATCGATTAATTGGTTTTCGTGCGGTTTCGATGGCTTTTTAAGTTGGGCGCCTTCGACGCTATCGTTTTTTTTTTTTTCTCCCCATTTACGTTTCATTTATGCATGTAACATTTTCATTTGGTTTTGGTGGCTATCATTTTTTGTTAAAATTTAAACTGTGTCAAAGTGAAATGTGCTTTAAAACATTATGCAAGCAAAAATCAAGAACGCAATATCATTAATCAATCATAAACATAAACATAACCTCAAAACTAACGACTGACTGAGAAATGGAAGAAGATGATGGAGAAGATTGAAGATGGGAAGACAATTTTTGTTAATTTGTGGCAAACTTGCGCGCGCACATCTATTGTGTTTACAGCAAAATGGGCAAGGATTTTGATGCTATGGGATTCGTCAAGGACTTCGCTGCTGGAGGCATCTCCGCAGCCGTCTCAAAGACTGCCGTCGCACCCATCGAGCGTGTGAAACTGCTGCTGCAGGTTCAGCACATCTCGAAACAAATCACCCCCGATCAGCAATACAAGGGTATGGTTGATTGCTTTATCCGCATTCCAAAGGAACAAGGTTTTGCTTCATACTGGCGCGGTAACTTGGCCAACGTTATTAGATATTTCCCAACTCAGGCTCTGAACTTTGCCTTCAAGGACAAGTACAAGCAGGTAAGCATCCATCTGTCCAGTATCCCCAATCCATTCAATCGAAACTATAACCATGCCTTGTGTGTCGCAATTTATTGTAGGTCTTCTTGGGTGGTGTTGACAAGAACACCCAGTTCTGGCGTTACTTCATGGGCAACTTGGCCTCTGGTGGTGCCGCTGGTGCAACCTCTCTCTGCTTTGTCTACCCATTGGACTTTGCTCGTACTCGGTAAGTTGGGAATTATAAATGCCAGAAAACGGATTTGCCACTAATTGTTGAACGTTAAATAATTTAGCTTGGCTGCTGATACTGGCAAGGGTGGCGCTCGTGAATTCACCGGCCTGGGCAACTGCTTGACCAAGATCTTCAAGAGTGACGGCCTCGTTGGCTTGTACCGCGGTTTCGGTGTCTCTGTACAGGGTATCATCATCTACCGTGCTGCATACTTTGGCTTCTACGATACCGCTCGCGGCATGTTGCCCGATCCCAAGAACACACCCATCTACATCAGCTGGGCCATCGCTCAGGCTGTTACAACTGTTGCTGGTATTGTGTCCTATCCATTCGATACTGTGCGTCGTCGCATGATGATGCAGTCTGGTCGCAAGGCCACCGAGGTCATCTACAAGAACACACTGCACTGCTGGGGCACCATTGCCAAGCAGGAAGGTACCGGTGCCTTCTTCAAGGGCGCCTTCTCCAACATTCTCAGAGGCACTGGCGGTGCTTTCGTGCTTGTGTTGTACGATGAGATCAAGAAGGTCTTGTAAATTAAATTATTAAATTATTCAAAACATAAACAACAACAACAACAACAAACAAACCACTACCAGCTAATTATATTATAAAAAAGAAAATTGTAACAACAGCAGCAATTGTTTAAACGACAGCAAGAAACATCAACAGCAATAACCCTAATATAATTATGAAATTATATTATATATAATAACTGGAATATAATTTAATTGCACTTGCATAAATAGCAAAAACACTTAAGAACATCAATGATGGCCAGACAACAACAACAGCAACGACAAGAAGAAGCGCAAAAGAGGAGCTGGAGAAACGGAGCGACAAATATCCACACTTGAATCCACAACAAACAGCCACAACACAATACACACACAGAGAGAGACAACAAAATCAGACGAACATTCTAGACATACATATATATAATTTATAAGCTAGTATTCTTGTTAAGTTCGACAGGTGACGTTGGCAGAGCGTGGATGTTAATTACCGTTGCTTTGTTTCGCCTCAACCACGCCCCTTTTGCCAATCGGAATGTTAGAAAATAGAGTGCGCAATACATGAGAAATAATACGAACCCATTTCTCAAGCCTCTGCAGTAACAACAAACCAACAAAAAATCAACCTGCGGTTGGTTAAAAATATAAAAATTGATAAAAATAGTAGACAAATTGTGTTTTAATTACATTTATGTATATTTTGGCAGCTTTTATTCTCATCCACGACTGGGCGATGCGTATACAAGTTTTTATTTTCATTTAAATTAAAAACTAAACCTACAAATAAATTTGTGACATCTGTTTTTCACAAATTCACCTCGCAAGAATGAATAAGCGTGAAAAAATGTAGAATGAATCATTTTTCTTGCTTGAACATTTAAAATTCAATTGCTAAGATCTACGAAAATTCATTTGCGACTTGTTTACACTTTTGTTTTATTTTCGTTTTGAGGAAAATTTACCAAATCTTGCGAGTATTTGGTTTTCGTCCGTCAAGCAATTTTAAAAGGTCTACAAATGAAAAAAAAAACCAAGTTCACCGGTTTTGGCGGATTTTGGTACATTCACCTGCGCTAGACTAAAAATAACTGTAAAATTAGAATGTTCGAAAAGAAATTAAATTATTGTAATGATTTGCACAACATTAACATTATTTATTCACTCAAAAAAATGCGCCTCCACCTTCGGCAAATGGGTGGAAAAATGTTGGCACTTAAAAGAAGAGCAGAAAAAAAACCAACACATCCAAAATTGTTATCTACAATTTTAAGAGCATAAAAAACAGCCCAGGCTTCGCCGGGTGCTACAGACCAGGTACGTTCCTAAGTTTGTATAAATTTGTAACGCAAAAAAAAAAATTATCCAAGTAGCCAAAACCCAATTTATCATGCTAGCTACACATTTGAAATTCCAAATTAACCCTTGTTACATGTGGCTGGTTTTATTCTGAACTCAGATTTTGGGAAAAAAAAAAAAATTTAAAAGTATATTTTAACTTTTTATTTTCTTCGGACTAAAATATCCTTCGTAAACGAAAATCACGAAACAAACAAGGGCAGATAAAACCAAACACAGAACCAAGGAAGGTAAAAACCCAACAGAACGAACATAACGAACAGCGGGTAAACCACGTGTCAAGAGAAACAAGAGCAAAATGGGCGAGGATGGCGGCGCCATGAGGAAGGGCGACCTCAAATCCTTTCTCATCGACTTTATGATGGGCGGTGTTTCGGCGGCCCTGGCCAAAACGGCTGTGGCGCCCATTGAGCGCGTCAAGCTAATCCTCCAGGTACAGGAGGTATCAAAACAGATACAATCGGACAAGCGTTACAAGGGAATTATCGACTGCTTCGTTCGCATACCCAAGGAACAGGGATTCGCGTCGCTCTGGCGTGGTAACTTGGCCAATGTCATACGTTATTTTCCCACCCAGGCTCTGAACTTTGCCTTCAAGGATGTGTACAAGTCGGTGAGTGCGCGGGTGAAGGGGCCACAAAGGGGGAGCATTGGCTTGGCATTGTAACATACGCTCTATATGCTCTTATTCGCTCACGTATAAGTTACCTTATACGCTCACTGGCACGTTTACTTGTACGCTCTCTTATACGTTCACGTAAACATTTACTCATACGCTCATTTACACGTTCACTTATACGCTCTATATACATTCATATGCATTCATTTATACTGTTTCTTATACATTCACTTGTTCACTCTTATACGATCACTTGTACGCTCAATTATACTATTTTATATGCACACTCTTTCTTATATGCTTATACGATCATTCTGTACTCTTATACGCTCACTTAAACACTTTCTTATACGATCACATAAGTTCACTTCTGATCTTATACGTTCACAGGCATAATTATTCTTTTCTACGTTCGCTTATCCACACTTATACGTGCTAGGGTATTCATATACTTCCACACACGCTTACTTATACTCTAACGTTCATTTATACAATCACTTCTAACTTATACACTTTCTTATATGCTCACTTCTTCTTATACGTTCACTTATATACGCTTACTTACACGCTCACTTATATTCTTATAAGCTCACTTAAACTCTTTCTTTCAAGTTCACTTATACACTCTAATCACTAATCACTACTACTCTTATACGCTGACTTATACACTTTCTTACTCCTTCACATACGCTCACCCACACCTCTCTTATACGTACTCCGTCTGAAATTCTTTGCCCTTTAGGTATTTCTGGGTGGCATCGATAAGAAAAAACAGTTTTGGCGCCACTTTATGGGTAATCTAGCATCTGGCGGGGCAGCCGGCGCCACTTCTTTGTGCTTTGTCTATCCGCTGGATTTCGCACGTACTCGGTAAGTTTCCAATATAAGACAGTTTATAGTAAATAAAAGCAATTAAAGCCAAAGTTTAGCAAATTGTATACAAAAGTGACAGAACATCTTATACAAAGTCTTCTGCATGCACGATTGAAAAAGAGGTTAGAAAAAAGGCAAAGACCAGAAATCCGCGCTCTTGTGCATTGTGACGTCACAACTCTGAAGATAACGACGATTTCGCTCGTAAAGGTCTTCAACTTAGTGAAACTTTGATTAGTTTCCGGTGATTTTTTTGGCTCGATCCTTAGAGGTGCCTCCAGCTATAAAATTATAGAAGTGGTCTTTTAGCGGCTTACGCTTTCCCAAGATATAGATTTGATCGATTTGCCACGCCTTCAGTGGGCGGAGCTAAACATTTTTTTGGGCATAGCCAATCAAAATCTTTAGAGGAGGTCATCAGTAATCTGTATGAAAAAAGTTAATGTGTCTAGCTTCTAAACGAAGGAAGATATATACATATATATATATATATTTGATCGCTGCTCGGCTCGGAATTGGGCTGAGGGTATCCCAATTAATGCTCTTTTTCCTCCCCCAGTTTGGCCGCGGATGTGGGCAAGGGCGGCCAGCGAGAGTTCAACGGACTGATCGACTGTCTGCGGAAGGTGGTGAAGTCCGACGGGCCGATTGGTCTGTACCGCGGCTTTGTGGTGTCCGTGCAGGGCATCATTATCTATCGCGCCGCCTACTTCGGATTCTACGATACGTGTCGCGACCACTTGCCGAACCCAAAGAATACGCCGTTCTATGTCAGCTGGGGCATTGCCCAGGTGGTGACCACCATCGCTGGAATCGCGTCGTATCCGTTCGATACGGTGCGTCGTCGCATGATGATGCAGTCGGGCCTGAAGAAGTCCGAGATGTTGTACAAGAACACTGCTCACTGTTGGCTGCTGATCGCCAAACAGGAGGGCATCGCCGCTTTCTTCAAGGGCGCCTTCTCAAACATTATTCGCGGCACTGGCGGTGCCCTCGTGCTGGCCATTTACGACGAGTTTAAGAAGTATGTTTAATTAGCGGCCATTATAGTGCACACCCCAGCTCCATCAGCTCCATCACCATAAACAATATCATAACCATCGCCACCTTACCTCGCTCCGTCATTCCGAAAAGCGCCCCACACGAGCAGTATTCGATTAAATCGATATGAGGACCATTTGTCATGGTGGAAATGGCGCACAAATCCGGGTGTGCAACTCGACTAAACTAGCTAACTGACAAATAATATTATTTTCATTGATTTAACTGAAGCGTAAAAATTTAGCGTTAATTCACTTGGTCCTTTCTGCTTTTGTTTTCTTGTGGCTATCAAACACATTTAAATTAAATAAAATTACTTAAAACGGTGCTGCAAATTTCTGTGTTTTGTTTGTGTCCAAAATATCGATAAACGCACCCATATTAGTCAAGTTCTCCACCAACAAATTGCTGCCGTTACATTTTTATTTGTAGCTCTCACAAAACGCGAACAATATATTGTATTACAAAACTTGTCGCTATCTTTAGTTGCTTTATATATGTATATTTAAGTTTGAACATTTTCGCAAAACTACAGAGTAAATTTGGTGTTTTCCTCATTTTGTCAAGAGGCGAAAAGTTCGCCGGGTGCGAAACTCTACTAAAACTAATTGTTAAAAATCAATTTGTCTTTATTTTATTTAAGTTGTACGCGAAATTTCTATGTTAAGCACCCCGCTGCGGTGTGTTTTTATAATTTAATTAAATAAAATAACATTACTTACAAAATGTACAGCTAATTTTCGCCCACATTAGTCAAGTTGTCTACCAACAGAAAGAAAAACTGTAAATTGATGTTTTTAAAGCAGCAAATAAATCGAATAATTTATTGAATTAAATCAATCACTACGGTTAATTTTTAGACGTCTGTTTTGTTTTTTTTTTTTGTGGTTATATTAATTTATAGTGTAGAATTTACACAATTTATTTTGTATGGGCTTGTGTGAAATGTTTTGTTAGGTGTGTGTGACTTGGCTAAAGCTTCACATTAGTCAAGATGACTACCAACGGCGGCTTAACGAAAAAATTATTACATCTTGTTTACAGTTACAAAGTACAAATAATTTATTGAACATTTTTTTATTTATGGCTTTTTTTTTGTTTTGTTGCCTTGTGTATTGAACTTAAATGTTAGCAGGCGTTAAAGTTAAATTAAGCATTAAAATAACATTAAAAACAAATCAAGTCGCACGCTGAGCGGGCCGAGAGAGCGAACTGAACTGATCTGAGCAAGCTTTTTCAATTGAGCTTTTCGGTCGTTGAAAAAATGGGAAAAAAAAATATTAACAAAAAATAACTTTCCAAACAATTACACAAATTGCACTTAATCTTATTCTACGCTACGTTTACTTTTTCGTAGTGGGTGTGCCTCATGCGTTAAGCGTTTGTTTTCTTTGCTGTTTAATGTTTTGTTGTTTTTGGGTGCGCATGACTATTATAATTGTTCCGTTGTGGATCGCATCGGATCTGGATCGGGATCAGATCAGATCGCTCGGCAAATCGCTTTAATGCGTGGCGCCCGATCTGTGCGCCAGGAATAAGAAGTATGTGCCCGCCGCATAAGCCAAGAAGTTGAACAGTCCGAAGACACCAGCCGCCGTATTGGAGCCATGTCCTTTGGCGTTCGACTCTGCCCACCTGGCCAGCTGCACAATGAACGCAATGAAGTAGAGCAGTGTCAGCACAGCAGTCGTCAGCAGCTCCTGCAAATGCAACAGAGAGAGAGAGAGAGAGAGAGCGAGTAAGCAATAGTGTGTTGACACTCGACTGTTGTACACCCTCGCACTTACGGAGAATATCCAATTGACGGCCACGTTGAGTGCCTCGCGTATGCCCAGGAAATAGGCGGCCATCAGCAGAATGGTAATGATGAACGAGATGACAACGACAAACAGGAAGAAACTTGTTGCAGAAGCCAGGGCTGGCGAGGCAAGCGCCATACAAATGATGCCCAATACCTGGAACAAGATCAAGTTCAAACGATTCAAAAAATATGTACATATATATTGATCTTAATTGGCATAATAAGGGGTGGGGGCAAAATCATGATGTCACCTTAAGCAATTGAGCAATAGTGAGCAGTTAATTGCCTTTTGCATACACATCTAAAACAATTCGGTGAGAGAACCTAAGAGCACGATACGATTTCCAAAATGGCAGCATGCACATGGACTCTCAAATCGTTGGTCTGCTCGTGTGTGTGGGTGTCGCTTCAAATCAATGACACCGATTTCGATGACATGCCCATTTGCGTTTCATATTCGTTTTGCTGGCAATTAAAAGGCAATGAGCATTAGGCGGCATACGTACAGGTGTGTGCACACAGAGCGTTACTTAAAAACAAAAGGCGGGCGAAAAGTGAAAGCTGAAAGTTGCAGACATTGCCAAAGCCAAAAGCGACGGCGACCTGTTGGCATGGCTTATAATAACAACAAAAACAACAACAGCTGCAGCAGCAGCGACTGAAGTCAACTGGTTCTTGTTTATGTTATTGTTTTTTTTTTTCGCTTGTTTTGTTTTCTGTGTGTGTGTGTGTGTGAACTAATGATTGCGTGAAGTAAAAGCGCCCCCTGCCGTACAAAGTTGATTGAACTGCGCTGCGAATGCAGCCTGCACTTGACCACAGACATTTTTTTTGTATCACATCTAGGCAACTCTGCCAGCAGACGAATTTGCGTCATCATGTTTTAGAAATAAAAATAAATGCGTTGAATATATTCAAGAAAATTAAATGTTATTTCCATTCACAAATGTGTATGTATGCATTTGCTAATATTATATACAATTTATGTATTATGTATAGCAGTCACAAATACATATACCATAAATATTTATTTATGTTGCTGACTTTTCCACGCAAGAGAACTTTACGCTTCAATAGCCCAGACACTGGCCTACATTCAAATGATTTGATGGTTGATCATTTGATGCGCTGCTGGTAAATAAAAAATATGGTAAAGTTGCCATGTGAAGCATGAAAATCGTTGTCTGCCGCAGTAAAGAATTGCAAATACTCACTTGAGCGATGACGCGAGACAGCGGAGCTGTAATACATACATATGTATGTATGTATATCGCTATTGGGAAAACATATCGATAAAGAGCGACGTCTACAGGTCGCAGGATCAAAAGCGGCATTTTTGCTTTTGAAGTTCAATGGCGGCACGATAACGATAACAGCTCAGCTGCAGCGTTGTTGTGTGACGTCACCAAACAGCATGTAAATAAACAAACAAAATTGTGCGATGTTTTCTGGGTTTGTGTGTTGACTGGGTTAACAAACAAATAAAAACAAACGTAATTGCTTATGACAGAGCCGGCCATGTCAATTCTAAGTTAAAGATGAGCTCATTTGGCGGCTTGTACTTAGTCATTTAAACACATACACACACACATGATCAACAAGGTCGTACTTAACCTATAAAACGTGTACATCAGCTTGCATTTTGAATAGAAACGCTTTGTGCTCGTATTTCCATATTCTCCATGTTAACTGGCAGCACCAAACGCCTTTGGTCGAAAAATTCTTGAGATTTTTGTGTGGCGCGGCCCAAAAAAAACCAAAGAATGAATGAAAACAAGTAGCAATTTTAAAGTCGGCTGTAAACGACTGCGCAATACCCTGATTACAGTGTAATAACAATATCGGTCGAAATGGGTTTTAATTGTTACTGTTATTATTTTTATTGGTGGCAAATTATACGATATTGAGAAAAAAACGCGATCCAAAAATATATATGCATGTATTATTGTAACTCCAAGGGAAAGTGACCTTCAAAAATATTATTTTTATACATACATATGTACATATATGTATATATTTCGATAACAGGTGGGCATCCAAAGTTTTAAGTTTCTAAATGAACATTGCCCAAAACAAATTTACTCTTTTAGCATTGTGAACGAGTATTAGCCAAAAACACAGCAACCACAAAGTGTAACAATGTAGTTAATAGACATGGAAACATGCTTTATAGAAACGACTGAACAAAGGCCCGTGCCAAACGCACAGCTTCCAAAATACTTTTATATGCAAATACACATAATATATATATACATATATACAATATCTTACGTAATGCCCATTAAGATATTTCGAAATAGTCAAATAAATCGTGGAACGTTTTCGGTTCCTATCGTTGCGCCCATCCTCAGGCAAATTTGCATATATGTACGTAGATTGGTTAAATATGCGCTATAGACACGATTCGAGCACATGCATATAGAATATTCTTACAACGCAAATGCTTGTGTGTGTGTGTGTGTGAAGAGAACAACAAGTTTGTCAACATATTGCCGAAATGTTTGACCAACTTAATAGCAAACAGGCTGAGTTTCCGCTTCTTTGGAACAGCGTCTGGAAACTGGAATTGGAACTGGAACGCAATGACAATCTTATCGCTATATAGAGGTATAGCCATGGTCCGCTGATACGACGACAACCGGCTGCGGTGCGTAGTCTTAGCTAGCTATCGTTTTGTTTGTCAGTCCGTTTATTTATTTGAGGGTTGATAAGGCACATGAAAATAGCACAAAGAAAATAGAAAACTGAACACAAAAAAGTCCCCACTCGACCACGGATCGTATGAGTAATGCCTGAACGATTTTATTTTCATTTTCAGGACGAACCCATTATTTGGCCACGGCAGGCGGGCTTAGACGGGCTATCGTCTATCGGCCGTTATCTGGCCAGTGTGGCCAACAACAGTCATTTGGCCAACAGCTGCAAGACCCATTATCAGCAGCTATCGGTGCGTATGAGTAATCTGGCTAGTCGCATGACTCACGAGGGCAGAGCTATATACCAGGCCAGGATTATCAGTTAGTTGTAATCTCGTGTAGATCGTTAACACGATTAGCGTGCTCAGCGCAATGAACAGTGGCTCGCAGCAGGCAGCGCACGGCCAAGAGACTTTTAGTTCTAGTTTACAAAATTCAAGTCAGGTCTTTTCAGTTAGAGTTAAATCAAAGATTGTATTTCTTAATTTATAAGATTTTAAATCTTATTTGATTACGTTGACAGCGAATCAGTGCTAGCTTTTTTTCAATGAACCGAATCCAAAATTAAACAATTTACCCAAATAAATCAAGCTTGAATACCTTTCAAATAATCAAATACAAACAACAAAGAATTTATACCAATTTTCAAATTTTTAAAACAGCTTGATAATCGATCATTAATGTTGCTTAAAAATTTAATTCAAAAAATTAGTGTCTTATTTTTAGAAATTTTCAGTTTCTAAAAACGAACCTGAAAATAAAAACATTATTTTTAAGTTTATTACACATATTTTTGAAGAGATTTCATTTCTTTCAACTGAAAACTTTGACTCTAAATGTGTGTTGTCTGACTTCAGAACTCAACATTACGGAGAAACCTCTATACATAAAATAAACATAATTAAATTTTTCACATTTTAAAATAGTTTATTCATTTGTTGTATGTATTTCATTTGTTGTATGCAAATTAATAAGCCTTTTAAAAACTACTATTTAATTGAATAAATTAAAAAATGCTTTCAAATATTGATACATTTTATGTCTGAAAAGAAAATTCTAATTTTGGTTTAACTTAAAAAAAGTTTGGAATAAAAGCATTCAAGCATTTAAGCTGCGAATAGAAATGCTTTTGTTATTGCGTTCAATTTACTTAACTTGATTTATATTGATTTTAACTGTAGTTTTAATGTGCATATAAAAAGCTGATAATACTTAATTTTTAGTTATCGTTTCAAGCTTAATTTTTGTACATTATAAACACACTTGAGTGCTTTAGTTATAAGCTGACTATCAGTTGTCGAAAGAAAAAAGAAAAACAAATTAGATTAGATAAGTTTTGAAGAAATGGCATTTAATGCCGAAGACGCATTCTGTTTGAAATGTGCATTTGAATAGCTAAAGCAACACGCATTTAAAAGAACCGAAGTACAGTTGCGGCCCGTTGGCATTAGCTGCTTGAGAAGCGAATAGAGGGGCACGCAATTAAAATGTCAATAACCGGTGAACTGTAGGGGGCGCCAATTAACTGCGAACAACAACGTACGTATACACGAACGTATTTATGTGGTTAGGGTAATGATATAATTTGTGTCTGGGAATAGAGCTCTATTGATTTTCTAGCCACAATTTGTGGCCAATAATGGTTATTGTTTGCATTATTAATGCGGTGTCCTTGGCACTGTCAAACATTTAACGTATATATGTATATTCGCTTAGAGCGAAAGCTCATTATATATTCTAGAATGACAAGTTTTAAATTTTCAGTGCATTGTGTTCTTGAATATTTTTCAGTTGAGTATGAAGTATTTTATTCTTTTAAAATTGATCCTTAATATAGCAAACATGTGAAGAAGAAGAAAAATGGAATTCCCAAGGGAATTACGAAGTTGGTTGGCTTGAGAACTTGAATTTAAATTGAAGAATTTACTGAATGATGAACTTAATGAGGTGTTTGTAACTGATTTAATTACAAGTTAAGTCATTTTTGCTATTGTTAGATTTTGACAACGCTTGCCCTTGATTGTTGCCCTTGACACATGTATCTGTACAATTAGAGAAAAAACCAAGAATTTTATACTTAAGTACATATATGCATTAAAGAAAATACATAGTCAAAATTCGCGATTTTTAATATGAGCAAATATTTGTTTTTTAAGATTCTTTATACAAGTCAAAGTTATCTGAATATTATAACTTCAAATAGATTTCCATCTACGAAACGTTTTTACGCCTATTTCGAATAGAAACGGTGTTTTTTAAGAATTGCAGAATTTTTGTTTATTTTTAACCAAGCTGGTTTCAAACTCAATAGAGGAATATTTTTTAGCTGGAATTTAAATGTTTAAATTTAATCATATGGTTTTGTAAGGGCTTTTTTTTGCTGAGTGTATGTTTAGTATATAGTATGTGGCATGTGGCATGTGGCATGTGACATTGATAGTTGTTGTTGCTGGGCTTGTTGCAAGACAATCTTTGGCTGATCTTTGCCCAGCGACGCTTTCTCCAACGCTTACGCAAAGTTGTTGTTGTTGTGCTTGGAATGTTGTGTGTGTGTGTGTTTGTGTGTCAAATGAACGAGCAACTGTTGTTGCTGTTGTACTTGTTGTGGTTGCTGCCGCCTTTGTTGTTGCGTGTTGGCGGCCACCTGTGGGCGGGCGATATGTACTAATGTATATATACAATATATATATATATATATATTCATATATATAAATTGATGGCTGCAGTTGGCCCAGTCCATGTGCTCGTTGATGTTGTTGTTTTCGTTGTGGTTATTGTGGGCTGTAGGCATTTGCATGGCTAACTGGTGACGGCTTCCCACGTTAGCTTCATACACATACACCTTACTACACACATATTTCTTATATATATGGACAAATCTTTACTTTCTGCGAATACGCACAGCTGTTCGCGTTTTGTGACGCTTTCTCGTTCTATTTTGATCATGGGAATATTATAAATTGTACGCAGATGTATCGTGTTTGTTTCGGGGACAATTCTGACAAATTGGCTATTGTGTAATACTTCCCAAGTGATCAAATTCAAATTGGCAGCACTGGTTGACCACATGCAGCACTCACGTGGCCCCTCGTTAGGCCCTTTTCTGCGCCTATCTTATCCGCCTAATGAGATCCTGACACACACACACACACACTCACGAGCTACATAAACCATAGATAGCTGATAAAAAAAAGAAAGCGTACTTCAGCCGCTGAGCGTGCCCGACTAGCAACCATGCTCACACTTCTTTTTCACATCAAAATAAATTCTTTAAAAAATTGTGTGTTAGTTATTCGCACATAATTAAAGATTCGACACATTACGTTGCCGATCAAATATACGATAAATATACAAAACTCTACATGTCAAATTTGATTTCTTGACCACCATTGTGGTTTTTATTGATTTCAACGAAATCTAGTGAATTATCGATTAAAATAAAAAAAATATTCGAAAAACATAAACTCGAATTACAACGAGTTCATACAGATAGAAAAGACGAATGTGCGAGTATCGATATTTATCGACTTTGGGTCAAACAAATAAAATAAAATTTGTATGGTAAACAAAAATCTATGTCACAATTAAGGTCTTTAGTCTTAATGCACTACACCGAAATAGACGCAAACAAACAAAGCTGGAAAAACGATTTTTATCGATTTCAAAGAAATGTAGCGAATTACCAATTAAAATAAAAAAAAAAACCCAAAAATAAAGTTCTTATAGACAGAATGTTAGATGCACGAGTTTAGCTAGATCGACTAAACTTCAATATGCCCTTTAATTTGCGGCCATTTATAATGGGTACAGGGTATAACAAGATGGCGGCCAGGTGCCATGAAATGTGCATTAATTGACAAAAGGCGTTGAGGAATCTATAGATAAAAGCTCAATTTACACAGCATATCATTTTGACTAAATGCCTGATAAGCTGCGAAGGGAGAGGGAGAGCGTTAGAGAAGAGAGAGGGAGAGAAGGGCAATGCGGCGTATACGCAATGCGATATCGTATTCACTGTTTCCAGGCGCTGCTTTCGATTTCTATTGCGCCATCTGTTCGACGGCGATACTCACCAATTGCACAATCTTTATAATGCCCGGCGCCGTTCTGTAATAGTCCATGTTGATGCGGATGGCGCTCCAGAAGCCGCCATTGTCACCGGCGGACGGATTGCCACCAGGTGGGCCAGTTGTTGTTGTTGTTGTTCGCTCAACGTTGACGACAGTCTCGACCATTTTGTTGTTGTTGTTGTTGATCGAATTTTTTGTACTGCTGTTTACTGTTACAATTAACTAGTTTATTAACTTATGCTTTTGCGGCTTTTGCCTGGCAACTATTTTTATAGATAGATAGATTTATGTACGAAAATGCAACAAAAAAAATAATAAATAAAATCACTTTCAAGTTCTCGCACAAGTTGAAGAAACGATCTTGTCGTCGCGATTGTCACAAAAAAACAAGACAAAAAATTTCAATATATAGTTCTATTCATATACTACTTATAGATATACATATATATATATATATATATATACACATCTAGTACATATATGCAGCTATATATTTATATGTACTATATTTATAAACATGTATATAAATGACACCCGCGCGCGTTTTGTTTTAAATTTATAGCATATACATACATACGCAAACCGTTTTGTTTTTTTTTTTATGTTTGAAAAAAAAAATATAACTGAAAGCGCGCACAAATTGTTTGCTGGGCTGCAATTCTGTGTCCACGGCTAACGAGGCGCGTCTAACGACTGACGCCCGACTATGACTACGCTTACTACTGCTGCTGCTGTCGTCTCCTACCTGCCTGTATAACGGTTAACTGAGCGCACACACACAAATACATCGCCATAATGCTTGTTTTTGTCGTTTTCTAGCAGAAAATACCAAAACAAATACTGCACTCTCTCTTTCTCTTTTTTTCGCACGCTCTGCACACACTCACACTAGCGCCGATCGCCTGGACAGCCCTTTCGTTCCACTATCATGCCTTTGCTACCATAGGCATACATATGTGCGTGTGTGTATGTGTGTGTGCCGCCCGTTGCCTCCCCAGTACTTCCGAAATGAACATAATCAGGTTTGCACGCCGACCAGAGCCGAACGTTTGCCGAGCCTGAGCGAGCAATCGGTAACAATGTAATAAGTCTGCTACGTTCTTAACATTTCTGCGACGCTGTGCGGGCAACACACACAACATACATATATATATATATATATATATATATTTATATATATATATTTACATTAGCTATATGCGCAGGCGTTACACTCACGTCACAACTTAAGTATTTAACATTTCAAGCCATATATTAAATGTAACTTTCTCAGTTTTTAGCCTATATATACAAAATTAGTGTATAAAATTATTATAATATAAAAAGTCATATTTAAACTGATTTTGTTGATACGCGCTATTTGAATAGTCAAATTTCTTCAAAATTCAACAGAAAACTTGGCGCTAATAGTTTAAATTGCGCCCAATTCGTCGATCAAAGTTAGTGTGTGACCGAGCCTTAAAAGCTACGAATACCTTGCAAGTACTTAAAAAGAAATATCGGAATTGTAGGCATTACTAGGGCTGCTTCGAGATCTATCGAACTTGTATTCGATTGCTTTGCGCAATATATATTTGCATATGGTTTATTTCGATTAAGTAATCGGTTGTTGAAATACATAAACTTTGCTACGTAGTAAGCTTATGACCTAATTTATTGAACACTGAGTTATGGAAATTTTTCTATTTTAATGTAATGCAATAAGAAACAATAGCGAAAGGAATTTGAATTTCAATAATACCATACGATCATGCATTTCAAATAATTGCAAATATACTGACTAATAAAAATACCAAAAATGAGCGTGTGACCATTTGCTGGCCATAAAAATGTCACTTTGGTATATTCTGGGGCAAAATTTAGTGTGATCGTAAATAGGTGAACAATTTGCTGTGACGCTGCCATTTGGATTTGGGCTCTGTGTCTCCTGTAAAAATCCTCAAAACAAAAAGCGTATAACCAAGTGTTGGGCTACGTTCAGCCAAAGCAAAAATTTGCAACTGTTGCATGCACGCAGCCCAGACAACAATCGATGTGCCACACATTGCATGTTTACAAACACAACGACAACGCTGCTGCTCTGATGCTGCTGTTGCTGCTTGTTTCGCCAAAAGTTACTGCCAAAAAATAGACAAAAAAGAAAAAAAAAATACACAAAAAATAACTAGGCACAAAACGTTCAACGTACTAAAATTAGTGCAAATCGAAGGAAATTACAAACGCTACACAACACTTGCCTGGATATTTTGGAATATATTCATATATATATACATATTTATATTAATATATTAATATACATAATAAGTGCGCTGTCCGCGGCCCGCTCGTCTGTTGCCTGCGCGGCACTGCTGGCCCGCCCGTATGTGGCGTTGGCGACCGACGGCCTACTGTCGCTTAGGCATACCGAAAACCCTACACCGTCCACCCTTTGAATCCTCAAGTGGTTTTAACACGCTCGTGACCTCATCAGTTCCCAACAACAACAACGATCATATTGACGGCTGCGTGGCGCGTGCGTTTTTTTTATCGCTCTTCCTGTGCCCGCAGCCCACGCACCGCCAACCGTACAGGTAACCCAAAAGCTCTCACAACAAAAAAACAATTTGTATACATTTATGCCTTTCCTTTCCCAGCGCTAAAACACTAAACTCTTCGGCGGCAGCGAAAGAACAGCACGCAATAGCTTTTGGGCCACACAGCAGCAGGTAAGCCGAGCTGAAACTTCTCCAATCTATCCCAGTATCCACATATTCTCATACATATCCCATCTGTTTGAACGCCCACAGTGCTGCTAACGCCCCGCAGGAAGGCAGTTACGAATCCGGAGCAGGCGTCGCATTTAACCCAATTGCATGCTACAGCGGTCAACTGGACGCCAGCTGAAGACGACAGGACGTTTAGCAAGTGGTTAGCATGGATGTGGAAAGGCGGCGTCGGTGAGTAGCCCAAAGCGAGCACAACAGCAACGAGACCCGAATTGCAACTGGTGTTTAATTAATTGTCTAAAAACCGAATGAGCCGCTCAGATTTGTTCACTTAGGATTTACAAATTTAGCGAGAAACAAGTAAGCGTGCTCGAGGCATGCTTGCTCGACCAGGCGATACCCTGTACGAGCTGTCGGACTAGCTCTGGTAGCACAGAACTTAGGCTCATAATATGCATATATTTTTAACTTTAATAAGTCTATATTGTCCGATAGTTATGCAATTCTTGGCTTAAATACGTCACTTTATGGGTCAAATCGCTGGAAGATAGTCGGAAATGCAATATTTTTGGTAATAAATTTGGCATAAACAAGGTTTAAAATCAAAGATATATAGTCGAAAAACCGTATGCTGTATATCAATATATATTCATTCAGACTTTCATAAAGACATAAAGCACATAAATCCTTGATGCTTGATGCTGATCAGGTCAGAAATATATCTAATGTAGTAACAACTGCAATATACTCGCTTTTAGCCACACTTAGTGGGTTACAGGGTATCAATATATATAGAAAAAAAAAACATCAGTGCCAAACACCTTCCATAATCATGTTCAAAGCGGCAGCATCAACGGCGGCAATCAAATTGACAAGCGAGTGAGCAAAACGTTTTGGCCATGCCCGTGCCCGTGCCCGTGCCCGGCGGGCGACTTTTCATAAATTTGCCATTTTCGCATTAAAATTTGTAAGCAAACCAAATGGCAAAAAACAAAAAAACAAAAAACCAAAAAACGAAACCAACTAAACGACAACACAACGCATTGCAATTGGCGAAAAAAAGCGCAGAGTGCTGTCAGTTGCAGGCGGCGCATCGCAGTGCGTGAAACGCGTTTCGCGAAACAAACATATATATATTTATATATATATATATATAGATATATATATAGATATATAGAGTCTTGATCAGCTGGAGCAGGGCCCGAGGCAGGCGTGCGAGATGTGGTGTTGGATGCCCGCCGCACTGCATCTGTGTGAGCCGGAACGGTACGTTGTTTGCGCCGCCAAAACGGCCACAAGGCATATACAAATTCTTGAATTTCATACACCATACACGAAATACCTGTGAGTGTGCAGACAAACACACATTTGCCCATTCAAATGTGTGCTGAAAACAGCAACAAAAAACATTTGGCCATAACAAAAGCAGATACGCCTGCAATTGCCAATGCACATTTGCGCACTTGGCCATAAAAAACAAATATAACGAAAATAATAATAATAATAAAAACGCATTCGCATTGGCATTGGCACGGAAATGAATTTCAATTTGAATTTGATTTTGTGCGAAATTGTTCTGTGCTCCAGCGCCCAAGAATAATACGTGCGATGAGCAATGGAAAATGCAGAAAATCTCAAGAAAATGCCCAAATACCCAACGTTACAGCACTTACAGCATCTCTGCCAGTTGTGTCTGTGTGCTTGTGTGTTGGTGAGCTTTTCCAGCTGCAATCGCTTTCAAAAAAGCTCACGCTAAATAAATGCTAGCCAAAAACTAGCTAAATAGGAAAAAAAATTGAATTTTTGTAGCCAGAAAAAGCGTTTAATACAAATATGCTCGAGTCGTAGCGCCTTGTCTCGATTTAGGTGCGTGCATAAATTAAATTTACAATTATATTGTCTCTAGGTGACGATAATGTTGTCGTTGTTGTCATCGTTGTTGTTGTTACTGCTTCTGTTTATTATGTATTATTATTTTTGTGCCGCATGTTGTTGCTGTTCATAATTATGTTGTTGTTGCCATTGCCAAAAAAAAATCCAAAAAAAAAATAGTTTGATCGCAGCATTTTTGAAAATTCCACTTTTCCAAGTTTGTTGTTGTTGCATTTGTTGTTTGCTATTTTGTTTTTGGTTTTTCTGTCATGCCGTAAGTGGTGATGATGAAATCACAACAATTCAAACACCTTTTAGTATCAATTTTGCGCCGTCTGTCATCGGCTCAACTTTACTAGACTTTGAGACTCTCCCAGCGCCAGCGTCGCTCTCTCTCTCTCTCTCAGTATCTCTCCCGCCATGTGCCCAACTTAAATAAATAGATATACATACGTATCTGTATCTTTGGGTACTTCTCTACTTGTATAGACAAAATTGCTTTGCGGCTAATTAACCGAACATTTGAAAATCAAAACAAATTGTTCTTGGAATTATTTTGATTGTACATATACATGTATGTATTTTGTTTTATTGTGTTTTTAGCATGAGTGTATATTAAATTTTTTTTTAAATCATTAGCTCATATTTTTAAATTTATTTGTTTTCTTTTAAAAGAAGAAGTACAGAGCTAAATTATTTCTGAAACCGCCGAGTTCTTATTAGCAAGTGATTACTGTATTTATTTTCATGTTTTTCGTTACCTTTAATGTCTATATAGCTGCAACTTTACAAAAATATAAAAAAAATCTAGATTTTTTGCTTGTTTCATATTCTTTGAAAAGTTTTTTAGTGGCAATATTTTGAGTCTAAGAAATATTCAATGAAAACGTTTCACGTGTTGGTGTTTTAATAAAAATGATTTATTTTTTGTTTCCTGAAATTTAGATTAATTATATTGTTGTAATAAAGTCATCGAATTTATTTATACAATCCATAATATTCCACGTTACGTGACATATTTATTGCTTAATTTTTTACTCGAGATTTGGAATAATAAATTTTCTAAATGATCATTTTAGAATGCTTGTCAAAGCGTCAGTTGATACCCTCTTTTTTTTTTTTAGCTTAATTTTTATATACGTTTCCAGTTGAAAATAAATTTATTTTAGTGTTTTTTACTAGATTATATTTATAGCAAATAACTCAGCTGGTTTCCTAGTCCTTTAATCAGTTAGTCATTCAGTAAGTTTGTCAACCTTGCCAATTTATGTATTTTTTAATGAATTTACAGCTGCTTCTGCTGCTGCTGGGGGCGATAGCAAACCAACTTCTGCGGTTTTTCAGAAGGGTTGGGCAGGGGTATTGCCACTGCGTGTGAGTGTGAGTGTGAGTGTGAGTGTGTTTTGTGAGTTCTTGAGTTCATTCAGAAAACAACGCAACTCAGCAACTTAAACAAGAACTCTCTTGCAGTCAGCTTTGGCATATTATTTACTTACAAATTAAACAAACTTAATATATAATATGAGAAAAAATATAATATATTTTTAAATTTTTATATACATACGTAAATTTTACAGGCGAACAAATTTAAAAAAAATATTTCTATAAAAAATTAAATAAACTAAAAATATAATACAGAATAATAATACAATAATAACATATATTCAAATATTTGTACAGGCCAATTTTGTTATATTTTCTTGCAAATTCTATATTCAAGACTATAAATTAAACACCATAAAAAGCAAGTGAATAGTTTACAATCAAAAGGCAATGATTGTCGTAATACTATTTTCAGCTTAAGATAGTTTAAAAGCGTTTATTTTTGTATTTTATTAGAATGTTACAATGATAAATATTTGTCCTTTTTTTCATATTTCTATTATATTTCTATTTTTGCATACTGCAAGTTTTCGTGTATTATTTATGGCTCGAAAGCTGCTTAATGGCAATAGTTACATATTTTGTATTGTAATTCAAATACCCTCACAAGGGTAACAAACACAGGGTATAAAAGTGAATACACGCTCTTCTTTCTATCATTGTTGTTGTCTATCCGTCTGTCTGTCTGTTTATCCACATGCACCAAAAGAAAGCGCGACGCCTCGTCGCATAAGTAAGTCATATCAACGGCTTCACATACACACACACACACACACACACACACACACAATATCAAGAATTTATCAAAGTCAACAGTTGAGCGTTGTTGCCGCGATAAACTCCCAATGCATCTGTTCTTGTTGTTTGCCAGTTGATTGCGACGAGCGAATTCTCAATGAAGTTCTCCCCCTTCCCCCCAACCAGAAATCTTTCTCTGCTGATAACCAACTAACCAGATCGCCCGAAAGCTATATCAAAAGGCTGCCAGACTATCGAGTAAGTTGGTGCCCATTTGTCTGTGTGTTGGGCGAACCTGAGTTGGAGTTGAGTCACGGCAAAATGTCTAAAATATATATATACATATATGTATATTTGTTTGCTTTTTAAAGGAGGGTGATGATGGGCGAGGGGCTTTGTGTATAACAATACAGCATATGAGTAATCGAAGGCGCTTTTCCGTATTATGTAAATAATGAGGCTGATGTTTTGCTTGCGATTACGAAACTTATTTTGTTTAAACACTTTTTTTAAATTTTATTGTTGTTGTCGGAAGTGCGCTATCATATCTTGACCATGACCTAATAACACCATACAACAAAGCAATACTTTTATTGATTATCTACATTTTTGCGGGTTTTATTTTAAAGAACTAACTAAAGTGTCTATAAATAAGACTCAAATCAAGTTGAATATTATTTTAAAAAGCTGTCGTCTAAAAATATTTCAGTATAGAATAATTGACTAGGAGATTCGACATTCGCAGGTATATATGCATATGTACGTATATATATTCCAACAAATAAGAGTTTTAATCAAGAACCCCTTCCCTTCCCAGATTTTAAATTCCCACAACTTCGTCAGAAGTCAAGAGATTTTCATGTTTGGAATTATGGTTTATCCTCTAGATTGATTTTACATTTAAAAAATTTATGATTTAAGAAAAATTTTACTGGTTTTCGGGAAAAATTTTTTTTTCAAAATTTAAAAACCCGAGTTTGCGTTTTTAATCGATTGCTGGCATCAATATTAGTTTAAAACGCCATAAAAAATCAAAATTTGAGGTGATTAATTTTTTGGTAAAATTCATGTCGAAATTGACAAAAAAAATTGGACATGTAAAGATCTAGCTAGAATTTAAAGACTGGTAAGTTTGTAAAAACTTAACCGATTTTTATGATGTTCACAATTTTGATCACATTTTGGCCTCTAGATTGATTCTGATCATGATTCTGAACATTTTGACAAGTACTTAAAGTTCCCGAATCCATACTAGATTCCAATAAGTCCCATAACTTGGCCAAAATTAAACCGATTTTGACAATGTTTGCCATTTTTCTTACGGTTTGTTCTCTAGATTGACTCGGCATTTAAGTTTAATGCGTTTTTAAAAATATTTTTTTTTTTACTTTTTTCCGAAAAATATCCTTTACTCCCCCGTTACTTATTTTGGAAAAAATTTTTTTTTTTAAATTCAGAATCGGGAATTTTTATTTTTAATCGATTGCGGGTACCCAAATTAGTATAAAACGCAACTTTAAAAGCCTTTCTGGGGGGGTCGATTTTTCTGTCAAAAATCATGCCATAATTAACATGAATTTTGACAAGTAAAGTTCCCGAATCCATACTTGCTAGATTTCAAAGTTCCATAACTTGGCCAAAATTGAACCGATTTGGACAATGTTTGCCATTTTTCTTATGGTTTTGTCTCTAGATTGATTCGGCATTTAAGTTTAATTCGTTTTTGAAAATAATTTTTTTTTTTACTTTTTTCCGAAAAATATCCTTTACTCCCCCCTTACTTATTTTGGAACATTTTTTTTTTTTTAAATTCAGAATCGCGAATTTTTATTTTTAATCGATTGCGGGTACCCAAATTAGTATAAAATGCAACTTTAAAAGCCATTCTGGGGGGGTCGATTTTTCTGTCAAAAATCATGCCAAAATTGACATAAATTTTGACAAGTAAAGTTCCCGAATCCATACTTGCTAGATTTCAAAGTCCCATAACTTGGCCAAAATTGAACCGATTTTGACAATGTTTGCCATTTTTCTTATGGTTTTGTCTCTAGATTGATTCGGCATTTAAGTTTAATTCATATTTGAACGTACATTTTTTGGAGTTTTTTCTGAAAAAAATTCTTTACTCCCCTAGTTATTTTGGAAATTTTCTTCGATTTTTACCCAAAAAAAAAAACCATTCTCTGGTGCTGCTATCGTTATCATCTATCGTTATATCGATAACCATGACATGTTGTGGTCTGCAACACCCTAAAACTATTTTTGTTATATTTTTGTGTGACTATGCTAGTAATTACCATCAATAAAATATGCAAATGAATTAAATTAGGAAGCACAATTGTTGCTATCGTTATCGTAATATTTATCGATAAGCGTGATTTGTTGTCTAGTGTTGTTGAACTTTGATTTGAGTGCTTGCTGATGCCAAACTATTCTTTTTTGTCCATAGAGCGACGGCGCTGGAGCGCGAGATGCGCGATCCGACCAGCATATGCAACGTGGACTGCCTGCTGGACACGGTATCGGCGCTGGTCAGCGACTGCGACCACGATTCGCTGAAGCGTCTCAAGAACATTGAGCAGTATGCGTATAAATGTGAGTATCGAGTAAGTGTGAGTATGGAGCTGCCACTAAACTGATTCTCTTCTCCATCTGGATGCACAGATAAGCCGCTGGCGCAGCGCATCAATCAGCTGCGCATGAACGTGGATGACTTTGATTTCATAAAGCTAATCGGCGCCGGGGCCTTCGGTGAGGTGCAGCTGGTGCGGCACAAGTCCTCCAGCCAGGTGTATGCGATGAAGCGTCTGTCCAAATTTGATATGATGAAACGACCCGATTCCGCATTCTTCTGGGAGGAGCGTCACATCATGGCCCATGCGAATTCCGAGTGGATTGTCCAGCTGCATTTCGCGTTCCAGGACAGCAAGTATCTCTATATGGTGATGGATTTTATGCCCGGCGGGGATATTGTCTCGCTAATGGGCGACTATGAGATACCTGAGAAGTGGGCCATATTCTATACGATGGAGGTGGTGCTGGCCCTGGACACCATACACAACATGGGATTCGTGCATCGCGACGTTAAGCCAGACAACATGCTGTTGGACAGCTATGGCCATCTGAAGCTAGCCGATTTCGGCACCTGCATGCGCATGGGCGCCAACGGTCAGGTGGTGTCCAGCAATGCGGTCGGCACACCGGACTATATCAGTCCGGAGGTGCTGCAATCGCAGGGCGTGGACAACGAATACGGCCGCGAGTGCGATTGGTGGTCGGTGGGCATATTTCTGTACGAGATGCTCTTCGGTGAGACGCCCTTCTATGCGGACTCGCTGGTGGGCACCTATGGCAAGATCATGGATCACAAGAATTCGCTCAGCTTTCCCGCCGAGGTGGAGATCAGTGAGCATGCCAAGGCGCTGATACGCGCGTTCCTCACCGATCGGACACAGCGTTTGGGCCGCTATGGCATCGAGGACATCAAGGCGCATCCGTTCTTTCGCAACGACACGTGGTCCTTCGACAATATCAGGGAGAGTGTGCCGCCAGTGGTGCCAGAGCTGACGTCCGACGATGATACGCGCAATTTCGAGGATATTGAGCGGGATGAGAAGCCGGAGGAGATGTTCCCGCTGCCCAAGAGCTTCGATGGCAATCATTTGCCCTTCATTGGCTTCACCTATACGGGCGACTATCAGCTGTTGTCCAGCGACACCGTCGACGCCGAGTCCAAGGAAGCCCAGGCGGTGAACAGCAGCAGCAGCAACAGCAATGCGAACAACAATCACGGCCACAATCATCGCCATCGACCCTCCAATTCGAATGAGCTGAAGCGCCTGGAGGCGCTCCTCGAGCGGGAGCGGAGCCGTTGCGAGGTCCTCGAACAGCAGGACACCAGTCTGCGGCAACAGATCGAGCTGATCACGAAACGGGAGGCCGAACTGCAGCGCATCGCCAGCGAGTACGAGAAGGATCTGGCGCTGCGCCAGCACAACTACAAGGTGGCCATGCAGAAAGTCGAGGTGGAGATCGAGCTGCGCAAGAAGGCCGAGGCCCTCATGGTGGAGACGCAGCGCAAGCTGGAGAACGAGCAGAAGACGCGCATGCGCGATCTCAATATCAATGAGAAGGTGCTCTCGCTGGAGAAGCAGCTGCACGAGATGGAGCTGAGCTTTAAGAGCGAAACGGAGCACACGCAGAAGCTGAAGAAGCAGAACGCCGAGCTGGGCTTCACGCTGAAGACGCACGAGGAGAAGGTGCGCGATCTGGACGAGATGATCGATACGCTGCAGAAGCACAAGGAGGAGCTGGGCCAGGAGAATGCCGAGCTGCAGGCCCAGGTGGTGCAGGAGAAGACGCTCCGCTCGCAGCTCAAGGAGCTGCACAAGGAGGCTGAGAACAAAATGCAAACGCTGAGCAACGATCTGGAGCGTTCGCTGCTGCGCGAACAGAAGGCGCAGGACGACAATCGTACGCTGCTCGAAAAGATCAGCGAGCTGGAGAAGACGCACGCCAGCCTCGATTTCGAGCTAAAGGCGGCCCAGGGCCGTTACCAGCAGGAGGTCAAGGCGCATCAGGAGACGGAAAAATCGCGCCTTGTCTCGCGCGAGGAGGCCAATCTGCAGGAGGTGAAGGCGCTGCAGTCGAAGCTCAACGAGGAGAAGTCGGCACGCATCAAGGCCGATCAGAATTCGCAGGAGAAGGAACGCCAGCTGAGCATGCTATCCGTCGACTATCGCCAGATCCAGCTGCGCCTGCAGAAGCTCGAGGGCGAGTGCCGGCAGGAGTCGGAGAAGGTGGCCGCACTCCAATCGCAGCTGGACCAGGAGCACAGCAAACGCAACTCGCTGATCTCCGAGCTCAGCCTCCACAGCTCGGAGGTGGCCCATCTGCGCTCGCGCGAAAATCAGCTGCAAAAGGAGCTGGCGACACAGCGCGAGGCGAAGCGACGATTCGAGGAGGATCTGACGCAGCTGAAGGGCACCCACCACGAGGCGTTGGCCAACAATCGGGAGCTGCAGGCGCAGCTGGAGGCGGAACAGTGCTTCTCGCGCCTCTACAAGACGCAGGCGAACGAGAATCGCGAGGAGAGCGCCGAACGTTTGTCCAGAATCGAGGATCTCGAGGAGGAGCACGCCTCGCTGAAGCATTCCGTGCAGGTGGCCGTTGCCCGCGCCGATTCCGAGGCCTTGGCACGCTCCATAGCCGAGGAGACGGTGGCCGATCTCGAAAAGGAGAAGACAATCAAGGAGCTGGAGCTGAAGGACTTCATCATGAAGCATCGCAACGAGATCAATGCCAAGGAGGCAGCCCTCGCCACGCTCAAAGAAACCGAAGCCGAGCTCCACAAGAAGCTCAAGCTCAAGTCCAGCGAATGGGACGAGCTGCTCGCGCAGCACAAGAAACAGCTCGACGAGCTGCAGCAACAGCGCGCCACCAAGGACGAGGAGATCGCCAAGCTCGGCGAGAAATGCAAGAACGAGGTGCTCCTCAAACAGGTCGCCGTCGCCAAGCTCGCCGAGGTCATGAATCGACGCGACTCCGACTGGCCGAGTAAGTGCGCCCACTATCCTAATGTCACCTACTTATTATGTAGAATAGAATATTGTACACGTTCACGAATGTCCGTTCGTCCGTCCGTATGAATGCAATTTTATTCGCCGCTATTGAAGCTAGAGACTTGAAGTTTGGAATATATACTCTTGTATAGCCGCGTCAGATAAACTGTTGCAATTTTTTGGATACGCCCACATACGCGTATAAAATATATAAAATCCACATATGTATCTGGGGGACGGGTAGCCCGCGAAAATCCATATCTCCATACCTGATGACCAACGTATTAAGTATTTCTAAAAGAAACTCTTTGAGTTCATAGAATATTTAAAATCGAGTTAAAACAAAACAATTTGTAAGAAAGAGAAAAATGGTTTAAAATCGTGAAAGAAGAGAAATAGGTGTATTAGGATTCCAGTCATAGCTTCGGCAGGCAAGGATCAGAAATTGTTTTTGTTCAGCTTCTAATCTCTCCTGAGAAATAATAGATAGATATACAGACAATCTGCTCAATAAACGAGACGCGCCCACTTTATAATTCCTGAATTCGCGAATTACAATATTTTTTTTTTCAATTTTCCCAGAGCAAAAGGTCAAGGCCCGCTCAACGGCCGAGCTGCGCAAAAAGGAGAAGGAGATGCGCCGCCTGCAGCAGGAGTTGTCGCAGGAGCGCGAAAAGTTCAACCAGCTGCTGCTTAAGCATCAGGACCTGCAGCAACAGTCCGTCGAGGATCAGCAGGCCAAACAAAAGCTGAGCATGGAGATCGATTGCAAGGCCACCGAAATCGAGCATCTACAGAGCAAACTGAATGAGACCGCCTCGCTCTCGTCGGCCGACAATGATCCCGAGGATAGTCAGGTATGTCACACACACACGCACAAATACAAACATACACACGTGCACACACATCTGTACACACACACAAACACATACATTTTGCTCTCTCTCTTCCTCGCGCTCGCGTTCGTCTCTCAATTTAATCTCGTTCTCGCTACAATTCTGATTTAGCACTCCTCTCTGCTCTCACTTACACAGGACTCGGTCTTCGAGGGCGTTCTCTCCGTTCCGCATAAGCAAAATCGCCGTCGCGGCCAAAACTGGAAGCGTCAATATGTGATCGTCTCGTCCCGCAAAATCATCTTCTACAATACGGAGAGTGACAAGAACAACACAACAGATCCCGTGCTCATACTCGATCTGAGGTGAGTTCGCAATTTGTGCCCTCCACACTCCACTCTACAGGCCGCTAATACCCCGACTTTGTTCCACAGCAAAGTGTATCACGTGCGCAGCGTTACCCAAGGCGATGTCATACGCGCCGATGCCAAAGAAATTCCGCGCATCTTTCAGCTGCTGTACGCCGGCGAGGGCGCCTCCCATCGTCCCGACGAGCAGCTCGACGCGACCCTGCACGCCAGCAGCAATGAGGAGCGGCCAGGGACCATCTTGCACAAGGGTAAGCTTTAATTAATTACAGCTATTTGTGAATACAGTGTATATTAAACTGCTGACTGAATGATTGACATACTGACTGATGAACAAAACAAAGTTCTACCTTTTTTTTTTATCTAGATTTATGATAAAATACATTTAGAAATCTAGATTAATCATAAACTAAATAGGAATCTCGAGTAATCAGAAAATAAATGTGTTAAGTTAAACTATTTGTTCTGACTGATTAATTGACTGACTGACTGTTAGACTGATTGATGAAGAAAGTACAGTCTACCATAAGAGCTAGGAGCTAACATATACTATAGTTACCTTATTTATTCTAAAGCTAAGCTTCGATGGAAGGCACTTTTGAATATTGATTTATTAAGGAGTTTACGAAATTTTTCTATGAAAATCATTTAAATCAATACATAGTTGAGAACATACATTAAGTATTATTTAATTTGTCTAGAAACATTACCATTTACATTTTATAAATGTTTAAACCAGAAACTGTTATACATATTATAATCTGCTTATTTTCTTTCTCACTTTCTTTTCGCTCTCTCTGTCTCTGTCTAGGTCATGAGTTTGTGCACATAACGTACCATACGCCATCGTTCTGTGACGTCTGCTCCAAGCCGCTGTGGTCCGTGTTTAAGCCGCCGGCGGCCTACGAATGCAAAAGGTAAGCAAACGATCGAGAAGTGGTTTACAAAGAAATTGATTTGATTTTTGCTCGCTCAGATGCCGCAATAAGATACACAAGGAGCACATGGACAAGCATGATCCGCTGGCGCCGTGCAAGCTGCATCATGATCCGCGCAGCGCTCGCGACATGCTCCTGCTGGCGAATACGCCCGAGGAGCAGTCCCTGTGGGTGGCGCGTCTCCTGAAGCGTATCCAAAAGAGTGGATACAAGGCCAACTCATCCAACAACAATAGCACCGATGGCAGCAAGATATCGCCCAGGTAATTTAGCTGCCCTCTACGCTCCTCATGTTCACAGACCCGAACCTTCCCTCAATTGACGTTGCCAACAACAAAAAAAAAAAGAACAAAAAAAAAAAAACCAATTACTTGCTGCTAATTAAAGGCTTTGTGTGTATCTAATCTTAAGCTAATTTATCTTGTATTTTTCTTTTCTCGCTTATTCGTTCTACCCGCTCGTTCGTACGTGCGCTCGCTCGCTCAATCGTTCGTTCGATTTACTCGCTCGTTTGATGTACTCGCTCGATCGATCGATTGCTCGTTCGTTCGCTCGTACGCTCGTACGCTCGCTCTAACATCTACGCATCATTATCACCAACACCATCATGAAACTATCTAACTCGCTGCCGCAGCCAATCGACACGTTCCGCCTACAAGCCCTACGCGGCGAACGTGCAACGCTCTGCAACGCTGCCGGCCAACTCTTCGTTGAAACAATGAAGACGCATGGAAAGCGATACGAAAATTAGCTAGAGATGCATATAAATATATATATTTATATACAATACATATACATATATATATATCATGAGATTGGAGCATGTGGAAGGCAGTGGAAGAAGGCGAAGGAGATGAGATGAGAATATGTAGATTGGGAATATGGAGAAATATTTGCTGGAAGAAAAAAAAAACACAAAAAAACAAAGTTGTCTTCTAACGTTGTATTTTAGACTGCTTTAAAAACAAGATTGTATCTAATGTTTATACTTACCAACTAATTATAACTAAAATATTTACTTAATTTAACGCTATTTACATACAAACATGCATACTACTATCCTACCTATACACCATGCATATACACATATATATATTTTTTGATTAATTTACAAACATAAAACAACTCTTTCAAAATGTAAAGTTGGCCTATACTTCCAACTACCGAAACTCGTTAGAACTGCTTATTAACAAACAAAACAAAAATCAAATAATTTTTTTCCTCCAAAATGGCAACGTCAACTTCCAAAACCTGAAAAAAGATAACTGAGTTCTCTATTATATAATCCATAGGTTCGTAATCTAGTTGTACTTATGTGTGTGTATACCATATACCATATACCATATACTATATATATATAGCTCACATCATGTAGCTGCCTATCATGTAAAAAACAAAAAAAAAAAAAAAACAAAATCCTACAGTTACACATATAATTTTTTTTTTGTATTTTGTCTGGGTACCCAACATTTTGTTAGTTTCTAAGCTAACCCAAAGGCAAAGTAACGAGTGAAATGTAACGAGAACCGAGTACGAGAAATATCGATAACAATAACGAGTAAAAAACATGCGCTGTAATTATGTAAAACTATAAGCAAAGGAGAGTCGAGTGAAAAAAATCTATATACCATATATATATATATATATTCTATATACTATATACATATATATACCTTATATACATATATATATATGTATGTTATCGGTATACATATCGATTTGTGCATGTATGTGCCTTTCATTTTTGTTGTAGCGAAATTTCATTGGCCAAATTTTTTTGTTATGTAAAAAAGAAGAGAATTATGTTGAAGTGCAGAAGTATAGCTATAGACAGGCATACAATTTATATATATATACATGTACACACTATATATAGGTTATGTTATATCATCAACTACACTTAAGTCGCATGGCAGCTAAAGTTAGTGACAAATTTTACACTTGAATTCCATTTAACTAGCAACAACTATAGAAAAAAAACAACTAAAAAACCATATCGCAGTTACTTAATAGGAAGAAATGCATATGACAGAAAAAAAGAGAGAGACAGATAGCGAGTTATGAACAGTAAACGAAAATTAAAAAAAAATAACAAGCGATTTAAAAAATAACGGCACAAGAGTTTTTTGTGTAAAGGCTACATCTAAGTATTAAATATCAAATATGTTTTAGTTCTTAAGTTAAACAAATTATTTATTTTCTCTGTGTGTGTGTATTTTTTTTTTTCAAATATGCGGCGCCATCTAACGGGCAGCGGGCGTATTAAAGCTGAACGGAGCTATTCTGATACCCTAGCATTCTGTATTAATTATTTTTGTTTTTCTGGTGTGCGTGTGTGTATGCGAGTGTGTGTGGCTGTGTGTATGTTTTAACTGTATAAAGCGTGAGGGGGCAACACATGCATTTATCGAAATTCAAATTTTTGTAGTCTTGGACGTGTTTTCTTTTTAAATATATATTAGACTGTAGTTGGATTGTGCCTAGAAATTGTTATATGGAGAAATGAAATTTGGCAAAGCATTAAAAATTAACGAAACGAAACGAAAACGAAATCAAAAGCTAACCTAAAAAAACCCATCAATTAACCGATAAATCTATTATCGATGCAAATACAAAAACATTCTACATACATATTTTTGACTTCTTTTAGTATTTAATGAAAACTAAAAAACAAAACAAAGAACTTTGATTGAAAGCGCTGCTTTTTTATATTATTATTATTTTATTACTATTATTATATTATTAGTCGTATTACGTTTATGTTTAATGCTATTTCTAGTTTAACAAAAGTATGTAATTACATGTCTCTTGAAATCGAATGGATTTGCCTAAACGCAATTCTGCGAGTAAATAAAGTAATGTGTACAAAAATCAAAAAATGATCATATCAAAACGTTCGGTTTACATTTATATTTATTTTTAACTGTTGTGTGTTTTTAAGTTTTCTTAGTTTGCCCCCTAGTTATCGCATTACGTTTGTGTTCCTGTGTTTCGTCAATGCATTTTATTTTTTTTCGACTTCATACAGAGTTTTCTTATTTTTTGTCAAGCAGCAGACCAGCCTTGAGTAACAGCATACGCACCTTGAGACTTTCCCAGCGGCTGCTGAAAAGCTTTAGGAAACGTTTTCGGACCATCAACGCCGGGGAACAGCATTTCAATTAAAACAAAAACAGAAAAACAATTACTATAATAAATCTTCATTAATATACACATTTACCCACACATACACATATATCTATATAAACATATATATTCATATTTCGTTTACCATCGCGTTGTAAACTTGACTTTAGGTTTAGCTCTTATCAAGTCTGATTTAATTGAAATGAATTTAATGGTAATCTCTAACAATAAATGTATTTTAACTAAATTTACTTTTGTTTTATATGCATATATGCCAAATATATTTAAAGATCGCCAACAGCTGTAATGTATGTAATATACAATATCCTATTGCATTTTTAATTTTCTGAAGGTAAGTAAAAAAATCGCTTGACACTCAATATTTTTTAGATAAGCCAAAGCACTTTTCCCCTCTTTTTCACATTTTCATTTTTATTTCCTTTTATTCATTTTTATCTCATGTTATTCATTTCTAAAAATTTTTATAAAATAATACTATACTTTGATCAAACATAACTTATAGTCTATAGTGTTTATATGTACATGTATTTTTTCTGACATGTTTTATATAAATTTTTTTTTTTTAAATCTCAATATTGGCTACTTTTTTTAAAGCCCAAGTAAATTCCAAAATTTAAAAAAACTACCTTTTAAATCCATAAAAAATTTCGGTTCACCACCCTATACATAATACAAATTAAAGATCAACTTATTTGCATTTGAATACGGAAGATGTTTTTAATTATGATTTAATACTTGGCTTTATTGAAATAGGCATAATTAATTTCCAAAAAAAAACTTAATCGAAACATTTAAGAAATGATTCTCTAAACTGGGTTTTTGTTTGTCTTTTTTCACAGATAAATCTCATAGACTGCCCCTGAGCGCTGTTGCAACACACATACATACACACACACACACACACACACACGCACACTACGAATTGACATTTATCTGCAGATTCGATTGCCCCTTGTCCCACAAATAAAAAAAAAAAAGAGTTCCATGATCGTGTCTGGGTTGGGTTTATGTTTTCTTTGTTGCGGCGTTTATCATAATAGTTATTAATTCGTTGTAATGCATAGAAAATTGATATGAATAATAGATTAGCATAGGCGAATGAATTTGTTAGTTATAATGATTGGATTGCATTCGATTTCGGATTTCAGATTTGATTAGATTTCAGTGTCGTCTCTCGTTGATATTAATTTAACAAGTTTTGCTTAGGTTTCTTTTTCATTTGATTGTCTATGTTTTTTTCTTGTGCACCAGGGTGCACATAAAAAACTTGTTGGTTTTTATATATTTTTTATTTTTATGCCTACTAAACGCAACGAGCCAACGCCCGCCTGCCCCCTGCTGACGTTGACATTTTGTAGTTCAAGGTAAGTTGGCCAGCTGTTTGTGTTTTTTTTTTTTGAAGGCAGTGACCAAATAATTAACTGGAGATGCCGCTCGGAGCTGCACTTGGCCCAGTCACAGACACGGCTCGCAAGCTGCCCAGAACATCTGCAAAAGTTCAGGGAGCAATTATTGGCGATCATTAGGCGGCACCTCGTACGGTTTATTTATTGCTCTTAATTTTTTTTTCAATCTTTTTGCTGCCCCCATGTTGAAGAGCCACATTCATATTAGCGCGATTATCATTATTATATCATTATCATTATTAACATTAAAGTTTCGCCCGCGCCCAGCATGATTTTTTTTCGTTATTAAATCAGTTCAAGGCCACGCATAATGGCATACGAATCTACCAAATTATATATAAAAAAAAAATAATTTAAAAAGTATATATATATATTCATAAATATATAGTTAGAGACGGCAGCCTATATGCATATGTAAATCTGGATATTTCTTTATTAATTTTTTTTTTACATGCCGCATCTCGAACTGGAACTGGAGCTGCGGCTGCGGCTGCGGCTGCGGCTGGGGGAGGGGGCCTGGGGTTGGTCTGGGCTGAGTCTTTGGTTTCGGTCGCCAAACTCGGGATTTACCAGCGACACGTCTATAACAACAAATGGCCCAAAAATCAATAAATTAATTAATAAAATTCATAAGTATAAGCACAAAAAAAAAAGAAGAAAAATTTAAGCATTCTTCTGACGAAAGCACACGACTTGCAGATACCCTGTAGGCAAAACTTTAAATATCCAAGTTAATATAATATTCTAGTTACATTTTTATTTATTCTTTTTTTTATCTTTTTAAGAATTCAATAATAAAATTCATAAGTCTAAGCAAAGAAGCCGATAACACGTGACTTGCAGATACCCTGTGTGATAATAGGGTAAATTTTATAAAAGTTGATCTTTAATAGAATGGCATACATTGACTTTATCCCAGAGTATAAATAAATTTTAAAAATACTTTAACACTAGATCACAGGGATCGGAAGCGCCCGACTGGAGGATACCCTGAACCCTATGTTTTCATACATTTCAGTCCGCTTACATTCCTACACATACACACACACACACACATGTAAAGGCAGGCTGCACGCTGTGAACAGCTGCTGCGCTTGGGCCCCACTATGGAAACTAAATTCGTGTATAACTTCTAAACTAAGAGTATCTCAAATTTTTGCGAATGGGGGCGAGTGGGGGGAGGCGGCCAAAATCCAAAATATTTATTACCTGCGAATGCTTCACGCGAATAGTTTGAATTTTGTGGCTCTAGCTCTTATGGTTTCTAAGATATGCTCAAAAAACCGATAATTATCGATACTAAGAGTCTCCGAAATCGACGCATTCATACAGACGAACGGACAGACGGTCAGACGGACAGGGCTTGATCAACTCGGCTGGTGATGCTGATCAAGAATATATATACTTTATGGGGCCTGTTACATACATTTGCACAAAACCATTATACCCAGATTTACCCATTTTCAATGGGTTCAGGGTATAATAAGAGCCAAACCTAAAAGCCAAGCGACTGCGACTCTAGCTTCGTTGTCGTCGTCGTCGTCGTCGTCGTCTTCGGCTGCCGAAAGCCCAAAGAAAACCTGTCACTAGCACAAAAGCTACAGCTGACGCAGGCCGCGCAGTCGGCGTCGGCGCTGACGTCGCCAGCGGCAGCGGCAGCGGCAGCAATGACAAATTGACTGAAACCAGAAGTGCTCCTGCACTCTTTGCATATAATTACGAGTGAAGCCTGCGTCAACAACAACAGCAAGCGAAACCCAGCTAGGCTGCCCCTCCCGCCTACCCTCTGCTGGCCCCCCCTCCCTCCTCTGCTCAACACTTGCACAGTTGCTTGCTTGGATTAGGGCGGGCACCAACCTGTTGCTGTTGCTGTTGCTGGCGTCTGCGTCGCCGCTGGCGCTGTGGCTGCAACAACAACAAAAAAGAAAAGAAACAGAAATAAAAAATAAAAAAAAAAACGTTGCTGGCAGCCACAAAATATTGGGTGGCCGTAGGTTAACTCCATGCACACGGCATAAGTAACGTTCAGTCAGCCTCTAGAAGTCGATCGTGATCGTGGCTTAGCACACAACAAACGCAGCACTCAGCGCTCAGTTGTGGCCCCAGACTCAGTCTCCAGTCTCCAGTCTTCAGTCTTCAGTCTCCAGTCAGCAGTCACCAGTCTTCAGTCTCCAGTCTTCCTCCGTGCTCAACGCGTGCGTCTCTCTGCCATTCAAAATATCGTCGCGCATTTTTTTCTTCTTGTTCGTTTCGCGCGTTTTCAAATTTTTTTTCGGAAATTTTGAAATTCAAGTTTTATAAATATACACACACACACCACAATACACACACACACACATACACAAAATGAAGTACTTCAAAATGTGAGTGAGCTATGCATATATGTATATACTGTATTTTATATATTTTACATGTTTTTTGTGGGTTTTTATTTTTTTGGAATTTTTTTTTTTTGCGAAACCTTTTTTGTGTTTACCGCATTGCTAATCCAGTTTTTTTTTTCCGCTGACGTGTTTGAAATATTTATGTTAAATTATAAAAATTTAAGCTTGCTTTTGGTTTTATATAAAGCTATATACATATATTTAAAATATATATAAAAAGGTTTTTGTTACACAAACAACATGAGGAAATTTAAAAAATATTTTGTCTCTCAATAAATAAAAATAAAAATATGGAAAAATATCAATAATATTAAAAGATAATTATTAAACGAAAAGTAGAGAACATATTTCTTAAATTTCCTCAAGCCACCTTGGCTTTACCAGGGCTGTCATCTAACTCTAAACTCTGTTTTTTAAATTGTCAAACAATCTTAACTAGCCAGCTCTGTACGTAAGCCTTGCCTAGCTCATTGATCTGGGGAACTGTCAGACCTACAACCATTAAATTTGATATGTAGAGCCTAGAGTATGTCTACAGCAAATATAAATCAAACTGGCGTCAAAATTTACTGGCCAAAGTCTTATTATGGCCCAAAAGCAAGCATACAATACTTTGGCTTACAGATCTTATATTTTATTTCGGCTAGATATTTTCCAGCAATCGAGCTAATTGAATTAATTGTTCAAAGTTACATTTACAGGGTATTTTTTGTTTGCTTTATGAAATGTTTGCCTAACTGAAGCGCTGCTCAGTTAAATTAAATATTTGCAGGGTATGTGATAGTCGTGCTTTTCTAGCCACTTTCAAAATGTTTTTGCACACAACTTTGGACTTAAAGTAGGTGCAACAAATCTGTGCAACGAACTGTGCCGCACTGAACTTTAACACGCCAACGTTTTCATATCTTTCACACGGCAAAATGCCAAAGTTGGGCATGATCATGATCATGATGATCATTATCGTTGTGTTGTTGTTATTGCGCTGCTGCCTTGTGACATTTGCCGGCACAAAGAAATGGCAAATGGCAATTCCCAGCTGCAATTGCCGTTGCCTATGCACAAGCAGCAGCAGCAGCAGCAACTTTGATGCGAGAAGACGCTCGCACGGCTGTCTCTCCGTCCGTCTCTCCGTCTGTCAACCTGTCAGTGCATTGATTGAAAGAAATGTTTCAAGGTCGCCAGCTGATGCTGCTGCCGTGCTGCTATGCTGCTATTGTCGTCTGCACGCCAGCAACACATGGCTGCTGTCGTTGACTTGGCGACCAAAATGGCATGCCAAGGCGATGCGGTGGTGGTAGGGAGGGGGGGGGGGGGGCGTATTTGTTAAATTAAGTGCGAGTCTATTGGATTAATTACCAGGCAGGTAGCTGTTGCTGCTGCACATTGCTGCTTGCTGCTTGCTAGTCGCTGATGTTGTCTTATAAATTAACGGTTGCACTTTTAATGCAGGCTGACAGACACACACACACTTACAAAAATATATGTATATGTATGTATATAATATGTATGTTAATCGCATAGCGCATGCGGGAATTAATCACAGTGAAGTAAAAAAGCAAGCAACAACAGCAGCGGCAGCAGACGGCAGCAACAAGCGCCAATTTGACGGCAAGATCAGGATTTTAATTTAGTTTCGCTTGGGTTTTTTTTTGTTTTTTTTGGGGGGGGGGGGTCTGTCATGTTGTTGTTGCTGTTGTTGTTGTCGTTTTACATGCGTTTCATTTCATTTTTGGCGCACAAATCGCTCGCATTATGCAATATTATTTAAATAAGAGAGATCAGATCATGTGCATGCCAAAAGCAAACCAGAATACACACACACACGCATACTGACATAATATAACTATTATTGTTGTTGCTAGCAAAAATTAAAAATAAAAAATTTGCGGATTTTTTTCTTAAGTTATTTTCAAGGACTTTGTCCAACTGTGCAAATTGGCAACAAGGTGTTAAACACACACACAACACTAGTGTGTGTGTGTGTGTGTGTGTGTGCATTTCATAAGCCAAATTCAATGTAAGCCAACAACAACAAATAGAAACTGTAACACAAAAATCAAAAGACTCAGGCAACGAACTTGCGACTGGTCGCTGACTTGACTAACTGATTGGCCACGACTATTTGGCTATAACTGCGGCTCGGCGACACGTACTTGTACCGTCACAATGCACCGTTATTGAACCCACTTACGCGGCAAAAACAACAACAAATGCGCACGTATACAACACTGGTAATTGAGTTTAGGCCATTAGAAATGCCCGCTGTCCCATATACACATATATACATATAGCCATACCTATATAGCCACATGCACAACTCCAACTTTAGCTGGCCAATTAGCATAGTGACCCGTTTCGGGGGCATGGCTATTGGCAAAAAAAATTAACTAAAATAAAAATAAAAAAAAATAAAAAAAAATCAAAAAATTAAATTAACACAAAACCTTTTTAGCTTGTTTGTACAACATCATAAAGTTCAGCCCATGACGCCATCGCCATGAACTAATTCCGCAAATGCAAATCATAATCATGCGATAAAAAAATACTCAAAAAAGGTGAAAAAAAACAACTGAAAAAAAAACAAACTATGCTTAACGAAATGTATAAAACAAGAAAACACTTTTAACTGAAATGTGAAGTTTTGTTGACCAAACTCTTGACTGCGAACACTTCCAAGCGCAAATAAAAAATGGACAAACGTTCGATGGGCTTCAGTTGCTCCTGCTGTCTGCATACCCTGTAAATTAGCAAAACGATCATTGTCCTAGCAGGCCTAATAGATCAGCAAATATGCCTCACTGAATTCGGCGCTCTTGGGAGAGCATTTTTTAGCATGTGGCGTTCCCTATAATAAAAATGGTTGAAAGCTCCAAAATATTTTATTTATATATTTGTCTGTTTCTTTGCAAAATTGTCTCTCAGTTCCATAGCTAACTGGTTGATACTTTGGTTCTGTCTATTAGTTGAAGATCGGTGACCATATACTTCTAATAGAAACAATTGTTTAAAAATTAAGCTTTTGTATAAACATGTTTTGTTTATATAAATTCAGTCTAATATATCGCATATCTCTTATAAGAACAACGGCAAAAAATTGAATTTTTGTATACACAACTATTTTGATTTTAAAGAAATTCCAACTAATCTGTCCAATTATGTTTGACTATGCTTCCAATAATAAACAAATTCTTATTAATGTCGAACTACTATATTCTATAGCTGCCATAGAAATTATCGTTTAAAAAAATAAGTTTTGCATGACTTTTTTCTATATTCTTTCTTAGATATTTAAACCAAACTCAGCTATTATTGAAATTGCTTTGTTTTTGAAGCAAATTTTTATTCTAGCTCCCTTGGACAGAAATAAATAAATTTGTTTACGACAGCAATTTTGTTTTTTCTTAGATATCTCACGCAAACTTTCCAGCAATTGTGAGCTCAATAATGCTTCTCTTTTATAAGCAAATTATTATTAACATCGGTCTACTATAACATATAGTTCTTATTGCCAGAATCGGCAGGAAATTGAGTGTTTGTATAAGAAACTTGTTTAAGATATTTGAACTATGTATACAAGCTTAAGTATACCCCTCGTATATTTATATTTAGTATGCTCCTGGCATACAATGAAATTCTCATCTATGTCGCATAGCTCCCATAGCTCTAATTGAAGTAAGCTGTCAGTAATTAAGTTTTTTCAATAAGAGCTCTGCTGAGCACGGCAATCTATCACACTTTGGCTATTTAATTGCAAGGGTATTTAATATGCGGCACCTTGGAGCTAACTGTTTTGTATTTGTCTCTGTTTTTGCTGTCTGTGTGTAATGATGTCGATGATGCAGCATCATTAAACAAGTGGTTCCGCCTTCCACTTAAAGATTCTCGGCGGCTGTCTGACGTTTCCCTTATCATAAATTTGCAACTAATGTTGCTTATATAACAGGTTGTTGTTGCTGGTTGCTGCTGCTCTTGTTGTAGCTGTTGCTGAAATTGTTTCTTTTTCGGGGCTTGGCTAGAAATGTGTGGTATTGTCTCAAAGAGCGTTTCAATAGTTTCCCAGTTCCCAAAATGCGAAAACCGGTTGGCCAAATGTCAGATAGACATGCCTGACATGGATGTAGTCACACTCCAGCAACAACAGCAACAGCAGCAGCAACAACAACAACTTCAACTCCAACGCTCGACTTGAATTTCGATTAAGAAGTAAACACGACGAAGCAGCAGAAGAAGAGGAAAAAGAAGATTAAGAAGAAGAGGCAGCAGTTAATAATGCCAGACACGCCAGCAACACGCACCCACAACAACAGCAACAACAAACTGGAGGCAACGCCTTTCACCTTTCCATGATTGTTGCATAAGTTGGCGGCGATTGAAATGCAAAGAGTCGCTTGGACATGCCACACAGTTGACCCTAATCAATGCGAAAAGATGCAACCCGCCGGCAACAGCAAGAGCTAAAAATAAAATTACCAACAGCAGCAGCAGCAGCAGCAGCAGCAGCAACAGCAGCAACAGCAGCAACAGCAACAGCTAGCGGCAATCACAGCTGACGGTGTGGGGGAGGGGAGGGGGTATTTGGGGCGTGCCTGTGCCTCTCCCTCATGACTTTAGTTGGCCCCGACTGCTGGCTGGCTGGCTTGCACATTTTACCGTTATTAGCCAATTGCATGTGCCGATCATGCGCGCATTTAAATTTATTCTGGCGCTGGCAGCGGACAACTGGTTTATAGACAACGTCGCTGTTGTTGTTGTTGTGTTGCCTTTTGCATAAGCACCTGTTGCCTTTTGGCAGCTGCAGCGGGCAATGCAAAACTCTGGCCTTAGACTTATACGCTATGGCGAAGTGTCGCCAGAAGTATTTCAAAACAAGTTCGCTGCCTAAGTCTTTTGTTTTAGCATGCTAAAGAGTTGCAAACAAAAATTGATTAAATACCCTATCAGATGTGCTTACCTGAGCTTTCATGCCAATATTCAATTTTTGACAGATTATTCTATATATATACACATATACATATATATATATATTCAATGTTACTAAAAATTCAATCATAATTATAAGACGCTCGTATCTCCTGAGTTTGGTTGAGAAATCAGGAAAAAATTAAAGGACATTTTTTTATGGCAAAACTTAATTTATTCTTAGCTTAATAAAGTTACTAATTAAACGATACATAAAAAAACACGCTAAATTTTTGATCGTTTGTTCTAGCTATCTATCTTGGAGATATCTTGAAAAATAAATAAATTTAAAAAGAATTTTTTTAAGGCAAATTTAGGCTATATTAGTCAAATTCTTAGAAGATTTTGTTCACATATAGAGAACATACTCATGCTGAGTTAAGAAAACATCTTTTGAAAATCATAAAAGTTGTCCATACCAAAGCCCAATTTACGACTGATAGTTATATTATATACTGGTACGATATGGCAACGAAGATACTATTTCCTATTGTGAACGACGCGCGGCTTAATTCGTGACAAAAATTATAATAGGGTATAACAAGTTCGCTGCCTAAGTCTTTTGTTTAGCGTGCAAAAAAATAAAAAGTGGCAAAAAAATACAAATATATGAGGCGAAAGAAGAAAAAACAAACACAGAAACCGAAACCGAAAAAAAGCAGAAGAAACAAGACCAAGCATTAGCATTCGTAAGCGCATAAATTTAAAATCGAAAGTGAGATCAAAACCCGTTTAGGTGACCTTTAAGCATTAATAATTGTTAGCACATCTCAGGCGGCAAAAAAGCGGCAACCGTAGCAGAAGAAGAAGACGCACCAGCATATCTTTAGTTAACTTAATATATTTTATTTATTTAAGATCTTACGCATGCGTATTATAACTATCTATGCAGATATATATACTTATATATGTATGTGCACACACATTTTATGTCGCGTACGTGTTTAATAACCAAGTCCGGTTCAGGTTCTCAGCACAACCCGTTCAACCAGACTGACAGAAATCATGCATATATATACATATGTATATATTTATGTGCATATATACATATGTGTGTGTATATAGAGATGCCAGCTAATTGAGTATGGAGAATTTCAATTGAAATTGTGCCTCGTGGTCGTTAAGCAACATATTTTGAATTATATTATATTTTATGCCAAGCCGGCTTACGATTATTACTATTTATATTGATAAACAATTTTTTGTAGAACATTTGTTCATATGCGTCTTTAAAAAAAATTCCCATTGTTAAAAAAAAATAAAAATACTTTTCATAAAATTTTTAATTGAATTATTAATTTTTGTTACATTATTTAACCCAAGTTCTTTTTAGGCTAATATTTTCACTTATTCCTGTAAGTTCCTTAATCAAGTTTTTTTCTTGTTATCAAACCAGGAAACGGAAACAAATTAACAGTATTTTAGTGTTTCCTCTTTGCTTGCTAAATTAAATCACGCATAACCTTAATCTTCATGCATAACCTCAGACAAAGCCGTATTTGTTTTTTTTAAACACTTGAAATTGCTTTAAACCAATTCGAATTCATTAAACGAAATAATCGTTCTTCCTGCTAGATCACCATTTGGCCTTTGAAAGCCAAACCAACAATTATACATAGCCTCCAACATCAAACCTTACCCCAAACTAAGCCGCGTCTGCTGCTTAAGCACTTGCAATTGGCTTAGGCTTAAAGAAATAGCTTATCTAAAACTCTAAATCTAGCTATTGAATTAGATTGAGGCCAATTGCATACTTAGCCTCAAACAAAACCATTGAAAATAATTAAAAAAAGTGAGCTATTTTTTTTTAAATGCTATTTTTTAAAAAGGCAAACATAACCTCAAACCGAATACAAAACATATGCCAAACCCGAAACTATTGAAAACTAAATATTTATTTGTGTCAAATAAGCTTATAGCTCTTTCTGGTCATTTTAAAAACTGTAACATAATACATAGCGTCAAATCCGACTTAACCTTAAAAATAGCTCATATAAAACGAATATTTCTCAGCGTCTTCAAACCTTACGCAAAATTGGTAACTAATCAAAAACAAATATTTATTCGTGTCCAATAAGCTTACAGCTATTTTTTATTACCTTATACATAACCTCAAATCTGACATAACCTCAAATTTAACGTATATATCTCTGCTTCCTTGAACAGCTGCCTGCTTTTCATCATCTGCGCCCTGTGCTACGGACTGGTGGCGGCCCAGGACGAGGGCGCGCCCGCTGGGAACGCTTCGCCGGCGAAGAGAATCGCCGCCCTGCGCCGTCCCGTGGGCAAGGCGGCCAAGGCAACGACAACAACAACGCCGGCGCCCGCGCATGACGATGCCGCCGAGGATGACGAGTACAATGAGGAAGGCGGCGCCGGCGGCGATAACGGCCAGTACGGCGACGAACAGGACGAGGCCGCAGCCAGCTCAACGACGACTACAACCGAGGCGCCCAAGAAGGTGGGACCCGTCATCCGGCCGTTCCGCTCCAACGATGATTTCCTCAACTCGCTGAAGCGTCGCCAGCAGAACGCGAAGAAGCATCGCAGCGAGAAGGCGCCCGCCAGCAAGCCCGCCCGCAAAACGGACGAGGACAACGTCGAGCACGAGGAGCCCGCTGCCGCTGCGGCGCCTGCGCCCGCACCCGCCTCGCCCGCTAAGGGCTACAAGGGCAATGCCGCACGTAAGTTGACCCCCCCCCCCAAATCTCTGCCCGAATCAGCTGCCAACTTTTGCTCCTCTCCTCTGCCTTCGACAGTGAACCGCCGCAAGCTGTCCAAGCCGGTGAAGGCTCAGCCGGAGCCGGAGGTGGACGCCGCCGCCGAGGAGTCGGAGCAGCAGCAGAAGGAGGAGGAGCGTCCCAAGCGTCCACTGAGCAGTCGCCTAGCCTTGAGGAAGCGCAACTAAATGAAAGAAAACAACAAATACATTTATAACTTTACACTTATCTGGACACACTCCTCTCGCCCCCCCCCCACTCTTTCTTCCTCTCTCTCTCTATCTCTTGCCCTCTCACTCGCACTCATGGCTAGCTATGGGCAGCTGAAGATCTGCCGTTTAGTTTTTAGTACACAATTTGATTTTTAGTGCGTGCCTGCTTGAGTGTGTGCGTGTGTGTGTGTGTGTGATCCTTGGCAAGATGTACTTACATATTTATTTTGTGCACAACACACGCACACACACACCACACCACACCCCACAGCACCCACAAGCACACACCAACACACACACACACATACACCCCCTATCTCACACTCGGTGCCTGCGTATTTGTGTATATATATTTCCATTGAATATATATAGCTCATATATGCCGACATACATATATTTCCATATTCACCTATTCACTATGCAATTTATAAACTAAAATAATGATTAAAACAACAAGAACAAACAACAACATCAAACAACAATTACAAATAAAAGAAAAAGAATGAAAAAAATATTTTTAAAAAAATATTTGCAAATTGTTTTAATATTTTATGGATTGGGTTTTACAATTTAAACCTCGGAAATTGTTAAAATAGTTTAAAATTTTTGGGTATACATTTTTACCTAAATTTTGACCAAGGATTTATTGCCAGATTTAAATTATTCATAATAATTATAAGACAATATATAAACTTATAAACATTTTGACCATAAATTCTGTTATCAGATTTAAATACTAGATTGATCTTGACGTCAAACCATATACATATGTTACGTGTCATAGAAATCGGTGCAGTTTTGACAAATATTGGCAGTTCTAAATTTGAACTCATATCTTCACAAATCTTTTTTTTGGGAAAAAATTTACATCAATTTAGACCAAAAATTTGATAGCCAGATTTATATGCATTGTTAACTTACAGACCAAACCATAATCGAAAAAACTTTTTTTTATCAAAATCGATCCAGTTTTGATAAAGTTTACGTACATTTTGAACTTATTTCTCATATAAATCTGAGCATTTTTCCAGAATAAATATTAATTAAGTGCATTTTAGAAGGGAGACCTGGTCCTAAAGATTAACATGCCAATAATCATGATCAAATTTGTAATCCCTTAGTTATTATAAATATATAGTTGAATATCTAATCAACTTGTAGTAAAAAATACGTAGCCTTAAAACCTCGTTATATAATTAAAAACACATTAAGTACGTTTCATTACTGTGTATTTTATTCGTTTATAATTACAGAACACTGTAAACTAGAATGTCTAAAAAAAATATATATACTTATAATTGGTGTTTGTCAATTGTTGGTAGCCGTGAATGGGGGAATGTATTTTGTAATTTTGGGTTTAACAGTCCTCAATGTGTTTCGAGCAATTTGAAATGTATAAATTGTATAATATAACTTATTTATGATATAAATAATTGCTATACATAGGTATATGTTATATGGAGCCTTAGCTTGGAGCATGCGTTCAACTGACAACAATAAGTACAGATTTGCTTAAGCATAATATGTATATATATATATATATATTTATATATATATATATATATATATATATGTATATATATATGTATATAAATATGTATTAACTGTTCTTCCAGTACACAATTTTCGTTGGATGTGAGCAATATTCGTGATATATTCGTTGTTTCTCAATACTTATGATAAATACTCGTAAATATACTATATTCAATTCTCTTACAGCTTTAAATATTCGAACAATATGAATGCAGCTCTCAACATTACCACACAAAAAAAAATATGATCATCATAATAATAATAATAATAGTAGAGTAAAAACCTTTATATTGACAAGAACTGTGCCCGCTTGCGCTTTGAGACAGTAGCAATAGAAAAACAAATAAAATGAAAGGTGAGAGATAAAAGAAGAGCGCGAAATAGATCTGGCTCAGATTGATTTTGCTTTGGATTTCGAACACTACAATCGAGTATTAGCTGTTACCAAATGGCGCTTGAAAAACATATATGTATATAAAAAAAACACGCACAAAAATAACATTTGCAATGGCTGCGCATTGGTTAAACGGCCTTAACTATCGAGTGCTGTCCTCCATGGTCACATTATATATAGAAATTGTATCGTATTAAATGTTTCTTAGTCTGTTTGCGAGAAAAGGCACAATTTGCGTTCAATCTTATGTCAAGAAACACATGTAAAACATATATATATATATGGAAATATATATATAAAAAGTATGTTACAAATTACATGAACAATAACAAAATAGATAATTTGTTGGTGTTTAGCAGGTGCGCGAAAGGGGAAAATGGGGGGATTGCTACTAGAGCTTATGAAATATGTAAAATATATTGTGGCATTTGCCTCCATGGAATACTTAATGAACATGTATATAAAATGTGTGTGGGTGCATGCGGGGTGTGTGTATTTTGGGGCGTGGCTTAATGACTTTACAAGGGGCAAGGGGGGAAGGGGCGCGCCAGATGAGTTTACTGCATACAATTAACAAGTTAACAGCTTAAGTAGCAAATGCCAAGAACAAAAAGCGTAGCCGAACAAAAAAATTAATAATACTACATTTAAGTGGGGAATTTGAAAACTAAAATGTAAGCAGCAGCAAGTGCGTCTCAAATGGCTGCATCATCGTCCATACGTTCAGGTGTGATGCCGGGAGTTGCGCATCAGCGGCACGAGCAGCGAGGGGGGGCCCGCTTGGCGCAGAAATGGATGCGCCAGCAGCTCGGCGGCGGTGGCACGCTGCGCCGGATCGCGGACGAGCATGCGGTCCAAGAACGATTGCAGCCTCGGCGACACCTTGTGGGCGTTCTTCAGATTCGGCGGCTGCATGTCCCGTATGCGTCGCATCGCCTGCAACGGCGGTTCATTGAAGAACGGCGGTTCGCCGTCGACCATTTCGATGACCATGATGCCCAGCGACCAGATGTCCACTTCGGGCCCGTACGGCAGGCGGGAGATAACCTCCGGCGACATCCAGTACGGCGTGCCCACCAGCGATTTGCGTTTGGGCAGCTCCTGCGACACCTGCGCACAAAAGCCAAAGTCCGACAACTTGACGCGTCCATCGGCGGCCAGGAGAATGGAGTCCGACTTGATGTCGCGATGGATGACGCCCTGTGGCAAGGAGAAGGCGCAATCAGTAAACAGTAACAGGCATTTGGCAATTGTGCAAGACGATTAGATACCCTGTGTCTTCCTCTCTCTACTTCGCTCTTTGATTGCGAGCCAATTACTCAACTATAAAAAAATGGTAAGCTAATTTAAAACCTGGTTTTAGCCTGTTTTTAAGGGCATAGCAATTAAACAGTTAAATTCCAAAAGCAATTGGCAAGCGTGAAGCAGGAAGAATTCCATTTTTCCTCTGTCTATTTGATTAGAGACATTTTATTAAGTTTTCTTAGGCGTTTTCGACTAGCTATTAAACCTATTTTAAGCCTAAATAAAGGCTGTTATAAATTTTTGTTTAGACTGTTTTTCATATGGCGTAATAAGCATATGAAATTTAAAATTACTAAAGTATAAAGTGTAGCATATGCTTTCGCTTCCTTCCTCTTTTTCTATTGGATTGTAAATATATTTTTCTAATTTGTTTTTGAAACACTTAACCTGTTTCATATATGGCATAATAGATAAACAGTAAAAGTAGTCGAAAAATGTATGTATCCTGCTATAGACGCGTGAATCCTGACTCATGAATTGGGAATATAACATTAAAAGTTGTTTTAAAGCGGCTTTAGACACGCTTTACCAACAATTTTTAAAATCATGTTTTGAATCGGAGTTTTAAGACGGTTAAATTCAGCATACAAATATACGCAAATATAATTATTAAACACTTTTGAACTTTTGAAAATCATTTTGACAGACTTGAAATGATAACTACTAGTTACCAAAACCAGATAAGGGTGAATTGACAGGAAATAAGCTAAATATAATAATATCAGCTAAATATCACTCGTAATTGGAAGCCTTCAATATAGAATTTCAGCAATTATAATTAGCGAACAAACATATCTTATTTTTGGTACAAACTGTATTGAATCTAAATAGTATCTATGGGCTTTATAGGACTTTATAGTGTTTAAAAAAAGTGCCAACAATAACAAGTCTTTTAGAAAATAAATAAGAGTTGTAGATTCAAGGTAAATGCCTTGGGAACGTCGATGCCCAATTCTACGTTAGCTACAATTTCTGCAAGTTGCGAAAACTATTTTTAGCACTGCCTGCTTAAGCCTATTATGCACATTTGACTGAGCTTTTGTTTACAGGGTAGGTTGGGTCAAAAACGAAGCAAAGAGCGTAAAAGAAAAGAAACAAATTTGTGGTTTTCACTTGAAGCAAGCCCAACGTGACAGCACCACCCAACAAACACCACCCATTTATCGCATTACACATGCAGCGGCGACATTTGGAAATTGAAACCGAACCACAAAACGGCGCGAAAGCGGGCCGCAAAGAAAGCGCAAAAGAGCCAAATAGAAAGGCAATGGCAAGCGCGATGAAAAGACATTGGGCGAGGCTTTGGCTTTGGCTTTGGCTTTGGCGTTGTCTGCGGCTGTTGTCGCTGGGCTGCTTATGCTGGTCACGCACCTGTGAGTGCAAATAGGCCAAAGCCTTTAGGCACTGCTTGCAAACGGTGGCTATTTGCTCCTCATCCATGCGCGAATGTGTGACAATGTCGGTGAGTGCGCCGCCCTCCAAGTACTCCATGACCACCCAGAGCTCATCGTTGACCAGAAAGCTGGAGTATGTCTCCACAATGTTCGGATGATGGTAGTCACGCATGATGACCACCTCGTTGAAGAGCAGCTCGCGTCGCTGCTGCTTGCGCAGATCCATCTTCTTGACGGCCACTTGACGACCTGTCCAACAAAAGAGAATACGTGAAGTTTTCCAGCTGGCATCGAGGCGAACTTTCCACTTACCCGTTGACTTGTCGGTGGCTATGCAAACGGTGCCCGTGGAGCCTTCGCCAATTTTGTTAAAATGATCTAGATTTTCACGCGGATCGCCCGCCGAGACAACCATCTGCAGCGCGGCCCGGAATTGTTCGTGGGTGAGACGCTGCTCCTGTTTGGGCTGGGATTGCGCCTGGGCCGCGGCGGCAGCGGCGGCGAGGGCAGCAGCATTGCCGCTGGAGCTGGAGGCGCGCGATGCCGTCTTGGCATGGTTGATATGTGGATTCTGATTTTGATCGCCCACGAGCTTTGGTTGCGGCTGTTGCTGTTGCTGTTGCTGTTGCGTGGCAGGGTACATGGGATAGTTCTGGCCATTGTTGTTGTGGTGCGAGTGCGTGGATCGCGTTGCGCTGGCCACTGAGCTAACCGGCGACGTTTGCTGCTGCTGCTGCTGTTGCATGTTCGGAGCGGCACGATACTGATCGGTGCGCACGGCCAGCGGACCGGTGACGCCGCCATTGGGATGCGGATGCGGATGTGGATGCGGATGTGTGTGCGGATGCGCATGTGGATGTTGACTGGGATAGAGCATATTGTGTGCTGGCATCGGCTGCTGCGGCTTAAAGCCATGGCCGGCCATTGTGGGCGTGGGCGTCGGTGTGGGTGTGCCAGCCGCACCAGCCGCCTCCTCCTCGGGCACAGATGGCGGCACATTGGCCACACGACGCACACGCGGCGGACTGGAGCTGCGCAGCGAATTGGAACGCGCCACATGCGATGTCTTGGGCAGCACAATGCCCGGCTGGACCAGCTGCTGACCACCGGACAGCATCCCAGACCCGCCAGCCGTATTGGCCAGCATCATGGTGCTGCTGCTGCTGTTCAGCGATGTCGTGTCCGCCTTGTTGTTGTTGTGGTGCGGACGCACAATGGTCTTCAGGTCGAGTATTTCGGTGGGCGTGATCTCCGAGGGATCGACCAAGGGGAGGGGCCGATTGCTCGACTTAAGTATCTGGTTGTTGCCAACGATGGACGCCCATTGGAGGGGCAGGCCGACATATTTATTCTCGCGCTTGTCGAAGCCCGTGTGAACGCGATGCTCGAAATTGCTCGGCATTGAAATCAGCGGTTTCTTCTTCTTCTTTGAGAACATTTTTGCGTGTTCCGTTATGGCGCTGTCAATTGCAACTGCAGGGAGCACTTTTCCCTCGCCTCGTTCCCGTTCCCGTTCCCGTTCCCGTTTTGGCAGTTTGTTGACTTTTCTTTTGCCCGCCCTTTTGGCCCGTCAAAGGCGACAACAACGACAACGACAGCGACAGCAACAGCAACAATGTCTTCTGGCACACTAATACAGGCGCAGGCACAGGCACACGTACATCACGTACACACAGACATAGCGACGGCGACAACGACGAATGCGATTTATATAGATTTTCGTGTTATGCGCTTTCAATTGACTTTCACACGGTCAATTTGCATGGCTTAGTGAAATGCAGGCGCCGTTGACTTTAGTTAAACATAAATATACACTTCAACGAAACAAAACAAACACAAGTTGAGAACTAATAAAAATAAACTTAAAAGTATTAATTGCCGATGCTAGCAGTTATCGTTGCTGTGTTGCTACGGGAGAGCTGCAAAACTATCGTCAATACTCACGATAGTATCGTGTAAACCGTTGCTATGACCCAAATATATGTTAAGCACCATACGATTGCTCTACAGCACTAACACATTTAGTGCATTTATATTTTATGCATTTTTCAACACTGGGCAAACGTTTAGCAAACGGTCACTCTGAACGCGTCCGCATTTTACCCTGACTTGGTTTGTCTTTTTTATTTGCAAAAACCAAATATAAATAAAAAAAAATGTCGAAAGCCCATCCGCCAGAGCTGAAAAAGTAAGTACGATAAGGCGTCAATGCCTATAAACACTAAATGCACGTCCACTATAGGTACATGGACAAGCGCATGATGCTGAAGTTGAATGGCGGCCGCGCAGTAACCGGCATCCTGCGCGGATTCGATCCGTTTATGAACGTGGTGCTCGACGACACAGTGGAGGAGTGCAAGGACAACACCAAGAACAGCATTGGCATGGTGGTATGTACATTAAACCCATAGCATGTGCGGCACCACTTAACAATGACTCCTTTGCTCTCCAGGTGATTCGCGGCAACAGCATTGTCATGGTCGAGGCGTTAGATAGAGTCTGATATAGAAAGTTGGGCATACCTCGGCATTATCTATGCGGTAGTGAGTTAAATGTAAACTATTTAACATACAAACTAGTCCTAAGGCTCTAAATAACATTCATGAATGCTTCATGTTCATAAATAAGTTCATTTAAATAAATTTACTATAAACAAGAAACTTTGACATAACTCTGTGAAATATACATGAATATATATATTTAGGTTAATATATACTAGTTATAGTTAAAAATGTAGATGCCTAAATCTTGTAAAATCAAAAAGTATTTAAGTCTTCAGTGTTAAGCTGGTAGTCGGCCTTATCTGAAATGACAGATGTGGAGAGTTCTGGTCGGCCCGCCTGAAGAAATCATTAACGAATCTTTTTAATACTCTTAGGTGGTATGCCTTTTGTAATGAAGTGTTAAACAAATGCAAGGCGACATCTTTAGCCTCATGAAGTACAGAATTTCCGGATAGATTATTAGGCTGATGTCTATCTGAAATCTTGTTGCTTTTATGCTATGAATTTAATGCATTTTCGCTGTTGTATATAAGCGGTATGTACTGCACATGCCATATAACTGCCTAGGAATAGATCCATCGAAAACAGATTATTTCTCTGCTAATCTTTTGTTTCGGCATCTCGAATAAGTTTGGCAATGCTCCTTACGTATGGTCAAAAAAGTAGTCTCAACATCGAACTACTATATCAGCTATCTATATATGTGCGAGTATTTTATCCAAGAAATTTTGTTGCACACAACAAAAACTGTCCCTAAAAGCGTTCTATTTTGAGATCAACAATTGTATGAAACATGTCCATATCTGGCTGATGGCACTTGTCTCCAGATGCATTTGCTGTGTAGTGTCCATGAGTACTCCTTAATAAATAACTGTCCTCACAAATGCAAGCAAAGCCAATGAATACATTCGGTATACTTGATCATATACAAAATGGGAGATCAATCTTAATAGCCCCAAAACCAGATCAGTAATAAGGTCCAGGCTGCCCCCAAATACAGTCCATTCTTGTGCCTATCTAGCATTAAAGCATTGCTTATATCAAAGAAAACGATTGTACATATTTACGCTTGTTTTTGTAGACTTTAGTGAATGGTTTTTATATTCTTTCGTTTCTTTCGTGCAAACTAAAAACGCTTACAGTAGAAGTCTAAAAAGTTTTAGATTTCGATTGGATCTGCACGGTGTCCAGGCACGGGTACACAATCATTTTACTTGGAAATAACAATAGGGCCAGTCTGCTTGGCGGCGTCACGCTGCTTGGCAACAATCTGGTTGGCAATGCGATCCAAATCACGCTGTCCAATCGAGCTCAGCTTGCGGCCACCCTCGGGGTGCTTCTCAACCAGGCGGGCGTGCTCCAGAGCCTGCAGCGCTTTGCGGGCAGCACCGTCAGCGGCACGGCAGAAGTGCGATGGGTGGACACCGTTGCGCTTACGGCCACCGTAGATCTTGGTGATCGAGCCGACGCCAGCCGGACTGCGGTGGTACAGGTGACGCAGAATTGAGGCACAACGCACATAGAACCAGTCGGGATCGTAAGGTGCCAGTTCCTTGAATTTGGCAGTCTTGATGATGTCCATCTGGTCGGGCACCTTCAATTTGCCAGTCCTGAAATAAATACAAACAAATGCAATTGTGAGGTTATGTATGCAGCAAACGGCAGTGTTGGACAGGGCGACAACTCACTTCTTAAGGAAAACGGCGACCGCCTTGGTAACGGCATGCTGGTCAATATCCTTCACTGTGACGCCTGGCATCTAAAATATACAACACAAGTGCAACCATTGTATTAAACCAGGTAAAAAATTATTTAAAAAAAAAAACACGTTGCTATTCGCAAGCTCGCACGCTCATGTACTCGCACACACACACACACACACATACAAACAAAGACAACAACATTCTGCGAATTTACGCGATTGTCGTTTTTTAAGTAATTAAAATGATTTTTTTTTATTTTCAAGCAGTTTAATGGCAACATTCACTCTGTCACTTCATGAGACGCACATTTTCATTTATTGTATTGCATTTGCAACGCTATTTAAATAATTTTAAAAAAAATATTCACGTAAACGAACGCGACCACTACCTTTCTTGTCAAAGTCAACCGGAAAAAAGAACAAGACGCACGAAGTTGGCTGCGGTTATTGTCGATGACCAGGCTGCCATCTAATTTGGGAAAAATGCCAGTGCTGATAAGCTTGCCACAGCAACGATTATCGATATATGGCTAAATCAGCGATTATCGGTATGTTTTGAATTTTCAATACACAAACAATCATTTATGCTTCTAAATGGTGTTTTAATAAATATTGATACATAAGCATTTTTGAAACAGTATATGAGCTGTCCGTTTTCACTGCGCTAATGTTCGGTGCAGTCGTACTTTTTCCACGCATCAGCAAAAGATTTGACCCTGGCAATAGTATTTTGCTCCTTACGCGGTTTGCGCCACGAATTCGGATTAAGCTCCAGCATGCCACCAATAATTTCCTAAATGTGTACAAAATAAGTAAGGAATTAATAATAATTTAACAATTTGGCCAAGTGATTGGACAAACCTGAGCAAAGTTCGCTGGAAAACGATCCTGGTCCTCGATGACATGGGCGAAGCCTGATTCCATGCCAAAGTTCACCCACAGATAGGGCAAACCTTTGGGTATGGCGGCGCGTAGGGACTTCTGGCGCAGCGAGATCAGCTGCTTGTTGATGCACCACTCCTGCTCCGACTCCTCGATGGCTTTCTTGAAGTAGAACGGTGCCATCTCCGCATGCGACTCCGGTATGGGAATGCAGTGGACGCTGAGATGCGGTCGCCGATGCAGCTTATTGGCGATCTCATAGAAGACAACATCTTTGCGTTGTGCCGCAAACATGCGCGTCACCGCCTTACGGAAATTGCCCAGCTCCTCCCAAGCATCCTCGTCGAGCTGCGTGCAGGCGGACGCATGCTGCATGGTGGTCAATATGCAGTGACCGCTCTGCAAGCCCACGTGCCAGGGCAGGCTCAGGTAGATCTTGTCGCCCATTGCAACCAACAGCTGCTTGTCCAGCTTGGGCGAGTCAAAGCAGCGTTCACAGTTCTCCAGCGTTGCGGCCAGTTTCTCGTGCTCCCGTATTGCCTGCTGTAGTTCACGCTTCTCGGCATCCGCCTCCGAAATGTGCTTGCGCACCCGGTCGGCGAAGATGTCCTCCAGATCATCATTGGGATTCTTGTGCTTCGACACGATGTCCGCATATTGCAGATTCGAGTCAGCGGCGGTTGCGTGCTTCTCACGCTCGAACTGGAAAAGAGGGTGAGGATTAGTCCATAAACAAGCTATATATATATATATATAGAGATTACCATTTGCTTGATGTCATAGCGATCGTCGTCCGCAAAGTAGCGCACGCGCTGCCCGTCCACATGCGTGTCCACCTTCTTTTGGCTGCGCTTCTGTCCTCTGCGTCCGCCATACAGCGAGTTGGGATCCACCTGAGCAGCTGCCTGGCGCGACTGCACCAAAGGACGCACATTGCCGCTGGCATCGGTGCGCGTGAGCAGCACATGATCCCGATCCGGCTTCGCCTTGGGCTTCGTTGCTGGCGCTTTGCCGCTAGCCAGAAGGTCGGCGCGCACTTTACGTGCGGTTTCCAGCTGCTCTTTCAGCTCCGCAGCCAGCTCGGATTTGCCCTTCAGTTCTGCTTTGATTGCCTTGGCGGCCAGCTCGTTTATTTGTTCATCCGTCAGATGTTGGAGCTCGGGCTCACTTTCCCCGCTAGACGAAGCAGCTGCGTTTCCGCCGGAGGAGGGCGAGACGGAGGCGGGTGAGGGGCTGCGCTTTCTGCTGCTGCTGCTCGAGGGCTTTTGCCAGCTACGCGTGCTGCCACGTGCCTGTTGTTGCTGTGTGGCGCTGGGGCGTCTGTCTGTATGCTCATCCTGCTCATCGTCATCGGCTCTGGGTCGCTGGAAGCCGGGCAGGCCGGTGCCGTTGGTCTTCCAGTAGGGATTCAGCTCGTGCTTGCTTTTGGCCGGATCATACGCATCGATTTGCTGCAGCCTCTCATTGGGCTTGGTTGGCTCCTTGCGCTCCTTGGAGAATGTTCTCAGCATTAGCGCATCGCTCTCCGTCATCCAGCTGTCCCGCTGTACGGAACTCTGTGCTGGCTTCGCCGGAGCAGCGAGTGGCGCACTCTCCACCCACTCGTCGGCGCTGCTTGCGCTCTGCTTGCGTATCTTCTTGGATTTCTTGTGGCGTCTGCGCTGCTTCCTGTCGCTGTCAGAACTGGAAGAGCTGGAGCTGGAACTATCGCTATCGCTTTCGTCCTCACTGCTACTCTCGCTGCTGCTGCATCGTTTGTGTTTTTTGCGTTTCTTTTTGGACGACTTTAATTTCGCAGACTTCGATTTTGACTTGTTTTGGCTCTTCTTTTTGCTGGATTTTTTTGACTTTTTTACTGACGCTTTGCTCAGTTTGTCCAGTTTGTTGGCCACCGCTGGCAGCATCCAATTGCTTTCGCCACGCAGTTCCTTTTGTATTTCGCGTTTGTTGCGCTCTTCCGCCCGCTCTTTTGCCTGTTGCAAATGTTTATTTTAATTAGTTTAAATACATCCCCGGGTTTTTTTCTGTTAACTTTTTAGTTTACCTGCTGCAGTAGCTCGGCGCGCGCTTCCCTGAGTTCCTGGCGCGCCTTATCCTTTTCGCGCGCGCTTTCGAATTGTATAAAGCTCATCTTTTACTATTATTGTTACTTTACGCTGCTATAAACACAAGTTTCATAAATGGTACACAAATAAAATAAACAAACCACGAAGGTCTGCCGTAGTTTTGGTTTACGATATACAAACAGCTGAGCTTAATATATCGATAACATTATTAAGATATATGTAATGTGGCATAAAATCGGGAAAGTAATATGAATATGCATTTAGTGTATTAATAAGGAAGCAAAAGCTTAATTTCGTACTTGAATATTTTCATTGAGCAACATTAGGTTTTCTTGAAAAGTATCGCTCAACGGCATCGATATCCTTAATATCGTATATACACAATATCGTAATTTGCAATTTTTTATTATCGAAATCGCTATTTGTAGACGCAGCTGTTACTAAAGTTGTGTCTTAGTTTAAGTAAATTTTTACTGCTGCCAGCCCAGAAAGCGTTGTGATTATGCCATTGTATGAGAGCGTAATGCAAGAGAAGCCACCAATTGTCCTGGACATTGGCAATGCCTACACAAAGTGAGTGCAAACAGTTTACTTGTCGGTCTGGGCGCGGATGATATCATCGCTCTCCATTGCAGGCTAGGCTTTGCGGCGGAGGCCTATCCCCGTAAAATTATACCCACGGAAGTGGTGTTGACTACAACGGGCCAGACGAAGCGACTCTTTGACTACGAGGGCACTGACCAGCTCTACGACCAAATTGTGGATTATCTGCAAACCATATTCTTCAAGTAAAAGTTGTTTTCTATATATTCGAAATATTTGTAAATCCTGTTGTTGCTTGTAGGCACCTGCTGGTCAGTCCCAAGGAGCGAAAGTTCGTTATTGTGGAGAACATCTTTGGACAGACGGTCATACGAGAGACGCTAGCGCGCGCGCTCTTCATTCACTTCGATGTATCCTCGGTGTTGTTTGTGCCTGCCCATCTCATAGCACTGTCTACGCTGGCTGTGCCCACCGGCATCGTTGTGGACATTGGCTACAGCGAAACAACGATTATGCCTGTGTTCAGTGGCGTTCAAATTATGGCGGCGTTTAAGGATCACAGCTACGGCAGCAGCGCCGTGCACGATGAGATCAAGCGGCAGTTGCTGGAGGCGGGCGTCAAGGCACCGCTGCTGACGCCCAGCGTGCTGGAGGATATCAAAATACGCACCTGCTTTGTCACCAGCTATGAGCGGGCCCAGGCGCGCGCCAGCAGCGATGCCGAGCAGCCAGAGCCGCCGCCGAGCGTCGACTATGCAATATGTGATGATGATACTGTGATCAGCATACCCGGCAGCGTCAGGGAGACGGCGTACGAGCTGATGTTCGAGCAGAACAACGAACGGGACAGCCTGCCGCATCTCATACTGCGCGCCATACTCGACTGCAGCATGGACGTGCGGCGGGCGCTGGTGGAGAGCATATTCGTGATTGGCGGCGGTGCGATGGTGATGGGTCTGCTGCCACGCCTCAAGCAGGAGTTGCAGCAGCTGCTTGCCAACGATAGCTACTATGCGCAGCGCTTCCACGGCGAGCTGCAGTTCAAGTTCTACAACACAATTGGCAAGCAGAACTTTACGGCCTGGCTGGGCGGTGCTCTGTGCGGCTCCACAGATCTCATACAGACGCGATCTCTGTCCAAGGAGGCATATCTGAGGAACGAGCATGTGCCCGACTGGAGCAATCTGTGCGATAACAGGCATGGCGGCTAAAGGATGTCCAATATATACATATACCTTTATACACACACGCATATTTATTTCGATTGCATTATTGTATTATATATATATATATATACATATATATATATATATAATTTAAATTGTCATAGGCTAAAAGTGAACTTCGAGTAGGAAAAATTACAATACGAGTATAAAAAATGTTAATATTTGCGCTTAAAGCTACAATTTCTTATGAGATTATTGTGCATTGAGAAACTCCATATTCATATGTTTATATATACTTGAAATATATATATATATATCTCGGAATAACTGGCAAATCTGGCAAAGGCTTTTGAATCCGTTTAGGAAATTACGTTATTGTTTCCTATTTTTTGATTTTTCTTCTCTATTAATTTACAATCGTTTAATAAATAATTTTCTAAACACGTTTTTAAGCAGCTGGTGAACTATTTGTAATCGTTATGAGCGATGCCTAAACATAGGATCCTCAAATAAATGTCTGTACTTTACGGCACTTAGTGTGTTTTATTTGCTTATCATTTTTGTTTTTTTTTTTTTGGGCTTTTGGTTTTTTAATCGATTCGTGGTGTTTATTTCAGTTTATTTGCGTGTGTTCTCTTTCGATTGCTTATTCGTTTTAAATGTATAATTTCAATTAGAATATTGTAAAATATACTCGCATTACATTCTGTGATTCCCAATGTGTTGTGTATGTGTATGTGTATGTGTGTGTGGTGTGTGTGTTGTGTGTGTGTGTGTGTGTCCATGTACAAGATGCATATTATATAATAATAACTCCTGTCTTATTAACTAAACCCTAAGCGTAATTTCAATATTTTCTTGAATATATTATATATATATATATATATATATATATATATATACGTGTACATATATACATACATATTTATATATATATATATATATATATAAATACAATATGTATACAATATTTTTAGTTTGCTTTCTTTTCTTCAGTTTTTTTACGTTTACGTTTTAAATATACAAATTGAAAATTTTTTCGCCTATATAAAAAATGGGCTGAACTGCAATTGCCCCCACGGTACAATACGACCTTAACTGTTGCCTTTCGAGCATTACTTGGTGTTGTTAATGTTGTTGTTATTGGAGTTCTTAACTATTTTCGATTTTGGTTTCACGTTTTACAGTTTTTTGTTTTTTTCAGTTTCGTTTTTGGATTTTTGTGCAAAATAACTAACAAATTTTGGGAACAATAAATAACAAAGCAGCTGTTGCGCCTAACAAGTGTAAAATTGCATGCCCAGAGGGGGAGGGGAGGGCGTTGGCTTAGGCAGTACTAAAAAAACACTTGAGGGGTGTGTGTGTGTGTGGGGGGGGGGAGTTAACAGGTTACGCATTGCGACTGAAGGAACTTAAATGTAAGGATTTTACAAAATAAATAATAGCAAAGTTAACATATACATAAATATGTATATGTGGATATATGTGTAAATAAGTTTATACAAAAAAAAAAAAAAGGAAGTGTGTTAAGGGCTTGACTCGGTTTAGTGGCAAGCCTGGAGCACCGCCAGGAATTGTGGCTGCAACTGGGATATAGCCAGAGACCACATCCCCATCCGTATACCCAACTGGACCGGGAGCTGTTGCTTAACTAGTTTACAATTAATTTAAGTTCAGTCGTCGCCGCGGCGGGTCGGCGTCGTCGCTGCGCCGCCTGTCACTTCTCGGTGCGAAAGAGCTTGCTCAGATTGGCGTTCTGATTGCTATCCATGATGTCGCCGCCGGTGCCGATGCCCGTTGATGATTTACCCGCGCCCGGCTTCTGTATGGGCGCCATCGGTGGCAGATTGGCAATTTGCACCTCGTGACGGAACAACTGATTCACGCTACGTCCGACCAGCTGGGCGGTCAACTTCTTGAATATATCCTTCTTGGCGCGATCCACTTTGTTGCCCTTGACGGGCGCGACGGCGACCTTCTCGTCGAACTTCTGTATATCCGCCGCATTGACGCTGGGTATTTGCTGGAGCACCTCGCTCAGCACGGGGAATTTGGGACGCAACAGCTCGTAAAACTGCACGCCGAGCGTTATCAGGCCCGATTGATTGGCCTCGTGCTGGCCGTGCACCTGCATGCCCTGCAGGACGGCGGTGAATGCGCTCACCGCCTTGTTCTCGTCCATCAGGTTCTCGGCGGCGAGGAAGCGCATCACGGGCGCCGCAATGTTGACAGCCTTCATGTTGCACATGCCATCGTTCCAGGCGATCGCCTTGATCAGCGTCATCAGTATGTAGTTGCCGATGAGGCCGTTGCGCAGCAGCTTGCCGCCCAGATCGCTGATGATGTCCGACAGCAGGGCGGATTGGGCGGCGCGCGACTGTGGTGCACTGTCCATAGAATGTTCCTCGTTCTCCATGGCCACCACATGCGCGCCAGCGGCGTTCACATGATCGGCGCCAATTTGGCCGCCGACAAGGGCGATCTTCAGCACGTCGAGATATTCGCGGGTGAGCGTGCGGTTCAGCTGATCCTCGAGCACCTCCTGCGTATCGTTGACCTCGCCGTTCAGCTGCCCCGACTCGTACAGCGAGGATATGTAGGACCAGCGTCGCATCAACCGCTCGCACATCAGCGGCGTGAGGTGGGCGAACAGCGGCACCAGCACCGGCTCATAGTAGCTGGGCGGGCACGAGTAGACGAACGGCTTAAAGAAGACGCGTATGATCGGGCGCAGGCGGAAGTCGGGTATGATGTCCATGCAGCTGAAGACATTGTTAATGATGGCATCGGACATGCCCATCAGCTGGTAGAGATCGCGGCCCAGCGACGGCCCCGCCGAGCCCATCAGATGGTAACAGCCCTCGGTGACCAGCATCATGAACGTCTGCATCTTCTCGAACGCGGTGGGCTCGCTCTTGATGGTCGTATCAAGGGGATCCGCCGGTATGGCGCATATGCCCATCAGCAGCTTCTTCTCGTGCTCGAGCATGCCGTGTATGTTGCGATAGCCCTCGGAGAGTCCGCTGAGCGCCTCGGGGCGAAACAGCTCATTCAGGACGCGAATCAAGCTGAGGACGTGCGAGAGCACCGGCACCACATGCTTGGTGGCCGGATTACGGCAAATGGGATTGCCCAGTTCGGTGCAGCCGATGACAAAGCCGCCGCGTTGCGCCCGATCCGGATCGTCGGGCCATGTGCAGCGTTTGACCACGCCCAGCACCACATGGAGCGCATCCAAGATGCGCGAACGATTCACAATCGATGGATCGTTCTCGATGACGAACACGGGCGGCTTGTCCAAGCCGACGAAGCCCATAAACTCCAGCGGCGATTTGAAGGCCTCGCTAATGCTGAGCCATTCCGTTCGCTTCTGCTGGACAATGTGCTCGATGAAGAGCGTCTGGCGCTCGAAATCGCAGAAATGATTCGAGATGAGGATGAGTGCCTCCTGCAGCGTGGTGCGCATCATACGGCACAGCTGCGGCGACGACGGCTCCTTCAGCAGGCACTCCACATGGTTGTTGATCTGCTCGAAAACGGGCAGCAGCAACAGTGGATATTTATGCGCCAGCTTCACCAGCAGCGAGGCGGCGTGACGGCGCAAATTCTTGGCCGACTTCTGTTGCACCTTCTCCAGCTCATTGGGCGGCTTCAGTACCAAAGCACGAAAGATCTTGTCGAGAACGCGCGGCAGAAGCGCCACACCGCTCATGGCCACACAATTGTTGGGCGTTAGCTGGCACGAGGACATGCTGAGGAACACAAACAGCGCCGAGATGCACGACAGCAGTATGGAATAGATGAGTGGATTGTTCGTCTCCAGCTTGAGACACTCCTCCAGCAGCCGCAGCCCGCCCGCCACCGAGGGCCGCTCGGCGACAAGCAGTATGCGACTGAGCACGCCATCCAGCACACAGACGAGAGCGTCCCATTCCAGGTAGATGGGATCGAGGACGCTGCAGCTGATGTTCGTGGTCTCCCGCTCGGTGTGGGCGTGGCGCAGGCGCGACTGCAGCCAGTGCTCGCAATAGCCGTACGTGATCAGCGGCTGGACGAGGGTGGCCTGGCGAAAGATCTCCAGGAAGTCGGTGCGACAGCGAAAGAAATAAATGGCGAACTCCTCATCACTGTCGTACTCCAGCCGGATGTACGCCTCCGTGGTGGTGGCCGGCGCATCTGCCGGGCCAGCCACGCTGCTCGGATACGGTATCTTAACGATGCGCGGCGCAATGGTGTGTATCAGCTTGGGAATGTAATTGACCATCAGATAGTCCTTGGAGCAGCCCTCGTGCTTCAGCAACAGCTGCCAGATGAGCGCGGCGCCATGTGCCACCGTCAACGATGGATGCTGCACCAGCAGCAGCAGGCACTCGAACATAATCTCCAAATGGGCCGGACGCTGGGTGCCATCATCTTTGCCCCAGAGCGCCACCAGTTGCTGCACCATGCCGTTGAGCACCTGCAGCAGTTTCTTTAAGAAATTGTGCTGCTGCTCGATGGCCTGGGCCTGGCTGTTGCTGCTCCGGCTGCTGTTGTTGCCACCGCCGCCGCTGCTCGCGTCCACCGGCATCTGGCTGGCTGTGTAGATGTAGCGCAGCGGCTCCTCGCCGTATAGCTGCAGCAGGGGCTTGCGCTCCTTGGTTTGGCCCTTGCGATTCGTGATCTGAGCCAGACACTCGGCGGCATTGCACTGGAATGCTTTGTCGTTTAGCAGAATGCATAGGAAATGCATCAGTTTGCCATTGCTGGACATGATGTGATTGATGCTGACCCACTCGACGAAGCCGCTCAGCGTTAGCAGCACCATCTCGACGACGCGACTGTGCGCGTTCGCCTTGTCAAAGTTGCCCACGCGGGTTGTCTCGCGGAATGCGGTCACGTGCTGCTCGACAAGCCGGAGAAAGAACTCAAAGATGTCGTTCATGTTGTTGTTGAGCGCCTGGTACATGTCCTTGCGTCGCTGATTCGATTCGATCGTTTGCAGCAGCGCCACATCCTCGACGAGACGGAGGAACACCAACAGCACCAGCTCCGTTTGCGCCTCGCCGTTGTTGCAGGCCTGCGACAGCTCCGGCAATAGATCAGACCACTGTTGCGGCCACTCCCGCTTGATCATTTCGACAATGATGCGCGAGAGGGCGTCTTTTAAATGCAACAGACTGCGATCCTCGGCGGGGCCGACACCAATGTTGAGCATCTTGATGGCATTGTCCTTAATGTACACCTTTTCCTCGTGCGTTATGCAGTTCCATTTGAATTTGATTGTGTACTCGATCAGCTGTAGGCCAAAGTGACGCACCTGCTGATTGAACTGGGCCGAGCTGGCCAAATAGAGACCCACCTGGGCGCACAGCGGCGACTCCTCCTTGAAGCGCTCACAGGCCATGTACGCTTCCAGGCGCGCCTGCTGCGCGGTCATCGGATGCATTATCAAATCCACTGCTTTGGCCAGTTCGGCGGCCAGCGCCTCCGTAACGCCGTGCTGTGCCATAATATCGTTCGATGTTCGACCTGAAAGTTGCAAACGGCAAATTAATGATGCAATAAATTCAATTAAAATGCAGTTCTTCTATTAGGTTTTGGTTGGCTTTTCTTTTCACTTTACAATTATCTCTATGTGAGTGTTGGTAAAGAGTTGCATTTGTGTGTTAGCTGCTAAGCTGTTTCTCCTTCATACTAAGCTCTGAGTGTGTGCGTGCGTACATGTATTTGTATTTGTCTAATGTAACGGAACACGGCTTCCATCCTTTGCATTTTACATTACTGGACTCTGTTTACACTGTTTCTGCGCACATTGTTTATTGCCTTACCCGGTTTGCCGGTATACGCGCTTTCAATTATTGCTTATGGTGTTGCCACTGCTGCTCCTTGGGTCGGCCGCCGCCTCTGTTGCGCGCGCGTGTGTACTTTCGATTTTTGTGTGTTGCTGTTGTGCGGAATTTTTCGCCAATGCGGTTAGGGCCACAGACGTATGCGATTGCGATTAGCTTCTTGGCAGCTGTCTCTGTCGTGTCTGTTTCGCTCTATACGGTTGCTATGGCCTTAAAGTTGGTATTCAATTCGCATTTACACTTATCGCCAAACCAAAAGCCACATTTGATTTAAATGTGTTTCACATTTGAAATTATTTGAGACTGTAAAAGTATTTATTTTCCGGGGGCTAATGTCTCGTCTGCTAGGAACGCAGCATGCTGAGTCGATTACAAACCTAGTGCGATACATCTAAAATCGATAAACACGTTTAGAGCGCGCAGAGTTGCTGCCTGAAATTCATAAGGTTAGCAAGAACTATTTAATGTGCTTTGGTTACCGGCAAAAATTGAAAATGTACGTATCGTCACATTAGCGAATATTACCATCGATTGGCGCGTTTATCGCAATAAATTTGCATCTAGTATGCCCGTTTAAAATATTTTTTTATTATACTTTTTTACAAAAAAGTTCAACAAGTCCTCAATTTTATTTGCATGAGTAAATATCAATAATTTTAGACTCGCGCTACTTTCTTATGCATATGCAGTGGAAAATGACCGTAGGTAATTCTCTTTGACGTTGTGCAACACTTTCGCTGCCTGCAGCGTCGGAGCCAAACAAAACAACAACAACAACGGCCGGCATGTGTGCGAAAATGTCAAAGCGAAGCGTAGTACCCAAAAATTAAAAAGTAAAGTAAAAAAACTAGAATACTAAGTAGAGTTCAGCTTTGTAGTCAACAGAGCATACACAGCATATACAGCATACGGAGCATACAGAGCATACGGAACATATCAGCTGCCAAGTGATAACCTATATTTTGTAATATCAACCAATATTCAAATATTCAATGCAAGAAAAACAATTAGAAGCATGGAGTGGTATCAAATGAATTTAAATGACAATCGGTCTTCGACATTTCCGGAGCGCTCTATACCCGGCTACGATGAGGTCTTCAACAAGCAGATCAGCGAGCGCGACATCGCCGGTGAGTAATGCCCCTCTCCCCGCCACTTAGCCATATATGTATGTATATATATAAATATATATGGTATTTGCAGCTGATTATATTGGCGGCATCATAAATTGCGGCCGCTGGGGCTGGATGACGCGCCGAAATACGGACACGGCTGCCATACTCGTCTGTGAACTGAACAGCGGCTGTCGCGTGGCCAATTACACGTTTCTCCGGGAGAACGAGCGCAGGTCTAGTCAGGCCTGCAGCATTCGTTGTGTGCAGGAGCTATTTCCCAATTGCGGTGGCGGTCGCGTTCTGTTGGCTATTTGCATTGAGCTGTCGATGGGCAGGACACAGCTGGCCATCTATACGCCCATAAACAGCCAGGTGCTCAGCTACATTGAGCTCGATGTGTCCGGGATCAATGTACGCTCCATGGCCTTCCTTGACGATCGCCTGTGCCGGAATACGATAATGAAGCAATACGATGGCTGCCTGATCATGGGCACGGAAGACGGCACCGTACTGCTGATGGATGTCAATGCAATGCATGTGGTTGCCAATCGCACCGAAAACTCCTTTCTGGGCGACAACGAGGTGCAGCGTTCGGAAGTCATGCGCATTCCCATCGAGGACGCTGCGACCGAGGAGCGTGTGAATGCCAAGCTGCTGCGTTGCCGCCAACAGCAGATTCATATGGCACTCGAGTTGACTATGCCGATCGCCGAGTACATCTCCGTTACCAGCCTGTTGCAGCTCGATTTGATTTCGGGCTTTGTCGCCGGCCTAGCGGATGGCCGCATCTGTGTTTATGATCTCAGATGCTTTCAGCTGGTCGCACATTTGCGCCTGCCGCCCGATCAGGTGACGGCAGCCGTGGTTGGCCTCTGCTGCATTGTGCCGCCCGATGATCCGCAGCCGTGCTTCTACATCTGCTGCGTGTACGATCAGGGCGATAGCCTCATGGCCTCGCTGCACTCCTTCAGCTACAAGCGCCCCATATTGCCAGCGCTCAATGGTGAATTCCAGTTGCGCGACTTTCAGAGCGCCAACACACGCATCCGCCTGGCTCTGGACAATGGCAGCTGCTCGCTCATCAGCTGCGGCGCTTCTTCTGTATTCGCTCAGTCCGGGGACTATGGCACCGTGCTGACTGCCATCAGCTGGCGCTCGCACACCGATCACAAGAACAAGCTCATTCTGTTTGACATCAATCAGTGGTACAAGGACGAGCTGCCCAGCCAGCCGCGCACCAACGAGAAGCTCAACTATTTGTGCGGCTATGTATTCACCGGGACGCAGCAGAACGGACTCTGCTTCCAACTGGACACACGCTCCCTTATTCCGTTCATCTCACTGCAGCGGCATGACGAATATTTCCATCCCAGTTCCCTGTCGTTTGGTAAGTCCGCGCAAGTGATTTGAGGCTAAGTATGCACTCACTGCTTTCGAAAGCACATTAAAGCTGCAACCTTTCTCTATGTTTGTTCAAAAAGTGGGCGTTCTTCTAATTAACCCACGTCACACAAAGTATTCATATTTTTATTGACAAATTAAAATTGACAACATTTTTGACATGTTAAGCTCTCGGGTCCTTAGCTCCCATATTTCAAACTGCCATAACTCTGTCAAAATTGAACCGATTTTTGTGCTTGACGACATTTTGGCCATCGATTTTGACCTCTCGATTGATTCTGCATTTAAATATTTTATAGTTTGAAAAATTAATTAAAATTAAGCCTGCAAGCCTGATTAACTAAGCTTTTAAATATATACTAAATGTATTATTTTTGGAGTTAAAAAGCTCTGACAGCGCATTTTACTTTAAATACGTAAAAGAGTGGATCACTTTAAATACAGTTAGACTAACTTAAACAGGAAAACTCTTCACATTAACGACAATTTAATTAATTGAAACCATACTTAAAGCTTTAAGAAACGATGAAAATAACAGAGTCCCTTAAAAGCACATTAAAGCAAAAAGCTCACTTTATTATTAAGCTCTAAATGTTTATCAAGTTAATACTTAGCTTAAAGCTGGTTACAGACAAAAACGAACCGATTCCCTGTTTCTTTCCTTTCACACCCAGAATGCTATCTGATGACCATCACCGGCTATCGCCAACATGAGTACGTGGGTGTCCAGCGTTGCTTTCTCAATTCGCTGTACGCGCAAAAGGCAAATCTGTTCCTCAATCCGCAGCACTACTATGATGAGATTCGTAATTTGCGATTGACGCCACAGTTCCACGAGTCCAGTCCAAATGTGGAGCCTTCCAGGGTATGTGCACACAATACTCCAACCCGCCCAGCGCCAATTCCAACTTTCATTTAAACTACTTACAGTGCGACTTGTACGAGATCATTTTGGGGGTGGCATTGGAGCAGGATCGCAACTGGGTGCTGTACAACTGTGCCACCAGTTGTTTGGACGGCAGCTATCTGTGCAACATGCTGAGTCCCACCAAGCTGACGCTGTCCATTCTGACCAATTGGATCGTGAAGCGCGCTAACCAGATCAAAGGACGCTGCACGCACCTGTGCGAGGGCATCTTTGACTTGGGCGGCTATGCGCTGGACGAGCGCGAGCGCAAGGAGTACCAGCAGCTGAACGAACAGCTCGACAAGCTGCGAAACCTGCAGACGTTTATTCTGCGCCAGGGCAAGTCCCGCCTGGGCCACGAGATGATCGAGGATTTGAAGGCGACGGAGCATGCGCTGACCGTTTTATATGAATACCAGCGCATGCTCTACTGGTTCATCGAGCGGGGCCTCTTGCCGCTGGGCAGCGATCCGGAACAGCAGCCGCTGCAGCTGATACGCCGCGAATACTCCGAGCGTCGCGTCCGGATGCGCCAGAACAATATCAAGCTCTATATCGATGAGCAGCTGCATCACAACGGCTTCGAGGCAGCCCTGCAGCAAAGTTGCCAACAGGACGGCTTCTATCCGCCGCACACGCTGCAATCGCTGATGCTCCTGATGCTGCTGCCCGGCCCGAAGATGAATCAGAAATACGAGCTGATGCTCTACCTGTTGCACGATATCGAGCGATTGATGCCGCAGGAGCACAATAGATGCCTCTACAAGGATTTCGCTGTGGCCTTTAACATCGTCGAGGAGCTGGTCAAGGGCGCACACTCCTTCTGGTTGCTTGATTGTGGCGACTATGCGGTAAGCGAGTCTCTGGGGCCATTGAAAAACTAGATGCGAATGCGGACTCGGCTGGTATTGCCCTTCAATAGTTTATGTTTAATGCTTACAATCGCTTTACACACGCACAAATATTGGATACATGTTAGGGATGCGAGAGAGCATATACCCTACACCTTGAACTTATACTCGTTCACGAAGCGAAAAGACTATATTGGGTTTGGCCAATGTCCGTCTGCCCGTTCGAAGGCAATTTTTTCAGATTTTTGCAGAAATAGTGATGATCTTCTCTAAAGATCAAGCAAAAATGATTTGCCAAGCCCATTTGGGGGCGGATAAATCGCGAAAATCCGTTTCTCCCATAATTTTAGAACTTGTGACAAGATTTGACAGACAGTTTTCTGATGAAAGAAAGACCGAGCCGAAAAATTTCGCACCAACAAATTACTAAAATTGAATTTATCAAAATATCAATCATAATTAATATAATTTTCAGCTGAACGAGTGAACGAGTGTTGTGCAACCGGTTACACCCGACTGCAACGTTCTTGGGGAAAGATTTTTAGAACTCGTTACGAATTTTAGACACTTGAGAGCGTCGGGTTCTTACTTCACTAGCTTCAGCTCGCTCTGATCGAAGCCTTGCCTCTCGCTCACTCATTTTCCCCGTCTCTCTCTCCCTTTCTCTCTCTGGCAGCAAGCAATTGAGGTCTTGTACAATAGTCGTCTGGTGAACACCAACTACACGGAGTGGCAGACCAGGCTGCTGATCCAGACGCTGCTGGCCCACAACGCCGACCAGGAGGCGATGCGCGTAGCCCAACTGCCGCCGGGCTTCATCTCGTCGCAGCTGAAACTGCAGGTGCTGCTGGCGAACAATAAGATACCGGAAGCGTTCAATCATGCACGCGCCTTCGTGGACGACGAGGGCCGGCCGCTGCTGGAGCACTTCTTCCGGTACTGCATACTCCACACCAAGTTCAACGTGCTGGCCAGCCTGTGCCTGCGCGAGCACGAGGAGCAGCTGATCTATCGCCTGCTGCGCCAGAGCAAGACACGGCGCGCGGACTGCGTGCAGCTGATCCTGCTGCTCAAGCGCTGCAAGTACATTGAGGCGGTGTCCTTCATGGACGAGGTGGCCGTCGAGCGCCAGAGCCTCGGCGCGAACGTTAGCGATGATCCGGGCACCATTTTGTCCGCCTATCGGACCACCATGGCGCCCGTCACCCAGTCCATTGCGGGCACCTACTTTCGCATACGCAACAAACTGAATGGCCAGCAGCTGAGGAATCCAATGACGGAGCCGTTCAGCTGCCAGCTGGCCAAACAGAACGCCAACGGCCAGCTGGACAACGTCTTCCAGAGCTCCGCGCTGAGCGCCCACTGGGCCACACGCTACGTCAGCGAGCAGCCCCAACTGCTGGACACCCACAACATACCCTTCCTGCGCAACGCCGCCCACGGCGTCAAGGACTTGACGCAGGTGCGCCGGCGTGTGCGTCCCGGGACGTTCCAGGGCGTGGTGAAGCGTCAGCTCGATCCGAGCCAGGCGCTGCAGCAGCCGAAGCGACGTCGCCTGCTGGGCGAACAGTTTGCCGACGACGTGGCCAACTTTGTGTCGCGCACCCTGCACCTGCAGCAGCAGGAGCAGCAGCAGCTGCTCGAGAAACAGGAGCTGTCGCCACTGCACAATGACCTCGAGGTGGCCGCCTTGCTGGAGCCGCCCGTGTATCTGCTCAGCAGCAAGTCAGCGGCCGATCAGCGCCACCAGCAGCAACTGCAGGTGCAGAAGCAGCAGCAGCTGCCGGCAAACGCTGTCCAGGAGCAGCGTCTGACTATACTTAAGCGGCGTCCGTGCTCGCGCATTCCCATCCGGATAACGGAGGTGGAGGAGCGCAAATCCTTCAGTTTCCTGCCGCCCATACCGCTGACGAAGGTCAGCCAGTTGGACAGTGTCCCAATGGAGGAGGAGGAGGAGGACACCGATGAGATAATTATGGAAATTGAGCAACAGCCGGCTAGCCCCGATCCGAAGCAGGCACAGCGGCAACAGCTAGAGCAGCAGAATGTTTCCGACTCGGACTCGGAGTCCGAGTATCTGTCGCCGCTGGCCTCGGCCAATGTGTCGCTTGCGGATCCCAGCCAGGAGCAGCGACCACCGCCAACCGGGCCACGGCCGCGCTGCTCGTTGCTGCAGGCGAGCAGCGGCTTCGGCAGCTTTGCCACCATCCAAATGGGCAACACGGGCTCGCTGCAGCTGAACGAATTCGTGCCGCCCGTGTGCTCCTCCAAGATGTGCGAAATGACGGCCATGGCGATGGCCAGCGGTAGCGGCGGCAGCAGCGGCAGCACTGCCCAGGTGAAGATCTCGGAGCGCACAACGATTTGTGTGGACACTGATGAGCCGAGTGCGGCGACCTCGCCAACGGAGTGGTCCATGCCGGCCACTTTGGCGTTGCCGACGACTACGCCGCAGGTGCTCCATCTTCTGGACACCACGCTGGGGATGTCCAGCTACGAGCTGACGGCACTGGAGCCAGCTTTGGCAACGGAAACGGAAACCGAAACCGAAATCGAAATCGAACTCGAAGCGGAAGCAAGGACGACAAAGGCGCCGCCAATGGACTACATCACTTTGGATGATGATGACGAGGAGTTGGAAGTGGGCGTAGAGCAGCCAGATCAGCAGCCGGAGCGTGTGGATGATGAGGAACAGGAGGAGAGCTCACGTTCCAGCAACGAGGAGCCCGCTGCCCTGACCTACGATCGCGTCTCGCCCAGCTATAGCATCAGCAGCGAGCTCTCGGACATGTCGTCATCGGGCGTTGTCAGCTCCCTGCCGGCGGCGCGTCAGGATGCGCCCGTTTACTCCATTGTGGTTGAGTCGACCGATTCGATAACCACCTCACGTTCACCGACCTCGCACACGCCTACATCTTTCCTGCCCAGCGATACGAATGTGTCGCAGAACTCGCAGAGTCCACGAGGCGCACATGGCGCTGCTGGCGACGGCTCCAGCCGATCCCTCTATCGCGCCAACAGCCTGGAGACGGTCGATGACCTGGACACCACCAAGGGCTCACTGGAGGAGGATGACGACGTCGACGAGGAGGACGAGTGCGTCATTGCGCTCGATGGCACCGAGGTGCGCGGCTATGTGGCGCGTCCCGAGCCGGTGGCGGCCAGCAGCAGTGCCGAGCTCTTTTCGTTCAAGCAGCAGCAGGATGAATGCATCCCGGCGGCCAATCCGCCGCCATGCGCCTCGCTGGGCGCCACGGCCAACAGTGATTCCGTCATGGCGTACACCATCAACCTGGACAGCGTGGACAGCGCCGAGGTGGAGCAAGTGCCTCCGCCGGCCGCCGCGACAGCCGCTCCATCCGATGCGGCCACCAGCAGCGATTCCGTGACCACAGTCGCCTTCAGCGAGACCAAACAACAATCCACAAACGAAGCGGAGCCGGATGCAAACATGGAGATAGACGGCAAGAACGCGGCTCAAAGCCCGACAGTTGCAAGTGTGGAGCCCATAAATCTCGATTCCGATGTGGAATCCAGTCCCAACGTGACACTGGTGCTATCCGAGGAGGAGGAGGAGGGGAAGGCCGAGGTATTGGAAGAGACGCCGCAGCTGGAACAGCAGCAGCAAAAGCGATCCAGGCGGTATCCGTCCGCCACCACCTCCGAATCCCCGAGCAGCTCCAAGCTAAAGGTGCGGATAACGCGCGCACGTCTCAGCTCGACGGGCACGCCGCCCGTGCCGGGGCGCAGCATACGGCTGCGCAGCGATGATCAGCGCCTGAGTGAGTCCTCGAATCACAGCACACCCTCGCCAGTGACCGGGCGGCGGCAGCGACGGCGCAGCGCGAACAGCGTGGTCAGCGATGAAATGAACACGCCGGAACCGGCTGGGTCGTCGGAGACTGCAGTCGATACGCCACCGGTGGTCCAGATCAGGCGACGGCTGCGTAGCAACGATTCCGCCACCAGCAGCGGCGGCGGCGGCGGCGCTACACGGCGCATCGTGCGCGGCAACTCGCTGCCACCCATCCCGACCGTGCCGGTGTCGACGCCCAAGCGCCGCACGCGGCTGCTGGTCGTGCCACTGGAAGCCATAATGGAGGGCGGCGAAATCATACCGGGCGTGCAGCGCACGCGTTCGCGCACCCAACTGGCCAGCAGTCCGGCAGTTGCCCAGCTGGAAGCCGTCACGGAGCAGCGCAAGCTGCGCGGCAGCAGCGAACCGCCTGCCGCGGTTCCTACACCAAGGAAGCGACGCACGCGCAAGCCGAGCGCCAGCGAGGAGCAGAAGCAGGAGCTGCCGGTTGCCGATACCCTGCCGCCACAGCCTAGGAAACTGCGCAGTCGACGCAACACATTGGAAACGACGCCAGGTCAAGAGGGGACGCCAATACAAGAGGGGACGCCAACACAAGAGGGGACGCCAGCACAGTCGCCAGATGTGTCCACTGGTAAGTGTTGCACGTCAAATTTCCCGTTTTCCCTCAACTAAACTTTTAAAATTTATCAGTTGCGACTCCAGAAGCCAGTGTGCCGCTCAAGAAACGCGGACGGGCAAAGAAGTAGAGCGCTACACACACATATACGATATTTGCGTCAACTAGTTTTAAAAAATTTACGTTTGCTTGGTATTTTTTCCTTTTTTGGTTTCTTGTTAATTGAATTTAAATTGCCAACTTGCGGCAAAGTTAGTGTAAAAAAAGAAAATGATAAAAAGAAAGTGCTTAAAAAGAGAATCTCCAACATTTTGAATGGGAATATAACCGTTGGAATTTATATGTTCAGTGTTGCACAATGGTCGTGGCACAGCTACCAGTTCCGCGCCAATAACAATCGATAACAGCGCTTGTCGTTAATTATCGAAGATGAATTGATCGGTGCGAGCGTAGGCCACACATTAAATATAAATATATTAAATATGTATTTTTTAAAAATCGTTATAGCTATATACAAATATATACAACAGTTTAAAACATGAACGGCAAGTGGGACATCATTAAAGCCAAACACTTTACGGTGGATGTCGTCTATATATAACTAACAGTAACGGCTAAATGCTTAAATATTTGTGTTTGTGGACACTGGGTCTACACCAGCGTGGACAGCTCATGCAGCGATATGGTCATGTTGCTCATGTCGAGCGTGGGCGGTATGCCCGGACTAACAGATCCGCTAGCCTCGCGTCCCAGCAGGCAGCTGCCATTGGCCGCAATGGCGATGGGTTTGGGCGTGGGCGGCGTTGCCGTCGCCGGGCGCACCAGGAACGGCGAATTGATGATGCCGCCGATGCCATTGTTGTTGGCGCTGGCGGCGCACAGCAGCGGATTAAAGCTGCCGTGCGAATGATTGGGCGACACTGGTGTCACCGATGTGGGATGATGCTGCATCATCGAATGATGCTGCTGTGCGTACAATGGCAACGCTGGCTGGCCGTGCGGCTGGAAGCCGGCGTTGCCATACAGCTGCACTGGCGGCAGTTGCGTCGCCGCCGACAGCAGCGACATGTTAAGCGGCAGCGGCAGCGGCGGACTGCGATAGCTGATCGTCTTTTCCTTCTGCCAGACGAAGACGTTGTGCACCATGGCGCCGCCGCAGAAGACAATGCCGACGCCGATCAGCACGCTGGTGATGATCGCCGGCGTCGAGTGAAAATGATTAAACGTGTACAGTATGATGCCGGTGAGGAAGACGGGTATCGAGATGAAAAACCCGCTGACCGCACACGTTCGACTCGCGCTCGACTTCTCCAAGTACTTGTTGTCGCGGCCATCGAACATCGGCGAGCGCAGCAGCTTGACGGCGAACAGGAACTGAATGGCACAGACCAGCAGGCAGCAAAGGTTCAGGGAGAGCGACAGGGCGCACAGCGCCAGGGTCACGTCGTAGACGATGATAAAGTCCTCGCTGCTGATGCTGCGCGTCAGCGCGTCCTCGCGGCTATTCGGCGAGATCTTCAGCAGGAAGATCAGCGAAAGCAGCGCCAGCAGCAGCGAAACTGCAAAGAGAACAAATTTCGAATATAAGTGAATTTCTTATGGTAGAATGACACCTGTCAACTTGCAATGTACTACCAAAAATGCTACAGGTCCAACATAAATGATTGGAATAAGAAGTCAAGTTAGGTGCATGGGTTATGCTGGTATGACACCTAAAAAAAATTAAAAAAAGTGCACCCAAAACTATAAGCTGTTGCTCTAGGAGCTTAAAATAAATAATGTGCGAGGATCGCTGACTAAAATCAATAAAAACGAAAGACGTCTAAAAAATTTCAGCATACAAAAAAAGTAAGCTAAATAATAACAGTTTCAAATATGCGAGAATCGGATAAAAAAAAAACGTACTAAGAATGCTGCTGAAGAAAATGTGCACGGATGCCTGGCAAAAAAAAAAATTGCAGACGAATAAGAAAGGTTAGATAAATGAATTATTTATGCTAGTATGACACACTCTAAAATGCTGCCTACGCTGTTGAGGAACTGCTTAAAACAGGAAAGTTAGGTAAGTGAGCTGCGCATGCTTAATCTGCACAGCTTCGATCTCTAAAATCGCCAAATTGGCAACGCTGCGCACCACAGTGTTGCTCTGCAAGTACTGCAAGTGCTGCCAATTGAGATATGCAAGGATTGCATAGGCAGCACTGCATGCACCTACTTATGTTTATGCAACTGGAAAGTGCCTTTCCAGTTTCAGTGCTGCCACTCACCCAAGCAAAGCAATCCCAGGCTGGTCAACACCTCCCGCGGTCCTGGGCCGTGTTTTGTTGGCTTCGCGCTCGCCTGCAGCACCGAATTTGGATTAATGCCCAAATTGGTGCAGTGGCTATAGTTGTGCACATTATTGTTGTGATTTGTGTGGTTGTTGCTGCTAATGTTGAGCTGAGGTGGGGCCAGGTGTTGCTGCTGCTGCTGCTGCTGCTGCTGCTGCTGCTGCTGCTGCTGATGGCTGCTGCTGCTGCTGCTGGCGAGCATATGCTGGTTCGTGTAGGTGTGATGATGCAGACTGTTGCTGTTGCTGTGCCCGTTGCTGGTGCAGTGCCCGTTGGGCGTCAGCGGCGTTAGCGGCTTCATCGGCGCCGTCGCGATGTTCAGCAGCGTCGACGCATTGCCCATGCCACGCCCCCCGCCGAGCAGCGTGGCCGCGCTGCACGTGGACGTATTCAGCGCCGCAATGTTCAGCGGCTGCGGCGGCCGCAGGTGGATGTTGCGTGCGGTGCTGGCAACAGCAGCTGCTGCCGGCGTTGGTGAAGCGCCCGCTGCTGCTGTTGCTGTTGTTGTTACTGTTATTGCTGCTGCTGCTGCTGCCGCCGCTGCTGTTGGCACGGGGCTGGTGGTTGCTGTGGCCGCTACCGCCGACGCTGAGGGTGGATTGCTGCCGTTGCCGTTGCAATTGCTGTTGTTGCTGTTGCTGTTGTTGTTGCTGCTGCTGCTGTTGCTGCCGTTGCCGTTGCCGTTCCCGTTCCCGTTTCCGTTCCCATTGCCGTTGGCCGTGCGCAGCAGCTGCCCGTTGACAGGCGCCGCGGCCGTGGCGCTGCTCGCATTCGAGGCGTGTTTCAGCATTTCCCTGCCAGCTATTTGAGGGCTCGAGTGTGCTTCCCCCGCCTCCTCTCGCTTCTTCCTCCCCTTCGACTGCGTTTCCCGTGCTGCACCTGCTGCACCTGACTCCTACTGCTGGCTAACTCTGCTCCTCAACGCACTGTTCCATGCATGCTTCACATAATGGCTGCCTTGCGCCGCGTTATCCATGCAACTGCAATGACACACAATACAAATACATCCACATATAAATATACAGTTAACGCTCTATTAACGGACAGCTGTTTTGGGCCGGTTCCGCAGTCGTCGTGCCTATCTTTCTGGACTATCCAATTTTGTTCCCTACTTTTTCCTTCATTGATCCTGTTCCCATGAAAAATGCGTATGCAACTTCGTGTATACACAGATCAAACTTACTTCAAATTGCCCAATTTCCTGAAATCGATAATAATCGAAATCAACCTACAATTTTTGAAGCCTATATTGTAGATAATAAGAGCTAGAGGCTTGAAGTTTGCCTCCTTAAGGTTCGTGTTTAGCACACTCAGATTAAGTTTACATCAAATGGTCGACCCGCTTTCCTAAAATCGATAAATATCGATTTTTTAACCCGATTTCTTGAGCATATCGCAGAGACTTTAAGAGCTACAGTCGCCAAATTTGGTATATAAGTTCACGTATAGAACAGAGATATAGAATATTTCACTTTTTGGATACCACGCACGTTCGCCTCAGATCCAGGGTATTCCCTCGTCTTGTTTTATTTCCTTTTTACAATACAATACGAAACAAAAATAAAAAAAAGAGTTAAATTTAAGCTAAAATAGAAAATATATAATAGAACACTTTTATACTTGTTGCGAAAATTTATATCAAATCTATGTCAAATTTGGTAGATAGGCTTTAAAGATGGAATTTGGACAAAAGTTTTTACACGTTGACATTTTGTAAACTTTGTTGCAGCACATTTAAAGATCGACTATGAAGTAAAGAATTTAAAGAATAAGCACGAAAAATGCATGAAACAAAACGGTGGTAATTCAATATAATTCTTGCAATCTTAATAGCATTTTTCTCTGAGTGTATGCACTTAGTATAAAGAATTCCAGGGAAAAGGGAAGGGCTTGCAGCTACTTTCCAGCTACCCTTGCTTAATAGCTCCACGCAACTGACCAGAGTTTGAGCTGGAGGATCGCGAAAAGTTGCTTCTCTTTTCACATCCCCCCCTCAACAGTCCCCGTTTACCCCACTCATTCGATTGGCCACCGCTTTAATGGCTTTCTTTAACGTTGTTTATCATGCAGCCCAAGGCTAGGCAGAGGCAGAGTATCAGATACTAAGATACTCAGATACTTAGATACACATACTACAAGCGAAAATTTCATTCGCACGCTCAGTTTGAGATAGAAATTGCCACAAGAATTAAGTGGCTAAAAGCACGAAGAACCTCTGCGAGAGAGAAAGGTACCTTCATTTAAATATCATAAATCTAGAAATGATAAACAAAAAAGTTTGACAGGTTTTTTTTTGTTCCATTAATTTGTTGAGTCCTTGGTAAATTTAAGTGGAAATCACAAAATTCGAAATAAATTGAGCTAAAATTTTTAGCTGACCGAAGCCAGTTTGTTGTCTTTTTATACCCTAGAGTATCATTAATGCCCTCCGGGTATGTACATTTTTCTTACAAAATATGTAACTCATTGAAGAAGACAATGTCTATATATATTTTATATACATACATATATTTGTATATATGTATATAGAACTTATTTTTATATAAGTATAAATATGTATTCTTGTGTGTAGGCCAAGGATAAGGTCTATATCTATATCTGCCAAAAAACTGTACTTAGGGTATTTCGTTGTCGTCAATATTTTTTCTTTTCCTTTTTTACACCGAATTCACAGATGAGTTGAGGTAAAAATTTTGATTACCTTGCAATTTGGCACAAACACAAAAAAAAACAAATATGAAAAAACAGTAAAAAACATATACATATTTACATGTGTATATGCATGTGTGTGCACATATGTATGGTAAACACTGTTGGGCCCAAATGCAATTTGGCAAGTTGTAAAACAAGTTTACCTTTTTATTTATTTATTTGTATTTTTTGTTGTTTGTTTAATTTCCGTTCTTCGACATTTGCATAGCCATGGCTAAGAAAAAAAATATGTGTATTGCATAAACTAAATATCCGTGGGACACGAACCGTATATCGAAATTGAAATTGGTTGTCTATGGGAAAACTGAAAAACGGGACGGGTCTCTAGGCAGAGTTGGGCCCGATCAGCGGCATTTTCTGGCCAAAAAAAAAAAAAACGTTGATCGGAACGCGACGCGCGGAGTTCGAGACACGGCAAGCAACTGGACGCCGCGAGAGAAAAAGCAAGTGGCCAAGCCAGAGAGAGAGGGAGAGAGCCAGGCCAGAAGCCGTTGCCAGCGGTTGTCGTTGTTGTGGCTGAAAATACATGTACATGTGAGTACACTCAGAGAAAAGAGCACGCTCAAATCCAAGTACGCTCACAGGAACCTTTTGTTCTTCAATAAAACAAAATAAATACAATACAAATTAATTCTCATTCATTTTTTTGTTTTTTTTGTTTAGGTATCCTTATTTTCATGTTGCAAAATTCTTGAACTAGGCACAAAATATTTATAATATATCAGGGACTGCACTTTAATAATTTTTTTTTATATTGCAAGTTGATCATTTTTATTTTTAAACTTATATTTCAAAGTTACAAAATTATAATTTAAATAAAAAACCATCTGTTCAGGCTAGTAAAATATTGGAAATATTTTTGAAACTACAAACAAAGTAGAACTTTATTTCTATGAAGAAAAATTCCCATCTGAAGTTGATTTTGACAATACTTTCACTTGATTTAGGTTCGAAACTCTTGCTGTTTTCGCCGAGTGTATGTGTGTATTTGTGTGTCTTGTAGCCGGACCGGGCGACAAGTGAACGATGAGCGATCAAGTGACAAAGAACGACTATCAGTCCCAATCCCATTCTCAGTCCCAGTCCCAGTCCCAGTCCCAGTCCGAGTTTCAGCCAGGCCACAACTTGGTATCAGTCGTCTGTTCTAGCCACTATTCGCATAACCAGTTAACAAGGCAACACACACACAAATCGTTGTGCATGTATGTGTTGGTGTGCAAGGGAACGAGCCAAAAACACGCGTCGCCAAGAGAGAGAGAGAGAGAGAGAGAGAGAGCAAGAGCGAGAGCCTGACGCTAAAATAACAAACAGCGCCGCGGCACCGTGGTTACAACTCCCTGTGGCTTGGCTAATACACAGTGAAAAATTAAAATTAAAATTGAACAGTTTTCAGCTCAAAACTAATTGACAATAATAGCAGCAACAACATCAAAATGTTTTACCAAGAGATTTTCAAATAATTATGTAAACACATTTTTTACGAGTAGAATTTAAGGCACTTCAATTTAAAGGGTTGTACGAACGATTTTAAAAAGAGTTATGATTTAAATTTGTAAACATTTTTAATATAATACAATTTGACAACAAATATAAACACGTTAAATAATTTAGATAAACACTTTACGTTTAGCATTACAATTTGCTTTAATAAAAACAATATGACTTTAATTTATAATTAAACATTTAAAAGTTTTCTTTTTAAGGCAACTGTTATCTTTCTTTCTCACTTTTTCGTTATATTTTTCTCTCTTTTCTATTTTTTTTTTTTTTTTTGAATATACGAATGTGCACATATCATTTTATATTTCACAAATAAATACAAAAAAAAAAATGTAAACCGAATATGCAATGGTTTTCTTTTAAGCAACAAAATTATTTTAAATTACAAAACTAAATAAGTTTTAAACTGTGGCGCTCAACATACGTAAATTTGATACCACTGTGCAGCAAGCAAATAACCTGAACCTGATCGACGCTCTGTGTATGTTGCACATCTGCATTTGCGGCTGTGTGAGTGAGGAAAAATGAGCGCGTGTTTGTGTGCTACCAGCAACAACAACAGCAACAACAGCAGCAGCCACAGCTTCAACTTGCTAAGCCGCATTCCACGAGTTCCGGCTGGATCTGGATGGGGCAGAGGGCGCGCGCTCTTTTGCATTAGCTAGGGAGCTCGGTGGCTGGTTGCTGCTGTGGCAACTTGCCACATAACAACATTCTGTGTCTACTTCTTCTTGCATACCAAACATTCATAGCACATGTACGAACAGACTTAAATACATGAATACGTAATGAAAGCCGAAAAGCTTAAAATCAATTGCTCTTTTGTCAAATAAAGCAATTTCAGTACATTTGAGAGCTTTTTATTTATTTATGGTTAAAATTTAAATATATATTTGCAACGCATTTTAATTAAACAAAATATTTGCTGCCTTAACGGTTGCTTTTAACAAAGTGGACAAAATTGTAACGGTTTCAAGATTCAAACTCAGTGTAGCGTTGCCAGATTTAACAGCATTCATTTACATGCAAATATATGGTCACACTAATTGGATAGACATGTCAGAATTTGTTAATCTGGCAGCACTGTTTGAATACAATATATCGACCGACCGCCATAATTCATAGTCTGTCTATCGCCTTACCTTACGCATTGTAATAATATTGACGAAGACCATCGTCATTCCGTTGTTAATAACTTAGTCGTACGTCTTTTTTTATTGGTTAACGTAATAATAACACTGCCAAATAGCCATGACTGACCCGAGCAAGCTGTCCGTTGCTGTGGTCTGTTCCTCGAACATGAATCGCTCCATGGAGGCGCACAATTTTCTCGCAAAAAAAGGCTTCAATGTGCGCTCCTACGGCACCGGTGAACGGGTTAAGCTGCCCGGCCTGGCCTTCGATAAACCAAATGTTTACGAGTTTGGGACCAGTTACGAGGAGATCTACCGCGACCTGGAGTCCAAGGACAAAGAATTGTAAGTGCGCCGCTGTCAAACACGAGGCCGGCTAATATTTTCGTCCGCTTACGCCGGTTCCGCTTTTTAGTTACACACAGAACGGACTGCTGCATATGCTGGACCGCAACCGGCGCATCAAAAAGTGCCCTGAACGCTTTCAAGAAACCAAAGAACAATTTGATATTATAATTACTGTGGAGGAGCGTGTTTACGATTTGGTTGTGATGCACATGGAGTCGATGGACTCTGTGGATAATCGGCCCGTGCATGTACTGAACGTGGACGTTGTGGACAACGCGGAAGACGCACTAATGGGCGCATTTCTAATCACGGACATGCTCAATTTGGTAATTACAAATGGTATTTCATTGAGATATATATACGAACGAATTCACTAATGGTTCCATTCCGTGCCGATTCCAGATGGCGAAATCAAACGACATCGATAATGATATCGATGAAATGATACAGGAGTTTGAGGAGCGAAGAAATCGGGTGATTCTGCACTCTGTACTCTTCTACTGACAGCCGAAGTGCGTTGGTAACGGTACATGTCCAAAAAATCACCTGCGCTTTACTCTGACCACTGCAATCGAATGTAATGCAACATCTTTTCGATTGCGGCTATCGAAATGATCGAAACTTTATGAATTGTAAATATGAAGAGCAGATCGATTAGTGCTGTAATCATCATGCATGTCTACCAATGGGACAAAACCGAAGAACACACTCAAAAAAGTCGCATTTTTACACCACAAACAAGATATACAATAAAATTGTAATATGTGTTTACTGCATGTGCTATGCATATGTATATTATATGCATATAATTATATATGTATATGTATGCATGTATATTTAAACGCGGCTTTAGACTGTTGTCCTACACAAATCGTGCTGAAATTAATGTAATTTTATCTTGTTCTCAACGTTTATTCCTAGTTTGATTGTAAATATAATACAAAGAATTATTTCGATATATACATATTATAATAGATTATTGGCATTAGTGAATTATCTACATATATCTATTGTGTATGATAAACCATGTATCTGTCAGCTTTACGTACATATGTACAACAATTTAGATCTGTTTGTTTTCGTTGCGATTAAATTCACCTGTTGATGGATTTCACCCTCCTGCTGATAAGGGAGTTTTTACAGTAGCCCATATATGTAAATACAGCCTACGTACAGCATGCATATACACAAATGTATTTGTAAATCAACAGCTTTCGAAAGAGACCTTTAAACATTCCCACTAGCTGGTATTCATCATATGGCAAACAAATCTTAAACTTAAAGCGACTGGCGCCTGTTAATATCTAACAAGTAAATGCACGCATTCCACAACCGTTTAATATATGCACACATGTGCATATTAAGAAATGCATACATTTGTTTTTAAGTAGGTCTTCTTCGGTCTAGTAAATGTAATCGCAAGCATGACGCTGCGAAATAAGCGTATTTTACACAATTCGAATCAAATAATTGTATTTTGTGGCAACACTGGTTACTACAACTACGGCTACGTTAACGCGCTCTTTTTTCACAGTTGAGAATGAAACACATTCAAACACTGCTGTGTGCAGGCGCTCTTGCATGTGTGCGTGTGTATGTGTGCTTTTTATGCACAACAGAGCAACCGGCACACTGTCTACCACTGCCGTATTCACAGCTGAAAAGTTGTTCGCTCTTTTTGTTTTTGACCGTTTCTTTTGGTGTTGTTTTTACAAGGCGTGCGCTTGTGTGCTGTTTGAGTTGTTGGTTTTGACATTGCCCATTGCCGCTTCATGTGCGCTTTGTACATTTGCTTTGCCGCATTCGCGCAGCGATCGTGTTTAGCTACATATCGTGTGTTTTTTGAGGGCTCCGGCAGTGCTCGAAAACCCAACAAACCAAATAACACTTTATGCAGCGCAGCGCAGTGATTGCAGCATAAAAAAAAAACAACGACAACGATAAAGACAAATATAAACTTCGTTCACGTTGCGCTTGCGTGCAAGTGCTTGTGTGTGTTTGCGTGTGTGCGTGTGTTGCCAACCGCAGTTGAAATCACATTTTTTTTGGACTTGACCTTTATTTAAACTATTGGTCAAAAGCTTAAGAAATTGCTTCTGCCTTAGTTACTGCAAACACACAAACGCAGAAAGCTTATTTTTATCTGTTTAAAAAAAATATAAACTGTCAACAAAACAAGTAAACAAATATTTTACTCAGCCTAACAGTACAGAGGATTAACAGCGGTCATGTTAAAAATGGGTAAGTATTTTACAATATTCTCTAAACGCTTACGCTTATACGTTGCTCAATGAAGTGCATATGCGCAAGTGGGCTAATCGCTACAGGTGGGCGGTCACACTGTTCGAAGGCCATTGTCGGTGTTGCATTGTAAGAGAGATGTGTGGACAGAGAGAGAGAGAGAGAAAGAGCGCCAAGATCGCCCTTCAAATTGTGTTCTTTAGCCGAAGGGTCACCTACAAAGCGGCAGCTTATCGCAATTTCCAATCACTCCACCTCAATCTGCAATTATCTACCAATAACGACGCTGACGTTTCTGCTGCTGTTGTTATTATTATTATTATTATCGTTGTTAGTAGCACACTCACTCCAAAGATTAGTGAGCCAATGTTAACCTTTAAAGTTAAAGTTTGAAACGGAGAACGAACGAACGAGAGAAAGAGCTCTCTGGCATTGAGAGTTAGCCAATGTTAATGACATTGAAAATGTACACGTAAATAATTACACATGTATGAATGGCTTACATACGCATATGCATGTGTGCGTGTGTCTGTATAAAAAGCCTTTCAAAAAGTGTGAACTTCCAATGCCTTGTCAAATTCAATGTCAAACCCGATGCTGAGTCATATATGTATGTATACATATACACGCAGGAATTCAGATATGCAAAATATGAAGCACAATTAAGAGTTAAAACAGAGGCCGCAAAATAACTGAAAAAAGCAGTAAACTGATTCTGATGTATTTATCTTTATATTCTTAGCGTTACTTTTTTCTTAGCTATTGCATTTATTATTTCAGAAATGTGATTACAGTAACCACCCGCTAATTAGAACGCTTTTAGTGTTGATTTTAATTAAAACATAATAATAATTGAATAAAACTATGAAAAACGTAAAAATGAGCTGTATATTTATTGAGGAGTTCCATAAACCAAATGCATAGGGATTTTTTTAATTTTTGCAAAACGTTATCGATTTTTTTTTTATACCAATTTGGATTTATGAAGTAATTGTTTTTGCATACAATTTTAAAAACTAAAACGACAAACGTAAAAAACGGAACTTTAAATTTAATTTGTCAAATAAATCTAATTTTTGAAAGTTCCTTGTTCCAAGCGACCACTGTTTTGTCATATAAGTATGTGATATACATATATGTTTTTAATATAAATAAAATATTTCTAAAGATCATGATTTTACCATTATTTACTCTTTATGTTTATCATATGAGTTTGTCATATATAGTATTTTATATATATTTCGTTAGATTTAAAATTCTTGAGGTTGAGGTAAATGACGACAGCAAAGACAGTAAATATATGTTATATGTAATATAATGTATATAAGTAAATATATTTATATTTTTAGGTAACTTTCCCTTGTTATTATAAATTTTCACAACCAAATTTTTAATATTTATCATTTCGATATATTGATATCTTATTTTTTAAGATTGGGTAAAAATATGATTTTTAGCCTAAGTGAAAGAAAGAAAATGAAGTGAAAGCTAAAAATTTAGTTAATTATTTGGTGCTAGTTATATTGCTCTATACTATTATTATATATCATATTTCTGACAGAAATCGTTTTGATATGGTATAAAAGACAACGGATAAAACAAAAGTAGAGTTTAAAAAATGTTTTATCTATTGTCTTACTTGTAATATTTATGATAATATCGTTATTTTTTTTTTTTTGACATTTATAAAGTTGCTTTTCTACAATGCAATCTACCTGATTTTTTTGACGTTCACCCAACAACATTTCTTTTGTTTTCTTAATATCAATTGTAGAAATTTTACAGCACGTACTTGACTTGTAAGATCGTCATATCTAAAATACGTCATATCTGCATTATATGTACATATATATATCTTCAGGTGTTTGTGCATGCGTTGTTCTAAGTGTACTTTCCCGATTCCAAAAGAGAAAACAAAAAATGCAATGAACAGAAAAAAATCGGAATCGCGCAACCAAACGATTTCCGTCTCGGTTCGGATTGCGGTTCGGCAACCGTTGTTATTATATTTTTTTTTTAGTGTCAGTTATCTAGCATAGAGGTATGAACTAGGGGTCCAAGATATAGTAGTCGCCGTTTGAAAGTCAAGCTGAGAGCATTTGCCGATTTATTTCGTACCTGGCAATCAGATCGACGAGACACGCGACTCCCCCAATCGTCATAGAACTGACCTCTAAGTCGTCGAAACTGATATATCTAGTATTTGCCAGGTAGAGCATGGCTCCTAGAATACATTGCCTATTTCAATATTTAGTTTATTCACTTTCATTGAATTATCTTAATCATATAATATTGTTTTTAGAGTGCTGCTCGCAGAGCACGGAAACCCTGAACCTGATCATCAAGTCTCTCAACTCCTCCACAATGATATGCGAGGGCACCCACTTTGATGCCAAGATTCCGCACACCTTTGTCGTCTTTGGCGCCTCGGTACGTTTTACTAATTTCCTTAAAAAAAAAAGCTATGTTAATGCTGCGCTTACAGGGCGATCTGGCCAAAAAGAAAATATATCCCACATTATGGTGGCTTTATCGCGACGATCTGCTGCCCAAGCCGACAAAAATTTGCGGCTATGCCCGCTCCAAGCTGACCATTGAGGATCTGAAAAACCAATGTCATCAGTACATGAAGGTGCGTATATATCCCAACAACTGTGGTCATAAATTAAAAACGTGAATTTAAAATTGTAATTAAGGAAACATTCTACTTTTATTAGAAAGTTTTTACGCTTATCGCAAGTAGGAAAAAACTGGCAAGGTTTGATATGTATATAGCTCTAGGATCCTTAGCTCCCATATTTCAAACTGCTATAACTCTGTCAAAACTGAGCCGATTTTCAAGTTTGATGACTTTTTATTTGTCTTTAGACCTCTCGATTGGTTCTGTATTTCAATATTATACATTTTGAAAAATAAAAATTTTTTTTTTAAATTTAGAATTGCAAATTTATAATTTTAATCGATTGTAGTCGTCATAATTAGTATAAAAAACAACATTAAAAGTTATGCGAAAAGTGACAACAATTTTGACATGTAAAGCTCCCGGATCCTTATATCCCGTATTTCAAACTGTCATAACTCTGTCAAAACTCAACCGATTTTCATGTTTGTTGGCTTTTTGGCCATGGTTTGTTCTCTGGATTAAAACTATATACCTTATTGAAAATAATTACTCTTTTAGTAAATAAGAGAAATAAAAAATTTGTTGTAAACCTTTGTATGATTTTTTATATGAGAAAAAAGTGCTAAGTTGGCAGCTCTGTCACAAACCCAGTTGGAAACAGTCGTTAAGATTTGTCCTTATTTTTTACCCAGGTGCAACCGAATGAGCAGGCGAAATATGAAGAGTTCTGGAGCCTGAACGACTATGTGTCGGGTCCGTACGACGTGCGCACTGGCTACGAGCTGCTCAACCAGCAGCTGGAGAGGATCGAGAACAGATGCAAGGCGAATCGGATCTTCTATTTGGCGCTGCCACCCACCGTCTACAATGAGGTGACGCTGAACATCAAGAATAATTGCATGGCCACACGGTAAGTAGCTGCAAGGAACCAAAGATCTGCTCTAATCTCTCCCTCTCTCTCTCGTTAATTTTCGGCAGCGGCTGGAACCGTGTGATCGTCGAGAAGCCCTTCGGCCGGGACGACGTCACCTCGAAGGCATTGAGCGACCATTTGGCCAGTTTGTTCGACGAGGAGCAACTGTATCGCATCGATCACTATCTGGGCAAGGAGATGGTCCAGAATCTGATGACCATACGCTTCGGCAACAAGATACTCAGCTCGACTTGGAATCGCGAGAACATCGCATCCGTGCTGATCACCTTCAAGGAGCCCTTCGGCACCCAGGGACGCGGCGGGTATTTCGATGAGTTTGGGATCATCCGGGACGTGATGCAGAATCATCTGCTGCAGATACTCTCGCTGGTGGCGATGGAGAAGCCCTGCAGCTGCCATCCGGACGACATACGCGATGAGAAGGTGAAGGTGCTCAAGTGCATCCAGCCGCTCCAGCTGAGCGATATGATCCTTGGCCAGTATGTGGGCAATCCCAATGGCAATACGGAGGAGCAGCGCACCGGGTATCTGGATGATCCGACCGTTGACGATGCCTCGACGACGCCCACCTACGCCATGGCCATCATTAAGATTAACAACGAACGCTGGCAGAACGTGCCCTTCATCCTGCGCTGCGGGAAGGCGCTGAACGAGCGCAAGGCGGAGGTGCGCATCCAGTATCAGGATGTGCCCGGCGACATCTTCGAGGGCAGCTCGAAGCGCAACGAGCTGGTCATACGCGTCCAGCCGGGCGAGGCGCTCTACTTCAAGATGATGACCAAGAGTCCGGGCATCACCTTCGACATCGAGGAGACCGAACTGGATCTGACCTACGAGCAGCGCTACAAGCACTCCTATCTACCGGACGCCTACGAGCGCCTCATCCTGGATGTCTTCTGTGGCTCCCAGATGCATTTCGTGCGCTCCGACGAGCTGCGCGAGGCGTGGCGCATCTTCACGCCGATCCTGCACAAGATCGAGCAGGAGCACACGCCCCCAATTCCGTACCAGTACGGCTCCCGAGGCCCCAAGGAGGCCGACCGCAAGTGCGAGCAGAACAACTTCATTTACTACGGCTCCTACAAATGGCACGGCAACAAGCCCACCCCATCCAATCTCTGAGAGATTCAGATCTCGATCTGGACTTGGCTGGCCTTCTATCGCCAGTAAATTGTTTGTTTATGCCTTACATAATCATAGCTATATATGTACGTGTATATATATGCATTTTACTGTACTCTCGGTTAATTATTTTTTGGTTTTTACATTAACTTTTGGTATTAAATTTCACTTGGAGTCCCGTAAAAGACATTGTAGACAACAGATAATATATATTAGAACTATTTTTAATCAAGTTACTGAAAGAGCGAATGCAAATCAGAGACAGAGAGAGAGAGACAGAGGGAGTGGAAGAGAGCTAGAGAAAAAGTGAGAATGAGAAAGAGAATGGCAAACTATAAAATTGAGACATACATATGTATGTATATATTTTCTCTAAATCTTATTCTCTCACACTTTCATTATACTACTCTCTCTTTCTCATACAATTAATTTATACATTTTGTTACATACAGTTATATAAAACTTATATACATATATTATATACAGCTTTGTTTTTATAGTAAAGTCGACATTAAAAACCTTTTAGGACCCAAATATGTCATCAAAATTTGTGCATATACAAAGGACCAAGGATACATATTTTTCAATGTTTTTCAAATTTTGGGAACACGGGAAGGTGGTAACTAATTTTTATTATTATAATTATAATTGACCAAATGAATTAATTTTTTTTTTGTCGATTAGCAATAAAAAAAATAGCATTTTAAGTTTAGAACAAAACCGACAATAAAAAGCCAGGTTTTAAATCACAATTTTTACCAAAGTTGGGTCGATTCTGAAATCAAATATTTTTTGATTCATTCATTCGATTTAACAAACTTGAACGAATTCAGAAAAGTATACCTTCTCGGGTCGGACTTCATCTACTCGAGTTATAGTTCCTTAAAAACCAATAAGTAAACCAATATTGGTAAAGGATTTGTTCAAGGAAGTTATTTTTTATAAAGTGAACTACACTTAATTAGTTTATTACTCTGTTAAATGATAATATATTACTTTTATTTGATTTGATTGATTGTACGCGCTCTTAGTCTCTTAGTTTCGAATTTCATTAGAGTAAACAATCTGGCCAGGACTATTAATTGGTCAAGAAACATACAATTTACTCCGTTAAAAGCCACATTACTTTGGGTCCTTGTAAATCCAAATACGTAAATACTTCCAAACCATGTTGGTTCCTAGATAACCCCCTATCCTTACTAACTATACCAAAGGTATTGTACTGGTGAACCTTTACCTACCAATCCTTGCAAAATTCGCAATCATTTGGTCTAAAAATAGCTGGAATTCTCACTAGAAATATTTCACATCGATGGGCCAAAATTCTTACCTTGCAAGTATGCAATAGAGTTGTATATATACTTTGTAAATTTTTCATTTTAGAAAATTAATTTTATTTTGGATTGTATTTTGAAATTTTCAAAATATAGCATCCCGAATTTGTAATTTTAATTGATTGTGGGAGTTGAAATTAATATAAAACGCAACCATTTAAGTTATTCCAAAAGTGATTTGAAAAATTAGAAAAGTTTTCATTTGTAAAGTTTCCAAATTCCAAGTATAAATTCTTTATCTAAGCTTCAATAACTTTGTCAAAACAACCAATTTTCATGCTTATTGATATTTATGCCATTTATTATTTTCGATAAATATCAATTATAATTAGATAAAATGAAGAATATATATACTTTATGTCGTTGTCTTCGCCAACCTGTAACAAACATTCGCTCAGCTGTAATATACAAAGTTTCATTGTTTACAGGGTAAACACGTTTATTTGGCAATTTTACCACTAAACGTATGCAGCATTTTCGATTTTTTCCCCTTTAGTACAAAAAAATATTTATTAAGGCAATGAGGTTGAGTATAAAAAACTATAACTAAAAATGAAATTAAACTAATAAATTCGTAAGTACAAACGGCTTAAACAACTAGACAATAAATGGAATATATATAAGATGAGAAGAGTATTCGAATTCGAGAGCTGAATCAACTTGAGTGTATATATAGAGGTATAAATCGCTAAATCGTTGTGTATATTCTCTTATTACACGATAGTAATGTTCCCAAGTTCGTGTAAAAAAGATTGGTTCCAGACCATAAAAAGCAACTTAAAAGTATAATAATATCACTGCTATCACTAGAACTACTTTGTTAATAACTTCGAAAAAAATATTTCTCTAATAGTATCTTTCCCATTGTTAAAAAAAATGTTTAAAATCGTGTTAAGAATAGAAAAATGTACAGTTTTAACGCGTGCTATTTCAAAATCATGTCAAAAAAGAATTAGTTGTATACCAATCGTGTATATATATCATATATGTATATACCATATAGCGATTTCTATATCTATATTATAATGATGAGTAATATGTAATATTAGTGAATTCCGATAAATTTTTTCATGGCATCAATGCACTCCCCGCTACAAGGATCGGAGTGCGAGAATCCTATTGAAAATATAGAAAGCTATATACTATACATGAAATAATAAATAACGGAGGGGATTTCCTCGAGCCACCGCGGGAATTATCTGCAGAGCTGGCCCTGTGCGTGGTTATCCAAGGGCAAGGTCACGTAGTTGGACTGGCTTGGTGGCTGTATGGTGACATAGCCGGAAGCCAATGGGGACATGACCAGCTTTGGGCGCAGTGCGCTCTCCTTAGTGGCATCAGCCGGAATTGAAGGCGGAGGCGGAGGCGGAGGATGGGACTGCTGGATGGTTATGTAGCCATCATTTCGAGCAGCTGGCGCTGTTACCACCAAGTCCAGCGGCTTGAAGTTGCCGTAGAGCACCAACGGCAGCTCCTCGGGCTTGAGTACGGTCTGCGGCACAGCGGGCGCGATCTCCACCGGCTGCGGCTCAACGACTGCCACGCTGCACGCCTTCGGCTGACCCCTGACCTGGTCATTGCCCAGCAACGGCGCCTGGTTAGTTTTGCAACAGTGCAGTGGCCGCTGCTCCTCGCGGGGCTTGTTCTCGACGCCCGTCGGCAGCACCACCTTGATGGCGGACATGGATTGACATTTGCGCACGAGCAGGTAGAAAAACATGCCCAGCATCAGCAGGGCGATGATGCCCTGGATGTGGCGCATTATGTCGAGGTCGGTGACGACGGTGTCTCCACGGCCTTGGTGCCATTCCAGCCACTGCATGCCGCCGCCTAAGTCTCCGCCGTAATCGGCAGACACGGCCCAGTTATACGAATCCAATTTCAGGTTGGCATTCTCATAGGAACATTGGGTCGCGTTCACCAGCTCGGCTTCGATGGCGACAGTGTCGTTGCAAGTGTTGTGATCGTCCACATACGTGTTGCACCAAAAGACAACGTAGCCTCGCAGCCGATACCCCAACTCCGGCGCCTCCCAGCTGAGCCGCCCCGCACTCTTGTCCCGCGTCAGCTTTCGGGGCATGCACCGTGCAGGGTCTGTCAGCCGTGGTATTATTATCTCACTGCTATTGATCGACACATCCACCGCATTTTGGCTGCGTATTGTTATCCTATAGCTGTCTAAGGTCGTGTTAAGACCTCTGATGAGGGCCATATTCGGTTTGATCTGAACATTTATTAGGCTGACAAAAAAGAAAATATAAATATGAATATAAATATAAATATACATTTAACCGTTCTGTGGCCGCATTTCAAATTTTTAATAAATCCTTCGCTTTTAGATGGGAAATTAAGAAGATATGCGAATTTGTATTCGGTTTGGTATTAATTTGAATTAACATTTTGAAAACAGTTATTAATTACCTTTCATACGATGGCACTTTTATTTCATATTTCAATTTGCTTGTAACAGATATTAAACAAAGTGTGCCGTGAGTACAACATTCTGAAGTCACAAATTCGGCGTGAAGTGTAACCAGACCCAAAAACGACGAAATTACTAAATTCTCAACGGTTTGTTGCCGATATCCAACACTGCCATACGGCAACAAACCATTCGGCGCGCTATTTCTAGTCCTGAAATAGTCTGAATCAGCACCTCCATAATTGGCAAAATAGAGAATTGCAATTTTTGTAAAACGCGCCCCCTTTTTGATAGTTGAGGGGAGAAACAAACAAAAAACAAGCCCGACCGGAAAATACCCTGCAGTCAGCTTCAAAGCATTACATACGAATTAATTATTTTCAGTTAGTCGCCATGGGCAAGAAAATATATACTTTAAGCATCTTTCTAGCTATTACATACATTTACAAAGACCAAGATACCGTTGTTGTTGTATCCCATGGTAAATTTGACTGTGCTTGAATTTGAGTTGCAAGGCAACCTAATTTAAGGCGATAAAGTACGTAACTGTAGTAAAAGCTCGGAGTCAATTAGCGTCTCTTTGTTCTTATTACTTAATGACAGGTCTGAGAGGGCCTTAAAGTAGTGCAACGACTGAAGGGAAGCTTTTATTAATTAATATCATTATTAATGCATAAAGCACAAATTGGTCCCATCGGACCATTATGTCACATAGCTGCCAGAGGAATAAACGAATAATGACTCTTTTTATACTCGTTCACTGGTTCATTAACTTTGTGCAATGTCCGTCTTGCTGTCCGTCCGTCTGCCCACACAACTTTTTTCGGCGCTAAATAGCTGGCAAAATGATGACATATCGGTCTTCAAATCGCAAATCGATAAGAGGTGAGTATTTCCCACAATATTGAAGCTAGAGTCACCAAATTTGCTTTGCCCCCAAAGATTACTAGAACATCCCCAGCGCCACCTCCCAAAAAAACGGAAATGCGTTTATTTCACACGGTTTTTAACTGGAAAGCACCTCCAAACATCACAGACAAAATATATATATATATATACTATCAATCAATCAAATCTATCCAATCAATCAAATCTATTTAACTTGGGGAAGGATAAAACGCGATTATTCCAAAATTGCACTAATTGAGACCAATTTAAATGGTTTTCCACTGTCAATGTGAAAGAGTATTGCGCAGTGGGCGACACCCGACTGCAATGTTGCCACTTGTTATTTTCTGCTCTAGATCCCATCTATATGTTATCTTAATCGAGGGTACTCACTTGACGGGACTGTCGTCGCTGGCATGGAGGACGCTGACGCTGTAGTTGAAGCGGGGTCCGTTGTGCTCGAGGGGGGACAGGCGCTGCCAGAAGACGCGCAGGACGCTGGCATTGTGCGGGTCCTGGTGATAGCCGGATGGCCAGACGGCGGGCGGCCGGGGGGGTCGAGTGGGCGCGGTGCGGAAGCGCCAGACGAAGGGCTCGCTCCAGTGGGCGGCGCTGTCATTGTAGCGCTGCCTGAGGGTCAGGGTGTAGTTGTGGTTGGCATAGGGCAGGTGGGGCACGCAGAGCAACTGGTGCTTGCCAATCCGCCGGGGCGGCGCCCAGGTCTGCGTGAGGTTCGGCTCGAGCCGCAGCGACCACTCGATGGCTTGGTTCTGGTGGTTCGACTGCTGGCGATCGCTCCACTGCAGGCAGATCTCGTCGTTGGTCAGATTCGTCTGCCGGACGCCGTCGCCCGGCCGCTGCATGATGATGCACTGCGCCCGGGACAGCTGGTAGGGTCGCCGCTGCGGCAGCGCCTGTTGGTCGTTCATGTGGAGCACCAGGTGGAACTGGCCGGCGAACTTGTTGAACTTTTCGCCGGGTATGCGGCACTGCACCCGCTCGAGCTCCGGCTGGCAGTTGAAGGTGACGCCGAGATACTCCAGCGTAAAGTTCGTCGCACGAGACACTTGCCAGGTCAGCGGCGGCACAGTGAAGCTGCACGTCAGCGGCGCCCGAATCTCGTTGTCCGGAAATAGGCAGCTGAAATCGGGAATCTCGGAGAGGCGCACGCCCACCGCGAACCGGGCGGCCGTCAGCGTTGTCCGCTTGCACTCGCACTCGTAGGTGTCGGTGCCGGAGTGCTTGGCCACCATCGAGCCCAAATCCGCGTACACCGCCGTGCCATTGAGCACGTGCGTCTCCAATGGGCGACGTTGATGCGTTATCCGTATATTAGTCACGTGGCCGCAGAGCTTCTCGATGGAGTGAAGTGTGTCCGACCAGCAGGTCAGCCGGAATCTGTCGCCCACACGGATCGTCCGGTTCGATGTCTGCATATGGAAATCGTCCACCCGTCCGTCGACATTCGACTGGCACTGTGCAAAGAGCGCCGTGAAGCTAAAGCACGCGATTATCACGCACACCAATGGAATTTGCATAGCGTTTAATAATAATGTCCACAGCGATAAGCAAACTGCCGTATTTTTATTTTTTATATAGGCATGTATATTTCTTGTTTTTGCCTTTTCTTTTGTTTTTATGTATTTATATACTATTTATATTATTTATATACAAATATTATATATATCATTTATATATTTCACTTTATTTTATTTCATTTCATTTTCATTTTCTGTTTCTGCCTTATTTTCAATTATATATTTGATTTTAATTCATTTAATTTAAATTCCTGATTTTTGTTGTATTCTTGCGTTGTTTCCAATATGTCTGTATGTGTATTATATTGTATATTTAATTTTATTTATTTTAATTTTTATTTTCCATTTTCTTTTTTGTTTTATGTTTTTACCTTACGCTGCATCCAATTTCTATATGAATTTTGATGCTATTTCATTTTAATCTATTCAATTTTATTTATGTATTTTTGTTATTACGCATATATTGCTTCCGTGCGACGTCTTCCAGCGGACGCAGCTTGCGAACTACGCTCAAAACGCTGGCCGTACTCATTTTTAATATTGAAATATGAATGTGCCGCGCCGCGTATTTACGTGATCTTTTGTATTCGCTGTAAATGCTAGGATTTCCGTAATGCGGAAAGTGAGAGTGCTCTGGTCGGGTGGGGCCGACTGGGGCATGCTCTCAACGCCGAATATCCTTCAATTCAATTTCCCCTTTTTTAGGAGCAGTGGGGGTTGGTATTCGAAATGTTGGTATGATTTCTCCTTCCGCCTGTTACACCAATTTGGATAAAACCAATATACCCAATGGGTATCAAAAGGAACATGATAAGAACATAAATAAATTCAGCGAAGTGACAGCGACTAAATTAGTCGCAAGCTGTCATTCTCTGCTGATTGTGCTATTATCTAAGAAAAAGAAAATGTGTTTTTCAACTCAATTGGTATTAAAATTCCAATACACAATGGGATAACGCACGCTGGCAGGCGTTTACTGAATGTGCACTGTGCGGGTGTGCCCGACTAGAAAATACCGTATGGCCAGCTCAAAGCTGGCTATCTTAAACAAGGCTCGAGTTCTTTAAATATCAGAGTTAGGCCCGAAGAACTACTATTATTAATCCTGTTTCCTGTTTATACTTTCAAATCTCTAGCTCTTAAAATGCTTTCTTCCCTCTTTCTGATTTTCTGTCAAATAACGTATGCACAAAACATTTATACCCCTTAATATCCACTTGCTGTGGATGCAGGGTATTTTTGTACACTAAGAGCTGAAATTATAAACAATGATGGAACAATTAAGGGAAACGAAAATAATAACAGTATTTAACAATTCGCATTATATTGTAAATTTGGTTATCAAGTTAATATTTTAATTTATTATTAATTAAGTTACTATTTGGAAACTTTTCAATTGTAAGCCCCAAAAAACATTCGGCTAAAATGTGAATTTATGCCAACAGACGAAGATCACAAATTTACAGAAAAGCTATGGAATATATTTTGAAACAAATATTTCCATTGTTTAAGTCTAAGATTTATAAACAACACAAAAAAAAACAAGCAAATATCAAAACGCATTTTTTTTTAAATTTGAAGACATTTCTTTTTTAATCTTTATGCAAGTCCAAAAAAATTATACGTATTTGCTCGACTATATGACTATATATGAGTCTATACTTTTTGTACTTTTGTTGGTTCACAAAGAAACGTAAAAAAACAAGCCGCTTCGAAAATGTTTTCCATCATTATAGACGTGCAGTGCAATTTATGACCTCTTTATTCGTCTGTTTAAATTATTTTTCAGCATAAAGCATTACTCCAAAATTTAATGAAAACTAATTATTTGTTTGTGATAACAATAATGTGAAATGCGTCAGAGTCCATGTATGTACATACATACATATATTTATACATACCATAAATTACGCAGAAATCGCGTTCGTTAATTAACAACAGTTCAATAAAAATGTCATGCAAATAAAATTTCTATGGAATCGAACAGAGAACGTCGATTTTCACAAGAGATTTACAGCTTACGAAACTCCCATCTGTTCCATCACACTGCATTCGAGGATAGATAATACAAATTATTAATTTATGGAAATTCCCAGAAATTTGACTTCTGGGAATATACAGAGATAATGTAGAAGCATAAGAGTCGCACAAAAAACCCCAAATATAGTATACATACAAATGTTAATTAAATTTTCAAAAAAAAATTCACATTTATTGGAAATAAATAATTCCGTATAGTAATATTTTCAGCATTTGACATACAATACATTTTTATGTTCAAATAGATTTGGAATATAAGAATTCATAGCTAATAAACTGAAAATGAAATAAATCCTTTTAAATATTATGAAATCGAAACACAAGTTCCATTAAATAGCACACATATTATATAATCATCAATTAAAGCTAATCGTATATTTTAAACGAATATTCTCGACGAGAGAAATAAAATAAAAATACATATATGTATATATATAACAGAGATAACCGACTCTGCCACACACTGTTCACAATTTAATTACAGCTTCAAATAGAGCGGAGAAACAAATCCCATTTAATCATTCGGGTTAGTGACTGATCCCAATACTGCGACCTTAAATCTATCGAAAATATAGATTTTTCTTCCGATTTGCCAGCACGATTGCTAGAGGCGGCTATCAGTAATCTATTATTAAACGCTTTTAAATATATAATATATTGATGCTTAATAAAAGTTCAGGTACGAAACTATGTAAAAGAAATGCGAAGTTTTAAAAGAAAAATTGTCCGTGGTTCGGGTTCACGATTCGAAGCAATACCTCGCCCTTAGGTTCGGTTCGATTCGGTTTCACATCAATGAGTCCAGATTTAGACATTAATATTAATATAAAAAATTACATTTAATTATAGTATACAATATTTATAGGAAAATATTTCGTTTTCTTCTCTTTTTGTTATTGGTTTGTAAATTAAGAGGTCTTCAGCCTCTGAATTCTGGCAATAGAAATTGTTTGTTGAAATTGACCGTTCTTTTGAAACTTAACCAAGCCAATTTAAAAGAGACAATAGGAAAAATTTAAATTGGTTCGGCTTATCATTTAAAAATATTTTAAATTCCGGATTCGAACCGTTTCGGTTTGCAGCCTTACTTGTATTGAAATAACTTTAAAAAGATATCATAGACACAATACGATTATATAATAAATAAATTACATTGAGCCTGGAACTTTTTGAAAGACTTAGAAAATTCTTTTTTCCGTCACATAAGGGACACGCTCTCATAATATTTTTGTTATTATTTATTTCTTAATAGCTTAGAACTATAATTTCCAACTTTGACATTATAAAATAATGCAACGGAAGTAATATGAAAAATGTCGCAATTCCTTATTTTATTTCATATTGAAATCGTACGACTGTCACGTGTGTTGCTCTTTGAAATATATATACATATATGTATATCATATGAATATACATATATTGTTTTTATTTTGCGAATTAAATTAAATCATTCGATTCGAAAAAGTGTATAATCTCAGCCACAAACTGAAAAGCCAGATGCATGTCATTGAACCCAACGTAAATGTAATACGAATTTTACAGGCGGGTGGCAACGACTATGCCATACTTTGCTTACAGCTTTTGGCGGTTTCTCTTATTTTGGTTAGAAAAATAGAGAAGACATCGATACACATATACATAAATATATATACTTTTTTGTATTCTTTTTTAGGCTTAGTGGAGTTCATTAGGAGTCCAATATTTATTGACTCTAGGTCTTTGACTTTGGGAGATGTAGATTTTCTCAATTCTTAGCACTATCTATATTCCATATTCTTTATGTTCCAAGCCAATATACCCTCTTCTGCACATTGTAAAAGCCAAAGGCCATATGTGATAACTGAATGAATTGAAATGCCAGATGTTTCATTTTTCTTTTAAAAATAGGTAGTAATATTTCATATATATATGTATATATGTATATATATATATATATAGATATATATATATATATATTCTTAAATCAGCTAGACGCAACGTTTGCGCAAATTTTAAATATAATGTCATGGTTACATATATATAAAGTTAATTAGGTATAAGAGAGTTAAACAATACTAGAGAGTAAAATAACCTCGAAGTGCCTCAATCAAAAAAAAATAATTAAATAAACACAGTGCCTGTCAGTAATGCTTGAACGTAATACAAAACAAATTAAAATGTTTATGAAATAGAAAATAAAAAATAAATTAAAAATAAATGTAATTTTTTGATTTCGCGATGGAACGAGGTAAAACGCTACAGTTACAAATACAAAGAGTATACAAGAGTTTCATTTTTTTCATATTTTTCTGTTGTTTTTCTTCCTTTTTTTCTTTTAAATACAAGTGACCCGGCTGTGTGTGAGTTTCATACATACATACATATATATATATATATATATATATATATGTCAATCGTGTGTTGCTCTCTCTAGGGATGGGTGTGTGTGTGAGTGAGTGAGTGAGTGTGTGTGTGTGTGTGTGTGTATGGAAGGCAAAAAAGCTGCTAGCTGACTGCACTGGCAACAAGAATCCATGTGGTATTCATTTGCCAGCAAAGCTGAAATGTTGAATGGCTGTCCGATCCCCGCCAGCTTTTCACAGCATATGACGATTGTGGGCCAACGCGGTCAGATCCTGCGGCGTCACATAGCCACCAATGGTGGGCTGCATGCGGTGCGACGTCTGGTGGGACGGCGCCGATGCCGGCTTCATCAGCCCATTGCGCTGCAGCTGGTCCATGGCCGTGTAGCCAAAGCCGTTGGGCATCATGGATGGCGCAACGGAGCTGGCTGCAGGTGCCTGGGTGGTTGTTGGTGCTGCTGTTGCAGCTGCTCCTGCTGCTGTTGTTGCTGTTGATGTGGGCGCTGGCTTGAGCTTGTGCAGGTCTGAAGCTTGCACGTAACTGCTGGTGTTGAGCAGGTGCATCGGCGTCGTTGCGGCCGGCACGGCAGCGGGCAGTGCGGGCTGTTGGCGCGTCTGCTGGAGCACCTGGACGGGCACATAGCCACTCAGCGGCATGTTCGCCAGCAGCGATGTGGGCGTTGTTGTATTGGGCAAGGTGTTGGCCATGGTGTTGGGCCCGGGCGTGGACCAGTTCATCATCTGTGTGGGCTTGATGTAGCCGCCGGGATTGCCGCCGCCGCCGCCACCGCCGCTGCCGTTGCCGTTGCCGCCGTTGCCACCGCCCTCCTCATCGAGCAGGCTCTGGCTCATGGACATGTAGTTGACGGGCGACAGCTGGGTGCCCACCGTGCGCTGATCCTCATAGTTGTCGCGTTCGGCGCAGCAGCCGCTGCTCGAGTTGTTGGTCAACAGCAGCTTGGAGCTCTCGTTGCCGCCGCTGCTGAAGTCGTGCGGCAAATCGTGTTGCGAATCGTGTGGCAAGTATATCGACGCCGGATCGATGCGCGTGCAGATGATGGCGCCCACGACGCCGCCGGGCACAATCGCCAGTCCGGCATCCGTGCCCAGGCCCGTGGCGCCATTCTCAATGGGCTTCTTCAGTACCTCCATGACGCCCTGCGGCAGCACCAGATCAATGTCCGACATTTTCAGATACTTTCGATAGCCGAAATTGAAGACCACGGCCATCGAGATGAGCGCCAAGGTCACCTCGAAGCTGCTCATCAGCAGCTTCGTGTGGCTCGGATCCGGCGAGCAGCTGACCTCGTGCATGGCCCAGCTGGACTTGTGCAGCCGGAAATAGCTGGAGTTGTTGTATCGCTTGATCGTGTTCCATTCGATCTCCGTCAGCGGCGGCTGTGCGACGCACTTCTGTTGCTCGGCAAACCGCCAGATCGTGTGCTCCTCCGTGTACGGCAGCGGCTGCAGCGGCTCCGCGTTCACCGCACGCACCTGATAGTGGAAACGATGCAGGGGCGCACAAACGGGCGTGGCCATCACGCACGTTAGATTCGTCCGGGCGCTGACGTAACTCAACGGCTGCCCAATGATGGTATTGTTGGCGTCCCGCTCGATGATGACCACCTCGTAGTACTCCAAACGCCCGGCCGGACGCTGCGGTGCCGCCCACTCCAGCATCGTGCTCGACCGCGTGTTCTCCACGCGCGTCAATGTCGGCGCCGAGGGCACTGGAAGGAGGAGCGGGTGTCAGTTAAATGTGCACACAAGTTAAGGCATTTTAGGAAAATTTAACAGGTGAATACATTGCAATCGGGTGTAACCGACTGCGCAATGCTCCTTCTCAGCATAATAACAGCTCAAAACAGTCGAAAACAATTTGTGCAAGCGATCTTTAAAGATCATCAGAAAACTGTCTGCCTATTTTGGCGACTTTAGCTCTAAAGTTGCGAAAGAAAATCAATTGTTTGCAATCTGTCTGAAAATGTTTGGTGTGTCTAGCTTTAAAACTGATATAGGTTTAATCGATTTGCCACGCTCCTGTGGGGCTATCCACAAAAATTGTTAATCCTATCTAGCGTTAAAACTGAATGACAGCTATAGATTAAATCGATTTGCCACGCCCCCAGCGGCCCCCAACACTTCATCTGACACGCATATACACGAGTATATATTTCAAGTATCAAGTTTCTAGCTTCAAAAGCGGCGAGTAAAATGGCGTTCATACGGACAGACAGACACTGCACAAAGCCAATAAACTCTTTTCACGCCGTGAACGAGAGTAAACACTCACTTCTGCAGAAGCGAAGAGTGCGAGAAAGCTGTGCAGTGTAAAAAGTTTGAAGAACAAATGTTAGAGGTCTAAAGGGGCTACATTTATGCACGGCAGCTCTATGTGGGCTCCACTCAATGTTGTAAAGAAGGCTTAAGTGGGTTTACAAATGTGCTGCCTACCTCCCACGGCCGTGCGGAAGCGCACCACGTTGCTGGGCTCCGAGTAGAGGACGGTGCGCGCTTGCATGCTGATCTCGTAGTCTGTGAAGGCGGTCAGATTGTTGAGCTCGAAGTAGATGAGCTTCTCGTTGTCGACGAGCTCGTCGGTGAAGGCGCGCAGGTCGAAGGTGTCCGTTTTGTTGGCATGCCGGACGGTGCCCCTGTACTCGCGCAGGACGCCGTTGGCCTTGATAGGTGGCTTCCAGGCGAGCAGCACGCTCGACTTGGTCACATTCAGGCGGCTGAGTTGGCGGGGCGTGGTGGGGGCGCCCTCGTCGGTGCGATGGATGAGCTCATCGCTGTATTTGCTGGCCCGGTTGATGGAGTACATGGACATCTTAATGCCATAGTAGGTGAAGGGCTCCAAATGCTCGATCGTGTAGACGCTGGCGTCCTTGTGCAGCTCCTTGGTGGTGCAATTGTCGGCCTTGCCCTCGGACCGCTGGCAATAGGTCAGATTGTAACCGCTCAAGATCGCCGAGCAGACGCCCTCGGTGCCCCATTTGACGACGAGCGATGTGTTCGTCGCCCTATCGATAGCCGGGTCCATTTTGGCCAGATCATCGTTGCCATCGCCCGTGCACGTCATCCAATGCATGCCCGTATTGCGGCCGTCGTAGTTCGCGGACACCGCCATATTCAACGCCGGCGGCTGGCCGCCCGCCGTGCTGTACTCGAGCCGATCCGAGGCCACGTGCTCGAAGTGTATGGAGCCGTTGCACTTGGAGAGCAACGCCGGCTTCGCGTTGCACCAGAAGACAGTGTAGTTGAGCAGCTCGGAGCTGTTCTTGGGCGCTTTCCACGTGAGCGTATAGCTCGAATTGTTCGAATGATAAACGCGCTGGATTTTCAACGGCACTCGCAGGCTCGTATCCTCTCCCCTGATCACCGGTATGTAGAGCCGACTAGCCTCCACGGATGTGTTCACGTTGTTCCTGCTGCGTATGTAGATCTCGTGGAAAGCGTCCGGCTTCCAGTTCTCGATTGTCGCTGAATTCGTGTCCACCTTGATCTTCGAGGCATCGCTGTGGATGGTGTGGAAAGGAAGAAAAAAGAGGAGGCTTTTAACAGGTATTAAAATATACGTTAACTAGAGCTTAACCAAGTTCAAGTGATTTCTCAGGTGGTTGTAAGGATAAAAAGCAGCATAAAGTACAGTTTGAGCTAATTGTAGAATATCCCATTAGTTTTCAGGCCTAAACTATTAAAATTACATTACCTTTCAGGTGGTTGTATGGCCAAAACTCAGCACTATTCACAGCTGAAAGTATTTGAACTAATGCTAAACTAGAACTTAACCAAGGCATAAGGACACAAAGCAGCATAAGTACAGTTTAAACAATAACAAGAAAGCTCCAGTCGGGAACGCCCGACTGGGCTATATCCTGAATCCCTGTGTTTCATACATTTCAGTCCGCTTGCATTGATACACAGAATCACATATATATACACACACATATATATATGTATATATAAACACAGCTGCTGCTAAACGAAGACTATGATCTTAATGAAATGTTCAGGGCTTAACGAGATCACTGAAATATATGTACAAGCCAAATCCCAAGTCCGTACTATCTGAATTTCAAATTTTTCCCATATATGTAAAAATGGGGGGAGGTATCAAATATTTCGTACCTGCGTATGCTTCACGCGAACAATTTGAATTAAATTTGGTGGCTCTAGCTCTTATGGTTTTTAAGATATGCTCAAAATACCTAGTCGAAAACCGATAAATATCGATAAGAGAACGAGATGAGTTATCGGTGATTTGAAATTTGATCTGTGTATGGTATACACGAAATTAAAAAGTCCAAGTTCAGCTTTCTAGCCTCTGTAGTCTCCGAAATCGACGCGTTCATACAGACGGACGGACAGTGGGTCAGACGGACATACAGACGGACAGGGCTAGATCGATCGGCTAGTGACGCTAATGAAAAATATATACAGTGATGGAAAAAATAATAGAAACGGCATGCATTTTTTCAGTTCAACCCATATTGTTAACTTTGTGAGCAAATTTGATGCATGAAACTAACTGTACACTCTTAGTTCACATCGGTACTTTATTGTTATTGTTATTGTTTTGGGCACATATTTGCAGAGATATTAGCTGCGTAGGCTTGTTTGTTAAGTGAACGCGGTTTTGGGTTGGAAAACAAATAGAAACGCAGTTTCATTTTGTTGTAATATTGTATTTAAAGGCACGAAATGGTGAAATTGCGGTACTACTTGACAATTTTTCAAAAAGTAATGTATTTGCACACCAGTTCCTGCGAAGTTCTCATTTTAGAATTATTATTCGATTCATAATAGATCGTGCGGCACATTGCACCGATTTGGAAAGGGAAATCATCGGAAAACTCAAAAGTGAAGGCAAAACCTTAGCTTAAATTGCAATAATAATGCAATGCTACAAAAAAAAAAAAAACATTTTCCGCTATCCATTTAAAATTAAAACAAGAAAAACGCGGCAGAAAGCGAGCAACAACGAGAAAATTTTGACAATTTCCTAATACGGCAGTCAATTAAGGACTTAAATAGGCTTATAGATGTCGATTTAAAAGCACATTCTGCAAGGAAGGTACCATTCCTTAGCAAGTGGAACATCCAAAATCTAATCAATTTTGGGAAACAATATCCTTAATAGTCTATTGCTACTATACGCCCAGCAAAAAATGCCATTAAAGTGGGAGTATATGCAAAATATTGACTTCAAACACTCTTCGAAACTTAACAAAAAGTGGCTCTTCGACAATAAAGTTTCTGTGATTGAGTGGCCATCAGAACCTCCACTCCTTAACCTTATAGAATACCAATAGGGAGTATTAAAAAAAAGAATCATTGGGTTTTAGTCTAAAAATAAGTAAGATTTATGGAAAAAGAGTGCAGGACGAGTTGTACGCCGTTGATTCATTAATTTGTGCCAAAATTGTGGATTCCAAGGGTCGTTGATGCGCCGAAGTGGTAAAAAAATCATGGAGGCACAACAAAATATTAAAAAACCCCATTTATTTCAATCATTTAAAGAAAAAAAAATTGTTTCTTAGTTTTAAGTCGTTCGTTTCTATTTTTTTTCCAAGCCCAAAAAATGAAATTCATTTTTTTGATGAGATGAATTGCCGTAAAGCCTTACTTTTTGTTTTTTTTTTTTTTTTAAACATAATTGAATAAACATTAAATATAAAATATATCGTTTGAAACAAAATAGTTTTTACAGAAGAAAACTTACAATTTCCAAAAAAAAAAAAAAAAAAAAAAAAAAAAAAAAAAAAAAAAAAAAAAAAAATGCCGTTTCTATTATTTTTTCCATCACTGTATACCTTATGGGGTTGGAAATGTTTCCTTCTGCCTGTTACAAACATTTGCACAAAACCATTAGACCCTGATTTACCCAATGGGTTCAGGGTATAAATATTATATTATCTAAGGTTAAGCTCAGGAAAACGGAAGGAAAATTGATTATGTAAATGTAGATGATTTCTCAAATGATTGTAAGGATAAAACCCAGCAAACGAATTCTTAATGAAAACTTGACTTGACTTGAAAACTTGGGAAAAAAGTACAGCAAAAACTAGTTGTAGACATTAACATGATTTCTCGGGTATTTGTAAGGCCTATAATCAGCACAAAATACAGTTTAAGCTACGAAAATTATTTCCGGTTTAAGATTTAATCAATTTCTCAGGTTGTTGTAAGTATAAAAAGTAAAAGCTAAAAAAAACTATAATAAAAACTAAGTTAAGAAAAACACAAGATAACCCTAAATTTTCATGAAAAAAAAAAAACACAAAATTCTTGAAAGCTTTGCGAGACGAATAATTATCATAAATTAGACAAGACAATCTGAAATATGATAAATTACTCATGAGATATCAAGCGAATTTGTCGGCAAAAATAATAACAAATAATAAACAAACAATATGTAGTTGTTTTTAGACCTGAGTCTAATCTTTGATATTTACAAAGCTTTCGCATTAAACATGACTATGGTGCAATAATTGTTGATAGGCATATGTTTTGGTACATGAATCTATGCTTAAGATATATACGTATGTCTGTATATAGAAGCGTTTGGTTTAAGGTGTTGGAAGATATTCCAATATTTTTGACGAATCAATTTGATGTGTTTTTTAAGAATCCCTTAAACATAAATTAATATTATGTTTTTAGGAAGTAGCTAAATTCGATATTTTATTTGAAAACAAAAATAATAATTAAATAAATGTCACTCAAAAAATAAGAACGAAAGTTTGAAGTCGTCGTTTGAATTAGTGAAAGTTCTCATTAACAATATCTCATTAATAAGCGCTTACCGTATTTATGAATTAATAGCCCAGCATTGTTTTGAAATTGTTAGTGGTACTTATTGTAGATATCTAATGATAGCAATTCGGGTGAAATAATTTCGATTATTCCGTGTGTCGATAGACATTCAATTAGAATGATATCATTCTTGGTAACGTTATCGTTAGTATACTAATCTCTAATCACTGGCATGAATACTACGTGAATATGCGAATGTACATTCATAAATTGGCTCGTAAACGTTGTCGAATTTGTGTTTAGTTCTGTTCTGCGTTATTGAGATAACGAATTAAGTCAACAAGTTTACGTAAAATATATTGTATATGTATACTACATGAATACAATTTGCAAGTTTTCCATACAACCCACACACACACACACATACACCCCCATGCACTTAGCTACATAGCGTGTACAAATTTCTCGAAAATTGTTTATTTTTAAAAATTCCTTGAATTGCTGTATGCTGTTCGGGCTGGCATTCATTACGTTCCTGCCTTTTCTTTTTCTTTTTTAATGGGTATGCCTTTTAATAAGAAATGCGCTTTTATAATGTAAATGGAAAGAAACACACTTACACCCACACACAAACGTACACATGCACATACATGTATGTATAATTGAGCTAGTAGAAATTGCTTAATGTTTCACTGCAGTTCCCCCAGAAAGGCGGGCATGTGCGCACACACACATGCACACACACATTGCATATATGCTTCAAATTCAGCTTAAAAGCGACGATTTGATTCAATATGCCCCATGCGAAATGACTAATAAAAAGGTTTATCTAACTATTTACATAGAAACCGTGGTCGCTCGGAAATTGCATTTTGAATTGAACAAAAAAAATTGTAATTTAGCAATTTATTTGCGCATTATTTTTTATATGTTAGCGAATTCAAGCAAATTTTTAAATTAAAATTTTGTATGTATTATTTTTTTTTTTAAATATTTTTCAAAAGAAAAAAAACCAAGAAGATTTCCCTAAATCAATAAACTAAAACAATATATTTCATAACAGTCAAAAATATAATTTTTATATGCGATAATAATAGAGCTTTCTAAAATGAAAATCTTGAAAATAGATATATACTTAATTCACGCATCTACCCCATTTTTATTGGTTGAGTGGCATCAAAAAGTTTATTTACAAATAAAACTCCAAAAATTTGGCACACTTTTGAAATACTAACAAGGTGGCAACACTCTCGCAACAACTACCAATAATAAATATTTATGTACAAATTTGTAATTGTAATTGTAAACATTTATATTCAATTATAGTTTAAATATTTATGGCATAGCTCAATTGGAAATTTAAAATATTTACTATATTGAAACCATCTAGTAACAAGAAATCGTGGGAAGTGCGTTTATACGATACAACTTAATCATGGCCAACAAGAATAATTGGTAAATGTGCAAATTAAAAATTGTAAACAACTTTTATTGATATCGATTTAGAAAGTATTTATGTATTGGTAGAACGTTTATACGTTGTGATTGCGTTGTTGTTTTGAATGCTGCTATAAAATTGCTAGAATTGTTACAAAAACAACAATTTCTTCTTGCGAAATTATATTCAAATTATATGATTGTTATGAATTTCTAACGAAAAACAAGAACTTCTAAGGAAACAACACATAAGAAATACCCATTATTTCAATAATATAATCCATTTCATATACATAAAATGTATGTTTATAAATTAGACTTTCAGAATTTGATTACCTTTTCACACAATAGTTAAAGGTATCATGCGAGTTAAGAGTGAATTCATATTGCATATTGCAGCAAATCACGATTAAGGCTCATCTTGTAAATATATTTCTTATAAATAACAAATATTTATAAGATAAGATAAAGAAATTATTGCAAATTTCAGACAGATTTATGAATTAAGTTGATGCTTATGCTAAGCTTATCACGATTAGGGTTATTCGTGATCATTTGTTTTACTTAAAGATATCTACGACGATCATTAAGTCTTTTAAAGTTCCAAAAATGTTTTACTACTGGAATTAACATTATGTTAGAAAATATTGCAAATGTAAAACGAGCTTAATATATTATTTTAAACACGATTACGTTCATCACGTAAACCTATTTGTGTCTCATGAATTATTAATTTATTTAAGATATTCATCGAAGTGAAAAATTGAACACAGCCAGCAATTATTACAATTATCCCGAATCAAATGCATCGTGTAAACGAACTTCTCACGAATTACGAGCTTTAATGATCGTTAGCACTTGGCATTTTCAAGGGCATTCACAGCCCAGGTAAACCCGATAACGGTTCATTGTGCAAATTATGCGATGGTCTCCAACTTAGCAGTAGAAGTAACAGGGATTATAAGGGGTTTACTCACGTGACGGTGTTGTTGCAGCGATACTCGCTGATCACATAGGTGAAGTTGTCGCCGTTCAGCTCGTGCGGCTGGAGCTGCTCCCAGTAGAGGGTGAGCGTTGCGCCCGTCGAGTAGACGTAGAAGCTGCCGTTGGTGATGCGCGGCGGTCGTGCGGGTCGCTCGGCGGCCGTCCGGAATTTGTATTGGAGCGGCGGGCTCCAGCGTGATTTGGTTTTATTGTTGCGTACGCGCAGCTCGAGCATATAGTTGTACCCGGGATATGGTAGCTCCGTGAGGCAGAGCGTATCCTTGGCCGCTGATGAGCTGTTGCGCCACATGGGCCGCACCAGTGTTGGAAAATTGTCGGGCGTCACGTGCACCTGCCAAAGGACGCCCCCAACGAAATTGCTGCGCCGCGGCATCTCCCACGACAGACAAATCGAGTCCTTCGTCCTGTTGAGCAACCTTAAATTCTGTCCCGGACGGGCCAGCACCATGCGCTCCACATTGTTCACCTCGATCTCCTGTACTCTGCTGCCCAGACTGTTGGCAATCTCCAGCCGAAAGAAGTAGATATGCGAGAATTTCTTGTACTTCTCGTTGGTGATGTTGCAGCTAACCAGAGGCGACGCATCATAGTTGCAGTCGACGTAGTAGCGATAATTGTTGCTCTTATCGGTGGCGAAGCTGACATTGTATTTAGTGTTGACGCTGTTCCTGGGCGCCGTAAAATTGCAGAACATGTAGTCCCAATCGTAGCTGGTACAATCGAAATCCTTCACTTCCAGCGGCTTGGTGCCCACATCCACCTTGGACGCGAACATGGCCATCTTCTTGCACATGCACAGATATTCACCCTCCTGATCGGTCATGTTTTGAAATGACACCAATATGGTCGTATCGTTGACATACTGCAACTCGGTGCCGTGGATTATCCGTTTCTCCCCATTGATGGTCGACCTGAAGTACAGTTCGGACAAGTCGCAGCTCTCGTTGGTCATCTTGATTGGTTTGTTCTCGAAGAACTCCTTGTTGATGGTGCAGGTGATGTTCAGATCGCTGCCCACGGGCAGCTCGGACTTCTCGGGCACAACCCAGCCGGGGGGTTTTTTCTGGGCGTTCAGGCCAACGATACAGAGGGCAAAGAGGAGGAAGAGTGCCAAAACGAATTCGTTGTGGCGTTGCATTGTTTTTGTTTGCATTGTTTTTATTTGCATCTGCAATTTATATATATAGCTTAGCACAAGCATGTACATAAATAAGTATTATTTGGATGGGGCCACACTTGCACATATTCAAAAAAGTACACACCTTGCTATTCGATAGAAAAATACCTGGGCACGGGGGTACGAGGCACTTGTTGGCACTGTATTGGTAATTCTCGGAAACCGTTTATATATGTTACCAAATTCCAAGAACTGATTTTATGGCGTTTTTTGTTTCGTACGCTCGTACCAAATACTGTTGCTATCTTCAGTGCCACAGATTAACGTTCCACTTGTTTTGTTTTTGCTAATTATTTTTAATTAATTTTTATCAACGTTTTCTGTTTGATTTTTTTTCGGTTGTTTATTTTTGCGTTTTAATAAACAGTATGCAAGATCTCACTAACCCAACCGTTTGCTTTGCCTTATGCGTTGCCTTTTGCTTTTCGTTTGCTTGGAATTCCATCGCAGTGTGACCGAGCGGCTCTAAGGCGTAATGCGCATTTTTACGACAAAAAGTGTACAAAATACGTGCATTTGATTGCCACAATCATACAAATATGCCAATTACTAGGTATTTCATTTTGTTTTTTCAGCGCCATTCCATTCAACAGGTTGACCTTTAATTTAAAAAAATTGACTCAAACACTTTCATATTGTAATAATTCCGAATCTGGCACAGTAAATTCAAGTGAAAAGTGGTAAATAGAAAATTTTCTTTAAGTACGCTATTTAATAGCCGACCTTGCTTGTCAAAACGAAGCACTTTCTGTGTGTGGCCAGTCACGAAAAATAGCACCGATATGGCAGCTCGCAACTTAGATTTGTATCCGCTTTTGTGGTAATTATACACTTTCCACCATTGGTCACACTACATTGTATGTGACATATATGTGTGTGTGTGTGTCGTATGTGAGAAAGTGACGAATTACTTTTCATCAAATGGAAAATAATTTAGTTTGAACGCACGTATAAATTTCAATACCCGATCACAAAAAAACTAAAAAAAATATTTAAAAAAACACTTGCAAACACAGCATTATTTTAAGAAACGCAAAACTAGCGCTGAAAAACAATCAAAATGGCCGAAGGCGGTAGTAAACGCATCAACGTGGTAGTTAAAACGCCAAAGGACAAGAAAACTGTTGAAGTCGATGAAGATTCTGGAATAAAAGATGTGAGTACAAAATTGAGTGTCAATTGGTCTGTTGTGAGGGGGGTGCACAGTGCCAGGGTGCAGTGTGCTGGGTGCTCTGATAAAGCATAATTATTGCGGCTAACATTTAGCGAGGGGTGGGCACACTTGTGCTTGGGTACCACGTACGTATGTGTGTGTAATTGAAGGTACAGTGCATTTTTTCTTTCTCGAAAGGATGGCAAAGTGCAAATACGCGTAAGAGGGCGCACATGTGTGTGTGTATGTGTGTGCGAGTGTGTAAATATGCATATTTATATCGATGGGGCAACATTGTTCCCCCTCTTTTTTCTCTCATACAATTTAATATTGTTTTTTTTTGTTTTGTTTTGTTTTGTTTTCAAAATAGTTCAAAATTTTGGTGGCACAAAAATTTGAGGCCGAGCCCGAGCAATTGGTGCTAATTTTTGCGGGTAAAATTATGAAGGATACCGACACGCTCAAGATGCACAACATTAAGGACAACCTAACGGTGCATCTGGTAATTAAGGCGCCCACGCGCACCACCGAGGCGCCGGCACGTGCACCGGCTGATGTCCGCCAGACGCCGTTCGGACTGAATCAGTTCGGCGGGCTAGCCGGCATGGAGGCCCTCGGGGCCGGATCGAATACGTTCATGGATTTGCAGGCGCGCATGCAGAACGAGCTGTTGAACAATGGGGACATGTTGCGCTCGCTGATGGACAATCCGCTGGTGCAACAGATGATGAACAATCCGGAGACGATGCGTCAGCTGATAACGTCGAATCCACAAATGCAGGATCTGATGCAACGCAACCCTGAGATATCACATATGCTTAACAATCCGGATCTGTTGCGTCAGACCATGGAGCTGGCGCGCAATCCGTCGATGCTGCAGGAGCTGATGCGTTCACATGATCGCGCCATGTCCAATCTGGAATCGGTGCCGGGCGGCTACAGTGCCCTGCAGCGCATCTATCGTGATATACAAGAGCCGATGATGAATGCGGCCACCGAATCCTTTGGCCGCAATCCCTTTGCTGGCCTAGTTGAGGGCGGCGGCGGCGGTACGGCGGGCGTCAACCCACAGCAGGGTACGGAGAATCGCAATCCATTGCCAAATCCATGGGGTGGCACCGGCAATCGATCCGGCACCGGCAGCAATGCCCAGACCAACAATGCTGGCCCAAACAATCGCACCGGCGATCAGCCACCCAACAATGTACTCAACACACCGGCTATGCGCAGTCTGCTTCAGCAGATGGCCGATAATCCGGCGCTGATGCAGAATCTATTGAATGCGCCCTATACGCGCTCCATGATGGAGTCGATGTCACAGGACCCCGACATGGCGTCGCGTCTGCTCAGCAGCAGCCCCCTGTTGTCGAATAATCCACAGCTCCAGGATCAGGTGCGCCAGATGATGCCCCAGTTTATGGCCCAAATGCAGAATCCAGATGTGATGAACATGCTAACCAATCCGGAGGCCATCAATGCCATACTACAGATACAACAGGGAATGGAACAGCTGCGCACCGCTGCACCCAATCTTGTTGGCACACTGGGCATACCGCCGCCGCCACCGGGCGTCAACAATATCGCCGATCCGGCCAGCGGCGATGGGAGCAGCGCCACCAGCAACAACACCTCGCCGAATAGCGGAGCTTTGCCCAATTCCAATGCGACAAACGCAGCGGCGACGCTGACGCCCCCATTGGCACCTGGCGGTGGACCTAATGCGCAGCTCTTCAACGATTTCATGACGCGCATGCTCAATGGCATGTCTAATAATGCGGACGGCACGCAGCCGCCGGAGGTGCGCTATCAGTCGCAACTGGAGCAGCTGGCGGCCATGGGCTTTGCCAATCGCGAGGCCAATTTGCAGGGTATGCTTCAATTGTGATCGCACTCGTATTGTTTTTCAACTAATTGTGTCTCATTTCCTTCAGCGCTAATCGCCACGTTTGGGGACATCAATGCGGCCGTGGAGCGTCTGTTGTCGCTGAATCAGTTGTCCCTGAGTTAACACTGTTAAGGCGCACGCCTCTCGTAAACGCCAAACGCAAATATTGTCTATATATATATGTATGAAGTGTATATATATATATATATACATATATATATATATATACAAAACTATTATCTGATGTATTGCAAATGTTGAACCGATGCACATGCGCCCTGCCCCAGAAAACAATACGAAACTAAAAAAAAAAAACAAAAAAAAAAGTACCCTTCTATAAGCGGGGCGCTTGTCTCGGCTAAAAGTTAACGCTGCTGTTTACTGATAAACCTTGACACACACACTACACACACACACACACACACACACACACACACACACAGACACACAGACACAGACACACCTAGCGCAAGCAGGCGAGGGATCAGAAGAAAATATACGCCTGGAAGCCTAAATTACACACAATTTTGCTTCAAAATTCCCTAAATCAAAAAATAGAAAGAAAAACAAAAAAGTATATATATATATATATATACATATATATATATACAAATATATATAATAATAATAATAATATTTACAAAAAAGAACATAGAAAACATGCCAAAGTCTGGGCAGAGTATTTAAAGGTCGATATTGTTAATTAACAATTAATGTGCAAAATTGTAAAACTTGAACTAAAAAGCAAAAAAAAAAAAAAAAAAGAAAGGCAGTACAACTTTAAAGCTTATATAACATAAGATTTGAAACGGGGCACACACAGAACACATACACAGGAACAAAGGATCCACAGGTGCAGCATGCGGTCATGTGTTTCTAATAAATTGTTGGTGCGCCTGTTGAGCATATATGCATAAAACATACATATACACACATGTATATATATATACACATATGTATATATATATAAATATTTTTTTGTAGCAACTGTAATGTAACAAACTTTAATTATGTTTAAAGCAAAAGTTTTGTATTTTGTTGAAATGCACTTTGTATATTTTCTATAAAAAGAAGCGAGGAAAAAGCATATATGCATGTGTATGTGTGTGTATATTGTATGTGTATATACACATATATATATGTATATATACATAAATATATATATGTATATATATATATATATATATATATATATTTAGCTATACATACAAACAAAATATATAAATATTTGTTTGCGTCTGGCGTTACTTGCGGCAATTTTGGTTGCATTGGATGCTATATTACAAAAATTGAGCTTTTTATTTTACTATAAAAACAAAACCGAAATGAACACATATGTGCATATATGTATATATACATATATATATATATATATATCAAATATTCCATGGTGTTACAAAAAAAAAAAAAAACAAAAAGACGTAACTATTTGAAATTCCTTAGTACCAAAAAACAAAAAAAAAAAATAACTAAAAAACAAGAAAACAAATTCTTTTATGTGTTAAACTATAAATATGGGTCGGCGGTAGTGGGGGGCAGCTTTGTTTTTTTTTCTTTAAGGCAAGCTTAAAGGTGCGCGTTCCATAAACAACAAATACACACACACACACATTTTACATATATAATATATATGGAAACTTGGGCAGGAAGCCGCCGTACATAAGTTAAAAAATAATTAATAAAAACAAAACGGAAGAAAAGCGAAAAAAGGAAACAAACTTTATCGTTAGAAAAAACTACATTTACTGATTTCTGTATGAAAAGCTAAAAGAGTAAATAAAATAAATGTAAATGGTCAAATGTTTTTAAAAATCAAAAAAAATAAATAAATAAAAAAAACAAATATACATATAAACTATTGGCTTTGCTGATAAAAAAAAAAAAAAACAATTGGTATCCATGGGTAAACCCAATCTGATGCTCGACGCATTTATTTCATAAATTGGTTTATTTAGGAGTTAAATGTTACACTGCGAGTTAAAAAAAACCGAACAATTTTGTTCTGCAAGTCAAAATCCGGCCGAAATAAACATTTTTGAACATGGAGAACAATATTCTTAGTTTCAGAAGTTTTTTCAAATTCCAAAATATGAAATTCAAATACAGTACTTTATTTAAGAAACCTTCTACTTCTATTTAGGACGTTTTATTATTTCCTGCATGGGCGCAATTCAGCACAAAAGTATTTTTGGATGGAGTTCAAGAATTGTGTTATATTTTGTGTAATAGCTTTTGGTAAGGAAATGAAAAATCTAAACATTTTATTACAAGTTCAAGGACAAAATGGAATTTTTTTTCCAAATCGACGTTATTCTCACAGTATATTTTAGTCTTATCTAAGCTCAATATGAATCTGTTTATATGCCCTATGAATAATTGATTCAACTGTTCCACGTTTCTTTGGCTTAGCTTTAACAATAAAAGTTATGGATAGAATGGCAAAAAAATATATCCAAGGTTTCAGAGCTTGTATACCAAGGAAAATTAAAATAACCCAATCAGAGGAGGTATGAAAAGTACAGCAATAAGACGGAGATAGCTATAGATAGAAATAGATTAGAGCAGGACGTATAAAACTTCTTGCAGTCGTGTTTAAGGTTCAATAAGAAAAAAACATCTCTCGGGGGTGCCAAAGATTAATTATATATGAAGATATACCATATTATATTTACAAACGATATACGAAGATATTTGACGACACAAAAACACTGAATCTGATATAGTAGTCGGAATCTGATAAGATTTTGCTTGCATAACATTTTATTATGATTTCTACTAAAACAAAGAGTTTTTCCATTAAAGTACGTAATATCCGATCCGGTCGATTTTGCCTAATGTACTGTACACAGCAAAATTATGAGTTTCTGTCAAGTTTTGAGTATTAACTTGAAAACTGAGATCGCAGATCGCAGTTCTGATATTGAATATATATTACAGGATTAAAAGTTCTTTAATTATTTAGAGAATAATATATGTGAGCTCCAGTATGCTGTGGACTTTTATGCTTTTGTGTTTTCGAAATACTTTAAAGTTGTTTTAGTCTTCAGTCTGTAGTCAACCTGGAACATTTTTAAAAAACGTATTTTAAACTTTCAAAAATTCGTCCCGATATTCGGCAAGTGCTTTTAAATTTTCAATGTCTTCGTTCACAAGAGAATTGATTGGTCTTTGCCAGCGAATCAAGATTCGCGTTAAGCACAGAAATTCCATGCTTAATACTAACAAGGACGATTTGTAAGTTTTTGAACTATATGCCCTTCATCAGTCAGTTTCTATGCAAATTTGTCTCGTATTTTTTTGGCTATCTTGATGAAACTTTGCATCGGTACGCCTTATTGTTGTGGGTCAAAAATATGTCGAAGTTGGTCAGATTGAATCACTAAATAATATAGTTTTAACCAATATCAATATTTTTTTTAAAGCATATTCTTACTAAACTTCGCAATTAAGACCATTACTCAGTTTCTACCATATAAAGAAAATTTTATCAACATCGGACAACTATATCATATAGCTCATATAGTATATATGGAAAAACTTTTTTGTTATATATATAATATCATAACCAAACACAAAATTTTGAGCATTATGTTGATAAAATATGGACAACACTTTACGAGATCAGCTCCAAATATACTATATTGGGAATATCGGTCAAAAATAAATTTTAGTTTGGAAAACTATTTTACCAAACTCACATACTTGGACGTTGGACACTATATCTTATAGTGACTATCTTATAAAAACTGTCATCAGTCAAAAGTGAAGTTCTTATTAGAAAAACTTTTTGTTATTGAAAATATCTTAACCAAGCTCACAAAATTTGATCAAATATGGACAAAATTGTATCAATCGAAACAATTTTATCAACATCAGACTACTATATATGTCGCTACCATAGGAACAATTTGGTTTTTGTATGAAAGACATCTTAATCAAACTTGCCTATTTCGAGTTTCATTATGCTCCAACTATATAATTTAGTTCCCATAGGTAAAATCGCCAAAAATGTATGCCCCTCATTTGCAAGGATATTTAATTGTCGGCAGCCCGCACTGAATAATTTCAGCTTGTTATGCCCTGATTTTAAAAGTTTATTTGAAAGCGGCAACAGTCGAGTTAATGCGCGCGAAATTGGCTTAAAGCTATTGACATGGTATACACAGATACGCGGAGATATACAAAAATTACAGTGAATGGGATTAAAAAAGTATATATATATATATATAAGTATATATATAAGCATGCTTAACTTGGATAAGAGTCTTGTTTAGGTTTCTTGTGGCCCCCTAGAGTTCCTCGAAGAAGGCGACGCGCGCCTTTGTCGATCCAGATTTGAGCTTTTTCAACGTCGAATATTTGTTCTCGCCCGCCTTGATCTGCGCCTCGCTGAGTATGTCGAGATTGCTCTGGTTCTGTTCGATCTTGTGCGGGGCAATCTCGCTGCGCAGTGTTTGAAGTTGATTCTGCACCTGCTTTTTGGACTTGCGCAGGTACTCCAAATGGCTGCGCTCCATCTCGTTGGTGATCTGCTCCATTTCATTGTCGGTGAGTATGAACTCCTTGGGCTCGAAGTCATCTGAAATCCCGCTCGAATTGTCGCCCAGCACAATGTAGTGGGATGCGGTTGTGGTCAGATCGGCGCCACCGGCCGTCTCCATATCGTTCGTCGAGCTGCTCGTAGTGAGCGAGGGGGTACTGATGGCCGCCATCCCATTGACGTTATTCACGTTCGCCTGTGAGACAGTCGAGGCGGTGAGCAGGCTGTCCGTCGAGGATTTGCGGCCGCTGTTGAGGAAATTTAGCAGACGGGCGGTGGCCTCACGCTCGGCCATTTTGGCACAGATCAGTTCCTTCTTTAGCTTCTCGGTCTCGGCCTCGCGCTTGTCATTCTCAACGGTCAGCTGAAGCATATAGAAATCGGCGTCGCGTATCTTCTTCTCCAGATCGTGCTTCTCGCGCTCCACCTTCATTTGACGTTCGCGCAGTCGATCCATTTCCGTCTTGAAGTGGTTCGCCTTGCATTCGGTCAGCTGCATTTGCTCCTCGTTGACGCGACTCTTCTCAAAGTACAGCTCCTTGGTCTCCTCGGAGCGGCGCTGCAAGGCAAAGTGGAATTTTTGGAATTTAGTTGGAAATTAGTTTAGATTGGTTGTCGTCTGACCCACCAGCGCATCGCTAGCCATGCGCATCTCGTCCTGCAGATGCTCCAGCCGCTTCTCCAGCTCGTACCGTTCATGTTCAGCCTTCTCGCGCAGCTGCTTCTCCCTGATGAATTTCTTCCGTTCGATTTGGCGACGCTGCTTCTCCTCCTTGGCCTGCGCCTTCATTTGCTGTATCTCCATGGTGTCCGGCTTGCGACGTCGCAGGTACAGGTCATGATTGCCCTTGCACAGATCAAGTATCTGCGCATAATCAAGCAAACAATTATATAAAAAATATATATAACAATATAAGCGTTTAAGCTCAGTGAACTAGTTCTCAACTAAAACGTAGCCAGAATCTCAATTAAAGAATATTTTTTACAGGCTCATGGAATAGTCCAAACATAATTTCTAAGAGCGAAATATCTGTAAACGTCTCAGGTTAACCAAAACCTCACTTAACGTTTGCGAACATATTCGAACTAGCTTAACTAGAACTAGTTCACAACAAAAGGGTCTCACTTAAGGTTTTCTTTTCTTTTAGGCTCACCATTTTGTTAATGTGCAAGTCCTGCGAGTAGAATATAAAGTTGGACACTTTGGCATCCACTAAACGTATCGTAAATTTCTTATCATCGAAACTGACGTGTCGTATCTCATTCCATTGGAACGTTGTCTTTGGGGTTAGCTTGTCGCGCTCATCATAGATGTTAAGTCCCACGGCTGTAACGCCCAGCCATAATTTGGTTTTGTTCTTATTCTGTGAAGTGAATCTCAGGGGTTATAGGTTTTGTTTTTTAGTGTGAGGTTATGTAGCCTACTCACTGTAATAGGAAAATAATTAACACCATACATGTCCAGATCTTGTGCAATTTTTAGATACTCCATTTCGACTTCGTCCCGGGTCATGGGCTCATGATCCATGTACCTAAAAAGAATCCAAATATGTAACATGCCAAAGAAAAGCATCTGTTTTTCGACACTCACCACGTCTTGATGCGCTCCTCCCACATTTCCGGCGTCATCTGATACTGATCGGTAACGCCCTTGGGCAACAATTCGCCGCCGGCCAACATGCCGTCCTTGTAGCTCTCGTAGTCGTAGGGACCGTACTGTACGTGGACCGCGTACGAGGCAAGCAGCACCGATGCCTCCGGCCGGCAATAGATGTCCATGGAGAGTATGCTCTGCTTCACTTGCAGGAAGAACAGATGCTGCGTTATCTCCTGAATCAGCTCCTCGCTAACGTTCTCGGGAAAGAATTTCGCATAGAAATTGAATACGTAAATGTTGTTGTTTGCCTGCAGCTCGATCCGCTGATCTTTGACCTTCTTGTCCATTTTGAGCCAGGAGACATTGTTGCGCGTATCCACATACTGCAGCCCAAAGTACCACGACTCGCGCAGTCCGATGGTGCGGCAAACAAGATCGAACAGCTCCTGGCCGGTGGCGCGCAGCTCCAATTCGAACTCCAGCTCCGAATCGAAAGTGCTCACGCGCACCGGCAACGAACGGTTCTTCTTCGAACCGAATGGGCTCATCATCCGCGACGATTGCGACTGGCGATATCGATTGTGATGTATTGTTCAGCTATTGCTTTGTGCATATACATATGTATGTAATACATATATATTAGCTATTATGTGTGGCCGTTGTGTTTACTTGTTGCACTTTTCCAACACTTTCCAAGCCGTTCGCACATTATATAGCAATAATTTGTGTGAATACTGCACTGGCACTTTTAAGGCACTTAATTTATATATTACACCTAACTTTTAACAATATATTACAACATTTTACGTTGTCAAAAATAAATTGCGAGCGTATAAATAGCAACAACAAAGAATGAGTGTGCCTGCATCCATGTGTGCGTGTGTGGCTGTGAATGCGTATCAATGTGATTGAGAGAGGGAGAGAAACGGTGTGAGCGCGAGCTGGCTGGGGTTGGCAGGAGAGCGAACGAATATACTGCACTGTCAAAATTGAGAACAACAACAATGCTAGAGATATGCGAACGCACAGTGGTGTGCGACTACAATTTATTGAAAAATGTTTTGGCCATTTTAAAGAAATGCAAAATCAAACTGAAAAAATTTAGAAATTCCTATAATACTTTATTAATAGTATTGCTGCTTCATACATGGCTTATTAAACGTAACCTTAGTTAATTATGTTTATATATTATATTGAAGAACATCTATCAGTTAAGCACTCGTGCACACAGATCTTTTATTTCCAAAAACAAAATATTTGTATCGTCTATTAAAGTTAATTAACAGATGTACACATGTGCTCGAGTGAACTTATGAAGTCTTATCTTGTATATGTAGGTATTTCAGAATCACTAGCTAGATGTAATATTTTTTAATGGTCTATTTTTACATATTCCTATGATACATACAAATATAGAACACATCAAGTTGGCTCATTTGCAGAAATTTTGGATGCAAGTTTACAAAAATATTTTTTTTAAATGACTGAGTAATTAGAGCAACTTATTTAGAATAACGGCATTCTATTCCATCTGAGATTTTTCCCTTGAATTATTGGCACTTCAATGAAATTGCATTTATGTATTCTGTTAACGAATGGATAAGGCAAGCGAGTAAAGTGTCGGTGTTGCTGATTTCTTTTCATTTAGTATGTGCTGTTTCTTTTTTTTATGAGATTTTGTTTGATTTTTGTTTATCACTTTAGATAAAACCATTTTGAATTCAGGAAGATCAACATGGATTTAAGTTTTTGTTTGTTTCTTTTCTTTTTGAATTCCACATACTCGTAGTCGATATACATGTTCATGTATATTATATAAATGTGTCTTTGAAAACTTAATGATTGCTGCGCTTGACACGCTCAACATGCAAGTCATACAGCATTTTGTTTTTCTCATAGTAATACGGATTTTGATCAGCATTTAGCTCTGGATTATACTCGTATACCGCCCCACCTCCTGCCGCCACCACTTCGGCTGGAGCAACCCCACAGCCAACTCCTCCGCCCGCGATCGTTGGTAATATGTAATTGTTGTTGTCATTGATCATAGTGGGAATACTACAATTGCTGCTGCTGCTGCTGTTCCCGTCGTCATAGTTTAAATGCAGATTATTGATACGCTTGGATAGTGGCGTTGATTCGCACGGCAGATCATCTTCGCGGCTACGTTTTCTGTGATAAAATCAGAAAAATGTATACGCACATTATTTACGCATTTCGATATCGTTAACAATTGTCATTTAGCCTTAATGCAAATCAACTGCAGGTCACTGTAACAGTGTTCAGCTGCAAATTTCTCAATTTATGCATGCGCATGCCTGCATTAGGTCGCAATTGAATTGATGTGCTGTATTAATAAGCCAATATTTAGTGAATTTTAAACATACCTGGCTCTCAAAAATCCAGCCATTTCGATGTCATACCCTTCGGTCCGTTTTTCAGTGCTTAGTGAGTGTATTTGGTTACCCACTTTGTTGTCACTGCTGTTTTCTTCTTCTTGGTCCTAGGTGACATGAGAGTTGCGTTTGAGCAGAGTGGCAACATCGCTGCTATTGGTGCAGGGCGTTGCCATTTGTAAACGTCAAATTGCGATAGCGATTGTCGCAGTGGCAACCCTGTGCTTCGTCATTCGCACGCATACAGATCACTATTGCTGGAGAGAACGAACACACAAAAGAAAAATAGTAGTTTTCTATACGAATCGACGCCCAACCCAGCCCAAAAAAAAAAAGCAGAAATAAAACATATTTGTTACCGTTCTCAATTAAATTCTGTTGTAAGTAAAATGGCGCACATAAGCAGCCTAAATGCTGTTAAAATGTCAATAACCAATTCATCTGGTGCGCAAAGAAAGAGAAAATTCTCTAGTGAAAAGTGACGAAAAATGTTAACGATGACTGCTTTGGCTGCTTGTCTGCTCTCATGTCAGTGTGGCCGTTGAAGTGTATATATATATATATATATATATATATATATATATATATATATTATGTGTGTGTGTGTGTGTGCCGAGTACGTCAGTGTTGGTGAAAACGATTGGTTCAATTTTATTCTTGCTGCTGGCGAATTTTCGAAATGTGCCCATAATTTGTGCATTTCGTTCGCCTGGCTTTCTAATAATTATAAACTCGTATGCACAAATGTATGTATGTATTTGAGTGTGTGTGTGGGCGATGCAAAACAATATACATATATGCCTGTGCGTGTGTGTATTTTTATACACAAGTGCATTTGTGTCAAAATAAATTAGCATATTGACTGCAGCAAAACTACGTTAAAAACCCACACACGTGCATTTAAACACATGCATACACTGTTAAGATGTTTGTAAGCGTGTGGTTGTGAAAGGGGACTGCATATTTCATATTAGAACCTGCGAGCTTATCTAGCACTTTATGTGTGCGTGTGTGTGGTGTTTTTTTTTCTTCATTTCTTTTTTTCTTTTATTCTGCGCGCACACACACAGCTTGAGTCATCGCCATCGCCTGTGGCTCTCTGCTTGTGCTCCACTAAAAAGGAAGCCGGCGGCGACGTCGACGGCGATACCGCCCGGCTGTCGCTGTATTGTGTCTGTGTCTCTCTCTATATATGTGTGTGTGGTCTCTGTGTACAAAGTTCCACAGATACAACTCGCACGCATAGATAAGACAATAGTTGAGCAAAAAAAAATATATATATATTTATATAAAAAAAAATCACAAGTAAATATCAATTTGCGTCTTGGCCCTGCATTTGTGCATGTCCATATGTATTTGCATATGTAAGAATATAAAATTGGCTGCACTGGCGCTCTGATAATAACAAAGCTGCTGCCAGTGTGTCCACACGACGCCAGTCCACCCTGTGACGCACTAACGTATCACTTGGCCGGGCAAGGGCTTTAACAGGCGTTCACGCCCTATGTCCCGCGCCCCGTTCTCTGCTGCGTCGTTGCGAAAGTAATTAAGGCATATGAGCACACATACAACACACACACACGTCTGTTTGGTTACAGTGAAGCCTGTGAAGTTGACCCCAGTTTAAATAGACCTGCCGATAAAAAAAAAAACTATGTCTTGAAAGACATGCAGCGCAAGTAGCTGGCAAAATCATCACCAGAAGCTCCTTTTGTTTTAACACCGCTTAAATATCCGATTAAAACGAAGTGAGACTCTATATTATATAATACTAGCTAGCATTACCTGATTGTGCCTATTCAAAGCGCTTTTGTCACCAATTTCGTATTCATTTTCACCTGTTGGGGTGGGTTCAAACAGGAATTCAATTTTTAATACTAATTTTAAATTTATTAATATTAAGTAAAAAATTGCTTACAAACGTTTTTACTTATATTCCACACTTTGCTTAATTTGTCTCATGCTCAGTCCCTGAATATAATATTATACACAACGCTTGATGTATAATACAAGCTCAACCACTAAATTATATGAATTTTATGATTTAAAAAAAGAAACTCATTAAAAATTCAAACAATTTTCGGAGTCTTTTGGGGTCTTTTCACGTAATAGTAATTATAAATAAAATTTAACATTTGGCCTAAAATACTGGTACTAAAATTATGCCTAATTGTCAAACCAATTATAAATATATTAGGGATGTGTTCTTTATCTTTATATTAAAGCGTGTGTCATTTAGGCTGACTTTACTGTATGCACATGAACGTTACCTTGGAGCAACTTTTGGCAATTGAGAAACTGCATGCCATACATTATAGATAATATATTCCGTTATTTTACTTTGATTCTAATTAATCTCTTTCTCGCTCTCATAGAAATCGTTTTTCAAATAACTCGTACGGTATGCAAACCATCAAGTGCGTGGTAGTTGGAGATGGCGCGGTGGGCAAGACGTGCCTGCTGATATCGTACACAACCAACAAATTTCCGTCGGAATATGTGCCAACTGTGTTTGACAATTATGCGGTGACAGTGATGATTGGCGGCGAGCCGTATACGCTCGGCCTGTTCGATACGGCCGGACAAGAGGATTACGATCGACTGCGTCCACTGTCCTATCCGCAAACGGATGTCTTTCTTGTTTGCTTCTCGGTGGTCAGTCCCAGTTCGTTCGAGAATGTCAAGGAGAAGGTATGTTAGAACATATAAAGAGAGTTAGTCAAGAGATAATTAATGTTGGGCTTTCTTACGCTTTTACAGTGGGTGCCGGAGATAACGCACCATTGTCAAAAGACACCGTTCCTGCTGGTGGGCACACAAATCGATTTGCGCGACGAGACAAGCACATTGGAGAAGCTGGCCAAGAATAAGCAAAAGCCAATCACCTCAGAGCAGGGCGAGAAACTGGCCAAGGAGCTGAAGGCGGTCAAATATGTCGAGTGCTCGGCCCTCACACAGAAGGGCCTGAAAAATGTATTCGACGAGGCCATCTTAGCCGCCCTGGAGCCGCCAGAGCCATCCAAGAGGAGGAAATGCAGATTCCTCTAATTCTTTTTGTTTGTTGTTTTTCGGTTGTTTTTTTTTTCTTCGCTCTCAACATAAAAAAAAATCAACAAAAAAAACCAGTCACGCGTACTATATAACTATATATATATATATATATATATATATATATATATATAGATATGTGTATATGTAACTTTTCTGTCTTTTTTCTTTTAAATTGTACTTTTCTATTCTCGCCTGTGGCAACTATCCCCCCAAACCGCTCCTCTCTCCAGTGCGCAGCCTCTAAGCAAAAGCTAAAAACCTAAACTTGCAATTGTTAATTTTATTTTAAACGTATTTTTTACATTTTGTTTCGCTAGCTTGCCCAGCCCTTCCTCTTCCACTCGGTTCCACCTCTTTAATGTTTTGGCGCAATTTTCTTGTAAGATGAAAGAGAAAAATAAGCAAAAAAAACAAACAAAAACAACAACAATAACACTATAGCAAAACAAATTATTTATATATACATATATACAAAATTAAGAGAAGGAAAAGAAAGAAAAAACAAAACAAAACAAAAAAACAAGAACAAAAATGAAAATATGCAATTTTGTGTTTTGCATAAATACAAAAAAAGTATATATATATATACATATATATATATATATATATATATATATATATATATATATATATATATATATACATATATATATATATATACATATATATATATACATATATATATAAATAACCTAAAAGTAGGAGCTAATAAAAATACCAGATGAGCACAGTGTGAAAAAAACTGCTCACAGCAATACAGAGAAGCGAGCAGAGAGACAAGGAATATAAAAAAACACACATACATATACATACGTACATACATACATATAATGATATATGGAGCAAAATAATAATAAATATAAATGCATGCAAATGTCTACCAAACCTTTTTGAGCATTTGTTTACAAACACACGCAATAATAATGGTACATCAAATTTGCGCTCGCGTTAACTAACACAACATAAAAATGAAAGCAAAAAAATAAATAATATGCGTAATGTATGTAACCCTATAATGTAATAAAAGTAAGAGTATTGAAATATATAAGGTTGCAAAAAATACAAAAATTTAAAAAAAAATTCTTAAGTATAATCCAAAACAACAGCAACAACAACAAACGACAGAAAAAAATTTGTATTGTAGTTCAGCATAAAAAACAAAGCGTAGCAAAAGAAGGAGAACTAATGCATTTTTTAATATTTTTATATGTATACATTATCAATTTTTACATTTTTTTTTTAGACCTTAGGCATTTGACATTGATTTCAGATATAATAAAAACGAAAAAAAAAAATAAAATAAACGAAAAAACAAATATATGTTAAAGAAAAACCAATAACAATTGGAAGAACTTTGGCCTTAAAGCGTTTTGATCCACTTGCATTTGATGGCCGCCAGCGCCACATCGCTCGCTGCCGTCTCCTCAAAGCCGGCGCTGCCTGCGAAATCAATGCTATCTATGTCCTGGTGCAGGCTGCCGTGCTCGTCCTGCAGCAGCTGCTCGATGCCGTGCCAGGCAATCATGACGCCATTGTCGGAGCAATAGCGCTTCGAGGGACGGTAGCAGCGGCACTTGTACTCGGTGGCCAGGTGGGCCAGATTCTCAAAGATCGCATCATTGTTGGCCACGCCGCCGGAGATGACTAGCGTCGGCGGCATCGTACCGAACAGCTGCTGTTGCAGGCAGTACTCCAGGGCGCGCTGTGTGCGATGCATCAGATGGCGACTGACCGCGCGCACCAGGCCCGCACAGAAGTCGGCATAGTTGCTGATGATGCCGTCGGGCGGCGTGCGCTCCGCCAGCTCGCGACGGCGTATGGCCCGAAAGGAGTTGTTCTTGATGCCCGCAAAGCTAAAGTTACAGTTGCGCTGCTGCGACAATGGCAGGGGGAACTCGTAGGCATCCGGCTGCTGTGCCGCTCGAGCGGCATGCTCGATGGCCCGGCCGCCGTTCCACAACCGATACTGGGGCAGCACGTAGAGGCGCAGACGTCGCGCAATCTTATCGAACGCCTCGCCGGGCGCATCGTCCAGCGTTTCGCCGAGCAGCGTCAGCCGGCCGGGTCCGTAGACCATAGCCAGCTGGCAGTGACCGCCGCTGATGAGCAGGCACAGGTACGGATAGCTGATGTCGGCCGGGTGCTCCATGCGCGCCTGCAGCGCATGCGCCTCCATATGATGCACGGGCAGCAGGAGCTTCTGGTGTCGGCGCGCCAGATGGCGTGCAAAGCGCAGGCCCACAATTAAGCTCAATGGCAGACCCGGCCGCGTGGTCACCGCAATCGCCGCCAACTGCTCCGGCGCCAATTGCGCCTCCTCCAGGCAGCGCTCGTAGGCAGCCGCAATGCGCGCCCTATGCAGATCCTGGGCACGTGGCGGAATGATGCCTCCATAGCTGCAAAGGGCAAGCATATACGCATGCGAGTTGTTATTGTTGTTGTTTATTTACCGTGTGTGGAACTCTTGTTGAGACTCGAGCACATTGGAGTGCACGCGCCCCGTGGTGTCGACTATGGCGATGCCCGTGTCATCGCAGGACGTCTCGATGCCCAGCACATAGCTGACCAGGCGTTGGTTCCAGCGGCGGCACGCGAGCGGACATTTGAGCAGCTGGACGGCAACTGCATACATAATGTAGAAAAAAGCCGGCTATTTAAAAAAACAACACACGGTGTCGGCATCTGGCAACGCTGGCTGTTGAACACTGTCTTTAGCTGACAGCGCTGACACTCAAGTGTGACGAGCTGGCAGCGCGGCCACGGACAACGCTGGCTTTTTGTCGCCGTCCGGCAGCACTACATTCAAAATTTAACAAATAATAGACTAAATCGTAAATTTTTTAATAAATATTTCTCGTTTTACTGATTTCATCATAAATATAAAATACGTTTATTCAATATATGCACTATTTTACTATATTTCTAAACTACTTAAACTGTCCAAAATTATTATTCTAATGGTGCTAAAGCCATAACGAATTTTTGCGTTTTCGAAATAAGCTTCATTTAAAATTTTTCATAATAAAATTTTAAAAAATGTTTTTTTTTTTTAAATATTTAGCTTGATTTGAAAAAATAAAAATAAATGCACACGCACATTTTAAATACATATTAATTTATTATGTGTTGTATTTTGAAAACTATATAATAAATAATATTGATTTAATCATTTTGCAAATGGAAAAGTGCAGTTTCTAAATTGGTGTACGCAAGTTCTGCGTACACGCACCAAATACACACGACATGACATGACTCCCCACCGCACAACACGCCCCCTCCCACCCCTTACTTTTGAAACTCTTACAAATACACAATGTCTAGTAATTGGACTATGCATATAGATGCACGTAATATAAGTGATCCAGTTTGGAGTACCGGATGTTTTTGGCCTTATCGTTCGTAGTAGACGCGATAATAGAGTGTTTTGGACCGCCAAATGCTATAGCTATTGTCGAATTTCAGCAAGTAGACACCTTCGCCGGGATAGGAATGCGAACCCACGTAGACCTCGTTGTAGCATTCGCGCCGATAGATTGGCACAATAATGGAGATCGGCGCCTTTGCGGCGGCAGCCGCATTTTGTGCGGCCAGCGCATTTCGATCCTGCGACATCGACCCCGACTCCAGATCCTCTGTGGTTGACAGATAATCCTCGTCCACACAATCCTCATCCTCGTCGCTGTCGCTCACGTGCACGGTCACCTCGCTGGTCACGGGCTTCGCCCACTCAAAATAGATGCCGAATCCGATGTCGTAGTTATCCGTGGCAAACTCCCAAAATATGCACTTGCCATTCAGATTCGTAGGCACACGTACCTGCACAAACAGCCAACGGAGATTAATCAGTTACAATATATATATAGAGCAAGCAATTAATATTGAGCTTTATAAATTTCAATTGAATAAGGAGTACAAAAATTTCGAGCACCCGTTTTCCACTAATTTTCTCCGCTCAGTTTTTTACGGTTATGATAAAATATATAGTTTATATATAAATATAGGTTGCTAACTCTTGCGCTTGGGGCTGTTCATTGTTCGTCAGTCAGTCAATCAGTCAGCTAAAACTGTTATCTATATATTAAATTCAGATCAATGAAAAAATCAATCAGTTAGCCAGTCAATCAGTGACTGTCTGATAGATAGATATAATTGATATTAATAATCTAGCTAATCAGTCAGTCAATCAGATAATTTATCACATATAAATATATGAAACAATTATTTTAATATAAGCAATTAATTATCAGTCAATCAGTCAAATAAATAAAGTTAACTATAAGTAAGCTGGCTGACTCCAGGTCGAATAAATAATAATAATATAATTACAACCAGCACTCAGTCAGTCAATCAATCAGTCAGTCAGTACACACAGTGTCTTATGTTCAGATGAACTAAAAACAAATTAAAACAATAAAGTAAATCAATCAGCAGACAATAAATTTAGATAAAATAAATAAATATAAATAATAAAATAGAGAATACATCAGAAGTCAGTCAATCAATCAGTCAATCATAGATAAAGGCGGAACTCACCGTTACCGTGTCGCCATGTCCAATGGTGATGACGCCATCGCCATCGCCGGCGGACACTTCAGTCTTGAACTGTTCGATATCGGGACGCGTCCAAATCTTGGCCGGACGTATCATCACATAATCGTCGTACTCATCGCAGCCCAGCTGCTCCGACTGGGCCAGCTGCTCCCCCGACTGCAGTTGTTGTTGTTGTTGCTGCTGCTGCTGGCTTTCAAATTCGGTGAGCTGCAGTCCTCCCATGGCATTGGTCAGGTCGGCGGTGCCAGGACCTTCGATGATGCTGCTGCTGGTGTTGTTGTTGATGTTGTTGCTGCTGCTGTTGTTCTGCTGCTGCTCCTCCGCTGACGGCACCATCGCGTTGTCCTTGTCCAGCGGGTGCTGCTGCTGCTGCTCTTGCTGCTGTTGATTATGATTCAACTCTCTCTGGCTCTGCAGATGCAACTGCTGCATGTACTGATGATAGTGCTCCCGCTGCAGCTGATGGATAAGCACTGCCTGCTGCTCGGGATTGCCGGGGAACTGCTTCTCCGCGTACAGCTGCAATCGGTAATAAAATAACACGCACATTAGTCGCGCATATCCTTCAATATCGACCCAAACCAGCTGGCGTCATTTTGTTGTTGGCTCCAATTGGGCCGTGACCTCATTCGGCTCAGTGCCAGACGACAATTAACATTTATTATTGACACGTTTGCGGCGACAATGGCCCGCGTGGGGTTGGGCAACAACAGGTGCAAGTGTCTGGCCGAATAAACCGCGCGTGGTAGTGCTCGACTGCCAGATACCCTCTGGCAAGCTATGGACAATAAGCCAATGGGAATTGTTGAGCAAATATTTTTTTTTTATCTGCCTTCGGACCTGAACTGGATATCTTCTACACACTAAATATAATTTATTAATAATATTTTGCATATTTTTATTTATTATCAGCTCTAATACCCTTCTATCTCTGAAGTTTATTTATTATTATCAGCCCTAATACTTTTCTTATTTAGCTTACCTATTCATATATTTATGACTATACTATAAACCACATAAATCAACAAATGCAAACAAGTAAGAACGTTGCAGTCGGGTGTAACCGACTGCGCAATGCTCGTTCACAGCATAACAGCTTAAAGCTTTTTTGTGGGAGATATGCATTTTTTGCGGTTTACCACACCTCCAGTGGGCATATCCAAAAAACTTCCTGTGCTATTTTTAGAGGTCAGCAGTAATCTGTTAAATTAATTTTTTTTTTTTTTTTTCTACTTTTGAAACTTAAGGAGATATATAAATTTTATTGATTTGTCACTCTTTCCGACGCGACTGTACACAAATATATATTGCAAATTTCAAATCTAGTTTCAATACGGACGCACAGCAAGACGGACATTTTACAAACCCAATATACTCGTTTCACGTCGTCAACGAATTTTGATTAGCTTTTCTTCCTAGTGCGTGACACTAAAATTTGCCATAAATTCAGCTTTTACAAAAACCACCAGCGTACATAAATAATTTGTATAATTATAGTGCAAATGAAATTTTCAATCATAAAACAGCGCCTGTTGTGAACTATATTTTAACTAATTTCAAACCACTTTTGACCCAACTCAGAGCCTACTGTTTTGAATCTTTTAGCCTATTTTGAGCTGCCAGTTAATCACTTTCTAATGGAAACTTTATATGCAATTATGCATATGAAACAATATCATAGAAATTACTATGCACAAAATTAAATTTTTCTCGCATATTTTGACATTTAATTTAACAATTATCTAAATGTGTTCAGTTGCCTAATAGGCTCAGCACTTAGACAACTCATCTACCGAGAACTGCTGCATTGAATATATATGTCAAATTTATATCTAAAACATAATTTATATTGTATTACGTGAAATGTTCTTTGAAATATGCTGCTGAAAACTATTTACTAATTTCTAAGCACTTTTTAACTATATTTAACTTCCAAGTTGACTTTAAAAAATATTGGGCACCTGTTTTAACCACTTAATATACACCTAATACAATTTTTGTATTATCTTCTTCAAAATGGTTTGAAATAAGTTTCTTAGCAATTTTTAAATGGGTTTTTAACCATGTTTAAACCACTTTGAAGTCGACTTCACTATATTAAAATTGATATGAACATTTTGGATGTAATCACAGATTGGGCGCCTATTTTGAGCAGTTTTTAAATAAAATATATATTCTTTCTTTAAAATATGATGGAAAAAAATGTTTTAACAAGTTTCAAAACACTTTTCATCCCAATTTAAGCAATTTTTAAATTGACTGACAATATATAAAAAGTTACTAACCATTATTAGCTCGTTTTAAATTTTTGCACTGGCTATATGAAGCGAAATTTACCCTACTACAAGAATAATTTACATTTCTCAAGTAGAAACACTTTGAAATAGAACACAGATAAGTTTCACCGAATAAAATATTTACGTAAACATAATTTATCCCAATGCTATCTGAGGGCGCTTAATCGTTGTTTGACTTAGCGTTATCACTTGCAGTAGCATACACTGGCAGAACGGCTGTTATACCCTCTTATCGGGGGTTGGTTGCATACGTGGTATTAGAAAATCGATTGCGTGTCGCGGTTGATTTACCTTAAACTGCTGATATGTCTGCTTGTTGAGCGCATCCTGCAGCTGGCGCCGCTGCAGCTCCTCCTTGTAGCCCTCCTCGAGCAGCTCTTGCTGTTCGCGTTCGCGCTTCTGCCGCACCGCCTTCTCCTGCTCCATGCGACGCAGCTCGGCCTTCAGCTGGTCGTCGCGATTCTGGCGCACGGCCTCGATGTACGGACGAAAGGCACTGCACATGGTGTCCAGCAGATCGATGAAACCCTCCATTGCCTGCTCGCGCGTGATGTCGCCAAGCAGCTGCCAATGCTGCTGCCTGTCTCGGCCGATCACGTCCAGGACGCCCAGAGCCGGCGCATGGTTTGTCTTGAAGGGTCCCAGCGAGGCCTGCTGCTTGAACGCGATCAGCTTGAGGTTGTCCTCGTAGGAAAGGTGTATGGCCTTGCCCGAGTTCTCTGCAACGGTTATCAAAAGAAATTCAGAGGAAGCCACATAAAAGCCACGACATGTATATATATATATATATATACGCAGTTTTTACGTTTGTAGAATGTAAAGGCGAGACGATAGAGCTCCAGGAGTGGGAAACCCCATTTTTCCAATGCCGCTGTGGTGCCTGGTGCGCTGCTGTTATCCATTGTCTTTGTTTTAATTAGAAATATCTTTGGCGCTACAAAATTATTAGCACAGCAGAAAACAAAAATAAATAATAAAATCTGACAGTGTGTGTGTGTGTATGTGTGTGTACGTGTACGTGTGTGGCAGTGTGGGTGAGCGAATTAGAAACAAGAAATATCGTACTTACACGATTACATTACGATAGTTCGATTACAAGCACGTTCTGAACCCTAATATTAAAATCAGCCTACTGACTTTAGCGCCAATTAAGTTTTAAAATGTGTCCAATGTGTTTTGATTAAGGCTGCCATGCTTACGGGCTTTTTACAATTAATAAAAGGGAAAAGCCCAGTTCGGTCAGTAACGTTTGAGTGTCAACCGCTGATTGGTTTGTCTTAACTTATCTTTGCGGAATAATCGAATCATTTAGTCGATTCTTTTCAGGATTTGCGCATCTTAAAATATATAAAACTGTTAGATGATAACATTTTTAATTGTATTTTAAAATTACCGCTTACCTTCGTTGGTATATCAGCTGTTTGTGTTATTGATACTTGCATATTTTTTAGAACATCCATAAATCATCGCAAAAATCACGAACCGTGGGCGAACTGCAAAATTTGTTGCAAATGTTATGCGAGATATTTTTCAATATATAACGTTGTACAAAATTTTAGCTGTTATTCGCTGTTAGCACACCAAAATTCTAGCTAGTGCAGACGTCACAGGAACTATCGATATACGCCAAGCGACCCATTTGCACTGAAAATTTTGCAGCACTGGCTCGCAACAGATGTGTTGTTGGTGTTCCTGTAGGCCTGCCTACACGTGCGCTCATTCCGTCTTATATTATTATTATTTCTTTTAAACTGGTCGTTTTGCATTAATTAACACACAAATATGGGCAGCACGCGTTTTTTCCTTGCCGACCTGCCGGCCCGCACAACCGAGCAGGATCTGCGTGCGCTGTTCCAGGACTACGGCGAGGTGGAGCGCGTGGAGCTGAAGACGAAAGATCAGTTTGTTGATACCGGCGTAACGATCGCCAAGATCATAGCATTCGTAACGGCCTACACGGAGGATGCCGACTACTGTAAGCGGGCAAAACATGTAAAAACCAAGTATATATGTCGAATTTTTGCCAGGCCTCAATGAGCTCAACTGGCAACGGCTGCACGGCGCCAAGCTGAAGGTGTCGCTGGCCAAGGAGTCGTTTTTGGACCGCCTCAAGCGCGAGCGCGACGAGGGCAAACACAGCGAACAGGCGCAGACCGGCGGCAGTGAGTTCACCCAAAACAGTTCACGTTTGCTGGCGCAGAATACGCAAAACAAGCGACGCGTCTTCGGGGAGGACGAGGAGATCAACGACGAGGACGTGGCGCCCGAGCTGCTGATTACCAAGAAGCGTGCCGCACACTCCATCCACAACGGTCGAGTAAGTGAAGGGCGGAATATCTATTGAGTATAGATCGGTTCTAAAGTGTTCGCTCTTGTAGATTGTCATCCAACAGGAGCACGATGTGAAGCCGCTGCACGTCATCGAGCAGCACAAGAAGCCGGGCAGCAAGAGCCTGGACGGCAAGGCCTCGATAGCGGACCTGAAGCGCAAGGAGTCGCTGAACAAGATGAAGCAGCAGCATCAGCAAAAGAAATCCGCCATACAGCTGGCATTGGCCTCCATGGAGACCGGTCAGGCCAAGCGCATTAAGTTCAGCGATGCCGAGGAGGAGGAGGAAGTTCAGCAGAAGCCCAAGCAGCAGCAGCACACTAAAAAGGATCTCTTCGAGGATGCCGATGATGATGAACAGGAGGAGGAGCAGGAGGTGTTGTTGCCCCAGCATAGCGGGAAGAAAGGCGAACGTCTGGTGGAAATGCAAAGCAAACAGAGCTTGGATCCCAGATTTCGTATAACAGCAAATTTTGTTCCCGAGGAGGAGGATGGGGAGGAGGAGCAGCCAGATGGGGAGGAGCAGCAGCCGGAGCACGCAGAGGATAACGAGCGCAACTGGCAAATGGGCATTCTGGAGCAGGTGATTGGCCGCAAAATAGACAGCGCCAGTGCAGCCGCCACCAAAGCGGCCAAGAACAAGAAAATGTTACGCTTTGATCCCGCCAAAGAGGAGCACCAGAAGATGGTGCGCGTGAAGCCCAGCAAGGATGTCAAATCCAAGCAGCAGCAGGCGGACACAGTTGCCAGCGATACCGCCACGACGCCGGCGCCAGTCTCGCAGAGCGCGTTCTATGTGGTCACGGACACGCTCAAGCAGTCGTTGAAGACGCGCGGCGAGGGTTTCAGTCTGCTGGAAATGTTTGGCAGCAGCCACGAGGAGGCGCTGGCCGAGCGACAGGATCAGCTGGAGAAGTTAGGCCACGAGAAGATACTGGTCAGCAAGACCAACAAACTGGGTCTGGGCCAGGTGAACCCATTCAGCTATGACTCCTCTGACAGCGAAGACGAGGACACGGCCGAACAGCAGCCGGTGGTGGCCAAGGAGAACGAGGCGCCCGCCAAGAAACCGGGCAAACAAAAGCAAAAGAAGTCGCAAATTTTTACGGAATCCTTTTTCATACCCAAAAACGATGCCAGGCTCAAAGGTGAGTACTCATTTAAAAACGTATCTACAATTTGTACTCATCTCTATTCTATTTTACAGAAGGCGCCAAGTTCTTTAAATCCAGCAAACCGGAGCTGGAGAACGAGAACTATGATGTGGTTAAGAAGCGTCTCAAGTTCATGATTACCAAGAAAATAGCAAAGACGCACAGAAATCAGCCCGGCAAGGTTGTCAAGAAGGACAAGAATAAAACGCGAAATAAGCGTAATTATAGTTAATTATATTTTACAATAGAATTTTAAGTTCAATGAATGTTTCCAATTGGATTATTGAATTACTATAGCGTGCTTTTAGGCTGGCATTTTAAATTCGCATGGGAATCCTGGGGTGAGTGGGAAATATATTCATATATCGTTATTGATACTCACAAATTAAAATGTTGCTCTACGTTTGTAAATGTGTAAGTGTTTTTCATAAATTTTCGCTTGATGCAATTGGTTTCAGTTTTAGCTGCCAACTGTTTTACATATTTTGAATAGCACGGTTTTAGGCTTGCGCTTATTAAAATAGTTTACGTATCGATATTGATATACACAGCAAAAACTAAATGCGTGTTTTCTACCAACATTTTAAAGTATTGCAAAAAAGGCCATTTTGAAATTTAAATTTCGTAGCTCGAAGAACACAAATGCAGAACCAAAAATGTAATCTTAAAACTTGTCTTGGTTTATAATGCATACATACACATCATTTCATTTTTAATTTGCGGCTTATCCATTGTTTTATTAACTGAGTATTGCTTTCATGTCAAAATGTCGCTATCGCTACCGGAAGCCATTTTCAAAATTTGAAGTTGCAACTGAATCACCAAAAAAATACGAATTGTTTTGTTTTCAAAATTTGGTTTTTGTGTAATTAACTAAATTAAAAAAAAATTGATGTATACATAACATACACACATACATATTAATATGTTCCTGCACAAATGCATTTGAGCCCCATTTTAGCTCCAACTTAATTTAAATATAATTTGGTTGAAAACAATTATATATATATATATGTAAAAAAAGGTTTAAGGATCGGCGTGAGCCGAGCACACAAAACGCAGACATGCCAGTTAACAAAAAGGAGCTAAAACTTGAATGAAAAATTGAATGAAAATAAGACAATTTTTGACAAACAAGATGATTACATTAAAGATATATAGAAAATATAGATATATATATGTATACTATTGTCATACTCCATTGCGTGGAGGTCTGCGTCTATAACTAGAGGATTCATTGAACCTTAGACTATATAAAATTAAGTTAGTGCTGGCACAAATATTGCGTCTGGCAATATTTAACTTAGACAAAGATAAAATAAGGTTTCCGTTTAAGCACTTGGGCTACATTAAGTAAACGTTGCAAATCTCATATATATTCGAGACATGGCTCGTCTTTGGCACTGCATTCAAGTTCAAGTTCAAGTTGAAAGTTCTCTTTTCCTTTTCCTTTCTTGATTTTTGGGGATCTCTACGCTTGCTCGACGGAGTCCGCTGTGGCCGCATCCTCGTTGTTGTCATCGGACTCAACGACAATAGCATCCGTTTCGTCGGCAACTGTGGCCGCATCGGCGGGCGGGGAGGAGGCGTCGCTTGAAGCTTGAGCCTGACTGGTTTGAACTGCAGCGGGCTCCGGTGGCGGCGCAACTGCAGCAACAGCAGCTGATGTTATTGTTGTTGCTGCTATTGTTTCTGCCTCTGCTGCTGCTGCTGCTGCTGCTGCTGCTACTGCTGTTGTAGTGGCTGCCTTGCCCGCGGCCAGCGTCTCAATTGCAATGACTGTGCGCTCGAGCAGATTCATAAAGCGCTCCTCGCGCGCATCCATGCGCTTGAGCAGCTCCTCGTCGCGCTTCTCGCGCCGCTTCAGATACTCGATCAGCTCGTAGTTGGTGCTGTCGCCATCGGTCGATGTGGACATCTTGCGCTTGCCGCTCTTCAGCGATGCGGACGAACTGCAGTCGGATAGATTGTCTGTATCCACAATGACATCCGGATGCAGGATGTTCTGATCGATGCTCGGCGAGTAAAAGTTCTGTGCGCTGCAAGAAGAAACAGCATAAAAAGGGGGGCATTTTTTCGGGTCCCTCAGCTCCCCACTCACCCATTGTAATTGGTCTGCATCAGCTGAATGTCATCCGGATTGAATTCACCCTCGGACAGCGGTTCGGATCTGTGTGGGAGGATCAAATGGAAGTTAATTTTATGGATATTTTAAGATTAGCCGGCTAAAATGCTTTTCAACGATATTGTGTTGGTGAAAAATTCGTATTTGATGAATTTTCACTGTTTTTTCAAAAAAATGTCCACGTTTGCGCAGGGCATTTTGCAAATCCCTGTTAAAATGTTTACGTACATTACAAAATGGAACTACTATTAAAAATTCAGCTTGTTAGCGCTAACAGTTTTTACTGTGCGTTGCTCATCAATCATTCAGTCATTTAATCAGTCAGTTAGCGAAAACAGTTTTATATGTTCAGGTGAAATAAGCATTGATAATAAATTAATAATCAATTATACATTATATAAATGAACATTAAATAAATTATATTATATAAATGTACATACATATATCGTTAAAATAACAAATCAGTCTGTCGATCAATCAGTCAGTCAGTCAGTCGCTCAATCAGTGAGTGAGTCCATCAATAGTTTTATAGGTGAAATTAATATTAATAATCAATTAGTCAGTCCAATCAATCAATTAATCAAAATTAACCTATATTAACAAAAAATCAATAGCCAATCAGTCAGACACTCAATCAATCAATCAGTCAGTCAACCAATCAAGAACAGTTACTTACTTCATGGATATGTTGTTGTCGTTGGCACTGTTGCTGTTGTGGTGCAAGTTGAGTGGCCCGTTGCAATCCTTGTCGAAGTCGGGCGCCTCGGGCGGCTCGTGCAGGCCATGTCCGTGATCCTTAAATGCAGCATTGTGATTGTGATTGTGGCTGTGATTGTGCTGCGGCTCCTGCTCCTGGCCATTGACCTGCTGCAGCTGGGGCTCGTGGCGCAGTTGGGCAGCAACGGCGGCAGCAGCGGCTGCCACGGCGCCGGCCACCTGCAGCTGGAGCGGATTATCATCGTAGACGCTGGCGGGCAGGCCGACGCCGACGCCGACGTTGACGCCCGGATGGCCGGGCAGGCCGCCGCCGCCGCCGACGCCGACGCCGACGCCGACGCCACCATTCGAGCAGGGTCCCTCGCTGAGCTGCGTCTCCACAAAGTGATTGGGCATGAAGCGCTCCAATTTGCTGGCGCCGCTCTGCGAGGAGTCCGTCGAGTGGGCGGCGTGGCTGAGGCTCTGCAGCAGGCTGTGCTGTTGCGGCGTCAGGTTGTCCTTGTTGAGCAGCACGCCCAGCTCGGCCGCCTGCCGCCGGCGCTGGTAGTAGGAGAGCTCGTTGTGGTTCTTCGAGATGAGCGCCAGCCGCTTCCCATTGGAGCCCCAGCACTCGCCGCGCTGCTCCTCGATCTCCTTGAAGAGGAACATGTACGGCCAATTGCGGCGCACATGCCGCTCCGGGTTCTTCTTCAGCTGCGTGTAGATCTTCTTGAGGTTCTCGTACCGATTGCAGCACTGTTTGGCCGTTCGCTTCCGCGCGCTGAACCGGTTCAGCACCTCGGCGACCATCTCCCAGACGCTCGCATGATTCTTGCGGTTCGATTGGAACGCGCTCTGGATGCGCTCCGACTTCACAATGTTCAGCAGCGCCACCGACTCCGGTACATTGAAGTAGCTCTCCGGCGTGCGCGGCGCCCGCTGGTGATGATAGCTGCTGCTCACGGTGGGCGGGTTCTTCGTCTCCTGCGCGGTGGGCGTGGCAAATGCAAGTGAAGACATTTTTAAAAGAGATTTAAGCAAATTTAACAAGAACGTTCCGGTCGGGTGTAACCGACAGCGCAATACTCGTTCACAGTCTAATAACAACCTAGCACGATTAATAAAAATTACAAATTACCGGTTTTGAACCCAGGGAACTAGCACACAACTAACTTTCTTGTGTGACGAAACTCAAATTAAATTACCCAACAAGAAGTATCGTTAAAAATTGCAAACTATTTCTAATAATAATATAAATAATAAAAAAAAAAAAAATAAACAAAATAAAATTGTCTTATATGCAAAATAATTAATTTTAGATTCAATCTAGAGGTCAAATATTGGCCAAAATGCCATCAGAGTTGAAAATCGGTTCAGTTTCATACATATTTGTATGTTCATATGTACATATGTCTGTATGGGAGTCTTTAGGTATAATTTTTACACCATCATCAGCTTATAATATAATATAATACATATTCCACAACTTTCGAGTTTTCAAGATGAACAGGTAAAGCAAGCTGAAACTCGATGGACTCAATTCATAGAACAAACATAAATGTACTTAATAGAGTCATCTCAACCTCATAATAACCTCTAGAAGTGAGAAGTGGAAATGGAATATTACAGATTTCAAATGGAAACTAGAAAGGTAAACTAACTGAGTTGATATGATCCATGGCTCACATACCGTTTTGACCCTAGGGACCTCAGAACTGATAAGCAGTCGACTTCCCTTAAACTCGAGCAGATCGACTGGCCTTGATGCCCTAACTGGCGGTGTAAGAACCGGGGGTTTGGACACGAAAATGCATAAAACAGTATTTTAACTAACTAAGAGCTTAATTGCTCGTTTTTCAATACTGTTTTCAAAGCACAAACGTTTCTACAGTGACTTTATTAAAAATTAATAAAAATATAAAAATGAATAAAAAAAAATTTATATAATTGTCATAGCAAAATTTTAGGGAGTTTTTGATAGATCTCCATTGCAAATTGGTAAAAAAAAAAAAAACAGATAAAAATAAGGAAATAGTTTTTGATAAAAATTATATAAATGCTGTTTCTAATTTCCCACTCCGTTCATATTCCCGCGCGTCCACTGCATTATGTTTTTTTCCACACAGATTTATTTCACATTCTATTTCACATTTCTAAAAATTAGATCAAACAAAATTTTAAGAAGTACCCAGTGTGAAGTAAATATACTTCCACACAGATAAATGCTTCGTGGTATTTCAGGTGTTACCTGATGCCTTCAAAAATATATCTAGCAAGCGCGACACACAAAAAAAAAATTAACATAAATAGATAATAAAGTACCCCAACAATGTTGCTGCATAAGGATATTTGAACTCGGCACGTGAGTGCCCCTACTTGCACCCCACTAAAAGTTCCGCTTGCCAAAAAAAAAAAAAAAAAAAAACATTTGTAACTGTAATAGGCATATTTTGTGCGACAGAGAGGGAGAGTGCGAGATGGGGCAGGAGTTAGCATTCGGCATTCTTTCATTGTGATCGTGCTTGACAAAGAGACCGACATGGCTTTTGTCTCTCACTCTCACCAGGGATTTGCTCTCTTTGGTGTTCTGTTTTGGTTGTGGTTTTGATAGGTGCTTTACTTACCATTTGAAAATTCTTTTGAGTCAGCAGCTTATTTCACAGAAGCAACGGCGTCGGCGTCGGCGTCGGCGTCGGCGTCAGCTGCTACGCTGCAGCAGCAGCAGCAGCGGCAGCGAGCGTTTGTGCTGAGAAGGCGTAACGCTGAGATTCGCTGTATTCTCTATTTTAACTTGGTATCCGTTTTGTGTGCACTTTTGCAGCTGCTGCAGTTGGCGACGTTAGCATTTCAAAAAACAAAAAAAAAGAAGCAGAAAACCGTTTAAAAATAACGCACTTCCAATTGGTGTGTACACACTGTAAATATTACATACATATACAAACATGCACATGCATATGTAAATGCAGCGATGCATGTGTGTATGTGTGCACTAACCGAAAGGCGAGCAGAAATCAGAGAAAAATACTTTGGCGAGCACTTGAAACGCTTGTTCGATGGGTTCTTTTTCTCTCAATGTTTTTATTTTAATTTCTTTTTTTGTTTTTGTTTGTTGTTGACAACAAAACGGTGCGGCCGTCGACGACGACTATTAATATTTAGAAGTTAACCTTTTAGCCTCGGACTGCGGCTGATCGGCTACAGTTGAAAATAAAGCGACAAAAAAGAAAAAAAAAAACAAAAGTAAAACACAAATTTATATACATGTGTATTTGTATTTGTCTTCATAGAATGTGCACATGTGTGTGTATGTATGTATGTTCATGTGTATTTAGTACGAATATAACTGACGGCGGCTGCTTTGTTTTTGTTTTTATTCTTATTTTTTTAATTTTTTATTTTGTCGCCTTTTGGTACGAATAAATAGCTGTTCTTATGCGCTTTGGCGCTTTCCAGCGATCGGGGGCCGCAACACAAACACAAACAATCGTGAGCACACGAGCATATTCCACACGCTCACGCACGCTCACATTCACTGGCAAACGGTTATTTCTTGCACTTGCACTTTGTTGCACATTTCCATTCAAAATACTCAGCGCGATGATCGGCTGCGCTCATTTTTGGCGCTCTCGCGCGTTTGTTCTCGTGTTCTTATTGGCTTTTGCTGTTTACGGCAGTACATATCGAAATATATACGCACTCACACATTTAGAGGAATGCATGTGAATGTGTATGTGTGTGTGATGTTTGCATGTATTTGCGCGCAACCGTGCCAAATATCCGTTTGTTGGGTTGCCTTTGAAATTGCACTAACCAACACTACAACTAACCGCAAACAGATCAGATATTAAACAACAACAACGGCAACGATGACAAGCAAACGGGCAACGAAAATGAAACTGAACTTTTCGTCGCGATCCCGTTGCCGATACTAACGGCAGTCACAGACACAGACACACATTGCGCCAAGTTCTGCTACGATCGTTAGGCAGACGGACGCGCTCGCGATCGACGATTTGAAAATTTTGCTGCTGCTGCTGTCGCTGCTGCTCCTCGGAACTGCGTGCGTTGTTGTTGTTGTTGTTGTTGTTGCTGTTGGCCTGTGCTTTAACTTAGTAGATAGTAGCAGCCGCGACAGCGGCAGAGGCGCTGCGCTCTCACTTTTTCACATGTGTTCAAATGTCTGTCTGCGTGTGTGTGTTATGCATATAAATATACATAAATACATATGTATGTCTACTTATAGAATCGAAGCAGCAGCGGCGGCAGCGACCATAAGAGCAACGGGAATAGACAGTTAACTGATGCCCCCAGCCTATGGCGATTCTGATTTCGATTTCGATGTCGATTCAGTCGAGCCAAGGAGGCAAACACACACACATGGATGCATACGTGTATGCATATGTGTATACAATAATACATGTGTGTGCGTTGAGAGTTTTCTCCGGGGCATGGTGCATGTGCAGGCTAAAGGGATCTATGGGCATTACTGTGCTGCAGCAGCAACAACCGCAGCAGCGAGTGGTAAAAATCGTAGACTATAAATAGATGCAAGTATGCTCGATATGTGTATGTACATGTGTGTGTGTGTGTGTGTGTGTGTGTGTGCATCTGCACCCCAAAGAAGCTGCGACTCGGTTGATGATCTTTTGCTCAGTAAAAAAAAGAAAAGAAAACATAAGAAACTGAATTCCCCAAACAAATCGCAACTGTTTATTTACTAACTACCTTTTCTTGAAGTTTGGCTATTTATGCCTTTTTGGTGCCAGTCAGATTTGAACTGAGATCGTCCAAAAATTTTATTTTAAATTATGTACATGAGTTACAATCGTGCTAAAGTCCGGACTGGAATCAAACCTTTAATGTGAAGTGTTTTATTTATGGTAATCTGAGTCTAATTTCACTTCTTGCAACTTTTATTTGGGTTCAAGAAATACATAATACTTGATTATATTCTATCCCCACTAGCTTAACTAGAAGTAGAGTCTGCTTAACTTCCTAAACAGAAAGTTTAAATAAAATATACATATATGTACATATATGTACATCAGGCTGATTCTGATCACTTTTCATTACGACTACCTAATTCTATACTGACTAACATATCGAAAAATTATCTTATATAAATTAGACTTAAATACTGTAAATTTGTAAGTTTGAAGCTGGAATGTTTTTTCTACTAGCCAAACCTTAAAGTGAGAAATTTCTATATTCCTTTGCAGTTAAGGCTCTAATCTAACTGCCATAATAGGGGATATCAAATATAAATGGAATATTAATGTATGCGTTATACAGATCACATTCTATTATAACTGCCCCAACATAAATAATGCTACACAAAATTTGTTAAATAATACATCAATTTCAAAATGATTTGGGGTAATGAAGTCATAGTTAAATTTCAAATTAATTTTAATATAACTGTCCATGCCTCCAACTGTAATATCAATGAATTCTATAGGCAGATCATATAATGTTTGAACTATTTTAAAACGAAATTAAAAAATATAAAAAAAATATTCTTTAAATAAAAAGAAAGTAATCCTATTCCCATCCCAACTACCTAAACTTGAATATTGCGTGGTTCAAGAACTATTTCTCATTGATCGATTTAATTTTCTAACTGGCTAAACCTTAGACTACAGACTGTCGTCGTAGTGCGTCTTCATAAAATTCAGCTGCAGTTTAAAGGTTGATATTCAAATTGAGAGGGGGGGTTCTACAAAATGTGCATAAAGAATGCTAAGAATATGCGCGTTTACAACTGAGAAGTAAACACTTTGTAGACGATTTAACAAAAGCTAAGGTTAAGCAAGTAAGCCTGCTCTGGTCGGGTGAGATGGACCAGAGGATACCCTGCTCCAGATACCTGCATTGGCAGATAGAGATGTAATATTACAGATCAACATCAGAAAAACGTACAATCGATTTTGCTCGATCATACGTAAAGTTAATACCTTTCGATAACAGACAGTCGCCAGTTATCAACAATACTTACAAGCGATATATATCAGTTATATGTAAATACTTATAGCTTATACTTAAGCTTGAATTAAACTTATTTTCCAAATTTCCCTCCTAATCTCTGAGATAGGCTGTTATACGTGGAGAAATCAACTCTTCTCAATATACTGATCAAGAATATATATACATATATTTAATGGAGTCGGGAGTGCCTTCGTCAAGCTATTATATATGTATATGTACATTTGCACAACTACAATATACCTTGCTCTACGCATTTGCAATGAGTACAGGGTATCGAAAACAACGATTGACCCATGAACCCAAGCCCAGTTCCCCCGTTCGCACCGATATTAGGGAGCTTAAAGCGTTCGATGCGATCGCTTTTCACATTGTAATCGAAATTGATCTTCATTGATTAGTTTTCGATTAGCGCACGAATCATGGAAGATTGTTTAAAACATTACGAAATCGTCTAATTTCTATTCGAAACGATCGTATATATGCATATAATGTATATATACATATATGTATATGTCGGTATATATAGTTAGAGATAGTAGTAGGACTTTTTTTCTAATGCGATACGACACGAGCACGAATCACGTCCAAAAAACTCCTAAGCACGACATGGCTTCATTTTATAATATTATTTTATTTTATTTTCTTAACGTTTAAATATTTTATAATATAATATTTTCATTTAAAAAAAAATACCTGTCGAGATACAAATTTGTTAATCTTATTTGGCGTGCGGCCAAAAGTTAAAGACTAACTTTTTTTCTGTATACAAATTTGTTTTTAACATTATTTTGTACGATTTCTTAGATTCTGTTGTACCAATACTTGTCAATATATGTATTATAACTTTTTATAATTTTAAGTCGTGTTGTCGCTTGTCTCAAACGTGTTGAGTCGTCTCATATTCGTGTCACGTTCGAAAACACGACACGCGTCCAACTCGAATGTACGTACGTACTTTTGCCCCACCGGTATTTTTAATTTATAGTATGTACATAAAAGTCACACACACACACATACACATATGCACATGGTATGACTGCCAACGATCGTATTCTATTTGTAATCCAAAATAAGTGAATGTATCTGTATCTGTAGCTGTAGCTGTATCTGTAGCCGTATGTGGTTCACTTTACGAGCTCTCGTGCCCACTCTCTTTTTGATATTTTTGGTACAGCTGCTGGAGCCGCGTCTGTAAATGCTTTCCGTTATTCTTATTCGTTGCCGATGCCCCAAAGAATATGAAAAAAAAAACAAAAACCATTTCGAGACATATGTATGTATGTACGCACGTACATCAGAGTAAAGTACTTGAAAGTACGCGTCCAGTCCAGTCCAGCTACGATAGCGCACCGAATTCGGGGTTATCTTTGACTCAATAATTTACCATTGCATAAAAAACAAAGACAAAAAAAAAAGAAGAAACACAATTACGCCCTTATCCATAGGAACATATGATAATAATAAGAGAATAGTTTTAATATTTACTTAATATTTACTTCTCTATAGAGTAATTTATCATAAAATTGAATAGAACTGCAATAACATTTGAATGAAATCTTTTATATAGTTTTTAATAAACAAACTTCACTTCAAATATTTTAAATTTAAATAACAAAATTCACTATTCAATAAAATTATTTCTTAAATAACACTTTAATTTCTCTATAAAGTGAATTCATCATAAATTTGATGGCATTTCAAATAAATCTTTTAAAAAGTTGTTAACAAACAAACCTTAGTTGAATAATTTGTATAATAAAATCAATTAAATATTAAATAAAAATATTTATTTCACATTGTATAAATAATTAATTCGATTAGCTCAGAACTAGGCTTAATCTGTATTTACAGATTATACTGTTTGTAGATTATAAAATAAAGCTTTTAATTCAAAATAAAATATGTGGAGATTTGAGTTTCTTCAACTGGGAAAAATTCCATCTCAACATTCTTTAGAACCTTAAATCTAACAATTAAATTAATAATGTTCAGTGTATTTTATTAATTTTTATCCTAAGCGTCAAGAAAATAAATATTTTGATATATTTAAAAACTGCAAGATGTAAGAAATATTACAAATAAATTATTTTCAGTTAAATTTAAAAGAAAGTAAGTATATAATATTTTATAAGGTTATCATCTTTAGCTTATAAAATGTAGGAACAAATAAAAACAAATTCTATCTACAGCTAAGGAAAAATAAGTCAATATTCAAATTCGTTGACAACAATTCTAATTTTAAGCTGAACAAAAATATATAATATATTGCTTTCTGGGTAGTTACAAGCACCCCCCAAAATGTATTTATATAGCGAAACAATTTGTCGCTACATATATGTATGGATGTATATACTTGAGAAACAAACTGAGTTCAACGAAAATAAATCTTAAATTATAGTATGCACTAAAATTATATATATGTATGTATGTTTAGTTAAAGAAATTGCCAAACTTAAGTTGAAGAAAATTCAAATTTTTGGAGCGTTTTGCGTAGTTACCCGAATAATCCCGGGAAATGGTTGTGTAAATATTATATATGTATGTATATATAGACGCATATAAGAATAATATATTTGTATAGCCAATATATATGTCGGTATCTTTGCGTTTTATAGCTATTGTCTTTGATCGCTGAACCGTTCGTTGATTTTCGGTTTGTGTTTTCTTTTCGTTAAATTTCCTCTGTGTTTTCTCTGTTTTCAAACAAAATGAGTACAAAAGTTATTTTTAGAACTAAAAATTTTCTTGATTTTTTTACTCGTTAACATTTGCTTACGCTCCGTTCTTGTAGTAGTTGCTGTTGTTGTTGTTGTTGTTGTTGCCGTCGCTGTTGTCATCGACAAAGACGATGTCTTTGTTGTTATTGTTGTTGCTGCTGTTGTAGTTGTCGCTGGTGACTGTATCTCTGGGGTCTGTTGCTGTTGTTTTCCTCGTAGATTTTAGGATTTTTGCATACCCTGTACTAATTGAATATGGTTTAAAACGGCTGTATTCGTTTTGTGCTTGTGTTTGTAACAGGTCAAAGTAAGTATCTCCGATCACACAAAGTATATACATATTTGATCAATTCTTGATCAAAAGTATTTCTACAATACGTCAAGGTAACTTTATTAATTTATTCGATAGCAGCATCCATTTACTGATAACAGATATTTATGGATTTCGCACCAAGGTTTTTTTTAAGTTAAAATTTAAATTGATTTTTTTATCTAGGTTTTTAATATACAGCGTATATGGATCTCAATTATTATACTCAGATAGCTCCAATCAATCAAATTTGTTGTTAGGTACAGCTTTAATTTTTGGTACCCTTTTTATTTTAAAATTGAAAAAGAAGCACAGCCCTTTTGTTTCTAACACACAAATGTTAGCGAAAAAACAAGCAATTTTATACTTAAATCACTTGATTGGAATTCCAAGCATTGTCAATATTTGATCAATAGCGAAAATGTCCTAGCTTGAAAACAAAATTCATATTTCACAAAGGTTATTTATAAGTCCCAGAATTCTGAAAAATAGGAGCCAAATAGTAAGTAAATTAAGAAACTTTGTACTTCAATTAAAAATGTTTTATTATAAGTTTTTTTTTTTAAACTGATGAAAATTTCTTTAATTAATTTAGGCTTAATTCAAGAATATATAAAAAATACATAATCCAAATGAATAAAGTTCACTCGTATTTAGCTAAATAGCGTTTATTTCTCCATATGTGCAGGGTAGCTGGTAGTCGGTCAATGTCAACTAGAGCGCTCTTACTTGTTTTTCAAAGCAGAGCAACTTAAGTAACATTAGTTTTGAATAGTTCCGCAGACACACACACTCCCATATGTGTATATGTAAATGTATATATGTAGTCATAGATAGACAGATGGACTGAGTTGTGAGTGTGTGACGGATTTGGGGAGCGCCTTTTTACAAGGGGGGCCTCTCGAGAAATGTTTCTCGAGAAACGAGCGTCGTAGAACGGCGAACGTTGTTGGCATTCTGGGCAGACGGGGCAGAAGAGACGAGGCATACGTATAAGATTTATAGTTGCTATTTTTAAAACGGCATATTAACAACCGTAGGGATCGCACACACTCGTAAAATAGTACACTCTGTACGATTCTGTATGCACACGGGCATATGTAAATATACTATGTACAAGTAAATAATACATACACACGGAGAAAAACGCCGCTCAATATTCGAGTATGTAATTCAAAACGTTTTCCTTTTTACAATTGCAATCAAATGTTGTGCCTAATGTTCATTTTTTCTTTAATAATTTTGTATAAATTAGCACATACCACTAAAATTAATTAATCATAAAAAAACTTTGTTAATTAAAGTACAATCAATTTAGCAGGTACTCTATGAAGGTCTAATCTTTGGGAATGACGGCACTTATAAAAACATGCAAAATTATTGATGCTAACTGAAAAAAATACTCGTAAGAATACTATACAAATAGTTGTTGAAAAAAAATTCGTATTTTTTGGAGTGCCTTTTTGACAAAGTAAAAATTATTGCTATTTTGTTTCAGTGTTCTTTCTTAGAACCTGTGCTTTTTTATGTTTTACTTTCTTCTATTTCTATTTTTTTTATTAAATTGGTTTCTGAGTTTCATTCTCCATGTTTCAAACATGATGTTGAAAACTTACACATACTTGATTAAAGTACACATTTTTAGATTTTTTTGAGTGTATATATTTGTGTATGGGGGGTTATGTCCATATATATGTATACACATTATCACTTTCCTTATTTGTGTACATATGTATTTATATATATTCAATATAGACGTTATATTTGCCGCGATCTTGCAGCTGAAATCTAGCTTAAACATTGTCCTTGGGTTTATTGATCTCAAATGTAAGAGAAAGAAAGAGAGAGAGAGAGAGAGAGAGAGAGAGAGAGACAGCAGAAGCGTTTAGCTGATGTAATTTACAAGCAGTAATTAAGCACAAATAGCTAAGGAATTAATTAGCAATGCCCGAGCGGATATTTTGCCCGCAACGCCAAGAAGCTGCATCCAGCCTTAAAGCAAGGCCGCCTGCTTAACCCTGAAATTTGCTTCACACACAAAACAAAAAACTCTCCCACACACACACGCAGGCATAAGCAAGTGCCGTTTGAAAGCGCTTGAAGAGCTTTAATCGTATTCATAGTAAAGTTGATGCCAGATTGAATAACATGTTGAGGTGAGCGCAGGTGATAACAGGTGTGCGCACATAAGCTTTCGCCTTATGACACATATTGCCAACGCACAGCTATTTGCATATCCTTGAAGGGTGAGCCACTAGCGAAAACACACCATTAAAAAAACAAAAGTGAAAGTCCACAAGGCACATCCAGCGTGTGTGAGCGAGAGCGAGAGAGGAAGAGAGAGAGAGAGAGAGTTTGACGCTTGTGCGTCTGCGCTATTGCCAGTTGCATTGCCTACTTTCGAGCGTCGCTTCAACTTTGGGGCGTTCTTTTTCCTTCGTTTTTCGAAGCGAGCGCTCACGCAGGATGTGTGGGTGCGTGTGAGAGAGCGAGATTAAGAGAGAGAGAGGGTGTTTGGATTGAACAAAAAATGTACTTGTAGCTTTCGCGCAACAACAAACTCTGTTATAGATACACACATATGTACGTGTTTGTGTGTGGAAGTCAAAAGCTTTTGTATAGCCCGCTGTTGCTGGAGTTGCCAGATCCATCAGAAATATGTATGCATGTCTGGCAACAACCTGTGAAGCGGGCGCAACAAACTTCGCGCTCTCGCTCTCACCTTCGTAGCTCAGGACACACACACACACACACCTACACAGGCTTGTAACTGAAGCTGTAAAGGGCAGCGCCGAAAGCTTTTTCATTCTTACTCTCTTTGGCTTTTTTTTTTTGGCCTTTTGTGTGAAACGGCAACTGAAGAAGAAGCAACAGCAGCAGCATTAACGCAAGCAGTCGCCGCAGCGGCAGCAGCAGAAGGCAGCGACGACTCAAACGGGAGCGAAAAGCGTATCTTTTTTCTGCTTCTTCCTCTTCTTCGCAAAGAAAAAAAGTTATACACACGGAAAAATTGCAATCATTCATTCACCGAATAACCGCCGCGAGTCGCAGGCTCAAACTGTAGTTAAGATTCGTGAAAGTAAAACGCGCGTGCAAAACAAAAAAAAATCTATATTTAATTAAAATAATCTAATATATAGAATATAGAAAATTCATAAAATTCGCCTTTTGCTCGCACGCGCAACGGGAACTTTTTTTTATACCTGTACCTGTGACTGGTGTTTTGTTGTTTTTTTTTTTGCTTGGTGTGCTATTTTACTGTATTTGTTAAGGGTATTTGGCATCTTTTGAGTCTGTGTGTGTGTGTGTTTGTGAGTGCAATTATTGCATTTGCATTACTGTTGTGCGTGTGTGTGTGGCCCACGTGAAACAAACGCGCGCAACAACACCAACACACACACACACACACACACATGTATATATACATATGTAGAAGCCGAGAAGGAAGCAGCGGCGCAAAGGTACAGAAAGTGACAGTGTGGCCCCAGCAAAGTCCGAGTTTAGCTCAGCGTTGACTTTAGCGCCAGCGTCAGCGTCGCTGCTTCTGCCCTTTTCAATGTGCGTGAAAGTGAAAGTGAATTTTGTGTGTGTGTGTGTGTGTGTGTGTGTGTGTGTGTTTGCTACGATTGAAATTGAAAATGAAATTAAAATTGCAGCTGTAGATGGCCAACAACAGCAACAGCAATAGCAACAACTCAGTTAAGCAACAAAAACAAATGATTAACAGCAAGTTAAGCCGCAGCAGCAACAACAAAAAGCTCAAAAACTGTTGAATATAGAATGACGTTGCAGACAAAAATCAATGTAAAATATAAAGCGATAAAAGCAACAGTAATAGCAGCAACAACAGCAACAGCAACAGCAAGAATAACAACAACAAGCGCCAGTCTGCGCCGCCGTTGACACGCACGCACCCATACAGACAGACAGACGGACAGACAGCAAAACGCACGCACCAAAAGTACACACAGACACGAACGCGGGCAACGCAAGGCCTAAGCCTGTGTGTGTGTAGGCAAAAGGAGCAGCAATACAAATTGTTCAAGCAGCGAACAACAACAGGCAAATAGAGCGCAACAGCAACAGCAAGAAGAAGAGGGAGCAGCAGCCGCAGCGGAAGCAGCGACAGCCGCAGCGACAGCAGCAGAGCTCTGTATTAACAGTTAAACATTAACATTTGCAAATAGTGCCATTCACACACAATGAAGCCATCAGATTTGCTGCTGGTGTTGGAAAAGGTAACAAAAAAAAAAGAGAATAAAAAACACAAAAAAAAAAAAAAATTAAGAAAAAAGAAAAATGCACAGTGCGACTGTCATTTTCTAACACAGCTAAAAATGGAGCGCGCACGCACACATGTGCAAGCGTGTGCGTTTTAGCAAATAAAGCATTCGCTCAAGCGAATTTGCCGTTGTAATGCCTGCCTTAAAATTGGACATTATGATAGTCACACACACACACACACACATGCTGGTGTTTATATGTATGTGGGTGTAGGCGTGTATGTCGACTTATGCAAATCCATTTTGACTGTCAAGTCGCAAGTAACGCTCGCTGCTCACTCGCTGCTTACACACACACGCACACACGTACGCTAAGCCAGTACGTGGCGTTGCGCCGATGTTCAGCGAGCGCCAAAGCCGAAGCGTAAAAACAAAAAAAAAAAAAACAAACAAAAAAACCCTGTGGGAGCATGCACAGGGATAGGGCAGGCGAGCGTGGGCGTGGGGTTAAGCGCGCTGGGTGAGGGGATGTGGGGTTGTCAGCATTTTGGCTCCACTGTGTGTGTGTGTGTATTTGTGTGTGTGTGTTATCTTTATGGCTGCCACAGTTGCCAGTTGCCAGTTGCCAGTTGCCAGTTGCCCAGTTTTAGAGTCCCCCAACGTACAGCGTGTATATTTATACATCCTGTGCTGTATGCACACAGGCATACATACAAACGTGTATATTATCTGTCCACTTGAAGCAGCCAGTGGGTCGGCGGCTACGCTTTTTTAATGGCGCACTGTTGCAAGTTTTTCCACCGACAACGGGAATTTTTATCAGTGTAGGTCGAACGTTGGAAAACTGCGGAAAAACTGTGGGCAGCTGGCCTCCAATTAAAGCGGAAACGTTTCCACTTACTCAACAAGTAACAAATGAACTATACCATATATACGCATACGTATATGTGTGTGAGTATTATTTGCTGGCCTTCTCTAAAAATCACTCATACGCACATTACTCATACGGCCCATTGGTCTGCTGACAATGCAGCGCAAATCGAAAATAGCACATTTTAGTTCCAACAAGCGTATGCCCTGTTAGTCATTTGACACTTGGGCGGCATATTGGCTAGCGTTTTCTTAAATTAATGCACGCAGAAAGAAAAAATATGTACGCAAATTAAGTATACAAGTTTTGTCAAATGGGAAATTTCTTAATTCTGTTTCTTCAACTGTTTCCCAAATATAAGACTTAATTATAGCAGTCAATTTATTAAATGTTTCAATGCGATTAAGATCGATATATATATATATATATATATATATATATATATATATATATATATAATGAATATATACACTCATGGTCGAAATAATAATTACATCATCAAATCTTCCTCCTCCTCATTGCTTTATGTACAATGTAATTTTCAGTCAAAATTAATTAAACTGAAACTGAAACGATAAAGATTATATCCACGTCTGTTCTCAAACTGGCAAATCGGGAAAATTGTGTATATACATACTATATATTTCTTACTGCTCACTTCGTTGAAAAAATTAAAATAATTTTTGCCGCTTACTCAAGTCAGAAAATTTGACAACTATCTGAGCTTTTATTTCTATGAGAGAGGGTTTGAATTTTAGTTTGACAGTTGAATCTCTTATGAATGTGGGCAGGTGGTCCAGCTATTCTAAAATGCATAATCAAAATTTGTCTTGTTCTTACTACTATAAATAAATCAAATATATTTTTATATCTATTTATATATATATAAGTAGGAAAGTATACATTAACTATTTGATGTTTTGACAGCTTATCAAAGTTGTTAATCAAGAAAAAGTAACCAACACAAAAAAAGAGAAAATTGAATTTATTGTTTTTTTTTTTTAACATTAAAAAAAATTAATATGATATCATATACCAAAATCTATCTGCTAATTAAGAAGAAAAATTAATAGAATAAATACAAGAAAATTCAAAGAAAGCTAATTCCTATATCGTTTAGCTCTACTAATTTGTTTTTTATATATGTTTACTTATATATATGTATATATTTTAATGTGTAATAATTATTATTATTTTAAACATATATTGCCTTTTAAATGAAATCCAAAAATAATGCAGCGTTAAATTAATAACTTTAGATAGAAACTGGCTCTAAATACAAGCTACTGTATTACACGAGACACATGTTATGGATATAAATATTTGCCTAATTATGTTCGCAAAAGTTTGGCTTATACAAATTTCACATCAGCTCATATAAAGTCAATTATTAATTAGTTTTTAATTTCTTATGCATGCTGATGAAAATCAATATTATTTCGCTTACGTAACGTTTAAATAAAAACCATTTTTGCGACAGCTTTCAACTTTCGCACTGAACAAAAGTTTGCTAATTTAAAGTACTATAAAAACATGAAGCCATGAAAATATATTTAAATTATACGCTGCCTACGCAAACGTGGCCCTGAAATGGCCTAAACATCAAATATTTAAGAGGCATTTAAGAGATAAATGACAGCGGTTGGCTGCGACCTACTGTTGTTAACAATTATATAATACAATTGGCATATGGCCCTGATTAAGGATTCACTGGGCCAGCTGCTTTCCAGGCTGTGCATAGGGCATGGCGTAGCCGGTTTATATTTAGCATTCAACTGTTTAGCCTTGGGAGCCAGTCAGCTGGCTTGAATTGAGTTTCAGTTGAATTTGACGGAATCTGATGAGCAGCGGGGAACACGCGGCGACATCCTTCGAGCCAGAACCAGAAGACAAACAAAGCGCCTGCTCTCAATTGTTGTTTGGCGGCGGCGACGGCAGCAGCTGTGGCTGCTGTTGATGTTGATGTTGTCAGTAGAACCAACACCAGCCCCCCTCACTTACTGCTCCGCCCACTTCAGCTCTGGTGACCTTTTCCTTTGCAGCAACATTAATAAAAACCACTTCAGCAGAAGCTTGCGGTGGCTTTGAAGGGGTTCGGCGGGGGGACGGGGGTTGGTTGTGCTGCAAGTGCTTGTTGCATTTGACTGGCGCAATTTCATAGAGTCATTACGTTTAGGGCTAAAGGGGCGAATTGCGGGGGTTGAGTGTTTGGTCTCTTAAGCAGAGCAGCTGTAAAGTGGTTATATAACAAGCAGAAAGCAGCTGCCACGCCCACAGCTGCACAGCAAGGAGCTGAGCTATTGCATATACATAAACACACAATTATATATTTAAATATACGTATATATATGTGTGTGTGTGTATGTACCGTGAAAGCTCTACTAACGGACAGCCTCCCTGGAGGAAACAACTGCTTTTAGCCGGCTCCATTTTTTTTTCAAAACAAATGTAGACGTGAACTCGTTTTTGTACAAAAACTCTATTGAATTTCAATTTGTAAAACAACAACGCAGAAACAATATGTTCAAAAATTATACAAGAATTTGTTTCCTTTATGATACAATTTATATTTTGAAATTATGAACAATAATATATTTTTTATACCAATATGTTTTCAAGTCTTTTTTTCCAATAAATGAAATTTATTATTAATATTAGAAGGAATATTATTATTATTTTAAAATCATGTACAATATGTAACTTGTATTGTTTAAGTAATTGTTGTTTAGTTTTTAAATATCCAATTTTATTCACTTATAACATTAGAGGCGATATATAAAAACTTGGAAAAGTAAAACCATTGCGGAAATATTATTATGCTAGAAAATTATTTTTCTAATAACGAAATTCTTATTTATTTTAATTCCAAAATTCATAAAAAAAATTTTGCCTATCTAAAAAACGTTATGTTAAGATAAGAAACCTTAAGAACGTTTTACATTTAATTCAAATACAAAAGTGGTTTTTATGAGTAAATATTTATTTTATATAATTCAAGAATTACTTTTTTCTTTATGCAAGATTAAAATTAAGAATGGCTTATCCTTAAATTAAGATGATGTAGGACCGAAATGAGCTTAACATTTTGAGGGGAGAGCGCTTTATATTCTTTTCATAACTGGATTAGGAAAAGCGTAAAGAAATATTAACAGAAAATATGAATACACTGAAAAAATTGCCCATCTCAATTCGTATATGACCAGGATATTATTTATTCTATTTTGGTCTTAAAATTACAAGTACATTTGTTCTTGAATATATTTTAAATCTAAATGGCATTCAAATTAATTTCATTTCATATGACTTATATATTATTAAATTATAAATAAAAATACAAGAATGTTTTTAAAAAAGCGTAAAATATTCCCAATACTTGCATATCAAGTTTTGGTAGTTTGTGTACTAAAAATGAGCTTAATAAGATTAAGAATTATGAATTTTGGTATTAAAATAAACATTCTTAAAATATTAATATTATTCATAGATTATGAATATTTTACAGCTTTTGAAATTAATTTGATAGAAAATCCTTGAACTTTGGTATTACATTAAAAATTGTATAATAGGGATTAGATAAGAATAAGGATAATTTTACTTAGGAATTTTGTTCAAGTAAAAAATTCTTGAATTATTTTTTTCTCCAAGTGCTCAAATAATTGTGAATATAAAAAGTGAGTAGATTTTATTTTTGATAAATTTTCCGTGTTATGTTGGTTATTTCGCTGACAATTTTTTTTAAGAAAGAACATAAAAGCAATGAAAAAATGATTGTTCGCTCAAGAGAATGCTCACCGTTCATGTATATATATATATATGTATATTCATACAGCCATATCCTGGGCAGGACGTGGCCTTTTGCAAGCTGCGTAGGCCGCAAAAAACTTGTTGCAAATATCGATTGTAACGCTCAAAGCCTTGCGCTCAGAGACAGCAAAGGGAAAGGGGAGGGGGGATAAGGGCTTGCTATGTGTGTGTGTGTGTGTGTATGTTAGGGGGTGGGGTGGGGGAGCTGGGAGTAGGCATTGCGCTGCTGCGGGCCTGTTGCAGGCATTTCAATTTACGCTTTGGCATTGAGCGCACTCGACTTTTAATAAGTTTTCCTCCTTTTCATTTCTTTTTTTTTCATATATTTTTCTTATTTGATTTTTGATTGCCTCGCGACTCGCCTTCTTTTGATAAGAAAAAAAAAAATATATATATACATACACATCTATGTATGAAAAGGAAAGCCTTCCAGTTCATTGGCGCCCACTCGAGCGTGATGGCAATTAAAAAACACAACTGCCTCTGCTTCTGTCCATCATTCATCTGCTCATGCTTCTTCTTCTTCTTCTTGTTGCTTTCTAATTGATTTTGGCCAGGTCAAGTTCAAGGTGCCATTGCCGCCTGGGGTCAGCTCGACGACGCTACTGCCGAAGCTGATACGCACCAAGGATGTGAAGCAGCTGCAGGATGGCAATGCACAGCCCACAAAGCCCAAGTTAACGGTAAGTAACGGTGCTTGCACTAAAACTAAACCAAATCTAAATCAAAAGCTGTCGTTGTTCGGCATGCCGACGCTCAAATACCCTGGCCTTCCCAGATAAAGACAAATTTATATCTTTACCCTTTTATCTGACTTTATGCTATATATTAAATGTATATCTCAGTTGCAATATAATTTACAATTATAGATTTTATTTAATGAAGCATATAGCGAAAGTTTCGGGTTCAAATAAAAATAGAACAGAACAAAAAAAAATAAGAAAATGGAGTGGCCAATGCGGTTCGAACCCTATATTAAAAAAATTTAATATCAGTATTATAATAATAATAATTTATTCATGTTTTTTTTTTTTACATTAAGACGAGGTTCGAGTCGTAGAATTTAGAAATTATCTATAAACAATATAAAAATAAAATCGTAATTTTATTAAAATCCTTATAATCCCCTGCTGCGCTAGAAATGTCTAAATACCCTGGATCTGACATCGCTGGGCATTGGGTCCTGCTGCGGCACCGGGATGTACCTTGTTGCCGGCCTGGTGGCACAAAAGATGGCTGGACCCGGTGTGGTTATTAGTTTTATTATAGCCGCAATTGCGAGTATATTCTCAGGTAAGTGTCAACAATATACAGATATATATATATACATTCTATTATATATATATATTGATTTCTTCTAGGCGCTTGCTATGCGGAATTTGGCGTTCGTGTGCCACACACATCCGGCTCGGCCTATATGTATTCATATGTGGCAGTTGGAGAATTTGTAGCTTTTATAATTGGTTGGAACATGATATTGGAATATCTAATAGGTACGTTCAACTCCCTGCTTGTAATTGGAGCTCACCCCCAAGTATTCTCTCGACAGGAACAAGTGCCTGTGCCTGTGCGTTAAGCTCAAGTTTTGATTCATTAACGGGCAATGCCATTGCGACTGCGATGAGCGAGTCCATTGGCACCATATTTGGTGAGTTCGCAGCATCGATAAAATATATACATATACAATATATATAATATATATATCACGTACAAATTTTGTTTCATCATTTAATTATTATATATATTTATTTTCTCATTTGGCTTTTTTCATGACTTGATTTTAGTATAGTATTTTTATAGTAGCAAACAAATAGTGCTACGGTATACGATTTAGTTGTTATTACAGCGGAAAAGAGTTCATGGAACTTTCGACGGTTAACTATTTATTTCATTGAAAGTCTGTTTTGACGTACGTTGAATTAAAAAGATTCTTTTTCATTTGGTTTTCAATTTGCCAATTTGGGTTTACATTCAACATATTTGTGGAATTGTTGCACTCTGATTTATTTATGGCCAACTCATGTTTATATTTTTGTTGTTGCTTCTTTGACCAGGCAAACCACCTGACTTTATTGCCTTTGGCATAACGCTCATCATGACCAGCGTTTTGGCGATGGGCGCCAGTAAATCTGTTATTTTTAATCACACCCTAAATGCCATCAATTTGGCCACGTGGGTGTTCGTGATGGCCGCGGGCCTCTTTTACGTCGATACGAAAACGTGGTCGGAGCATCAGGGCTTCCTGCCCTACGGCTGGAGTGGCGTAAGTACTAATTATATATACATACACACATACATATATATATATATATATATTCATTGTGCAACATAACATATGCCCCATTTTTCATTTCTCATTTTCGCCTTAACTAGGTCTTCTCGGGTGCCGCAACCTGTTTCTATGCATTTATTGGTTTCGATATTATCGCAACCACCGGCGAGGAGGCCCACAATCCGCAGAAGAGCATACCCAAGGCAATTGTTGGCTCCCTCATTGTTGTCCTCATAGCCTATGTCAGCGTTAGTCTAGTCCTTACTTTAGTCGGTAAGTAACGCAGTTCAAATCGTTTGAACTTAATTGACTATTATAGGGCTTCTCATACGACATGGCTTTTCAAATTGCCTTAATGATTACGTCCCGGTGGTTTGACCGGGCTTATCAAATAAGGGTTGAAACCTGTCGACGACACTTTTATTTATTATTTATTATTTACGACCTTTTAAACCAATTTTTATACTCGTTCACAAATTAAATAGAGTATATTGGGTTTGTGCAATGTCCGTCTTGCTGTCCGTCCGCCTGTCCGTATTAACGCGATTTTCGCCGCTACTTGAAACTTGGAATAAATACTCGTGTATACCCGCGAAGGTGAATATTTCCCACAATATTACAGCTACAGTCACCAAATTTGGAATGTAGCTTACTGGTGACCCCCCTCAAAGATTGTGATCCTGGCCACACCGACTAGAACGTCCCCCTAGCGCCCCGCCTTAAAAAATCGGAAATTATATTTCCTTAAATTGTAAATTTGATCCCCTTACAATCACTTTTAATGTTGTGTACTAATTGTGACAATCACAGATTACAGATTATATGGTATTTTAGGGTAAGGCTCTATTTTGGAGTTGAAAAAAAAAAAAAGAAAAATAATTAAAATAAGTAATAATAATTTGTGGCGCAAATAATCTTTCCTCCCGCAGTGCCGTATGATCACATCAATGTGGGCGCTGCGCTGGTGCAGATGTGGTCCTATGTGAATGCGCCCAAGTGTCGTGCGGTGGTGGCCATTGGAGCCACAGCGGGTCTCTCGGTGGCCATGTTTGGATCGATGTTCCCGATGCCGCGCGTCATCTACGCCATGGCCCAGGATGGCTTGATATTCCGGTGAGTTCAGGCAATGACAATTGAAATACCAAGATGAGTAACACCAAACAACGAAATGCGAAATTGAGTGCCAAAGCGAAATAGCAAATAGTTTAAAACTAACAAAATTTGCTTGTTCTTATACGATTAAGCAAATTCAATTATTTATAAACAATTACGAAGAAAGTTGACGCCGACAGCGCGTACAAAGCTTTCAGCTCAGCACCGACCAGCTTTGCTGGAGGCTGCCTGACGACTGAATTCTTTGCTCGTGTCAGCTCGCGACTTCGGCATTTGATCGTGTGGCCTTCGGGTAACGAAAAGACCCTCGGCTCGTGTGTCGTGTGAAGAGCGACAGGCGACAGTAGAAGTTTTGTCGTGCATTCAAATGCATGCGCATTGCTCAGCTCACTGTCGTTGGTTAAGTGGGAGTTCATTTGTAATCTGTGACCTCTTTTCCAGGCAACTGTCGCATCTTTGGCAGCGCACCAATGTGCCGGGGCTGGCGACATTGGGCAGCGGACTGGCGGCGGCTCTGGTGGCGCTGACCGTGCGGCTGGACATCCTCGTCGAGATGATGTCGATTGGAACGCTGTTGGCCTACACGCTGGTGTCCACCTGTGTGCTCGTGCTGCGCTACCAGCCGCACAGCACATCGCTGGTGGAGCTGTTGCCGGCACAGTTGCGCACTCCGCTGGCGCCGGGCACCGCCACCGATCCGCACTCGCGTCCCTCGGAGGTCCTCGAGCCGAACAAGCTGACCATCAAGCGGGTGACGCGCGGCATGTCCGACTCGGACGATTCGTTTATTGACGACAGCCCCGAGGGCTATTTGGGCGGGCGGGACGATCAGTTCCTGGTGTCGGATCGCTCCGAGAACAAGTTCTACGGCAGCGTTCACGGCGCACCCACCGGACCAACCGGACAGGCCACCGCATTCGATACGATGGGGCTTAATTTCATCACGCGCAAGATTCACGATTATGCGTATCTGTGTCCCGGCTTCTTTCCCTGGATCAATCCCGGCCAGGCGACCTCCGAAAGTGGTACGTTACAGGGTATCCGCGCAACCCCACACCCTCTCTCTCTCCCTCTCTAGAGACCTCTCCTGATTTGTTGCTCGTATTCATATTCGATATCGAAATTGAATTGTGTATTTCTCGTTGTTCTTTTGCTTTCTCACATTTCTTTTTGTTTTGCTCCCGACGACATCTCGACTTCGAAATTGAAACCGCATTCGAATTCGAATCTCGACTTCGCACCAGGCATGTATGTCACGAAACTAGTTGGAATCATGTTCGGTCTCATATTCTTCTTGGATTTGTTCGCGGCCATCGGTTGGTCCGGCGGCCTCGCCATCTTCATTTATATCATTTTATTTATCGGCATATTTGTGATATTATTGATTATATCGAGACAACCACAGAATAGGTAAAGCCAATAATAGTTGTAATTGCTTGCTCTCCAATACCCTTGCAGCGGCCATTTTGATTAATGTAATGAGAAAGAAGAAAATAAATGGTACATAAATTATATATCGATTTTCCTGATCAGTACGATCATCTGAGTCTATAAAGGTAAGTTCTGTCTCTCTGTGTTCCTGGTTGATTGGAACCCTGACCAATTAAACAGAAGTTAAGCGACATTTATCCATTTGTCAAGATCGATAATCGAAGATCGCACTTGTTTTTTAAGCTAGTTTTGAAGGTCAGACACAATTAGATATAAACATATTAAGCCTCAAGCAATTTGTTTAAAATCGACGAAAATCGATTTCAAGCTCTTCTTTTTTGAGAACATCTTGAAGATTATTTGGGTTTGAGATAAACAATTTGTCATATACATAGCTACTTTTTTAATATCGATATTCAACACATTGATTTTTGACAATTTATAATAGCTTAGCGCCCTTTATATAACAAAAGGCTATAATTTTCATTAATATATCTACCAATCGATGAAAATCGATTTTCAGCTATCATTTTTATGATGTCATGATCAAAATAAAATATCGTCTGCAAGAGTATATTGTCTCTTCGGCCAACCGAAGATAACTTTCTCTCTCGTGCTAAATCTTTCCATATTCCCAACGAGATTCGGGCAATTTCTAATTGAATTTTAATTCTTTCGCAGATATGCACTTGCGTTTTTAACGCCTGGACTTCCATTTATTCCGGCTATCGCAATAACTGTTAACATTTATTTAATATTTAAGCTAAGCATACTGACCCTCATTAGGTTCACCGTCTGGATGTCCCTCGGCTTCATCATGTACTTCTACTACGGCATCACGCACAGCAGCCTCGAGCAGACCAGCGACGAGCTCGAGCTGCACGTGGACAAGGATTATGTGAGTGTGGTCAGCTTTGATTGTAAACTCCGCAGCCAACTCCGAATTCAACTTTCCTTGCAGAGCAAAAACGTGGACGAGAAGGCCGTTTGGGATCAGCAATCGTATAACCAGACGCATGAGCCCGTCTGGGCCAGCAAGGAGATCAAGCAGCCCACAAGTAAGTGCCGATTTCTATTGCAAAGTTCCGGGTCACACACGTGGCAATCGTACGTTTTATATGAAACTATATTATATAGTCGGTTGATCATGGTGATAGTTAATTTCCGATCAATATTGCCAAGTTTGCTCGGGGCATATTAAAAAACAAAATTGTTTTTTCAACAAAAATTAAATTTTCGACTGATTGTTTCTATGGCAGCCATATGATATAGCTATCCGATGTTAAAAGAATTCCCAGAATTCTTAGGAGATTAGGGACACTCCCAATTGCCACGTTTGGTCAGGATATCTTGATAAACAAAACCCTCTGCAAAGTTATAAACATAAATTCTAATTCGGATTAGTTTTCTGTTACGATGATTAAGAAAACAATAGTGCTTTTATACTCTGTTCACAAAGTTAAAGAGAGTATGTTGTTTTCTTTTGCGATATATATACCCGAGTCAATAAAAGTATAAAGTTTGTTTTTCCCCAGGAGGCGTGACCATCGCAAATATCTATTTATATATTTGTTACGCTGAGTATCTATTGCAACTATATATTAAAACCTTTTTGCTTATTATATGTATATATACATTATAAGTACTCTTAGTAATAATATCTTTAATATTAAATAATAATTAATTAATTTAATATTAGCAATAAAACAAAATGAATATACTACTGATGATTCCTGCCTTTGTTTGCAGAGCAACGGTATAGCTATGGCAAGAGCGCCACAGCTGGCGCCCAGAGTGGCTCAAGGAGTGCCCCCAATGCCAACAAGTCCGGCAAGGATGCGGCTTCGGCCACCGGAACGGCAACGGGATCGGTAACGGCAACGGCAACGGCAACGGGAGCGAGATCAGCGTCCGCTCAGCCGGCAAATGGACGCAGCGCGACGGGCAGCGGCCGCACTTTGGAGCATCAGTATACCGGGCAGTTTAGCATGTTTGTGGACGAGGGTCAGTTCCCCACGTGGGATGACTAAGTTTGATTTCCTTCGTAAAATTACAAAAAACTCCGAATAATTTCGAAAAACTCCAAACAATTCCAAATAATTCCGAACATTTTCACAAAAAAACTTCGAAAAACTCCGAAAAAATGCCGAAAAATATATAATTGTATACCGTTACGCCTCGGTGGGCCGCGACCCAACTGCCCCGCTCCCCCTCCGCTGTCGCACTGTGATCGTTAGTTGACCCAGCAGTAGCCAAGCAGGTCCATTGAGGAGCGAGCGCGTACACATAAACCTAAACCTATACCTACATATATATATATATAGTAAGTCATCTATATATATATATACACATATATCGAACTACCTTACGACCCACAAATGGAAAGTAAACTAACCAACTGGCAACCAAGACCTGTAAATATGATTAGACTTATTAAGTTTAACGATATTACACACATATATATATATATATATCCAGATATATATACATGCGTTAACATACAGTGCAGCCTCAATATTTGGCGTTTGCTTATTGCCATTGAGGCTCCACTGTAGCGATCACCCTCACTTTTACATACAAAAAAATTAGCAGCTACTACTACATATATATATGTATGTATATATATATATATATATATATATATATATATATATATATATATATATATATATTTATATATTGATTGGCTATTGGTTAATAGTGAAAAAATTACAGTGCAAACCATTTTAATTGTTCTAGCGTAACGTAATCGTGTTAACACTGTACTCAAATTCGATTGGCAATTGTTTTTTTCGGTTTTGGGCTATCGGGTTTTTAATTTGTCCATTCTCCATTTATATTTTTTATTTTTTTGGATTAACATTGCCAGTCGAAATTGAGTGGAAAGAGCAAGCACAAAAAATATGCATATTTTTGAGATTGTTGAGCACAAAGTAAAGCAAATATGAAAAATTAGGGTGGCCATTTATTAGGCTGCCACATTTAAGTAAATAAAAAACTAGTTCAAACCATGCATTCGTGCGTGTGTTCACTGTACAGTAAATTCTATACACAAGAAAAAAAAACACGCACGCCTGAAAGTAGGCCATATAAGTAAGTTTATGAGAAAGTCCCAAAAAAAAAAAACAAAACAAAATGGCAGCCTTTTAGGGCATATTTAAATTTTTTTTTGGGCATTCGTATAAACACAGCACAAAAAAAGAAGCAAAAAATGTAAAACAAAAAACTCTTACAAATTATCATTCTATTCTATGTATATTATATTTATGATTATTGACATTATTGCCATTACAGTTATTGTTATTATATGCATTATACGATACGGTTAAAAGTATTACGAATACTAATATTCAAAATGTTATTGTTTTGACTACTCTAGAGGCTCGCGCTAAACTCATTTTAAAGCGGGATTCAATATTTGTTGTAATTTAATAATTAACTTTAACTTAAACTATGCAAAATAAAAAAATAAAAAACTAAACCAAAAATAAATAAATATACAAAAAACCTAAGGAAATCTTTACCAAAAATGACAAAAAATTTACCATATTTACTAATCGAAATCGAAACTATTCAAATTCAAACAAACATTTATGTAAGAAAAAAAAAAAAAAATACCCACAATACAAGGCATATAAAAAAAGCAAAAGTAAATACTTATGTATTATATAAAACAACTATATATATGAAAAAATACGAAAAATACCAACATTTATATACAATGCATACCTTTTTCCACTTTATATACTACAAGAAGCAAAGCAGCATTTTTAACTATATTATGAGTACATATACAATTTATATAAATACTTAATACTTAATTAATTTCATACATTTTTTTTGTTCAAATCCAAGAAAAAAACTACTAATAAATACACAAAATACACCTGTATATACACTCACACACACACAGAGACTCTAAGTGTAACTCAAAACTACAAAAACAACTCGAGTTGCGCTCACAACAAAGCAAATCCAATAACATACAACAAATTTAATAAAAATACCAAAAGCACGTAATACGTGCTACGTGATTCGCCACAACTTAATAAACACACTAGGAAAATACTAACAAATACCAAAGATTTGAAAAGTAACAAACAAACCGAAACAAATACAACTACAATATTTAGGCCATTTCGTCTATGGCCCTTAAGTAACAGAAATATTTACAAAGATACAAAACGAGGGAAAAATAAAAAAATATTAATAATTATTCCTATTTCTAAGTATGATTTAAGAAGCGTTACATATGTATATTCCAATAAGCAAGTTGTTTGGCCCCGTTAAATACCTAACATGCATAAAAATACTTGTATTTCGACTTAACATATGTCATTATTATCATGATTGTTATGATTATTATTATGTGTATTCTTAAAGCTAAATCAAATTCTAAACATAATATTTGATATCAAAAAGAAAAAAATACAAAAAAACCCTTTCTCAATCTTAATGTACATACATAATACCTTTTGAATTTACTCCGATATTTTATTTTTTCCCATTTATTTCGTACCAAACCTTCACTTTAAGTGCCAAATGCACGCATGTATTTAAAATTCAATATTTCTTATTCAATTAATCCATTCACATGGAAATTAGTATTTATGCACATTACCTGAGTTCTTCAAGCTTTCAGGACCAAACTGTCGAGTTAATAAGATTTTATTATTATATAATATATTATAATTATTTTAATTTTTTTAATTTTTGATAATTCAAATTGAAGACATAGGTTTAACTGGACAAATCAACCAAATATATACGACTTGTACATATGAAATTACAAAAATCTATATTTCTATGAAGCAAAATTAAAAATACAACTAACAACAAAGAAACTTTAAAGTAACTAAAAAAGAATCTCACCCATGCAGAACCTGTAATAAAAACAATGCAAGAACGATAAACATATCCTAAACAAACACAAATTGAAAAAATTGTTTCACAGCCAGAGATCATATGTACAAGGTATTTAAAATATACTAGATGAACAACAGCCCAACTAAACTAACACAAACTGAACAAATGAAAAAAAAAACAAAAACAAAACAGTTTGATCTTCCACCTTTCGGTTCTTTCGGTACCACCAAATGAATATATAACTGTTATGAATATAAATACATTATCATAGATTTTCTACAATTTCAATTCGAAATGCGAAATAAATACTAAAAACATACTACGTATATTGACGGATCAAGGAAACCGAATGCTTCCGTTAACAAACTTATGCATTTTTTTTGTTTCATTCGAAATAAATATTTCAAGAGTAAATATGTAATTTAATCAGAAATAATAATAACAGATTGAAACGGGGAACATTACTGCGTATGCTCATCCAAAGTTAGTTTTACACCTCGACTTTATTGTACTAACTGAACTAAGCGAATTAACTTCATTTGCGAACCACTAAAAAGCGATAAAACTGAATGTAACTAGGGAGATTCTTTTTAAATTGATTGATTGATTGATTATTTTGACAACTACTAAAAAAGCGAGCAACACAAAGCAAAACACTAGGTAAAATAGAAAAGATTTATGAAAATGCTGTTAGATTGACTGGTAATTTGATTGATTAATTTATTAATTGATTAAGTTACTTGGACAGCAGCGAGACAAAAAAAAAAAAATAGACACAAGACCAAAAAATAGTTGTAGTAGAGAAAAAAATATATGATTGGTTGACTGATTAATGAATTGAGATCTATTCAAAATGGGTGTAACTTAAAATCAAGCAATGGATAAAATAGAATTGATTAGTTGATTGATAGATAGCGTCGAGAACTATTTAAAATAGGTAAACGCAATACCAAACAAAATATATAACTAATTGATTGATCAATTTCAGAAGTATTTAGAAAGAGAAAAATACATCATAAAAAAGATATGAAAATAATGGGATACAAATGATTGAAGAAATAAAAGATTAATCGATTGATCGATTGGTTGACTGATTATAAATTTTGTTGAGCAAAACAAGCGCAAAAACAAAACATTTACGATATAGAAGAGGCCACATCTGATTGGAACTTAGAAAAAACCATGCCAAGCAAAGATGAAACAATAAGCCACATTTGATCAATCAGTTGATTAAAGCAAAAACTAAGAACCTGCTGAAACGTTATTAAAAAATTATGACAAATAGGTCACATTTTATTGATTAATTGATTTGGGAACTTAGCATTAACTTAACCTTACTAAAGAACTCAACACGAAAAAGAAGAGACCACATAAAATTAATTGATTTTTTGATTGATTACGTTGCGTTAATTGGTTAATTGATTGTTTCACATTTCCAGCTAAATACAGACGTACTTATATATGATGTACCTAAGTTTTTATTTATTTAATAAGACTGAATTTCTGCATATGATTTATTTGAATAATTATGATTACTGTAAATATATTTATAACATATAAAATATATATACACACATTATACATTATACATTATGATATATATATATACAAATACATACATACATACAGTTTGAATTATTTTTATGTATATATACATACTTAGCAACTTTACAACTTTAACTAATAAAGCATCAAAATTTTAAGATATTCTCAACTCATTTATCAAAAGAAAAACCAAAAGAGGAGGAAGAGGAAGTAGAAGGAAGCGAATGAAGTTAAACACACAACTATTATACATAATAATATATGATAAAATGAACCTTAAAGATAACAAAACTATATATACAGAACAAATAAACTATATATATATATCTATATATATATGTATATATATATTTCAATGGATCGATAACACAGCTAATGAAAGAAAGAACAAAGCAAACCACAAACCAAAAGGCAAAACCAAACAAAATGATGTTAATATAAAGTGAAACAATTTTTTATTCAAATACTACTCTTAATTTGTTTTATGTGTTAATAACTTATTAAATGATATTTCTTGAGAATATTATAAAACAACAAAAAATAAAATAAAATTGTTAGGATATTCAAAATATGATTGAAACGCATTTCTTTTCATTTTATTTATTTTATCTGGGGGTAAAGCCAGCACTAGAAGATAAAGTCACTACGTCACTTTATTAATGTGAATTCTCGAGGACATTCGTAGTTTCCCAAAGTTGGCCAAGTAGCGAATATGAAATGTAAAGTAACATACATTTTAAGCTAGTTGTTTGTTGCCAAAGTGACCATGGAGGACGAAACATTATTGATAAATGGCCTTTTGAAAGCTCGCTTTTATTTCACAACTGGTTTGGTAAGTTTTGTTATACGTAATAAGCACTATTCATATAGGTCATCTATGATGTTCAGGTGACCATGGAGAACATACAAATATGTAACAAAATATTTATTCAATTTTATTTTAGTCCATGCGATTAAGTAAATTATATAAAAGTGACCATGGAGGTATGTTAAAAGGATCAGCTTTACAAAAACTACGCCATACGTATATATTATTTAACGCATTTTTAACGTTACTTTGAGCGTATTTTGGATTGTTAAAAAAAAGGAATTACATACTATTAAAGTGACCCTGGAGGACGTTAGTGTTTAAAATGTAACCAATTTTACAGCAGGCTGACCAAACAAATAGGAAGCCTTTCAATAAGGTGCCCAGCTTCCACGTTTATATATGTATGTTATTTGACATTAAAGTGCCCATGGAGTACCAAACAGAAAAGAATTCCAATTAAATTAAAGCTCTAAATAGATAAACAGGCTAATGAAGTGCCTATTTTTAAAATATTTATATAAAGAAAGAAGAAGACTTTCAATTTAGAAACTACGACATATTTTTATTGCACACTTAATGCTAATTTTATGTACAAAAGCCAAAAGTGAAGTGAAATAGTGAATTGTAAAGAACAAAAAAAAAAAAAACAAAAAAGAAAAAGAAAATGATGGTATAAGATATAGACGTGTAACTCTTACGGTAAATAGTAACTCGACTGTGGCAACCCTGGCGATGCGGAGGCCGTTGAAAAGCTGCTGTGGAACTGATTGAAGCCCGGGCCGCCCAAGCTGTACGGATTGAATTTGGTGCGCTGCTTGTCCGACAGATTCGGGAGATCCGCGGGACCGTCCTCCGGATAGTTGACCAGAAATGGTGTTGGCCTCGGCTGATCAGCCTGATCACTGGCAGTGTTCGTTCCGCCGTCATCCTGTGCCTCAGCATCGTCTTCGCCAGCGCCAGCTCCAGTCGCAGCCGCAGCCTCTGCCCCGGCCAAGCTGCCCGGCTCAGAGTAGGTATCTGCAAAGTGTTGGAGAGAATCCAATTGTGCGACAATTAGTTAAAAGTTTGCGTATTTTACCAGCAGGTTGTGCGTACTGATAGATCAGCCGATCGCCCAGCTGGGCGGGCGGATGTGGACGACGTGCCGGGGGCGGTGGTGCGGGCTGCTCTGGTGGGGGTGGTGCTGGTGGTGCTGGTGGCGCTGGTGGTGGCGGCGGCTGCGGCGGACGTGGAGCTGGCGGCGGCGCATCGTAATCGTAATCGTAGTCATAGTAAAAGTGGTTCAAAGGACGCGGCGGCGGACGCACGCGTCGCGGCGCAGGTGGTGGGGGTGGCGGGGGTGGTGCAGTTGGCGCAGGTGGTGCGGGTGGTGCGGGTGGTGCAGGCGGTGCGGGTGGCGCAGGTCGCGCGGGTGGTGGCGGTGCTGGCGGCGGCGCGTCGTAGTCATAGTCGAAGGACTGCTGCGGATAGTAATCGTACGGACGTGGCCACCAGCCGTGCCCATAATACGGACGTGGTCGGCGTCGGGGCGGCGGCGGTGGTGGCGGTGGCGGTGGTGGTGGCGGTGGCGGCGGTGCAGCTGTCGTTGTGGTCGGCGGGAGCGTCGGGGCGGGACGACGCGTCGTCTTGGCAGCAATAATGTTGCGCGTGAGGTTCACCTTGGCGCTGGACAGATCGGCGCTCTTCTGCAGCAGGTTGCGCAGCAGCAGACCAAAGTCGAGCGTGACGGTGCCGCGCCTGGCACGCTCCCCAGCAGCGCCATCCTGCGCCGCAGCGGCTGCGACCAGCAGCAGCAGCAGCAGCCCACTTCCCGTTGGTAGCTGCATCCTTGGCCGAATCGATCTCCGTGAGCTGTGTGAAGCGCTTGCCTGGACCGCGCTGTGCGGCGTTCCGATCAGAACTGGCCGCTGCCTGTGCCGCCAGCTGGCTGCCTTGACTCGGCCGCCTGGGCGTTAGCGGATTAAGTGGCCAAGAGGCAACGAGTTAGACGGGTTAACACTCAGCTCGGCCGGGGACGAGGGGGGAATCCGTCAACGGGTTCTGTGCGTGGCAACAATTACTTTTGCACTACTTTTTGCCCCACTCGAACGTGCGGCCTGGTGCCCAGCACAGTGGTGCGCGCACCACCACCTAACGGTACTGCGGCCTCCGCTTGGAGCCTGGCTCCACACGACAACCACTGTGCTCACTGATTGTAATGATACACAGCCATCAAAATTGCATTTAGCTTTATTTTTTGTAATTTTTCACTTTAGTTAAGCTGGCTTGTTGCAGTTAGTTTTAATTCAGATACCCTGTGGCATGTCGTGGGTATGCCCAACTGGTGGGTCTATCTATATAATAAATATATATGGAAGTGTGTAAAAAATCTTCAAGATCCTCAAACTAGTAATAAGATATGAAAGTTGTTCATGTAAAATACATTGTAATATTCTAAGATTTTATTATGTTCTTTTTCTGTAAAGAAAAAATTACCCTACTCCAGCCATTATTTAATCAAACTTACTAGGTGTAATGTTATAAAGTAACTTAAGGCAGTGTGCCTTAAATATTTATCATATATTTTATTTTTTGGTAATTTTGGTCATTTTGTTTTGTCAAATGTACAGGGTATGGACGCAGTCGCGCTCGCTGAATTAGATCACATTTAGTAGTACAGGTTATGTTTATGCATTTGCTTAGCAATTAACTACCTTTACTTTTAGTTATGTGCACAAGCATAAATATGTATGTACGCCCAAACATATGCACGTAGATGCATAGGTATGTGTATGTGCATAGCATAGATAAGTATGAATATTTGGAGCAGTGCCAAAAGATCTTTGTGTTCGTGCTGATTGCTTTTTGTTTTCACAGCTGAATTTCTGGCTGCGGCGCAATGCAAACTACTTGGGTGCGAAATTCGAATTCGAACTCGAACTCGAACTCGAACTCGAATGCTGAATGCGAGTGCGAATGCGAGAGACAATTTGATTGAAAAGCATTCAACGGTAATTTGTAGATTTTGAACAACTTCAAGTGCTTCGTAACATGCAATTAAGATCGCATTATAAACACATACATACATACACACATATACACATACATATGCGTATATAGACAAATGTTGCCTTTCAAAGATACAAATCCCATGCACAAATTCAAACTAATTTAGTTGAACACAAACTGCAGCTAAAAGGAAAAACTCTTTGACACTAAATGTTTACATAATCCGAACGGAAATCGAAAGTCGAGCGAACAAAATGAAAAAAGAAGAAGAAAAACAAGCAATAGGAAAACTGAGTTAATCTGGTCTGGAATCTGGTGGCTCTGGCATCCAGGTGAGCACCGACTGGCAAAAAACGTTTGTCTATGCATTTGCTTTTTTATAAGTATACCCTGCAGAAAGGCATATAGGTTTTGTGCAACAGTATGTAACAGGCAGAAGCGGGCATTTCCCATTTTTTTTTAAGGTTCGTTATACTATACGCAGATAAAATGTATTTTTAATAATCCATAACGCGAGTCAATTTTCTAGAATCGATAAATATTGATTTCTTAAACTGCTCTTTTGAGCATATCTCATAGACTATAGAATATTCCACTTTTTGGTAACCTTCTTACCATGTTTCAACACTAAACACCGCACATAAGGTATCCCTGAGTCGTGCATTGCCGACTAGAGCAATTTTACTTGTTTTCCGTTGCTTTGTTTTCACAACAACTGAAAAAATTGAATATTCGCCGAGTGTTGCGTGCGATTCGCTAATGGACTGGCCTAACAACTGACGGGCTCTGGACTCTTGGCCCAGAAATGCGGCCAACTGGCTAAGGCCCACATTGGATGTGGGGAACACCAAATCCAGTTGACAAATATGCAAAAAATGTACAAAGTGTCGTGATCTGGAAAACACACTATCCAGTGCACAACATGCTCCTATTTATATTTTAAAATTCATCAAATTCGAATATAAAAAATAACTTTTGCTTTTTTTTAAATTTAACTTTCATTTATTTTACCACTTTTCTGTTGTGTCCACGGATTGAGTTCCCATCAAGCTTGTCAAACAATTACAGTTAAAAGTTAACAAATAATCGGAAGCTTACCAGACAAAATATCGGCTTGATTTAACATAAATTTAAATCTAATCTAGAGGTCAACACTAGACCAAAACAAGTTGGATTAGGCTAGTCGCAGGAGACAACTTTTACTCGGCTTTAAACTGTCGTAGCGCTATCTAAGCTGGCATTCAAATGTGGGTATGCGTAAAACCAAGCCAAGGCTATGCTGCTTAAAACCTAAGTCTCAAACGCGGTATTTAAGGTTTACAAAAAATGTTATTTTAAAAATTAATTAATTTTTGATACAGCTTCAGTCTAAAGGACAAAACATGATAAAAATGCAAGGTTGTATAAAAATCGGTTGAATTTTGTTGAAGCTGTAGAAGTTTTTATTAACATTGAGCGAAAAATTAATCACCTCAGAATGTGGTTTTTTATTGCGTTTTATTCTAAAATTGATAGGAATTTTAAACTTTATTAGTCGATATACATTTTAATAAGTTAAAACATTTGGACAAGTGTTATACATTATAGTAGTTGAAGGAAAAAGCCAATAAAAAAATACATCTAGATAAGGCTAAATTTTCTTTCATATCATTGGTTGATCGTAACTGTTATTTGGTATACATTTGAATTCCCATCAAGTTTGGAGGAATGTACTTTTTCTTCACAATACGATAGAGTATAAAAACGGATGACAAACAATATCTTAATTAGGTACAATTTGCAGCTAGTGTTATTGGTTTACAATTTGCGTCTAAGCTTCGACTAGATTTTGCTGCGAGACGCGCGAGGGCGTCGCAATAACGGCCACTGAAACGGTGGGCGTGACCGGATTGGTGGCCGGCTCCGGGGCCGTCTGTCTGGGTCGGCGGGAGCGCAGCAGATGCAGCTCCAGGCGGACGAGAGGCGCCTCCACGCACAGATACATCAGCAACGAGGCGAGGAGCGTGATGCCAAAGTCCGACCAGAAGTGAAGGACCTGAGAGAGAAGGAGAGGGGAGATTAGTATGAGCAGTTGTTAAGAGATCTTACGTCACAATATCGGATTGTGCTTTGTTTACATTTTTAGCTTGTATAGAAACTATAAAGCCCGAACTTTGTAATTAGATCACAACATCTTTATAAACAAACAAGTGAGAACGTTGCACTCGGGTCTAACCGACAGCGCAATACTTGTACACAGTGTAATAATATTGAAAATATATACCCTACAATGTGTAATAATAATGATAAGAAACGAAAAACCCAAGAAAATAAAGTTTGACAACTAAACTGCGTGTTCGATATCATCGACAGCAACCTTTAGTTTTTCATGTGAGGAAATTCAAGTTAAGTTATCTAATAATCTAACCTAGTGCATAGGAATCGACGCAAAGTTCGAATAAAAACAAACAAAGGTTTGTGGCTTGGGAGAGTGTTTCCAAAAGCGGCACCTATTGATAAACTTAGGTACTATAATTATTACGCATACAAAGATCGCTGCGCTAGGGTAGTTTCCAAATTAGGCCGCTAGATGGCCAATTTCAAGTTTCTAGCTTCAATAGCGGCGAAAAATTGCGCTCATACGGACATTGTATAAAGCCAATATACTCTTTTCACTTCGTGATCGAATTGGAGTTCTTACCCGATTATTGCTATGGAAGCTAAATGCCAAATTAGCTATTCTACTTTAGTCGATATACGACTTTAAGAACGAAAATGTCGTTATTTTTCCGTTATTGCGACGTCGCAATTTGAAGAGCTGAAATTTCTGTGGATAACCTCGCAATCAAGACTTACTGCATCGTAGTTAGAGAAGTGCTGGCTGTTCTTGAGGCGGCCCGTGTTGACCATCTCGACCAGGAGGTGCCAGATGTAGAGGCAGTACGAGAGCTTCGAGATGGGCTGCCAGAACGACCAGCTGAGCAGGGCGTTGACCACGCCCCCGCGCCCACTCTGGCAGGCCCAGATGAGCCAGCAGAGCGCCAGCGGCCAGGCGAGCCGACTGCAGCACAAATAAAATGCGCCCGCCAACGGGCTCATCTCGCCGGCGTCCAGCCGGGTGTACGGATAGACGCTCCAGACGACGGCGCCCAGGAGCAGTGCCATCAGCAGCCAGAGCACCAGTCCCAGCCACGAGGACAGGCGGCGCCGTCGTCCGCGCTCGCTGTGCAGGAAGTAGCCAAAGAGCAGCCCAATCAGCCAGGGCGTGGCCCGGGCGTGCGTCGTATAGTAGATCATGCGCATCTCGGTGCTGTCGCCGCCCAGATTGCTGTGGTGGGAGATTTGTCAGTGAGTTAGCCAGGTCGCAGCCCTGGTCAGGTCTGGGTTCGAACCTACCCGTCCCGCTTGAAGACGCTCAGCCGATTCAGCACGACGATGCTGAAGACGCAGCCGAAGAGCAGCAGCACCAGCACCAGAATCCCAGCCGCGGCCCGTCGCCGCCAGCGCCACAGCGGCCACAGCAGCAGCGGCGACAGCAGGAACAGCTGCATGTCGACGGCCAGGTACCAGGAGTGGCCCAGGCACTGTCCGAGAAACCAGAAGGGCAGCGAGGTGGATGCATAAAACATAAGAGAAAAAACTCCAACTGCTAAGTTTGGTTCGGATATCTTTTAAATCAAAAGAATTCTAATTTTTCAAGCCAAAATTTTTTGAATTTTCGCATCCTTGGGTAACACCTACCATGCGACCCGCTGCCGCATAGTTCTGCACATAGAGGAGCGTGGCCCACCAGGTCTCGCTGCAGAGCCGATAGGAGCTGGTGAACTGCTGCCAGAGGGGGCCGCTGTCGAGGCGGGGGAAGAGCGTCATGAAGAGGAGCACGGCCACGGCCAGGACGGGCGTCAGGCGGACAATGCGATGCAGGTACATAAGCGGCACATTGAGGCGGCCAGATTGGCTGCAAGACGGGAGAATTATACGGGGATCACAGTCGAGTGCTCTGGTCGAGACTGCTCGACCAGAAGATACCCTGTACCCAGCTTGACTGACTTGACTAAAATATCTCTATATCTACATCTACATGATGAATTTGCTGACTAAATGTATCAAATGAAAGTACCTTAAGGGGAATGTATCTCTTAAATATACCCCTTAACTGCACATACTAAATGTACCTACTAAAAGTATCTGCTATAAAAAATAGGTGCTCAAAAGACCTACTTAAGTGGAATAAGTAGATGCTAAATGTATTTAGCAATTGTTCCCACAATTTTAAGGGCCAGCTTTAAAAATCGCAGCTGCCCATAAAGCAGCCTGTAAACCAATATTCATCGATAGAAGAACTATGTATTGTATGACCGAGAGCCGACATTTAAAATTTGTAGTCTTCGGACAAACAGACGTGGCTCAGCTCCTCTGTGGGATAGAGAAAGGAATAAACGGGCTTATCCCTTGCTATGGATGCAAACTTACCGCTCCAGCTCGCGTAGCGCGGCCATCACGAGCAGCATGCCGCTGAGCAGGAAGAAGGTATCGACGGCCGTGGTGCCGCTCTGCAGCAGCATCGAGTAGGGTGTCTGGGCCCAGGCGACCACCGCGTAGGAGTTCACGTTGGGCGCCAGCAGCATGAACATGTAGTCGTGGCCGTAGATAATCCAAATGATGGTCAGACAGCGTATGCCATGCAGGCAGGGTATCACGTGCGGCTGCGTTGACTTCGTCGACGTTCGCAGCAATTGGCGCAGATTCTCGCGCAGCGAAAACGAGCTCAAAATCTTTTGTGGCGCTATAATAAAAACAACAAAGTTTAATAGGCATATTGCTCGACTTTAAAAAAATATCCTTTAAAAAATATCTGATCTGATTGATCAACAGGGATCGAGAGAGAGAGAGAGGAGCGAGAAAGACGAGAGTTTTGTTTCATATTCGTTTTTCAAGCTTAATGACTTTGTACCTACTTTTAAAAAGGGAAACTCTGGTGAGCTAGACTAAGAAATACCCTGTGCTAAAGATTAAAGCTTTAATATATAAATGTGAAAATAGGAAAATTGGCCTGCTTGAAAATTATATACTCAAAATACTCAAGATATTTTTACCTACGACAAATATTGACAACGTTTGCACTTGATTTATGTACAAAGTACATGCTTTTTTTCCGAGTGTAGCTAGTGTGTATATAGTATATGTGAATCGAGCAAATTCCTTGATATGCAGTCTTATCAATGTTATCTGTGGAGGCTTATGAAACGATTTCAAGTGCAGTCAGCTCACCTTTAAAGTAGTCCAAGAAGGTGCACAGAATCACCAGCACAGCCAGAAAGACGAGGAGCCCGCTGCACAAGGGATTGGAATTGGGATTATTATATGCTATATACCATAAGTACCACAATCATGATTTCACTCACACGGCAAACCAGTCCAGAGCCGACATGGGCGCCTTGGCGGCCAGGGCGCAGTTGGCCTCCTGCACCAGCTGGGCCTCGGGCCCCACGGCTGGATCCTCGAAGATCAGCCGCAGGTGCTCGTTGAGCCAGCGATTCAGCTGGGCGGCGCTGCACGTGGCGGGCATGCAGGCGCCAATGCTGATGCTGACCGTGTCCAGGACCTGTGGCAGCAGGTTCTCGAACTGGATGTGCGCCAGGCAGTATTTGGTCTGGGCGAGGACCGCTGTCGCTGCGGCGCTGCCCAGGCTCAAGCAGGACTCGTAGTTGCCCATGTCGCTGAAGTGGCCGTAGAGCAGGCCATGTGGAAACTTGCCCCACGCGTCCAGCACTAGAGAACGATCGGGGTGGACAGAGGTAATTAACTTTGAGATGGGGAGCTGACTAAGAGACTGGCGATTAGATTAGATTGATTGGGAAGTCGGGAGTTCTTCTTAAATCTTTATAACAGTGGCGGTGGCAGGATTCTTTATGGTAGGGGGTTGCAAATTAAATATTTAAAATATTTTTTAACATGGATGCGGTTCAATTCTCAAACCCCCCTTAATTGTTTTATTACTCTGTTCACAAATGTATTAAAAGGTATATTGGCGTTTGTGTCAGGTTCGTTTGTTCGCCGATTTTGAAGCAAGAAGCTTAAATAAATCAAAGGATCCCAAACAGATCACTAATTAAAAAGATCTTAAAGAACCTGGAAGTGGTTTACGCAGGACATATTTAGTATTTTGCGTTGGCAATCGGACATCAGGATAACGCTTATAGCTCCCACGACTTTATACCTAATATCAGCAAATTCGGAACGTTTGAGTATTTTTTGAGAGTCACAGTCTTAAAGTCAAACCAAAAATCGACTGTCGCTTATAATTCATATCTCCTAAAATTCACAGTTTGGCAGACACCGTACCAATATTAATTAGCATGTTAAAAGGTAACTGTTCACTACTAACAAGTATCATACAGTTAAAAAAATATATACTTTTTCGTCCTGCAGCTGGTTTTCAGACCTCGAACAGAGTATAGCTCCGTCGGTTACAGCCGACTGCCACGTGCTCACTCACCTCGCAGCGCCGGCAGGGCTCGGACATTGGCCGCCTGCAGCAGCAGACGCACCTGCGCGGCACACAGCAGATCCGCGCTGACATCCGCCTTGACATCCGCGCTGACATCCGCCTTGACATCCGCTTGGCGGCCGCTGGAGTTGAGCGCCTGCTGCAGCACCTGGTAGCCGAAATTGCTCTGCTGCAGCCAGGTGAGCAGCTCGTCGCGACTGTAGGCGCCGCCCCGGCCAACGGAGAGGGCCAAGAGCAGAGCCACGGCCAGAGCCGGGTCTAGACGCAACCGGAGTTTTTCTAATGCCATGGCCAATTGTGGCCGTTAGAGGCGATGCGATTCATATTTATACGGCCGTAACGCTAACTTTTTGTTGCTGTACTGATATTTCTAATCGGCCGCTTGATAACCGCATTCCCCGCACAACCCCCGACCAAGGGGGTTTATCTTAGACACTACTCTCGACGAGTGCAGGTACTACAAGTCGAAAATATTTTTGTATTTTCGTTCTTGTTTTTTTGTTTCATAATGTCATAAAAAAAATTTCATAAAAAATATAAAAATTGGTGCATTGACCGATATGTGGAACAGGTAACACACGATTATGGCCCGTCGGATCAGCTCTGGCGCTTAAATATACCATATATAGTATATACGTGGTGCAAAGTTATAGCAGCATATTCACTACGGCGGGGATTTCCCTAACGACAACCACACGCTTTTGGCCACATAGATTGTTGTTGTTTCATTATTTCAATTTTTAAATAAATTACTACACGACAATTATCCAACATCTGAGCTCTGTCCGCGATTCGTCAAAATGCGGCATCAAAAGTTTTAAATACCCTTTCGAGGGGTATTTTGATCTTCTTGTTAATTGTGTAACGTAGAATATATATTTGATTATATTTTGCTTCGGGACGTTGAGCTGAGTGGATATGGCATATAGGATAAGAAAACTGTATTCAATATTTTTTATAAGCTTTAAGTACACTAACAAGATATTTTCAAAATCGGACTATATCATATAGCTGTATGAAAATCCCTTTTGCTTTTCAAGATATTTTGAGCTTATAATTATATTATTAACATATAAGCAAATTTGTATCAAAATGTAGCCAATATAAGCTAAAGCTCCTATAGAAATAATCAATCAAACCAGAAACTCTTTTGTTTTTCAAGTTATTTGAATCAAAGCCTTTAGTTTTGAGACTTCCAATGCTGCTAACATATTGTCAAAATTGTTGTAAAACTCTGGCCACTATATCATATTGTAATAATCGTTAAAAAATTTAGTTAATTGGGGAGGAGTATTTAATGTGCGTCTAGCTGAATATGACTTTTTTGGCTTAGTTTCTTAACAATTTGATTTTTTGTTTTTGTATTTTTTTGCACAGTCGGAGCAACAACCGATAAGCACACAGTTGGTTTAAACAAAGCTCTATGAATAAGTGAAAAATCACGTTCGCTATAGATTATTGTCAGACGAATCGTTCGACCTTGAGGGGCAATCGTAACTGTTCAGTTGGGTGGTGCTAAAAACAGCTAAAAGTCCGGGTGCTCGAAAGCTCCTCAAGCTTTCGCATTGTGCACTACGTAACCGCCGAACCCACCCAGATACTACCACTCGAAGGCAAGCCATCCAACAATAGACGATGGCATTTCTATTTGCCAACTGGTCGCAAGGGTTCATTCAACCTGGCCAACACGTGCTTTGTTGTGCTGACGAACACTGCGAATAATCAATTCACATTGATGCATTAGTCGTTATATAAGCACTACAACAGCAATGAATACGTAGTACCCTAATTGCAGCTAGGCATATGAATAGCCTTGAGCCCGCTTTTGATTGAGATCTAATGAAAGCGTATTTAGTGTTTAGTGTTGTTCAAATACATGTAATAGTTAAATCATAGTTAAATGTGTAATTATTGTATATATTTTTATTATTCTTATTTTATTGATATTTTTTTTTCTTTGCTATTATTAAATATTTTTTTAAATTTTTTCAATTTAAAACTTAGTCGAATATTTGTCCGCAGTTAATGTTTTTTTAACAATGATTTCGATAAAAAAATCTATTTTTCCTAACTGAATAGCAGCATTATTAATATAATATAATACAAGAATTCGTTAGACAAACAGTAATAATGTAGAATAAATTTAATTTTTCCAATTAAAATTGGACTGGACCCCAACTTTTTTTACTTTACTTTTATTATTATAATTTTAATTATTATTACATTATTTATTTTATTATATTACAATTATTATTATTATTATTAATTTGATAATTCCATCCATTTCTTTCCAAATACTATTGATATTATTTTTATTTTGTATTGAAAACCACATTTAAAAGGGCTTTGACCCATTGCCACCTTTTACGTAACCAAATCCAATTTCTCTCGATAAACCGCAAATGCCAAGGTTGAGTTCATCGACACCCGATCTACTTACGCATTCCTTCTAACAGGTATTCATTCATGTGAAATTATGTAAATAATAGGCGAAAGTGTTTACATTTACTTGTCGATAATTTGACAAACGCTTTTGTGTGTTTTATTTTCGCTTTTATCGTTATTGGTTTTATTTGTATACCCTTGCAGTGGGCGGAATAACCGGATTTGTGAGTCCGTTTGACTGTCTTTCCGTGTATTTCTATCCTAACTTGAAGAAACTTAACATTAAAGGGGTTTTTCATTAAGTGCAGAGTGAATTTTGCTGATTTATTTGGAGTTTCAAGCATATGGGAAATTGTTTTGGCGCAATTTTGACATAATAAATAATATATATTTGGGTTCCTATAATACTATCTATAAATTAAAGAAAACCCCTCTCGAATATTTGTGGATAAGGGCATGTTAGGGGCAACCAATTAGCCACAGACCGCATGCCGGGGGCACCTCAACTGCTTCCCGTACTATCAGGTGGGTTGGCAATTAATAAGCTACCCAAGTAGTTGAATTGGGTAAATAAAGGCCGGTGGCTCATGCTGTTCTCTTTGGGACAAGGCTGGGGTTTTATGGGGCCATAAACAGCTAAGGTAAACAGAATGGTGGCCAATGTTGAGGTGGGTTCAAAATGAAAACATTAACTTTATGACTATTTAGTATGCTAATATATACCTGCTGGAAAATTACAGCAAGGCAAACATATATATGAGGTTTCCTGGAATGTGACTAATACTAACATATACGCTCTATAAACAAATCCATTCTGAGTCACCTGCGAACAGCGATTAGAAGTGGTTAGTAAGCAATTTGTTGATAACTCAAATGATTATTAGGCTACTAGACGGCACATTCTGCTCTTTAACTACTCACGAATATTATATATATGAGAATAATTAATATACTCTGCTCAATGCGTGCAAAAGGGTATATTGATTATAATCAAATAGTTATTGGCTGGAATGTTTTTTCAATATATTAGTTGTAATATGTGTTATATTTTTGATAAACATTCATTTGACTTCAAGTGAAGAATATTATCAATATGCCCACTTCTCCATCTTCACAAATTCCAAAACTAGCCTATCTAAGTCTGTAAACGGTATTAAACCGAACCAGCTCGAACTTGGATATTTATATTAGCTTAGGGGTTGAGAATTCGTTAGAATTGCAAAATTGACAACAAAAGGGGAATATATCAAAATATTTTACTATAAATTATTAAAATAATCATTTCCTGAAAATAATAAAACTAATATGTTCCTAATAAACTGGAAACAAACATTTTGTAAACCTAAAGTTCATGGTTTGAAACCACTTTTAGAGCCGCTAAGGGTATTTAAATAAGCATAAATAGTATAGTAAAGTATAAGGATATTTTTCGACTGAGTTTTTTTTTCCATAAAAACCAGAGTATTTCACAGTAGGTTGCGTCCGACTACACATTTGTACATTTTTCGTAATATTTTTGGCTTGCATTTATTTAAAACCGTTTATGAGCAGGTTTGAACCGCCCGAAAGTGGTTCAATAACCTATGTATTAACACCGATTATCAATTAACTGCTGGCATTCAAAACAAAACAACTTTTCAACTAGTTCGCAGAAATTTAAATACAAACTGATTAGCATTGTCGGCTAAATATCGCGTTAAAGAACGGGCAAAACAAAAACAAACATTTAAATTCTATGGAAATTGTGAAATTGAATATATTAGCCGTTGTAATCAAAGGCTGCCAACTTTGGCCACCCACTTTAAACGCAAATCTTGATATCCCTTGAAGACCAATTCCGGAAAGCCCTTGCCACATACATAATCACTAATACACAGATTACCCACGCAGCCCACTTGACAACCCATCAGATAAAGGTGTTTCGGGGTAAGCGCTATCGCTTATCGCCGGACAATGGTGAAGGTTCTGGGCGCTGGGTACTATAAAAGCATTTGTGGCAAGGCGAAAGAGTCAACACAAATCAATTGATGGCCAAAGAATGATGGCCAAGACGCTTGTAATATTGGTTAGCCTGGTGCTGATGGTCGGCGCCACGGCGCTGGACGCGGAGATACCCCCGAAATACCGCATGGAGGCGAGGGTGTATCAGCGAGTGACGAAGTTGCAGTCGCTGAGCGTTGATTTCACGCAACGCTTTCAGAACATAACGTTGGGGGATTTGAATATACCCAGCACACGGCTGCCCAGCAAGGAGGATCTGCAGTGCTTGGCCGATATGAGCCTTTGGATGGAGGGTCTCAGCTCGGGCAGCTTTTGGTCGCTGAAAAGTAAGTGCGAGAAGAGTCCCGGTCGGCCGGATAAGCGGACTAAATCTGCTCTCTCCGTCTCTCTCTCTCTCTGCACAGTGATCGATGCCTGGGGCTCCATTCCATCGGGCATACTCTACTTTAATCTCTGGGACCTGGGCAACTTCAGGGAGTGCATCAAGATCAACAAGGAGCTATCCAGCAGCCACACACTGCAGGGCAAGTACTGCTTCGCGGAGATACCTTTCCTCAAATTACTGGGCATTAACGCATCGGTCGTGCAGAATACGAAAATGAAGATTGGGATCTGTTTTCCCGCCACCTGTTCGGCGGCTCACATAGACACGTTTCTGAACAAGGTCGTCCAGCAGGCGCTTGGCGTGGACAGCTCAGCGCAGCTGGTGAATCCGGATACGTGCAAGACCTCCGATCGTCAAGCCCTGGATGGCCTAACCATATTCACAGTGTAAGTGCGGACAGATCGAAAGCGCCTATCTTCACTCCCGCTAATTCTTGGCTCTTACAGTGTTCTCCTGTCTATATTTGGCGGCCTCGCGCTGTTAGCCACCTTATTCGATTACTTCCTGTACCAGGATCAGAGTGAGTAGCGCTGGTTAAGCCTGAACTCCTACCTAACTAAAGGTCGACCATTTTACAATCGCAGAGCACTTGCCGCCTCTGGTAAGGGTCTTCTCCATTCGTGCCACAAGCCGCACGCTCTTCCGCATCACGCAGCCGAGGTCCAATCCGAATGTCATCGACTGCCTGCACGGCATGCGCTGCATGTCCCTGATCTGGGTGGTGTTCGGACATGAGTATATGTTCGGCATTCTTCATCCCAATGTCAATGCAGTCACTTTGTTCAATGTAAGTTAGATTACGAAGCAGTTCCTGAGTACCTCGCTTTTACATCATATTCGCTTGCCTTGCAGTGGTTGGAGAGCCCATTCGCGCAGACCATAATGCACGCCGTATTCTCTGTGGACACCTTCTTCTTCCTGAGCGGTATGCTGGTTATAATGGTTGCTCTGCGCTCGATGGAGAGGTAGGTTCCACAATTTCCTAAGAACCGAAGGGCATTCCAGCTCTAACCCTGCCTTCCTTTAAGATCGAAGGGCAAACTGAACGTACCCCTGATGTATCTACATCGCTATCTGCGCCTTACCCCAATGCTGGCTGTGGCCATATTGGTCTACATGAAGCTGATGCCTCACCTGGTCAGTGGTCCACTGAGCGAGCAGGGCTTTGATACGTACAGCAAATGCGAACGCACCTGGTTCTGGACGCTGCTGTATGTACAGAACTATGCCACCGTTGATATTGTAAGTGGATGATAACCATTGGCGGCCACCCTTGACATTCATGTTAACTTTACTGAATTGTAGTGCCTGGGTCACACCTGGTATCTCGGCGTGGACATGCAGCTGTATATTATCTCACCGCTTTTACTTTTTGCGCTCTACAAGTGGGGCAAAAAGGCTGCCATTGGCATTGTGGTGCTTATACTACTGTTAACCACTTGGCTTTTCACCATCATGATGGTCAAGAAGTATTCCATGTTCACTAAGTACGTATAAAAGTAATTAAGCGAATGTGATCTGATCTCTAAAACTCTCTTCAAACCCTACTTGACTTACATAGGTAAGGTAGGTTAGGGTATAATACGGCTAGTGATAGGCTATCCTCGCTAACCCAATAAAATACTACCTTACCATACCGAACCCTACCTTTCACTTCCTTAATTTCATTTGCTCTACTTTACACTAACCCTACCTCCCTTCTTCCATAATTTTTCTCGTTCTCTACAGGAACGCTGGCACTGAACTAAATTCTCAACGCACGCTCTACTTTGCCACCCATCTGCACGCCACTCCTTGGTTAATTGGCGCTGTTTTTGGCTATTTCCTGCATGCGAACCGTGGCAAATCGTTCAAGCTGAACCATCTGATGGTTTGGGCCGGCTGGCTGATCACCCTGGTCGTAATGTTCGCGTGCATTTTCGTCTTAATGCCATATGTGAAGTGGACTGGCCGGGACCTGTCCACGCTGAGCGATTCTCTCTACTATTCGCTGACTCGCATAGGCTGGCCCATTGCCCTGTGCTGGGTGGTGTTTGCCTGCATGCAGGGCTATGGCGGCATGGCCAACAGCTTCCTCGCCTCCCCGCTGTGGCAGCCGCTGTCGAAGCTCTCCTACTCGGCCTACGTGTGGCACATTCTGATACAGGAAATAAACTCGCGACGCTTTCAGAGCAACACATATTTCTCCAACTATGAAATGGTAGATGCCGCAAAACTAATCTCTCTGAAGACACAACTCAACGGCTTCTCGTCTTGCAGATGCTGAACTTCTGGTCGGATTTTGGCTTCACCGTGCTGACTGCCTTCCTGATGTACGTCACCGTTGAGGCGCCTTTGGGCGGCCTCGAGAGCCTGTTGTTGCCCGATCGCAGGCCTAGTCCGAAGCCCGCCATCTCCGCCGAGCCAACGCAGCTCCAAAGCAAAGTTCCTCAGATCAGTGAAAAGCCATCCCCGTCTCAGCTGGCGTCCGATGTGGAAGCAGCCCCTGCGGCAGCGAGTGCTGCCTTGAGCACATAATTCCTTCATAGATCCTTATATTTTTTTTGTGTTATTTATATCCTATATATATATATATGAAGTAAGGCTTTAGTATTAGTAAATAAAAGAAACATTTTAAATGAATTAAACTACTACTACTAACTAACTACAAATCGAAATTTTGAACCCTAATTCGGGATCACTATTCATATATGTACATATATGAAAAAATTCACGATTTGGGCCTTAATTAGGGATCACTACATATTTCATAGTAAAAACTTAATTATACGCGTTCACAAAGTGAAACTAGTATATTGGTTTTGTGCAATGTCCGTCATGCTGTCCGTCCGTCTGACCGTCTGTCCGTATGAACGCAATATTTTTCGACGCTATTGAAGATAGAGACTTGAAACTTGGCATATATACTTGTAGTTATCTGCTTCAGACAAAGTGTTAAGATTTTTGTGCCACGCCCACTGGGAGGCTGGCAAATCGATAACATGTCGATACACCTCAAATCGCAAATCGATTAAAGTTGCATTTTTCCCACAATATTAAAGTTAGAGGCACCAAATTTTAAACGTAGATGGCTGGTCACCCCCTTTAAGGATTCGTGGAAAAATTTCCCGGCCATGCCCACTCCCGCCCACTCCCACCTACACCCGCCCCCGCAAATCGGGAAAGCTATACCTCCGATAATTTTGGAGCTAGAGGCACAAAATTTGGCAGAAAGCGTTTGTGTGACCTTCTCTTAATATTGGCCACGCCCACCCCCGCCCCTACGAAATATAAAAATTCTATATTTTTTTTCAAAATAACAATAATAATTTCCGTGTACTGTGAACGAGTATTACGCAGTCGGTTACGTCCGACTGCAACGTTCTTACTTGTTTTCACTAGTAATTGGTATGGAAAACATTAAATGGCCATAACTTCTAAACTAGGCATCGCAATTGGGGCCTTAATTCGGGATCATTACATATTTCATAGGTCTCATGTCTCCTCTCTATCTCCTCTATATCTTCTCTCTCTACCCAGTATGCAGCACTAAACACTCAGTGGTACGTGTACCAAAGACTTTTCACAGCCAAAACCGCAAGCCCTACTTGAGTTTGTGAGAATCTCGTAGAAGGGCAGTATTTAGACAGCACAAGAAAATCACTAAGGGGACCGTTGTGTGACCGAGGAAGAGCCACTGAGCGAGAGAGAGAAAGTCTGAGGCACATCAGCAGGATACATCTCTTCTCTCTACCCTGTCTCCTCTCTCTCCGCTGTCTATAATCACGATTTGGGCCTTAAGGCCTTAAGGTAAATTTTCAAATGCCCATAACTTCTAAACGGAGCGTCTAATCGCAATTCTAATGATATTTTCGGATCATTCGAGGCCCATAGATATGGGAAATGATAACTTCCATTAATAATTCTAAAATAAATTTTCAAATGCTCATAACTTCTAAACGGAGCGTCTAATCGCAATTCTAATGATATTTTCGGATCATTCGAGGCCCATAGATATGGGAAATGATAACTTCCTTTAATAATTCTAAAATAAATTTTCAAATGCTCATAACTTCTAAACGGAGCGTCTAATCGCAATTCTAATGATATTTTCGGATCATTCGAGGCCCATAGATATGGGAAATGATAACTTCCATTAATAATTCTAAAATAAATTTTCAAATGCCCATAACTTCTAAACGGAGCGTCTAATCGCAATTCTAAAGATATTTTCGGATCATTCGAGGCCCAGAGATATGGGAAATGATAACTTCCATTAATAATTCTAAAATAAATTTTCAAATGCCCATAACTTCTAAACGGAGCGTCTAATCGCAATTCTAATGATATTTTCGGATCATTCGAGGCCCATAGATATGGGAAATGATAACTTCCATTAATAATTCTAAAATAAATTTTCAAATGCTCATAACTTCTAAACGGAGCGTCTAATCGCAATTCTAATGATATTTTCGGATCATTCGAGGCCCAGAGATATGGGAAATGATAACTTCCATTAATAATTCTAAAATAAATTTTCAAATGCTCATAACTTCTAAACGGAGCGTCTAATCGCAATTCTAATGATATTTTCGGATCATTCGAGGCCCATAGATATGGGAAATGATAACTTCCTTTAATAATTCTAAAATAAATTTTCAAATGCCCATAACTTCTAAACGGAGCGTCTAATCGCAATTCTAATGATATTTTCGGATCATTCGAGGCCCATAGATATGGGAAATGATAACTTCCATTAATAATTCTAAAATAAATTTTCAAATGCTCATAACTTCTAAACGGAGCGTCTAATCGCAATTCTAATGATATTTTCGGATCATTCGAGGCCCATAGATATGGGAAATGATAACTTCCATTAATAATTCTAAAATAAATTTTCAAATGCTCATAACTTCTAAACGGAGCGTCTAATCGCAATTCTAATGATATTTTCGGATCATTCGAGGCCCATAGATATGGGAAATGATAACTTCCATTAATAATTCTAAAATAAATTTTCAAATGCTCATAACTTCTAAACGGAGCGTCTAATCGCAATTCTAATGATATTTTCGGATCATTCGAGGCCCATAGATATGGGAAACGATAACTTCCATTAATAATTCTAAAATAAATTTTCAAATGCTCATAACTTCTAAACGGAGCGTCTAATCGCAATTCTAATGATATTTTCGGATCATTCGAGGCCCAGAGATATGGGAAATGATAACTTCCATTAATAATTCTAAAATAAATTTTCAAATGCTCATAACTTCTAAACGGAGCGTCTAATCGCAATTCTAATGATATTTTCGGATCATTCGAGGCCCATAGATATGGGAAATGATAACTTCCATTAATAATTCTAAAATAAATTTTCAAATGCCCATAACTTCTAAACGGAGCGTCTAATCGCAATTCTAATGATATTTTCGGATCATTCGAGACCCATAGATATGGGAAATGATAACTTCCATTAATAATTCTAAAATAAATTTTCAAATGCTCATAACTTCTAAACGGAGCGTCTAATCGCAATTCTAATGATATTTTCGGATCATTCGAGGCCCATAGATATGGGAAATGATAACTTCCATTAATAATTCTAAAATAAATTTTCAAATGCTCATAACTTCTAAACGGAGCGTCTAATCGCAATTCTAATGATATTTTCGGATCATTCGAGGCCCAGAGATAGGGGAAATGATAACTTCCATTAATAATTCTAAAATAAATTTTCAAATGCCCATAACTTCTAAACGGAGCGTCTAATCGCAATTCTAATGATATTTTCGGATCATTTGAGGCCCATAGATATGGGAAATGATAACTTCCATTAATAATTCTAAAATAAATTTTCAAATGCTCATAACTTCTAAACGGAGCGTCTAATCGCAATTCTAATGATATTTTCGGATCATTCGAGGCCCATAGATATGGGAAATGATAACTTCCATTAATAATTTTAAAATAAATTTTCAAATGCTCATAACTTCTAAACGGAGCGTCTAATCGCAATTCTAATGATATTTTCGGATCATTCGAGGCCCATAGATATGGGAAATGATAACTTCCATTAATAATTATAAAATAAATTTTCAAATGCTCATAACTTCTAAACGGAGCGTCTAATCGCAATTCTAATGATATTTTCGGATCATTCGAGGCCCAGAGATAGGGGAAATGATAACTTCCATTAATAATTCTAAAATAAATTTTCAAATGCTCATAACTTCTAAACGGAGCGTCTAATCGCAATTCTAATGATATTTTCGGATCATTCGAGGCCCATAGATATGGGAAATGATAACTTCCATTAATAATTCTAAAATAAATTTTCAAATGCTCATAACTTCTAAACGGAGCGTCTAATCGCAATTCTAATGATATTTTCGGATCATTCGAGGCCCAGAGATAGGGGAAATGATAACTTCCATTAATTATTCTAAAATAAATTTTCAAATGCTCATAACTTCTAAACGGAGCGTCTAATCGCAATTCTAATGATATTTTCGGATCATTCGAGGCCCAGAGATAGGGGAAATGATAACTTCCATTAATAATTCTAAAATAAATTTTCAAATGCTCATAACTTCTAAACGGAGCGTCTAATCGCAATTCTAATGATATTTTCGGATCATTCGAGGCCCATAGATATGGGAAATGATAACTTCCATTAATAATTCTAAAATAAATTTTCAAATGCTCATAACTTCTAAACGGAGCGTCTAATCGCAATTCTAATGATATTTTCGGATCATTCGAGGCCCATAGATAGGGGAAATGATAACTTCCATTAATAATTCTAAAATAAATTTTCAAATGCTCATAACTTCTAAACGGAGCGTCTAATCGCAATTCTAATGATATTTTCGGATCATTCGAGGCCCAGAGATATATGAAATGATAACTTCCATTAATAATTCTAAAATAAATTTTCAAATGCTCATAACTTCTAAATGGAGCGTCTAATCGCAATTCTAATGATATTTTCGGATCATTCGAGGCCCAGAGATAGGGGAAATGATAACTTCCATTAATAATTCTAAAATAAATTTTCAAATGCTCATAACTTCTAAACGGAGCGTCTAATCGCAATTCTAATGATATTTTCGGATCATTCGAGGCCCATAGATATGGGAAATGATAACTTCCATTAATAATTCTAAAATAAATTTTCAAATGCTCATAACTTCTAAACGGAGCGTCTAATCGCAATTCTAATGATATTTTCGGATCATTCGAGGCCCAGAGATATGGGAAATGATAACTTCCATTAATAATTCTAAAATAAATTTTCAAATGCTCATAACTTCTAAACGGAGCGTCTAATCGCAATTCTAATGATATTTTCGGATCATTCGAGGCCCATAGATATGGGAAATGATAACTTCCTTTAATAATTCTAAAATAAATTTTCAAATGCCCATAACTTCTAAACGGAGCGTCTAATCGCAATTCTAATGGTATTTTTGGATCATTCGAGGCCCATAGATATGGGAAATGATAACTTCCATTAATAATTCTAAAATAAATTTTCAAATGCTCATAACTTCTAAACGGAGCGTCTAATCGCAATTCTAATGGTATTTTTGGATCATTTGAGGCCCATAGATATGGGAAATGATAACTTCCATTAATAATTGTAAAGTAAATTTTCAAATGCTCATAACTTCTAAACGGAGCGTCTAATCGCAATTCTAATGGTATTTTTGGATCATTTGAGGCCCATAGATATGGGAAATGATAACTTCCATTAATAATTGTAAAATAAATTTTCAAATGCTCATAACTTCTAAACGGAGCGTCTAATCGCAATTCTAATGGTATTTTTGGATCATTTGAGGCCCATAGATATGGGAAATGATAACTTCCATTAATAATTGTAAAATAAATTTTCAAATGCTCATAACTTCTAAACGGAGCGTCTAATCGCAATTCTAATGGTATTTTTGGATCATTTGAGGCCCATAGATATGGGAAATGATAACTTCCATTAATAATTGTAAAATAAATTTTCAAATGCTCATAACTTCTAAACGGAGCGTCTAATCGCAATTCTAATGGTATTTTTGGATCATTTGAGGCCCATAGATATGGGAAATGATAACTTCCATTAATAATTGTAAAATAAATTTTCAAATGCTCATAACTTCTAAACGGAGCGTCTAATCGCAATTCTAATGGTATTTTTGGATCATTTGAGGCCCATAGATATGGGAAATGATAACTTCCATTAATAATTGTAAGGTAAATTTTCAAATGCTCATAACTTCTAAACGGAGCGTCTAATCGCAATTCTAATGGTATTTTTGGATCATTTGAGGCCCATAGATATGGGAAATGATAACTTCCATTAATAATTGTAAAGTAAATTTTCAAATGCTCATAACTTCTAAACGGAGCGTCTAATCGCAATTCTAATGGTATTTTTGGATCATTTGAGGCCCATAGATATGGGAAATGATAACTTCCATTAATAATTGTAAGGTAAATTTTCAAATGCTCATAACTTCTAAACGGAGCGTCTAATCGCAATTCTAATGGTATTTTTGGATCATTTGAGGCCCATAGATATGGGAAATGATAACTTCCATTAATAATTGTAAGATAAATTTTCAAATGCTCATAACTTCTAAACGGAGCGTCTAATCGCAATTCTAATGGTATTTTTGGATCATTTGAGGCCCATAGATATGGGAAATGATAACTTCCATTAATAATTGTAAGGTAAATTTTCAAATGCTCATAACTTCTAAACGGAGCGTCTAATCGCAATTCTAATGGTATTTTTGGATCATTTGAGGCCCATAGATATGGGAAATGATAACTTCCATTAATAATTGTAAGGTAAATTTTCAAATGCTCATAACTTCTAAACGGAGCGTCTAATCGCAATTCTAATGGTATTTTTGGATCATTTGAGGCCCATAGATATGGGAAATGATAACTTCCATTAATAATTGTAAGGTAAATTTTCAAATGCTCATAACTTCTAAACGGAGCGTCTAATCGCAATTCTAATGGTATTTTTGGATCATTTGAGGCCCATAGATATGGGAAATGATAACTTCCATTAATAATTGTAAGGTAAATTTTCAAATGCTCATAACTTCTAAACGGAGCGTCTAATCGCAATTCTAATGGTATTTTTGGATCATTTGAGGCCCATAGATATGGGAAATGATAACTTCCATTAATAATTGTAAGGTAAATTTTCAAATGCTCATAACTTCTAAACGGAGCGTCTAATCGCAATTCTAATGGTATTTTTGGATCATTTGAGGCCCATAGATATGGGAAATGATAACTTCCATTAATAATTGTAAGGTAAATTTTCAAATGCTCATAACTTCTAAACGGAGCGTCTAATCGCAATTCTAATGGTATTTTTGGATCATTTGAGGCCCATAGATATGGGAAATGATAACTTCCATTAATAATTGTAAGGTAAATTTTCAAATGCTCATAACTTCTAAACGGAGCGTCTAATCGCAATTCTAATGGTATTTTTGGATCATTTGAGGCCCATAGATATGGGAAATGATAACTTCCATTAATAATTGTAAGGTAAATTTTCAAATGCTCATAACTTCTAAACGGAGCGTCTAATCGCAATTCTAATGGTATTTTTGGATCATTTGAGGCCCATAGATATGGGAAATGATAACTTCCATTAATAATTGTAAGGTAAATTTTCAAATGCTCATAACTTCTAAACGGAGCGTCTAATCGCAATTCTAATGGTATTTTTGGATCATTTGAGGCCCATAGATATGGGAAATGATAACTTCCATTAATAATTGTAAGGTAAATTTTCAAATGCTCATAACTTCTAAACGGAGCGTCTAATCGCAATTCTAATGGTATTTTTGGATCATTTGAGGCCCATAGATATGGGAAATGATAACTTCCATTAATAATTGTAAGGTAAATTTTCAAATGCTCATAACTTCTAAACGGAGCGTCTAATCGCAATTCTAATGGTATTTTTGGATCATTTGAGGCCCATAGATATGGGAAATGATAACTTCCATTAATAATTGTAAGGTAAATTTTCAAATGCTCATAACTTCTAAACGGAGCGTCTAATCGCAATTCTAATGGTATTTTTGGATCATTTGAGGCCCATAGATATGGGAAATGATAACTTCCATTAATAATTGTAAGGTAAATTTTCAAATGCTCATAACTTCTAAACGGAGCGTCTAATCGCAATTCTAATGGTATTTTTGGATCATTTGAGGCCCATAGATATGGGAAATGATAACTTCCATTAATAATTGTAAGGTAAATTTTCAAATGCTCATAACTTCTAAACGGAGCGTCTAATCGCAATTCTAATGGTATTTTTGGATCATTTGAGGCCCATAGATATGGGAAATGATAACTTCCATTAATAATTGTAAGGTAAATTTTCAAATGCTCATAACTTCTAAACGGAGCGTCTAATCGCAATTCTAATGGTATTTTTGGATCATTTGAGGCCCATAGATATGGGAAATGATAACTTCCATTAATAATTGTAAGGTAAATTTTCAAATGCTCATAACTTCTAAACGGAGCGTCTAATCGCAATTCTAATGGTATTTTTGGATCATTTGAGGCCCATAGATATGGGAAATGATAACTTCCATTAATAATTGTAAGGTAAATTTTCAAATGCTCATAACTTCTAAACGGAGCGTCTAATCGCAATTCTAATGGTATTTTTGGATCATTTGAGGCCCATAGATATGGGAAATGATAACTTCCATTAATAATTGTAAGGTAAATTTTCAAATGCTCATAACTTCTAAACGGAGCGTCTAATCGCAATTCTAATGGTATTTTTGGATCATTTGAGGCCCATAGATATGGGAAATGATAACTTCCATTAATAATTGTAAGGTAAATTTTCAAATGCTCATAACTTCTAAACGGAGCGTCTAATCGCAATTCTAATGGTATTTTTGGATCATTTGAGGCCCATAGATATGGGAAATGATAACTTCCATTAATAATTGTAAGGTAAATTTTCAAATGCTCATAACTTCTAAACGGAGCGTCTAATCGCAATTCTAATGGTATTTTTGGATCATTTGAGGCCCATAGATATGGGAAATGATAACTTCCATTAATAATTGTAAGGTAAATTTTCAAATGCTCATAACTTCTAAACGGAGCGTCTAATCGCAATTCTAATGGTATTTTTGGATCATTTGAGGCCCATAGATATGGGAAATGATAACTTCCATTAATAATTGTAAGGTAAATTTTCAAATGCTCATAACTTCTAAACGGAGCGTCTAATCGCAATTCTAATGGTATTTTTGGATCATTTGAGGCCCATAGATATGGGAAATGATAACTTCCATTAATAATTGTAAGGTAAATTTTCAAATGCTCATAACTTCTAAACGGAGCGTCTAATCGCAATTCTAATGGTATTTTTGGATCATTTGAGGCCCATAGATATGGGAAATGATAACTTCCATTAATAATTGTAAGGTAAATTTTCAAATGCTCATAACTTCTAAACGGAGCGTCTAATCGCAATTCTAATGGTATTTTTGGATCATTTGAGGCCCATAGATATGGGAAATGATAACTTCCATTAATAATTGTAAGGTAAATTTTCAAATGCTCATAACTTCTAAACGGAGCGTCTAATCGCAATTCTAATGGTATTTTTGGATCATTTGAGGCCCATAGATATGGGAAATGATAACTTCCATTAATAATTGTAAGGTAAATTTTCAAATGCTCATAACTTCTAAACGGAGCGTCTAATCGCAATTCTAATGGTATTTTTGGATCATTTGAGGCCCATAGATATGGGAAATGATAACTTCCATTAATAATTGTAAGGTAAATTTTCAAATGCTCATAACTTCTAAACGGAGCGTCTAATCGCAATTCTAATGGTATTTTTGGATCATTTGAGGCCCATAGATATGGGAAATGATAACTTCCATTAATAATTGTAAGGTAAATTTTCAAATGCTCATAACTTCTAAACGGAGCGTCTAATCGCAATTCTAATGGTATTTTTGGATCATTTGAGGCCCATAGATATGGGAAATGATAACTTCCATTAATAATTGTAAGGTAAATTTTCAAATGCTCATAACTTCTAAACGGAGCGTCTAATCGCAATTCTAATGGTATTTTTGGATCATTTGAGGCCCATAGATATGGGAAATGATAACTTCCATTAATAATTGTAAGGTAAATTTTCAAATGCTCATAACTTCTAAACGGAGCGTCTAATCGCAATTCTAATGGTATTTTTGGATCATTTGAGGCCCATAGATATGGGAAATGATAACTTCCATTAATAATTGTAAGGTAAATTTTCAAATGCTCATAACTTCTAAACGGAGCGTCTAATCGCAATTCTAATGGTATTTTTGGATCATTTGAGGCCCATAGATATGGGAAATGATAACTTCCATTAATAATTGTAAGGTAAATTTTCAAATGCTCATAACTTCTAAACGGAGCGTCTAATCGCAATTCTAATGGTATTTTTGGATCATTTGAGGCCCATAGATATGGGAAATGATAACTTCCATTAATAATTGTAAGGTAAATTTTCAAATGCTCATAACTTCTAAACGGAGCGTCTAATCGCAATTCTAATGGTATTTTTGGATCATTTGAGGCCCATAGATATGGGAAATGATAACTTCCATTAATAATTGTAAGGTAAATTTTCAAATGCTCATAACTTCTAAACGGAGCGTCTAATCGCAATTCTAATGGTATTTTTGGATCATTTGAGGCCCATAGATATGGGAAATGATAACTTCCATTAATAATTGTAAGGTAAATTTTCAAATGCTCATAACTTCTAAACGGAGCGTCTAATCGCAATTCTAATGGTATTTTTGGATCATTTGAGGCCCATAGATATGGGAAATGATAACTTCCATTAATAATTGTAAGGTAAATTTTCAAATGCTCATAACTTCTAAACGGAGCGTCTAATCGCAATTCTAATGGTATTTTTGGATCATTTGAGGCCCATAGATATGGGAAATGATAACTTCCATTAATAATTGTAAGGTAAATTTTCAAATGCTCATAACTTCTAAACGGAGCGTCTAATCGCAATTCTAATGGTATTTTTGGATCATTTGAGGCCCATAGATATGGGAAATGATAACTTCCATTAATAATTGTAAGGTAAATTTTCAAATGCTCATAACTTCTAAACGGAGCGTCTAATCGCAATTCTAATGGTATTTTTGGATCATTTGAGGCCCATAGATATGGGAAATGATAACTTCCATTAATAATTGTAAGGTAAATTTTCAAATGCTCATAACTTCTAAACGGAGCGTCTAATCGCAATTCTAATGGTATTTTTGGATCATTTGAGGCCCATAGATATGGGAAATGATAACTTCCATTAATAATTGTAAGGTAAATTTTCAAATGCTCATAACTTCTAAACGGAGCGTCTAATCGCAATTCTAATGGTATTTTTGGATCATTTGAGGCCCATAGATATGGGAAATGATAACTTCCATTAATAATTGTAAGGTAAATTTTCAAATGCTCATAACTTCTAAACGGAGCGTCTAATCGCAATTCTAATGGTATTTTTGGATCATTTGAGGCCCATAGATATGGGAAATGATAACTTCCATTAATAATTGTAAGGTAAATTTTCAAATGCTCATAACTTCTAAACGGAGCGTCTAATCGCAATTCTAATGGTATTTTTGGATCATTTGAGGCCCATAGATATGGGAAATGATAACTTCCATTAATAATTGTAAGGTAAATTTTCAAATGCTCATAACTTCTAAACGGAGCGTCTAATCGCAATTCTAATGGTATTTTTGGATCATTTGAGGCCCATAGATATGGGAAATGATAACTTCCATTAATAATTGTAAGGTAAATTTTCAAATGCTCATAACTTCTAAACGGAGCGTCTAATCGCAATTCTAATGGTATTTTTGGATCATTTGAGGCCCATAGATATGGGAAATGATAACTTCCATTAATAATTGTAAGGTAAATTTTCAAATGCTCATAACTTCTAAACGGAGCGTCTAATCGCAATTCTAATGGTATTTTTGGATCATTTGAGGCCCATAGATATGGGAAATGATAACTTCCATTAATAATTGTAAGGTAAATTTTCAAATGCTCATAACTTCTAAACGGAGCGTCTAATCGCAATTCTAATGGTATTTTTGGATCATTTGAGGCCCATAGATATGGGAAATGATAACTTCCATTAATAATTGTAAGGTAAATTTTCAAATGCTCATAACTTCTAAACGGAGCGTCTAATCGCAATTCTAATGGTATTTTTGGATCATTTGAGGCCCATAGATATGGGAAATGATAACTTCCATTAATAATTGTAAGGTAAATTTTCAAATGCTCATAACTTCTAAACGGAGCGTCTAATCGCAATTCTAATGGTATTTTTGGATCATTTGAGGCCCATAGATATGGGAAATGATAACTTCCATTAATAATTGTAAGGTAAATTTTCAAATGCTCATAACTTCTAAACGGAGCGTCTAATCGCAATTCTAATGGTATTTTTGGATCATTTGAGGCCCATAGATATGGGAAATGATAACTTCCATTAATAATTGTAAGGTAAATTTTCAAATGCTCATAACTTCTAAACGGAGCGTCTAATCGCAATTCTAATGGTATTTTTGGATCATTTGAGGCCCATAGATATGGGAAATGATAACTTCCATTAATAATTGTAAGGTAAATTTTCAAATGCTCATAACTTCTAAACGGAGCGTCTAATCGCAATTCTAATGGTATTTTTGGATCATTTGAGGCCCATAGATATGGGAAATGATAACTTCCATTAATAATTGTAAGGTAAATTTTCAAATGCTCATAACTTCTAAACGGAGCGTCTAATCGCAATTCTAATGGTATTTTTGGATCATTTGAGGCCCATAGATATGGGAAATGATAACTTCCATTAATAATTGTAAGGTAAATTTTCAAATGCTCATAACTTCTAAACGGAGCGTCTAATCGCAATTCTAATGGTATTTTTGGATCATTTGAGGCCCATAGATATGGGAAATGATAACTTCCATTAATAATTGTAAGGTAAATTTTCAAATGCTCATAACTTCTAAACGGAGCGTCTAATCGCAATTCTAATGGTATTTTTGGATCATTTGAGGCCCATAGATATGGGAAATGATAACTTCCATTAATAATTGTAAGGTAAATTTTCAAATGCTCATAACTTCTAAACGGAGCGTCTAATCGCAATTCTAATGGTATTTTTGGATCATTTGAGGCCCATAGATATGGGAAATGATAACTTCCATTAATAATTGTAAGGTAAATTTTCAAATGCTCATAACTTCTAAACGGAGCGTCTAATCGCAATTCTAATGGTATTTTTGGATCATTTGAGGCCCATAGATATGGGAAATGATAACTTCCATTAATAATTGTAAGGTAAATTTTCAAATGCTCATAACTTCTAAACGGAGCGTCTAATCGCAATTCTAATGGTATTTTTGGATCATTTGAGGCCCATAGATATGGGAAATGATAACTTCCATTAATAATTGTAAGGTAAATTTTCAAATGCTCATAACTTCTAAACGGAGCGTCTAATCGCAATTCTAATGGTATTTTTGGATCATTTGAGGCCCATAGATATGGGAAATGATAACTTCCATTAATAATTGTAAGGTAAATTTTCAAATGCTCATAACTTCTAAACGGAGCGTCTAATCGCAATTCTAATGGTATTTTTGGATCATTTGAGGCCCATAGATATGGGAAATGATAACTTCCATTAATAATTGTAAGGTAAATTTTCAAATGCTCATAACTTCTAAACGGAGCGTCTAATCGCAATTCTAATGGTATTTTTGGATCATTTGAGGCCCATAGATATGGGAAATGATAACTTCCATTAATAATTGTAAGGTAAATTTTCAAATGCTCATAACTTCTAAACGGAGCGTCTAATCGCAATTCTAATGGTATTTTTGGATCATTTGAGGCCCATAGATATGGGAAATGATAACTTCCATTAATAATTGTAAGGTAAATTTTCAAATGCTCATAACTTCTAAACGGAGCGTCTAATCGCAATTCTAATGGTATTTTTGGATCATTTGAGGCCCATAGATATGGGAAATGATAACTTCCATTAATAATTGTAAGGTAAATTTTCAAATGCTCATAACTTCTAAACGGAGCGTCTAATCGCAATTCTAATGGTATTTTTGGATCATTTGAGGCCCATAGATATGGGAAATGATAACTTCCATTAATAATTGTAAGGTAAATTTTCAAATGCTCATAACTTCTAAACGGAGCGTCTAATCGCAATTCTAATGGTATTTTTGGATCATTTGAGGCCCATAGATATGGGAAATGATAACTTCCATTAATAATTGTAAGGTAAATTTTCAAATGCTCATAACTTCTAAACGGAGCGTCTAATCGCAATTCTAATGGTATTTTTGGATCATTTGAGGCCCATAGATATGGGAAATGATAACTTCCATTAATAATTGTAAGGTAAATTTTCAAATGCTCATAACTTCTAAACGGAGCGTCTAATCGCAATTCTAATGGTATTTTTGGATCATTTGAGGCCCATAGATATGGGAAATGATAACTTCCATTAATAATTGTAAGGTAAATTTTCAAATGCTCATAACTTCTAAACGGAGCGTCTAATCGCAATTCTAATGGTATTTTTGGATCATTTGAGGCCCATAGATATGGGAAATGATAACTTCCATTAATAATTGTAAGGTAAATTTTCAAATGCTCATAACTTCTAAACGGAGCGTCTAATCGCAATTCTAATGGTATTTTTGGATCATTTGAGGCCCATAGATATGGGAAATGATAACTTCCATTAATAATTGTAAGGTAAATTTTCAAATGCTCATAACTTCTAAACGGAGCGTCTAATCGCAATTCTAATGGTATTTTTGGATCATTTGAGGCCCATAGATATGGGAAATGATAACTTCCATTAATAATTGTAAGGTAAATTTTCAAATGCTCATAACTTCTAAACGGAGCGTCTAATCGCAATTCTAATGGTATTTTTGGATCATTTGAGGCCCATAGATATGGGAAATGATAACTTCCATTAATAATTGTAAGGTAAATTTTCAAATGCTCATAACTTCTAAACGGAGCGTCTAATCGCAATTCTAATGGTATTTTTGGATCATTTGAGGCCCATAGATATGGGAAATGATAACTTCCATTAATAATTGTAAGGTAAATTTTCAAATGCTCATAACTTCTAAACGGAGCGTCTAATCGCAATTCTAATGGTATTTTTGGATCATTTGAGGCCCATAGATATGGGAAATGATAACTTCCATTAATAATTGTAAGGTAAATTTTCAAATGCTCATAACTTCTAAACGGAGCGTCTAATCGCAATTCTAATGGTATTTTTGGATCATTTGAGGCCCATAGATATGGGAAATGATAACTTCCATTAATAATTGTAAGGTAAATTTTCAAATGCTCATAACTTCTAAACGGAGCGTCTAATCGCAATTCTAATGGTATTTTTGGATCATTTGAGGCCCATAGATATGGGAAATGATAACTTCCATTAATAATTGTAAGGTAAATTTTCAAATGCTCATAACTTCTAAACGGAGCGTCTAATCGCAATTCTAATGGTATTTTTGGATCATTTGAGGCCCATAGATATGGGAAATGATAACTTCCATTAATAATTGTAAGGTAAATTTTCAAATGCTCATAACTTCTAAACGGAGCGTCTAATCGCAATTCTAATGGTATTTTTGGATCATTTGAGGCCCATAGATATGGGAAATGATAACTTCCATTAATAATTGTAAGGTAAATTTTCAAATGCTCATAACTTCTAAACGGAGCGTCTAATCGCAATTCTAATGGTATTTTTGGATCATTTGAGGCCCATAGATATGGGAAATGATAACTTCCATTAATAATTGTAAGGTAAATTTTCAAATGCTCATAACTTCTAAACGGAGCGTCTAATCGCAATTCTAATGGTATTTTTGGATCATTTGAGGCCCATAGATATGGGAAATGATAACTTCCATTAATAATTGTAAGGTAAATTTTCAAATGCTCATAACTTCTAAACGGAGCGTCTAATCGCAATTCTAATGGTATTTTTGGATCATTTGAGGCCCATAGATATGGGAAATGATAACTTCCATTAATAATTGTAAGGTAAATTTTCAAATGCTCATAACTTCTAAACGGAGCGTCTAATCGCAATTCTAATGGTATTTTTGGATCATTTGAGGCCCATAGATATGGGAAATGATAACTTCCATTAATAATTGTAAGGTAAATTTTCAAATGCTCATAACTTCTAAACGGAGCGTCTAATCGCAATTCTAATGGTATTTTTGGATCATTTGAGGCCCATAGATATGGGAAATGATAACTTCCATTAATAATTGTAAGGTAAATTTTCAAATGCTCATAACTTCTAAACGGAGCGTCTAATCGCAATTCTAATGGTATTTTTGGATCATTTGAGGCCCATAGATATGGGAAATGATAACTTCCATTAATAATTGTAAGGTAAATTTTCAAATGCTCATAACTTCTAAACGGAGCGTCTAATCGCAATTCTAATGGTATTTTTGGATCATTTGAGGCCCATAGATATGGGAAATGATAACTTCCATTAATAATTGTAAGGTAAATTTTCAAATGCTCATAACTTCTAAACGGAGCGTCTAATCGCAATTCTAATGGTATTTTTGGATCATTTGAGGCCCATAGATATGGGAAATGATAACTTCCATTAATAATTGTAAGGTAAATTTTCAAATGCTCATAACTTCTAAACGGAGCGTCTAATCGCAATTCTAATGGTATTTTTGGATCATTTGAGGCCCATAGATATGGGAAATGATAACTTCCATTAATAATTGTAAGGTAAATTTTCAAATGCTCATAACTTCTAAACGGAGCGTCTAATCGCAATTCTAATGGTATTTTTGGATCATTTGAGGCCCATAGATATGGGAAATGATAACTTCCATTAATAATTGTAAGGTAAATTTTCAAATGCTCATAACTTCTAAACGGAGCGTCTAATCGCAATTCTAATGGTATTTTTGGATCATTTGAGGCCCATAGATATGGGAAATGATAACTTCCATTAATAATTGTAAGGTAAATTTTCAAATGCTCATAACTTCTAAACGGAGCGTCTAATCGCAATTCTAATGGTATTTTTGGATCATTTGAGGCCCATAGATATGGGAAATGATAACTTCCATTAATAATTGTAAGGTAAATTTTCAAATGCTCATAACTTCTAAACGGAGCGTCTAATCGCAATTCTAATGGTATTTTTGGATCATTTGAGGCCCATAGATATGGGAAATGATAACTTCCATTAATAATTGTAAGGTAAATTTTCAAATGCTCATAACTTCTAAACGGAGCGTCTAATCGCAATTCTAATGGTATTTTTGGATCATTTGAGGCCCATAGATATGGGAAATGATAACTTCCATTAATAATTGTAAGGTAAATTTTCAAATGCTCATAACTTCTAAACGGAGCGTCTAATCGCAATTCTAATGGTATTTTTGGATCATTTGAGGCCCATAGATATGGGAAATGATAACTTCCATTAATAATTGTAAGGTAAATTTTCAAATGCTCATAACTTCTAAACGGAGCGTCTAATCGCAATTCTAATGGTATTTTTGGATCATTTGAGGCCCATAGATATGGGAAATGATAACTTCCATTAATAATTGTAAGGTAAATTTTCAAATGCTCATAACTTCTAAACGGAGCGTCTAATCGCAATTCTAATGGTATTTTTGGATCATTTGAGGCCCATAGATATGGGAAATGATAACTTCCATTAATAATTGTAAGGTAAATTTTCAAATGCTCATAACTTCTAAACGGAGCGTCTAATCGCAATTCTAATGGTATTTTTGGATCATTTGAGGCCCATAGATATGGGAAATGATAACTTCCATTAATAATTGTAAGGTAAATTTTCAAATGCTCATAACTTCTAAACGGAGCGTCTAATCGCAATTCTAATGGTATTTTTGGATCATTTGAGGCCCATAGATATGGGAAATGATAACTTCCATTAATAATTGTAAGGTAAATTTTCAAATGCTCATAACTTCTAAACGGAGCGTCTAATCGCAATTCTAATGGTATTTTTGGATCATTTGAGGCCCATAGATATGGGAAATGATAACTTCCATTAATAATTGTAAGGTAAATTTTCAAATGCTCATAACTTCTAAACGGAGCGTCTAATCGCAATTCTAATGGTATTTTTGGATCATTTGAGGCCCATAGATATGGGAAATGATAACTTCCATTAATAATTGTAAGGTAAATTTTCAAATGCTCATAACTTCTAAACGGAGCGTCTAATCGCAATTCTAATGGTATTTTTGGATCATTTGAGGCCCATAGATATGGGAAATGATAACTTCCATTAATAATTGTAAGGTAAATTTTCAAATGCTCATAACTTCTAAACGGAGCGTCTAATCGCAATTCTAATGGTATTTTTGGATCATTTGAGGCCCATAGATATGGGAAATGATAACTTCCATTAATAATTGTAAGGTAAATTTTCAAATGCTCATAACTTCTAAACGGAGCGTCTAATCGCAATTCTAATGGTATTTTTGGATCATTTGAGGCCCATAGATATGGGAAATGATAACTTCCATTAATAATTGTAAGGTAAATTTTCAAATGCTCATAACTTCTAAACGGAGCGTCTAATCGCAATTCTAATGGTATTTTTGGATCATTTGAGGCCCATAGATATGGGAAATGATAACTTCCATTAATAATTGTAAGGTAAATTTTCAAATGCTCATAACTTCTAAACGGAGCGTCTAATCGCAATTCTAATGGTATTTTTGGATCATTTGAGGCCCATAGATATGGGAAATGATAACTTCCATTAATAATTGTAAGGTAAATTTTCAAATGCTCATAACTTCTAAACGGAGCGTCTAATCGCAATTCTAATGGTATTTTTGGATCATTTGAGGCCCATAGATATGGGAAATGATAACTTCCATTAATAATTGTAAGGTAAATTTTCAAATGCTCATAACTTCTAAACGGAGCGTCTAATCGCAATTCTAATGGTATTTTTGGATCATTTGAGGCCCATAGATATGGGAAATGATAACTTCCATTAATAATTGTAAGGTAAATTTTCAAATGCTCATAACTTCTAAACGGAGCGTCTAATCGCAATTCTAATGGTATTTTTGGATCATTTGAGGCCCATAGATATGGGAAATGATAACTTCCATTAATAATTGTAAGGTAAATTTTCAAATGCTCATAACTTCTAAACGGAGCGTCTAATCGCAATTCTAATGGTATTTTTGGATCATTTGAGGCCCATAGATATGGGAAATGATAACTTCCATTAATAATTGTAAGGTAAATTTTCAAATGCTCATAACTTCTAAACGGAGCGTCTAATCGCAATTCTAATGGTATTTTTGGATCATTTGAGGCCCATAGATATGGGAAATGATAACTTCCATTAATAATTGTAAGGTAAATTTTCAAATGCTCATAACTTCTAAACGGAGCGTCTAATCGCAATTCTAATGGTATTTTTGGATCATTTGAGGCCCATAGATATGGGAAATGATAACTTCCATTAATAATTGTAAGGTAAATTTTCAAATGCTCATAACTTCTAAACGGAGCGTCTAATCGCAATTCTAATGGTATTTTTGGATCATTTGAGGCCCATAGATATGGGAAATGATAACTTCCATTAATAATTGTAAGGTAAATTTTCAAATGCTCATAACTTCTAAACGGAGCGTCTAATCGCAATTCTAATGGTATTTTTGGATCATTTGAGGCCCATAGATATGGGAAATGATAACTTCCATTAATAATTGTAAGGTAAATTTTCAAATGCTCATAACTTCTAAACGGAGCGTCTAATCGCAATTCTAATGGTATTTTTGGATCATTTGAGGCCCATAGATATGGGAAATGATAACTTCCATTAATAATTGTAAGGTAAATTTTCAAATGCTCATAACTTCTAAACGGAGCGTCTAATCGCAATTCTAATGGTATTTTTGGATCATTTGAGGCCCATAGATATGGGAAATGATAACTTCCATTAATAATTGTAAGGTAAATTTTCAAATGCTCATAACTTCTAAACGGAGCGTCTAATCGCAATTCTAATGGTATTTTTGGATCATTTGAGGCCCATAGATATGGGAAATGATAACTTCCATTAATAATTGTAAGGTAAATTTTCAAATGCTCATAACTTCTAAACGGAGCGTCTAATCGCAATTCTAATGGTATTTTTGGATCATTTGAGGCCCATAGATATGGGAAATGATAACTTCCATTAATAATTGTAAGGTAAATTTTCAAATGCTCATAACTTCTAAACGGAGCGTCTAATCGCAATTCTAATGGTATTTTTGGATCATTTGAGGCCCATAGATATGGGAAATGATAACTTCCATTAATAATTGTAAGGTAAATTTTCAAATGCTCATAACTTCTAAACGGAGCGTCTAATCGCAATTCTAATGGTATTTTTGGATCATTTGAGGCCCATAGATATGGGAAATGATAACTTCCATTAATAATTGTAAGGTAAATTTTCAAATGCTCATAACTTCTAAACGGAGCGTCTAATCGCAATTCTAATGGTATTTTTGGATCATTTGAGGCCCATAGATATGGGAAATGATAACTTCCATTAATAATTGTAAGGTAAATTTTCAAATGCTCATAACTTCTAAACGGAGCGTCTAATCGCAATTCTAATGGTATTTTTGGATCATTTGAGGCCCATAGATATGGGAAATGATAACTTCCATTAATAATTGTAAGGTAAATTTTCAAATGCTCATAACTTCTAAACGGAGCGTCTAATCGCAATTCTAATGGTATTTTTGGATCATTTGAGGCCCATAGATATGGGAAATGATAACTTCCATTAATAATTGTAAGGTAAATTTTCAAATGCTCATAACTTCTAAACGGAGCGTCTAATCGCAATTCTAATGGTATTTTTGGATCATTTGAGGCCCATAGATATGGGAAATGATAACTTCCATTAATAATTGTAAGGTAAATTTTCAAATGCTCATAACTTCTAAACGGAGCGTCTAATCGCAATTCTAATGGTATTTTTGGATCATTTGAGGCCCATAGATATGGGAAATGATAACTTCCATTAATAATTGTAAGGTAAATTTTCAAATGCTCATAACTTCTAAACGGAGCGTCTAATCGCAATTCTAATGGTATTTTTGGATCATTTGAGGCCCATAGATATGGGAAATGATAACTTCCATTAATAATTGTAAGGTAAATTTTCAAATGCTCATAACTTCTAAACGGAGCGTCTAATCGCAATTCTAATGGTATTTTTGGATCATTTGAGGCCCATAGATATGGGAAATGATAACTTCCATTAATAATTGTAAGGTAAATTTTCAAATGCTCATAACTTCTAAACGGAGCGTCTAATCGCAATTCTAATGGTATTTTTGGATCATTTGAGGCCCATAGATATGGGAAATGATAACTTCCATTAATAATTGTAAGGTAAATTTTCAAATGCTCATAACTTCTAAACGGAGCGTCTAATCGCAATTCTAATGGTATTTTTGGATCATTTGAGGCCCATAGATATGGGAAATGATAACTTCCATTAATAATTGTAAGGTAAATTTTCAAATGCTCATAACTTCTAAACGGAGCGTCTAATCGCAATTCTAATGGTATTTTTGGATCATTTGAGGCCCATAGATATGGGAAATGATAACTTCCATTAATAATTGTAAGGTAAATTTTCAAATGCTCATAACTTCTAAACGGAGCGTCTAATCGCAATTCTAATGGTATTTTTGGATCATTTGAGGCCCATAGATATGGGAAATGATAACTTCCATTAATAATTGTAAGGTAAATTTTCAAATGCTCATAACTTCTAAACGGAGCGTCTAATCGCAATTCTAATGGTATTTTTGGATCATTTGAGGCCCATAGATATGGGAAATGATAACTTCCATTAATAATTGTAAGGTAAATTTTCAAATGCTCATAACTTCTAAACGGAGCGTCTAATCGCAATTCTAATGGTATTTTTGGATCATTTGAGGCCCATAGATATGGGAAATGATAACTTCCATTAATAATTGTAAGGTAAATTTTCAAATGCTCATAACTTCTAAACGGAGCGTCTAATCGCAATTCTAATGGTATTTTTGGATCATTTGAGGCCCATAGATATGGGAAATGATAACTTCCATTAATAATTGTAAGGTAAATTTTCAAATGCTCATAACTTCTAAACGGAGCGTCTAATCGCAATTCTAATGGTATTTTTGGATCATTTGAGGCCCATAGATATGGGAAATGATAACTTCCATTAATAATTGTAAGGTAAATTTTCAAATGCTCATAACTTCTAAACGGAGCGTCTAATCGCAATTCTAATGGTATTTTTGGATCATTTGAGGCCCATAGATATGGGAAATGATAACTTCCATTAATAATTGTAAGGTAAATTTTCAAATGCTCATAACTTCTAAACGGAGCGTCTAATCGCAATTCTAATGGTATTTTTGGATCATTTGAGGCCCATAGATATGGGAAATGATAACTTCCATTAATAATTGTAAGGTAAATTTTCAAATGCTCATAACTTCTAAACGGAGCGTCTAATCGCAATTCTAATGGTATTTTTGGATCATTTGAGGCCCATAGATATGGGAAATGATAACTTCCATTAATAATTGTAAGGTAAATTTTCAAATGCTCATAACTTCTAAACGGAGCGTCTAATCGCAATTCTAATGGTATTTTTGGATCATTTGAGGCCCATAGATATGGGAAATGATAACTTCCATTAATAATTGTAAGGTAAATTTTCAAATGCTCATAACTTCTAAACGGAGCGTCTAATCGCAATTCTAATGGTATTTTTGGATCATTTGAGGCCCATAGATATGGGAAATGATAACTTCCATTAATAATTGTAAGGTAAATTTTCAAATGCTCATAACTTCTAAACGGAGCGTCTAATCGCAATTCTAATGGTATTTTTGGATCATTTGAGGCCCATAGATATGGGAAATGATAACTTCCATTAATAATTGTAAGGTAAATTTTCAAATGCTCATAACTTCTAAACGGAGCGTCTAATCGCAATTCTAATGGTATTTTTGGATCATTTGAGGCCCATAGATATGGGAAATGATAACTTCCATTAATAATTGTAAGGTAAATTTTCAAATGCTCATAACTTCTAAACGGAGCGTCTAATCGCAATTCTAATGGTATTTTTGGATCATTTGAGGCCCATAGATATGGGAAATGATAACTTCCATTAATAATTGTAAGGTAAATTTTCAAATGCTCATAACTTCTAAACGGAGCGTCTAATCGCAATTCTAATGGTATTTTTGGATCATTTGAGGCCCATAGATATGGGAAATGATAACTTCCATTAATAATTGTAAGAATAAATTTTCAAATGCTCATAACTTCTAAACGGAGCGTCTAATCGCAATTCTAATGGTATTTTTGGATCATTTGAGGCCCATAGATATGGGAAATGATAACTTCCATTAATAATTGTAAGGTAAATTTTCAAATGCTCATAACTTCTAAACGGAGCGTCTAATCGCAATTCTAATGGTATTTTTGGATCATTTGAGGCCCATAGATATGGGAAATGATAACTTCCATTAATAATTGTAAGGTAAATTTTCAAATGCTCATAACTTCTAAACGGAGCGTCTAATCGCAATTCTAATGGTATTTTTGGATCATTTGAGGCCCATAGATATGGGAAATGATAACTTCCATTAATAATTGTAAAATAAATTTTCAAATGCTCATAACTTCTAAACGGAGCGTCTAATCGCAATTCTAATGGTATTTTTGGATCATTTGAGGCCCATAGATATGGGAAATGATAACTTCCATTAATAATTGTAAGGTAAATTTTCAAATGCTCATAACTTCTAAACGGAGCGTCTAATCGCAATTCTAATGGTATTTTTGGATCATTTGAGGCCCATAGATATGGGAAATGATAACTTCCATTAATAATTGTAAGGTAAATTTTCAAATGCTCATAACTTCTAAACGGAGCGTCTAATCGCAATTCTAATGGTATTTTTGGATCATTTGAGGCCCATAGATATGGGAAATGATAACTTCCATTAATAATTGTAAAGTAAATTTTCAAATGCTCATAACTTCTAAACGGAGCGTCTAATCGCAATTCTAATGGTATTTTTGGATCATTTGAGGCCCATAGATATGGGAAATGATAACTTCCATTAATAATTGTAAGGTAAATTTTCAAATGCTCATAACTTCTAAACGGAGCGTCTAATCGCAATTCTAATGGTATTTTTGGATCATTTGAGGCCCATAGATATGGGAAATGATAACTTCCATTAATAATTCTAAAATAAATTTTCAAATGCTCATAACTTCTAAACGGAGCGTCTAATCGCAATTCTAATGGTATTTTTGGATCATTTGAGGCCCATAGATATGGGAAATGATAACTTCCATTAATAATTCTAAGATAAATTTTCAAATGCTCATAACTTCTAAACGGAGCGTCTAATCGCAATTCTAATGGTATTTTTGGATCATTTGAGGCCCATAGATATGGGAAATGATAACTTCCATTAATAATTCTAAGGTAAATTTTCAAATGCTCATAACTTCTAAACGGAGCGTCTAATCGCAATTCTAATGGTATTTTTGGATCATTCGAGGCCCATAGATATGGGAAATGATAACTTCCATTAATAATTCTAAAATAAATTTTCAAATGCTCATAACTTCTAAACGGAGCGTCTAATCGCAATTCTAATGATATTTTCGGATCATTCGAGGCCCATAGATATGGGAAATGATAACTTCCATTAATAATTCTAAAATAAATTTTCAAATGCTCATAACTTCTAAACGGAGCGTCTAATCGCAATTCTAATGATATTTTCGGATCATTCGAGGCCCATAGATATGGGAAATGATAACTTCCATTAATAATTCTAAAATAAATTTTCAAATGCTCATAACTTCTAAACGGAGCGTCTAATCGCAATTCTAATGATATTTTCGGATCATTCGAGGCCCATAGATATGGGAAATGATAACTTCCATTAATAATTCTAAAATAAATTTTCAAATGCTCATAACTTCTAAACGGAGCGTCTAATCGCAATTCTAATGATATTTTCGGATCATTCGAGGCCCATAGATATGGGAAATGATAACTTCCATTAATAATTCTAAAATAAATTTTCAAATGCTCATAACTTCTAAACGGAGCGTCTAATCGCAATTCTAATGATATTTTCGGATCATTCGAGGCCCATAGATATGGGAAATGATAACTTCCATTAATAATTCTAAAATAAATTTTCAAATGCTCATAACTTCTAAACGGAGCGTCTAATCGCAATTCTAATGATATTTTCGGATCATTCGAGGCCCATAGATATGGGAAATGATAACTTCCATTAATAATTCTAAAATAAATTTTCAAATGCTCATAACTTCTAAACGGAGCGTCTAATCGCAATTCTAATGATATTTTCGGATCATTCGAGGCCCATAGATATGGGAAATGATAACTTCCATTAATAATTCTAAAATAAATTTTCAAATGCTCATAACTTCTAAACGGAGCGTCTAATCGCAATTCTAATGATATTTTCGGATCATTCGAGGCCCATAGATATGGGAAATGATAACTTCCATTAATAATTCTAAAATAAATTTTCAAATGCTCATAACTTCTAAACGGAGCGTCTAATCGCAATTCTAATGATATTTTCGGATCATTCGAGGCCCATAGATATGGGAAATGATAACTTCCATTAATAATTCTAAAATAAATTTTCAAATGCTCATAACTTCTAAACGGAGCGTCTAATCGCAATTCTAATGATATTTTCGGATCATTCGAGGCCCATAGATATGGGAAATGATAACTTCCATTAATAATTCTAAAATAAATTTTCAAATGCTCATAACTTCTAAACGGAGCGTCTAATCGCAATTCTAATGATATTTTCGGATCATTCGAGGCCCATAGATATGGGAAATGATAACTTCCATTAATAATTCTAAAATAAATTTTCAAATGCTCATAACTTCTAAACGGAGCGTCTAATCGCAATTCTAATGATATTTTCGGATCATTCGAGGCCCATAGATATGGGAAATGATAACTTCCATTAATAATTCTAAAATAAATTTTCAAATGCTCATAACTTCTAAACGGAGCGTCTAATCGCAATTCTAATGATATTTTCGGATCATTCGAGGCCCATAGATATGGGAAATGATAACTTCCATTAATAATTCTAAAATAAATTTTCAAATGCTCATAACTTCTAAACGGAGCGTCTAATCGCAATTCTAATGATATTTTCGGATCATTCGAGGCCCATAGATATGGGAAATGATAACTTCCATTAATAATTCTAAAATAAATTTTCAAATGCTCATAACTTCTAAACGGAGCGTCTAATCGCAATTCTAATGATATTTTCGGATCATTCGAGGCCCATAGATATGGGAAATGATAACTTCCATTAATAATTCTAAAATAAATTTTCAAATGCTCATAACTTCTAAACGGAGCGTCTAATCGCAATTCTAATGATATTTTCGGATCATTCGAGGCCCAGAGATATGGGAAATGATAACTTCCATTAATAATTCTAAAATAAATTTTCAAATGCTCATAACTTCTAAACGGAGCGTCTAATCGCAATTCTAATGATATTTTCGGATCATTCGAGGCCCATAGATATGGGAAATGATAACTTCCATTAATAATTCTAAAATAAATTTTCAAATGCTCATAACTTCTAAACGGAGCGTCTAATCGCAATTCTAATGATATTTTCGGATCATTCGAGGCCCATAGATATGGGAAATGATAACTTCCATTAATAATTCTAAAATAAATTTTCAAATGCTCATAACTTCTAAACGGAGCGTCTAATCGCAATTCTAATGATATTTTCGGATCATTCGAGGCCCATAGATATGGGAAATGATAACTTCCATTAATAATTCTAAAATAAATTTTCAAATGCTCATAACTTCTAAACGGAGCGTCTAATCGCAATTCTAATGATATTTTCGGATCATTTGAGGCCCATAGATATGGGAAATGATAACTTCCATTAATAATTCTAAAATAAATTTTCAAATGCTCATAACTTCTAAACGGAGCGTCTAATCGCAATTCTAATGATATTTTCGGATCATTCGAGGCCCAGAGATATGGGAAATGATAACTTCCATTAATAATTCTAAAATAAATTTTCAAATGCTCATAACTTCTAAACGGAGCGTCTAATCGCAATTCTAATGATATTTTCGGATCATTCGAGGCCCAGAGATATGGGAAATGATAACTTCCATTAATAATTCTAAAATAAATTTTCAAATGCTCATAACTTCTAAACGGAGCGTCTAATCGCAATTCTAATGATATTTTCGGATCATTCGAGGCCCATAGATATGGGAAATGATAACTTCCATTAATAATTCTAAAATAAATTTTCAAATGCTCATAACTTCTAAACGGAGCGTCTAATCGCAATTCTAATGATATTTTCGGATCATTCGAGGCCCAGAGATATGGGAAATGATAACTTCCATTAATAATTCTAAAATAAATTTTCAAATGCTCATAACTTCTAAACGGAGCGTCTAATCGCAATTCTAATGATATTTTCGGATCATTCGAGGCCCAGAGATATGGGAAATGATAACTTCCATTAATAATTCTAAAATAAATTTTCAAATGCCCATAACTTCTAAACGGAGCGTCTAATCGCAATTCTAATGATATTTTCGGATCATTCGAGGCCCAGAGATATGGGAAATGATAACTTCCATTAATAATTCTAAAATAAATTTTCAAATGCTCATAACTTCTAAACGGAGCGTCTAATCGCAATTCTAATGATATTTTCGGATCATTCGAGGCCCAGAGATATGGGAAATGATAACTTCCATTAATAATTCTAAAATAAATTTTCAAATGCCCATAACTTCTAAACGGAGCGTCTAATCGCAATTCTAATGATATTTTCGGATCATTCGAGGCCCAGAGATATGGGAAATGATAACTTCCATTAATAATTCTAAAATAAATTTTCAAATGCTCATAACTTCTAAACGGAGCGTCTAATCGCAATTCTAATGATATTTTCGGATCATTCGAGGCCCATAGATATGGGAAATGATAACTTCCATTAATAATTCTAAAATAAATTTTCAAATGCTCATAACTTCTAAACGGAGCGTCTAATCGCAATTCTAATGATATTTTCGGATCATTCGAGGCCCAGAGATATGGGAAATGATAACTTCCATTAATAATTCTAAAATAAATTTTCAAATGCTCATAACTTCTAAACGGAGCGTCTAATCGCAATTCTAATGATATTTTCGGATCATTCGAGGCCCATAGATATGGGAAATGATAACTTCCATTAATAATTCTAAAATAAATTTTCAAATGCTCATAACTTCTAAACGGAGCGTCTAATCGCAATTCTAATGATATTTTCGGATCATTCGAGGCCCAGAGATAAGGGAAATGATAACTTCCATTAATAATTCTAAAATAAATTTTCAAATGCCCATAACTTCTAAACGGAGCGTCTAATCGCAATTCTAATGATATTTTCGGATCATTCGAGGCCCAGAGATAGGGGAAATGATAACTTCCATTAATAATTCTAAAATAAATTTTCAAATGCCCATAACTTCTAAACGGAGCGTCTAATCGCAATTCTAATGATATTTTCGGATCATTTGAGGCCCAGAGATACAGGAAATGATAACTTCCATTAATAATACTAAAATAAATTTTCAAATGCTCATAACTTCTAAACGGAGCGTCTAATCGCAATTCTAATGATATTTTCGGATCATTTGAGGCCCATAGATATGGGAAATGATAACTTCCATTAATAATTCTAAAATAAATTTTCAAATGCTCATAACTTCTAAACGGAGCGTCTAATCGCAATTCTAATGATATTTTCGGATCATTCGAGGCCCATAGATATGGGAAATGATAACTTCCATTAATAATTCTAAAATAAATTTTCAAATGCTCATAACTTCTAAACGGAGCGTCTAATCGCAATTCTAATGATATTTTCGGATCATTCGAGGCCCAGAGATATGGGAAATGATAACTTCCATTAATAATTCTAAAATAAATTTTCAAATGCTCATAACTTCTAAACGGAGCGTCTAATCGCAATTCTAATGATATTTTCGGATCATTCGAGGCCCAGAGATATGGGAAATGATAACTTCCATTAATAATTCTAAAATAAATTTTCAAATGCTCATAACTTCTAAACGGAGCGTCTAATCGCAATTCTAATGATATTTTCGGATCATTCGAGGCCCATAGATATGGGAAATGATAACTTCCATTAATAATTCTAAAATAAATTTTCAAATGCTCATAACTTCTAAACGGAGCGTCTAATCGCAATTCTAATGATATTTTCGGATCATTCGAGGCCCATAGATATGGGAAATGATAACTTCCATTAATAATTCTAAAATAAATTTTCAAATGCTCATAACTTCTAAACGGAGCGTCTAATCGCAATTCTAATGATATTTTCGGATCATTCGAGGCCCATAGATATGGGAAATGATAACTTCCATTAATAATTCTAAAATAAATTTTCAAATGCTCATAACTTCTAAACGGAGCGTCTAATCGCAATTCTAATGATATTTTCGGATCATTCGAGGCCCATAGATATGGGAAATGATAACTTCCATTAATAATTCTAAAATAAATTTTCAAATGCTCATAACTTCTAAACGGAGCGTCTAATCGCAATTCTAATGATATTTTCGGATCATTCGAGGCCCATAGATATGGGAAATGATAACTTCCATTAATAATTCTAAAATAAATTTTCAAATGCTCATAACTTCTAAACGGAGCGTCTAATCGCAATTCTAATGATATTTTCGGATCATTCGAGGCCCAGAGATACAGGAAATGATAACTTCCATTAATAATTCTAAAATAAATTTTCAAATGCTCATAACTTCTAAACGGAGCGTCTAATCGCAATTCTAATGATATTTTCGGATCATTCGAGGCCCATAGATATGGGAAATGATAACTTCCATTAATAATTCTAAAATAAATTTTCAAATGCTCATAACTTCTAAACGGAGCGTCTAATCGCAATTCTAATGATATTTTCGGATCATTCGAGGCCCATAGATATGGGAAATGATAACTTCCATTAATAATTCTAAAATAAATTTTCAAATGCTCATAACTTCTAAACGGAGCGTCTAATCGCAATTCTAATGATATTTTCGGATCATTCGAGGCCCAGAGATAGGGGAAATGATAACTTCCATTAATAATTCTAAAATAAATTTTCAAATGCTCATAACTTCTAAACGGAGCGTCTAATCGCAATTCTAATGATATTTTCGGATCATTCGAGGCCCAGAGATATGGGAAATGATAACTTCCATTAATAATTCTAAAATAAATTTTCAAATGCTCATAACTTCTAAACGGAGCGTCTAATCGCAATTCTAATGATATTTTCGGATCATTCGAGGCCCAGAGATATGGGAAATGATAACTTCCATTAATAATTCTAAAATAAATTTTCAAATGCCCATAACTTCTAAACGGAGCGTCTAATCGCAATTCTAATGATATTTTCGGATCATTCGAGGCCCAGAGATAGGGGAAATGATAACTTCCATTAATAATTCTAAAATAAATTTTCAAATGCCCATAACTTCTAAACGGAGCGTCTAATCGCAATTCTAATGATATTTTCGGATCATTCGAGGCCCATAGATATGGGAAATGATAACTTCCATTAATAATTCTAAAATAAATTTTCAAATGCTCATAACTTCTAAACGGAGCGTCTAATCGCAATTCTAATGATATTTTCGGATCATTCGAGGCCCATAGATATGGGAAATGATAACTTCCATTAATAATTCTAAAATAAATTTTCAAATGCTCATAACTTCTAAACGGAGCGTCTAATCGCAATTCTAATGATATTTTCGGATCATTCGAGGCCCATAGATATGGGAAATGATAACTTCCATTAATAATTCTAAAATAAATTTTCAAATGCTCATAACTTCTAAACGGAGCGTCTAATCGCAATTCTAATGATATTTTCGGATCATTCGAGGCCCAGAGATATGGGAAATGATAACTTCCATTAATAATTCTAAAATAAATTTTCAAATGCTCATAACTTCTAAACGGAGCGTCTAATCGCAATTCTAATGATATTTTCGGATCATTCGAGGCCCATAGATATGGGAAATGATAACTTCCATTAATAATTCTAAAATAAATTTTCAAATGCTCATAACTTCTAAACGGAGCGTCTAATCGCAATTCTAATGATATTTTCGGATCATTCGAGGCCCATAGATATGGGAAATGATAACTTCCATTAATAATTCTAAAATAAATTTTCAAATGCTCATAACTTCTAAACGGAGCGTCTAATCGCAATTCTAATGATATTTTCGGATCATTCGAGGCCCAGAGATAGGGGAAATGATAACTTCCATTAATAATTCTAAAATAAATTTTCAAATGCTCATAACTTCTAAACGGAGCGTCTAATCGCAATTCTAATGATATTTTCGGATCATTCGAGGCCCAGAGATAGGGGAAATGATAACTTCCATTAATAATTCTAAAATAAATTTTCAAATGCTCATAACTTCTAAACGGAGCGTCTAATCGCAATTCTAATGATATTTTCGGATCATTCGAGGCCCAGAGATATGGGAAATGATAACTTCCATTAATAATTCTAAAATAAATTTTCAAATGCCCATAACTTCTAAACGGAGCGTCTAATCGCAATTCTAATGATATTTTCGGATCATTCGAGGCCCAGAGATAGGGGAAATGATAACTTCCATTAATAATTCTAAAATAAATTTTCAAATGCTCATAACTTCTAAACGGAGCGTCTAATCGCAATTCTAATGATATTTTCGGATCATTCGAGGCCCATAGATATGGGAAATGATAACTTCCATTAATAATTCTAAAATAAATTTTCAAATGCTCATAACTTCTAAACGGAGCGTCTAATCGCAATTCTAATGATATTTTCGGATCATTCGAGGCCCAGAGATATGGGAAATGATAACTTCCATTAATAATTCTAAAATAAATTTTCAAATGCTCATAACTTCTAAACGGAGCGTCTAATCGCAATTCTAATGATATTTTCGGATCATTCGAGGCCCAGAGATATGGGAAATGATAACTTCCATTAATAATTCTAAAATAAATTTTCAAATGCTCCATAACTTCTAAACGGAGCGTCTAATCGCAATTCTAATGATATTTTCGGATCATTCGAGGCCCATAGATATGGGAAATGATAACTTCCATTAATAATTCTAAAATAAATTTTCAAATGCTCATAACTTCTAAACGGAGCGTCTAATCGCAATTCTAATGATATTTTCGGATCATTCGAGGCCCAGAGATAGGGGAAATGATAACTTCCATTAATAATTCTAAAATAAATTTTCAAATGCTCATAACTTCTAAACGGAGCGTCTAATCGCAATTCTAATGATATTTTCGGATCATTCGAGGCCCATAGATATGGGAAATGATAACTTCCATTAATAATTCTAAAATAAATTTTCAAATGCTCATAACTTCTAAACGGAGCGTCTAATCGCAATTCTAATTATATTTTCGGATCATTTGAGGCCCATAGATATGGGAAATGATAACTTCCATTAATAATTCTAAAATAAATTTTCAAATGCTCATAACTTCTAAACGGAGCGTATAATCGCAATTCTAATGATATTTTCGGATCATTTGAGGCCCATAGATATGGGAAATGATAACTTCCATTAATAATTCTAAAATAAATTTTCAAATGCTCATAACTTCTAAACGGAGCGTATAATCGCAATTCTAATGATATTTTCGGATCATTCGAGGCCCATAGATATGGGAAATGATAACTTCCATTAATAATTCTAAAATAAATTTTCAAATGCTCATAACTTCTAAACGGAGCGTCTAATCGCAATTCTAATGATATTTTCGGATCATTCGAGGCCCATAGATATGGGAAATGATAACTTCCATTAATAATTCTAAAATAAATTTTCAAATGCCCATAACTTCTAAACGGAGCGTCTAATCGCAATTCTAATGATATTTTCGGATCATTCGAGGCCCAGAGATAGGGGAAATGATAACTTCCATTAATAATTCTAAAATAAATTTTCAAATGCCCATAACTTCTAAACGGAGCGTCTAATCGCAATTCTAATGATATTTTCGGATCATTCGAGGCCCATAGATATGGGAAATGATAACTTCCATTAATAATTCTAAAATAAATTTTCAAATGCTCATAACTTCTAAACGGAGCGTCTAATCGCAATTCTAATGATATTTTCGGATCATTCGAGGCCCATAGATATGGGAAATGATAACTTCCATTAATAATTCTAAAATAAATTTTCAAATGCCCATAACTTCTAAACGGAGCGTCTAATCGCAATTCTAATTATATTTTCGGATCATTTGAGGCCCATAGATATGGGAAATGATAACTTCCATTAATAATTCTAAAATAAATTTTCAAATGCTCATAACTTCTAAACGGAGCGTATAATCGCAATTCTAATGATATTTTCGGATCATTTGAGGCCCATAGATATGGGAAATGATAACTTCCATTAATAATTCTAAAATAAATTTTCAAATGCTCATAACTTCTAAACGGAGCGTATAATCGCAATTCTAATGATATTTTCGGATCATTCGAGGCCCATAGATATGGGAAATGATAACTTCCATTAATAATTCTAAAATAAATTTTCAAATGCTCATAACTTCTAAACGGAGCGTCTAATCGCAATTCTAATGATATTTTCGGATCATTCGAGGCCCATAGATATGGGAAATGATAACTTCCATTAATAATTCTAAAATAAATTTTCAAATGCCCATAACTTCTAAACGGAGCGTCTAATCGCAATTCTAATGATATTTTCGGATCATTCGAGGCCCATAGATAGGGGAAATGATAACTTCCATTAATAATTCTAAAATAAATTTTCAAATGCTCATAACTTCTAAACGGAGCGTCTAATCGCAATTCTAATGATATTTTCGGATCATTCGAGGCCCATAGATATGGGAAATGATAACTTCCATTAATAATTCTAAAATAAATTTTCAAATGCTCATAACTTCTAAACGGAGCGTCTAATCGCAATTCTAATGATATTTTCGGATCATTTGAGGCCCAGAGATATGGGAAATGATAACTTCCATTAATAATTCTAAAATAAATTTTCAAATGCCCATAACTTCTAAACGGAGCGTCTAATCGCAATTCTAATGATATTTTCGGATCATTCGAGGCCCATAGATATGGGAAATGATAACTTCCATTAATAATTCTAAAATAAATTTTCAAATGCTCATAACTTCTAAACGGAGCGTCTAATCGCAATTCTAATGATATTTTCGGATCATTCGAGGCCCATAGATATGGGAAATGATAACTTCCATTAATAATTCTAAAATAAATTTTCAAATGCTCATAACTTCTAAACGGAGCGTCTAATCGCAATTCTAATGATATTTTCGGATCATTCGAGGCCCAGAGATATGGGAAATGATAACTTCCATTAATAATTCTAAAATAAATTTTCAAATGCCCATAACTTCTAAACGGAGCGTCTAATCGCAATTCTAATGATATTTTCGGATCATTCGAGGCCCAGAGATAGGGGAAATGATAACTTCCATTAATAATTCTAAAATAAATTTTCAAATGCTCATAACTTCTAAACGGAGCGTCTAATCGCAATTCTAATGATATTTTCGGATCATTTGAGGCCCATAGATATGGGAAATGATAACTTCCATTAATAATTCTAAAATAAATTTTCAAATGCTCATAACTTCTAAACGGAGCGTCTAATCGCAATTCTAATGATATTTTCGGATCATTCGAGGCCCATAGATATGGGAAATGATAACTTCCATTAATAATTCTAAAATAAATTTTCAAATGCCCATAACTTCTAAACGGAGCGTCTAATCGCAATTCTAATGATATTTTCGGATCATTCGAGGCCCATAGATAGGGGAAATGATAACTTCCATTAATAATTCTAAAATAAATTTTCAAATGCTCATAACTTCTAAACGGAGCGTCTAATCGCAATTCTAATGATATTTTCGGATCATTCGAGGCCCATAGATATGGGAAATGATAACTTCCATTAATAATTCTAAAATAAATTTTCAAATGCCCATAACTTCTAAACGGAGCGTCTAATCGCAATTCTAATGATATTTTCGGATCATTTGAGGCCCAGAGATATGGGAAATGATAACTTCCATTAATAATTCTAAAATAAATTTTCAAATGCCCATAACTTCTAAACGGAGCGTCTAATCGCAATTCTAATGATATTTTCGGATCATTCGAGGCCCATAGATATGGGAAATGATAACTTCCATTAATAATTCTAAAATAAATTTTCAAATGCTCATAACTTCTAAACGGAGCGTCTAATCGCAATTCTAATGATATTTTCGGATCATTCGAGGCCCATAGATATGGGAAATGATAACTTCCATTAATAATTCTAAAATAAATTTTCAAATGCTCATAACTTCTAAACGGAGCGTCTAATCGCAATTCTAATGATATTTTCGGATCATTCGAGGCCCAGAGATAGGGGAAATGATAACTTCCATTAATAATTCTAAAATAAATTTTCAAATGCCCATAACTTCTAAACGGAGCGTCTAATCGCAATTCTAATGATATTTTCGGATCATTCGAGGCCCAGAGATAGGGGAAATGATAACTTCCATTAATAATTCTAAAATAAATTTTCAAATGCTCATAACTTCTAAACGGAGCGTCTAATCGCAATTCTAATGATATTTTCGGATCATTTGAGGCCCATAGATATGGGAAATGATAACTTCCATTAATAATTCTAAAATAAATTTTCAAATGCTCATAACTTCTAAACGGAGCGTATAATCGCAATTCTAATGATATTTTCGGATCATTTGAGGCCCATAGATATGGGAAATGATAACTTCCATTAATAATTCTAAAATAAATTTTCAAATGCTCATAACTTCTAAACGGAGCGTCTAATCGCAATTCTAATGATATTTTCGGATCATTCGAGGCCCATAGATATGGGAAATGATAACTTCCATTAATAATTCTAAAATAAATTTTCAAATGCTCATAACTTCTAAACGGAGCGTCTAATCGCAATTCTAATGATATTTTCGGATCATTCGAGGCCCATAGATATGGGAAATGATAACTTCCATTAATAATTCTAAAATAAATTTTCAAATGCCCATAACTTCTAAACGGAGCGTCTAATCGCAATTCTAATGATATTTTCGGATCATTCGAGGCCCATAGATAGGGGAAATGATAACTTCCATTAATAATTCTAAAATAAATTTTCAAATGCTCATAACTTCTAAACGGAGCGTCTAATCGCAATTCTAATGATATTTTCGGATCATTCGAGGCCCATAGATATGGGAAATGATAACTTCCATTAATAATTCTAAAATAAATTTTCAAATGCCCATAACTTCTAAACGGAGCGTCTAATCGCAATTCTAATGATATTTTCGGATCATTTGAGGCCCAGAGATATGGGAAATGATAACTTCCATTAATAATTCTAAAATAAATTTTCAAATGCCCATAACTTCTAAACGGAGCGTCTAATCGCAATTCTAATGATATTTTCGGATCATTCGAGGCCCAGAGATAGGGGAAATGATAACTTCCATTAATAATTCTAAAATAAATTTTCAAATGCCCATAACTTCTAAACGGAGCGTCTAATCGCAATTCTAATGATATTTTCGGATCATTCGAGGCCCATAGATATGGGAAATGATAACTTCCATTAATAATTCTAAAATAAATTTTCAAATGCTCATAACTTCTAAACGGAGCGTCTAATCGCAATTCTAATGATATTTTCGGATCATTCGAGGCCCATAGATATGGGAAATGATAACTTCCATTAATAATTCTAAAATAAATTTTCAAATGCTCATAACTTCTAAACGGAGCGTCTAATCGCAATTCTAATGATATTTTCGGATCATTCGAGGCCCAGAGATAGGGGAAATGATAACTTCCATTAATAATTCTAAAATAAATTTTCAAATGCTCATAACTTCTAAACGGAGCGTCTAATCGCAATTCTAATGATATTTTCGGATCATTTGAGGCCCATAGATATGGGAAATGATAACTTCCATTAATAATTCTAAAATAAATTTTCAAATGCTCATAACTTCTAAACGGAGCGTCTAATCGCAATTCTAATGATATTTTCGGATCATTTGAGGCCCATAGATATGGGAAATGATAACTTCCATTAATAATTCTAAAATAAATTTTCAAATGCTCATAACTTCTAAACGGAGCGTATAATCGCAATTCTAATGATATTTTCGGATCATTCGAGGCCCATAGATATGGGAAATGATAACTTCCATTAATAATTCTAAAATAAATTTTCAAATGCTCATAACTTCTAAACGGAGCGTCTAATCGCAATTCTAATGATATTTTCGGATCATTCGAGGCCCATAGATATGGGAAATGATAACTTCCATTAATAATTCTAAAATAAATTTTCAAATGCCCATAACTTCTAAACGGAGCGTCTAATCGCAATTCTAATGATATTTTCGGATCATTCGAGGCCCATAGATAGGGGAAATGATAACTTCCATTAATAATTCTAAAATAAATTTTCAAATGCTCATAACTTCTAAACGGAGCGTCTAATCGCAATTCTAATGATATTTTCGGATCATTCGAGGCCCATAGATATGGGAAATGATAACTTCCATTAATAATTCTAAAATAAATTTTCAAATGCCCATAACTTCTAAACGGAGCGTCTAATCGCAATTCTAATGATATTTTCGGATCATTTGAGGCCCAGAGATATGGGAAATGATAACTTCCATTAATAATTCTAAAATAAATTTTCAAATGCCCATAACTTCTAAACGGAGCGTCTAATCGCAATTCTAATGATATTTTCGGATCATTCGAGGCCCAGAGATAGGGGAAATGATAACTTCCATTAATAATTCTAAAATAAATTTTCAAATGCCCATAACTTCTAAACGGAGCGTCTAATCGCAATTCTAATGATATTTTCGGATCATTCGAGGCCCATAGATATGGGAAATGATAACTTCCATTAATAATTCTAAAATAAATTTTCAAATGCTCATAACTTCTAAACGGAGCGTCTAATCGCAATTCTAATGATATTTTCGGATCATTCGAGGCCCATAGATATGGGAAATGATAACTTCCATTAATAATTCTAAAATAAATTTTCAAATGCTCATAACTTCTAAACGGAGCGTCTAATCGCAATTCTAATGATATTTTCGGATCATTCGAGGCCCAGAGATAGGGGAAATGATAACTTCCATTAATAATTCTAAAATAAATTTTCAAATGCTCATAACTTCTAAACGGAGCGTCTAATCGCAATTCTAATGATATTTTCGGATCATTCGAGGCCCATAGATATGGGAAATGATAACTTCCATTAATAATTCTAAAATAAATTTTCAAATGCCCATAACTTCTAAACGGAGCGTCTAATCGCAATTCTAATGATATTTTCGGATCATTCGAGGCCCAGAGATAGGGGAAATGATAACTTCCATTAATAATTCTAAAATAAATTTTCAAATGCCCATAACTTCTAAACGGAGCGTCTAATCGCAATTCTAATGATATTTTCGGATCATTCGAGGCCCATAGATATGGGAAATGATAACTTCCATTAATAATTCTAAAATAAATTTTCAAATGCTCATAACTTCTAAACGGAGCGTCTAATCGCAATTCTAATGATATTTTCGGATCATTCGAGGCCCATAGATATGGGAAATGATAACTTCCATTAATAATTCTAAAATAAATTTTCAAATGCTCATAACTTCTAAACGGAGCGTCTAATCGCAATTCTAATGATATTTTCGGATCATTCGAGGCCCATAGATATGGGAAATGATAACTTCCATTAATAATTCTAAAATAAATTTTCAAATGCTCATAACTTCTAAACGGAGCGTCTAATCGCAATTCTAATGATATTTTCGGATCATTCGAGGCCCAGAGATATGGGAAATGATAACTTCCATTAATAATTCTAAAATAAATTTTCAAATGCCCATAACTTCTAAACGGAGCGTCTAATCGCAATTCTAATGATATTTTCGGATCATTCGAGGCCCAGAGATAGGGGAAATGATAACTTCCATTAATAATTCTAAAATAAATTTTCAAATGCCCATAACTTCTAAACGGAGCGTCTAATCGCAATTCTAATGATATTTTCGGATCATTCGAGGCCCAGAGATAGGGGAAATGATAACTTCCATTAATAATTCTAAAATAAATTTTCAAATGCTCATAACTTCTAAACGGAGCGTCTAATCGCAATTCTAATGATATTTTCGGATCATTCGAGGCCCATAGATATGGGAAATGATAACTTCCATTAATAATTCTAAAATAAATTTTCAAATGCTCATAACTTCTAAACGGAGCGTCTAATCGCAATTCTAATGATATTTTCGGATCATTCGAGGCCCATAGATATGGGAAATGATAACTTCCATTAATAATTCTAAAATAAATTTTCAAATGCTCATAACTTCTAAACGGAGCGTCTAATCGCAATTCTAATGATATTTTCGGATCATTCGAGGCCCAGAGATATGGGAAATGATAACTTCCATTAATAATTCTAAAATAAATTTTCAAATGCTCATAACTTCTAAACGGAGCGTCTAATCGCAATTCTAATGATATTTTCGGATCATTCGAGGCCCAGAGATAGGGGAAATGATAACTTCCATTAATAATTCTAAAATAAATTTTCAAATGCTCATAACTTCTAAACGGAGCGTCTAATCGCAATTCTAATGATATTTTCGGATCATTCGAGGCCCATAGATATGGGAAATGATAACTTCCATTAATAATTCTAAAATAAATTTTCAAATGCTCATAACTTCTAAACGGAGCGTCTAATCGCAATTCTAATGATATTTTCGGATCATTCGAGGCCCAGAGATATGGGAAATGATAACTTCCATTAATAATTCTAAAATAAATTTTCAAATGCTCATAACTTCTAAACGGAGCGTCTAATCGCAATTCTAATGATATTTTCGGATCATTCGAGGCCCAGAGATATGGGAAATGATAACTTCCATTAATAATTCTAAAATAAATTTTCAAATGCCCATAACTTCTAAACGGAGCGTCTAATCGCAATTCTAATGATATTTTCGGATCATTCGAGGCCCATAGATATGGGAAATGATAACTTCCATTAATAATTCTAAAATAAATTTTCAAATGCTCATAACTTCTAAACGGAGCGTCTAATCGCAATTCTAATGATATTTTCGGATCATTCGAGGCCCAGAGATATGGGAAATGATAACTTCCATTAATAATTCTAAAATAAATTTTCAAATGCCCATAACTTCTAAACGGAGCGTCTAATCGCAATTCTAATGATATTTTCGGATCATTCGAGGCCCAGAGATAGGGGAAATGATAACTTCCATTAATAATTCTAAAATAAATTTTCAAATGCCCATAACTTCTAAACGGAGCGTCTAATCGCAATTCTAATGATATTTTCGGATCATTCGAGGCCCAGAGATATGGGAAATGATAACTTCCATTAATAATTCTAAAATAAATTTTCAAATGCTCATAACTTCTAAACGGAGCGTCTAATCGCAATTCTAATGATATTTTCGGATCATTCGAGGCCCATAGATATGGGAAATGATAACTTCCATTAATAATTCTAAAATAAATTTTCAAATGCTCATAACTTCTAAACGGAGCGTCTAATCGCAATTCTAATGATATTTTCGGATCATTCGAGGCCCATAGATATGGGAAATGATAACTTCCATTAATAATTCTAAAATAAATTTTCAAATGCTCATAACTTCTAAACGGAGCGTCTAATCGCAATTCTAATGATATTTTCGGATCATTCGAGGCCCAGAGATATGGGAAATGATAACTTCCATTAATAATTCTAAAATAAATTTTCAAATGCTCATAACTTCTAAACGGAGCGTCTAATCGCAATTCTAATGATATTTTCGGATCATTCGAGGCCCATAGATATGGGAAATGATAACTTCCATTAATAATTCTAAAATAAATTTTCAAATGCTCATAACTTCTAAACGGAGCGTCTAATCGCAATTCTAATGATATTTTCGGATCATTCGAGGCCCATAGATATGGGAAATGATAACTTCCATTAATAATTCTAAAATAAATTTTCAAATGCTCATAACTTCTAAACGGAGCGTCTAATCGCAATTCTAATGATATTTTCGGATCATTCGAGGCCCATAGATATGGGAAATGATAACTTCCATTAATAATTCTAAAATAAATTTTCAAATGCTCATAACTTCTAAACGGAGCGTCTAATCGCAATTCTAATGATATTTTCGGATCATTCGAGGCCCAGAGATATGGGAAATGATAACTTCCATTAATAATTCTAAAATAAATTTTCAAATGCTCATAACTTCTAAACGGAGCGTCTAATCGCAATTCTAATGATATTTTCGGATCATTCGAGGCCCATAGATATGGGAAATGATAACTTCCATTAATAATTCTAAAATAAATTTTCAAATGCTCATAACTTCTAAACGGAGCGTCTAATCGCAATTCTAATGATATTTTCGGATCATTCGAGGCCCATAGATATGGGAAATGATAACTTCCATTAATAATTCTAAAATAAATTTTCAAATGCTCATAACTTCTAAACGGAGCGTCTAATCGCAATTCTAATGATATTTTCGGATCATTCGAGGCCCAGAGATATGGGAAATGATAACTTCCATTAATAATTCTAAAATAAATTTTCAAATGCCCATAACTTCTAAACGGAGCGTCTAATCGCAATTCTAATGATATTTTCGGATCATTCGAGGCCCAGAGATAGGGGAAATGATAACTTCCATTAATAATTCTAAAATAAATTTTCAAATGCTCATAACTTCTAAACGGAGCGTCTAATCGCAATTCTAATGATATTTTCGGATCATTCGAGGCCCATAGATATGGGAAATGATAACTTCCATTAATAATTCTAAAATAAATTTTCAAATGCTCATAACTTCTAAACGGAGCGTCTAATCGCAATTCTAATGATATTTTCGGATCATTCGAGGCCCATAGATATGGGAAATGATAACTTCCATTAATAATTCTAAAATAAATTTTCAAATGCTCATAACTTCTAAACGGAGCGTCTAATCGCAATTCTAATGATATTTTCGGATCATTCGAGGCCCAGAGATATGGGAAATGATAACTTCCATTAATAATTCTAAAATAAATTTTCAAATGCTCATAACTTCTAAACGGAGCGTCTAATCGCAATTCTAATGATATTTTCGGATCATTCGAGGCCCAGAGATATGGGAAATGATAACTTCCATTAATAATTCTAAAATAAATTTTCAAATGCTCATAACTTCTAAACGGAGCGTCTAATCGCAATTCTAATGATATTTTCGGATCATTCGAGGCCCAGAGATATGGGAAATGATAACTTCCATTAATAATTCTAAAATAAATTTTCAAATGCCCATAACTTCTAAACGGAGCGTCTAATCGCAATTCTAATGATATTTTCGGATCATTCGAGGCCCAGAGATATGGGAAATGATAACTTCCATTAATAATTCTAAAATAAATTTTCAAATGCTCATAACTTCTAAACGGAGCGTCTAATCGCAATTCTAATGATATTTTCGGATCATTCGAGGCCCATAGATATGGGAAATGATAACTTCCATTAATAATTCTAAAATAAATTTTCAAATGCTCATAACTTCTAAACGGAGCGTCTAATCGCAATTCTAATGATATTTTCGGATCATTCGAGGCCCATAGATATGGGAAATGATAACTTCCATTAATAATTCTAAAATAAATTTTCAAATGCTCATAACTTCTAAACGGAGCGTCTAATCGCAATTCTAATGATATTTTCGGATCATTCGAGGCCCAGAGATATGGGAAATGATAACTTCCATTAATAATTCTAAAATAAATTTTCAAATGCTCATAACTTCTAAACGGAGCGTCTAATCGCAATTCTAATGATATTTTCGGATCATTCGAGGCCCAGAGATATGGGAAATGATAACTTCCATTAATAATTCTAAAATAAATTTTCAAATGCTCCATAACTTCTAAACGGAGCGTCTAATCGCAATTCTAATGATATTTTCGGATCATTCGAGGCCCATAGATATGGGAAATGATAACTTCCATTAATAATTCTAAAATAAATTTTCAAATGCTCATAACTTCTAAACGGAGCGTCTAATCGCAATTCTAATGATATTTTCGGATCATTCGAGGCCCATAGATATGGGAAATGATAACTTCCATTAATAATTCTAAAATAAATTTTCAAATGCTCATAACTTCTAAACGGAGCGTCTAATCGCAATTCTAATGATATTTTCGGATCATTCGAGGCCCAGAGATATGGGAAATGATAACTTCCATTAATAATTCTAAAATAAATTTTCAAATGCTCATAACTTCTAAACGGAGCGTCTAATCGCAATTCTAATGATATTTTCGGATCATTCGAGGCCCAGAGATATGGGAAATGATAACTTCCATTAATAATTCTAAAATAAATTTTCAAATGCTCATAACTTCTAAACGGAGCGTCTAATCGCAATTCTAATGATATTTTCGGATCATTCGAGGCCCAGAGATATGGGAAATGATAACTTCCATTAATAATTCTAAAATAAATTTTCAAATGCTCATAACTTCTAAACGGAGCGTCTAATCGCAATTCTAATGATATTTTCGGATCATTCGAGGCCCAGAGATATGGGAAATGATAACTTCCATTAATAATTCTAAAATAAATTTTCAAATGCTCATAACTTCTAAACGGAGCGTCTAATCGCAATTCTAATGATATTTTCGGATCATTCGAGGCCCATAGATATGGGAAATGATAACTTCCATTAATAATTCTAAAATAAATTTTCAAATGCTCATAACTTCTAAACGGAGCGTCTAATCGCAATTCTAATGATATTTTCGGATCATTCGAGGCCCATAGATATGGGAAATGATAACTTCCATTAATAATTCTAAAATAAATTTTCAAATGCTCATAACTTCTAAACGGAGCGTCTAATCGCAATTCTAATGATATTTTCGGATCATTCGAGGCCCATAGATATGGGAAATGATAACTTCCATTAATAATTCTAAAATAAATTTTCAAATGCTCATAACTTCTAAACGGAGCGTCTAATCGCAATTCTAATGATATTTTCGGATCATTCGAGGCCCATAGATATGGGAAATGATAACTTCCATTAATAATTCTAAAATAAATTTTCAAATGCTCATAACTTCTAAACGGAGCGTCTAATCGCAATTCTAATGATATTTTCGGATCATTCGAGGCCCATAGATATGGGAAATGATAACTTCCATTAATAATTCTAAAATAAATTTTCAAATGCCCATAACTTCTAAACGGAGCGTCTAATCGCAATTCTAATGATATTTTCGGATCATTCGAGGCCCATAGATATGGGAAATGATAACTTCCATTAATAATTCTAAAATAAATTTTCAAATGCTCATAACTTCTAAACGGAGCGTCTAATCGCAATTCTAATGATATTTTCGGATCATTCGAGGCCCATAGATATGGGAAATGATAACTTCCATTAATAATTCTAAAATAAATTTTCAAATGCCCATAACTTCTAAACGGAGCGTCTAATCGCAATTCTAATGATATTTTCGGATCATTCGAGGCCCAGAGATATGGGAAATGATAACTTCCATTAATAATTCTAAAATAAATTTTCAAATGCCCATAACTTCTAAACGGAGCGTCTAATCGCAATTCTAATGATATTTTCGGATCATTCGAGGCCCAGAGATATGGGAAATGATAACTTCCATTAATAATTCTAAAATAAATTTTCAAATGCTCATAACTTCTAAACGGAGCGTCTAATCGCAATTCTAATGATATTTTCGGATCATTCGAGGCCCATAGATATGGGAAATGATAACTTCCATTAATAATTCTAAAATAAATTTTCAAATGCTCATAACTTCTAAACGGAGCGTCTAATCGCAATTCTAATGATATTTTCGGATCATTCGAGGCCCAGAGATATGGGAAATGATAACTTCCATTAATAATTCTAAAATAAATTTTCAAATGCTCATAACTTCTAAACGGAGCGTCTAATCGCAATTCTAATGATATTTTCGGATCATTCGAGGCCCATAGATATGGGAAATGATAACTTCCATTAATAATTCTAAAATAAATTTTCAAATGCCCATAACTTCTAAACGGAGCGTCTAATCGCAATTCTAATGATATTTTCGGATCATTCGAGGCCCATAGATATGGGAAATGATAACTTCCATTAATAATTCTAAAATAAATTTTCAAATGCTCATAACTTCTAAACGGAGCGTCTAATCGCAATTCTAATGATATTTTCGGATCATTCGAGGCCCATAGATATGGGAAATGATAACTTCCATTAATAATTCTAAAATAAATTTTCAAATGCTCATAACTTCTAAACGGAGCGTCTAATCGCAATTCTAATGATATTTTCGGATCATTCGAGGCCCATAGATATGGGAAATGATAACTTCCATTAATAATTCTAAAATAAATTTTCAAATGCTCATAACTTCTAAACGGAGCGTCTAATCGCAATTCTAATGATATTTTCGGATCATTCGAGGCCCATAGATATGGGAAATGATAACTTCCATTAATAATTCTAAAATAAATTTTCAAATGCCCATAACTTCTAAACGGAGCGTCTAATCGCAATTCTAATGATATTTTCGGATCATTCGAGGCCCATAGATATGGGAAATGATAACTTCCATTAATAATTCTAAAATAAATTTTCAAATGCTCATAACTTCTAAACGGAGCGTCTAATCGCAATTCTAATGATATTTTCGGATCATTCGAGGCCCATAGATATGGGAAATGATAACTTCCATTAATAATTCTAAAATAAATTTTCAAATGCCCATAACTTCTAAACGGAGCGTCTAATCGCAATTCTAATGATATTTTCGGATCATTCGAGGCCCAGAGATATGGGAAATGATAACTTCCATTAATAATTCTAAAATAAATTTTCAAATGCTCATAACTTCTAAACGGAGCGTCTAATCGCAATTCTAATGATATTTTCGGATCATTCGAGGCCCATAGATATGGGAAATGATAACTTCCATTAATAATTCTAAAATAAATTTTCAAATGCCCATAACTTCTAAACGGAGCGTCTAATCGCAATTCTAATGATATTTTCGGATCATTCGAGGCCCATAGATATGGGAAATGATAACTTCCATTAATAATTCTAAAATAAATTTTCAAATGCTCATAACTTCTAAACGGAGCGTCTAATCGCAATTCTAATGATATTTTCGGATCATTCGAGGCCCATAGATATGGGAAATGATAACTTCCATTAATAATTCTAAAATAAATTTTCAAATGCCCATAACTTCTAAACGGAGCGTCTAATCGCAATTCTAATGATATTTTCGGATCATTCGAGGCCCAGAGATATGGGAAATGATAACTTCCATTAATAATTCTAAAATAAATTTTCAAATGCCCATAACTTCTAAACGGAGCGTCTAATCGCAATTCTAATGATATTTTCGGATCATTCGAGGCCCAGAGATATGGGAAATGATAACTTCCATTAATAATTCTAAAATAAATTTTCAAATGCCCATAACTTCTAAACGGAGCGTCTAATCGCAATTCTAATGATATTTTCGGATCATTCGAGGCCCATAGATATGGGAAATGATAACTTCCATTAATAATTCTAAAATAAATTTTCAAATGCTCATAACTTCTAAACGGAGCGTCTAATCGCAATTCTAATGATATTTTCGGATCATTCGAGGCCCATAGATATGGGAAATGATAACTTCCATTAATAATTCTAAAATAAATTTTCAAATGCTCATAACTTCTAAACGGAGCGTCTAATCGCAATTCTAATGATATTTTCGGATCATTCGAGGCCCAGAGATATGGGAAATGATAACTTCCATTAATAATTCTAAAATAAATTTTCAAATGCTCATAACTTCTAAACGGAGCGTCTAATCGCAATTCTAATGATATTTTCGGATCATTCGAGGCCCATAGATATGGGAAATGATAACTTCCATTAATAATTCTAAAATAAATTTTCAAATGCCCATAACTTCTAAACGGAGCGTCTAATCGCAATTCTAATGATATTTTCGGATCATTCGAGGCCCATAGATATGGGAAATGATAACTTCCATTAATAATTCTAAAATAAATTTTCAAATGCCCATAACTTCTAAACGGAGCGTCTAATCGCAATTCTAATGATATTTTCGGATCATTCGAGGCCCATAGATATGGGAAATGATAACTTCCATTAATAATTCTAAAATAAATTTTCAAATGCTCATAACTTCTAAACGGAGCGTCTAATCGCAATTCTAATGATATTTTCGGATCATTCGAGGCCCAGAGATATGGGAAATGATAACTTCCATTAATAATTCTAAAATAAATTTTCAAATGCTCATAACTTCTAAACGGAGCGTCTAATCGCAATTCTAATGATATTTTCGGATCATTCGAGGCCCATAGATATGGGAAATGATAACTTCCATTAATAATTCTAAAATAAATTTTCAAATGCTCATAACTTCTAAACGGAGCGTCTAATCGCAATTCTAATGATATTTTCGGATCATTCGAGGCCCATAGATATGGGAAATGATAACTTCCATTAATAATTCTAAAATAAATTTTCAAATGCTCATAACTTCTAAACGGAGCGTCTAATCGCAATTCTAATGATATTTTCGGATCATTCGAGGCCCAGAGATATGGGAAATGATAACTTCCATTAATAATTCTAAAATAAATTTTCAAATGCCCATAACTTCTAAACGGAGCGTCTAATCGCAATTCTAATGATATTTTCGGATCATTCGAGGCCCAGAGATATGGGAAATGATAACTTCCATTAATAATTCTAAAATAAATTTTCAAATGCTCATAACTTCTAAACGGAGCGTCTAATCGCAATTCTAATGATATTTTCGGATCATTCGAGGCCCAGAGATATGGGAAATGATAACTTCCATTAATAATTCTAAAATAAATTTTCAAATGCTCATAACTTCTAAACGGAGCGTCTAATCGCAATTCTAATGATATTTTCGGATCATTCGAGGCCCATAGATATGGGAAATGATAACTTCCATTAATAATTCTAAAATAAATTTTCAAATGCTCATAACTTCTAAACGGAGCGTCTAATCGCAATTCTAATGATATTTTCGGATCATTCGAGGCCCATAGATATGGGAAATGATAACTTCCATTAATAATTCTAAAATAAATTTTCAAATGCTCATAACTTCTAAACGGAGCGTCTAATCGCAATTCTAATGATATTTTCGGATCATTCGAGGCCCATAGATATGGGAAATGATAACTTCCATTAATAATTCTAAAATAAATTTTCAAATGCTCATAACTTCTAAACGGAGCGTCTAATCGCAATTCTAATGATATTTTCGGATCATTCGAGGCCCATAGATATGGGAAATGATAACTTCCATTAATAATTCTAAAATAAATTTTCAAATGCTCATAACTTCTAAACGGAGCGTCTAATCGCAATTCTAATGATATTTTCGGATCATTCGAGGCCCATAGATATGGGAAATGATAACTTCCATTAATAATTCTAAAATAAATTTTCAAATGCCCATAACTTCTAAACGGAGCGTCTAATCGCAATTCTAATGATATTTTCGGATCATTCGAGGCCCATAGATATGGGAAATGATAACTTCCATTAATAATTCTAAAATAAATTTTCAAATGCTCATAACTTCTAAACGGAGCGTCTAATCGCAATTCTAATGATATTTTCGGATCATTCGAGGCCCATAGATATGGGAAATGATAACTTCCATTAATAATTCTAAAATAAATTTTCAAATGCCCATAACTTCTAAACGGAGCGTCTAATCGCAATTCTAATGATATTTTCGGATCATTCGAGGCCCAGAGATATGGGAAATGATAACTTCCATTAATAATTCTAAAATAAATTTTCAAATGCCCATAACTTCTAAACGGAGCGTCTAATCGCAATTCTAATGATATTTTCGGATCATTCGAGGCCCAGAGATATGGGAAATGATAACTTCCATTAATAATTCTAAAATAAATTTTCAAATGCCCATAACTTCTAAACGGAGCGTCTAATCGCAATTCTAATGATATTTTCGGATCATTCGAGGCCCATAGATATGGGAAATGATAACTTCCATTAATAATTCTAAAATAAATTTTCAAATGCTCATAACTTCTAAACGGAGCGTCTAATCGCAATTCTAATGATATTTTCGGATCATTCGAGGCCCAGAGATATGGGAAATGATAACTTCCATTAATAATTCTAAAATAAATTTTCAAATGCCCATAACTTCTAAACGGAGCGTCTAATCGCAATTCTAATGATATTTTCGGATCATTCGAGGCCCATAGATATGGGAAATGATAACTTCCATTAATAATTCTAAAATAAATTTTCAAATGCTCATAACTTCTAAACGGAGCGTCTAATCGCAATTCTAATGATATTTTCGGATCATTCGAGGCCCATAGATATGGGAAATGATAACTTCCATTAATAATTCTAAAATAAATTTTCAAATGCTCATAACTTCTAAACGGAGCGTCTAATCGCAATTCTAATGATATTTTCGGATCATTCGAGGCCCATAGATATGGGAAATGATAACTTCCATTAATAATTCTAAAATAAATTTTCAAATGCTCATAACTTCTAAACGGAGCGTCTAATCGCAATTCTAATGATATTTTCGGATCATTCGAGGCCCATAGATATGGGAAATGATAACTTCCATTAATAATTCTAAAATAAATTTTCAAATGCTCATAACTTCTAAACGGAGCGTCTAATCGCAATTCTAATGATATTTTCGGATCATTCGAGGCCCATAGATATGGGAAATGATAACTTCCATTAATAATTCTAAAATAAATTTTCAAATGCTCATAACTTCTAAACGGAGCGTCTAATCGCAATTCTAATGATATTTTCGGATCATTCGAGGCCCAGAGATATGGGAAATGATAACTTCCATTAATAATTCTAAAATAAATTTTCAAATGCTCATAACTTCTAAACGGAGCGTCTAATCGCAATTCTAATGATATTTTCGGATCATTCGAGGCCCAGAGATATGGGAAATGATAACTTCCATTAATAATTCTAAAATAAATTTTCAAATGCTCATAACTTCTAAACGGAGCGTCTAATCGCAATTCTAATGATATTTTCGGATCATTCGAGGCCCAGAGATATGGGAAATGATAACTTCCATTAATAATTCTAAAATAAATTTTCAAATGCTCATAACTTCTAAACGGAGCGTCTAATCGCAATTCTAATGATATTTTCGGATCATTCGAGGCCCATAGATATGGGAAATGATAACTTCCATTAATAATTCTAAAATAAATTTTCAAATGCTCATAACTTCTAAACGGAGCGTCTAATCGCAATTCTAATGATATTTTCGGATCATTCGAGGCCCATAGATATGGGAAATGATAACTTCCATTAATAATTCTAAAATAAATTTTCAAATGCTCATAACTTCTAAACGGAGCGTCTAATCGCAATTCTAATGATATTTTCGGATCATTCGAGGCCCAGAGATATGGGAAATGATAACTTCCATTAATAATTCTAAAATAAATTTTCAAATGCCCATAACTTCTAAACGGAGCGTCTAATCGCAATTCTAATGATATTTTCGGATCATTCGAGGCCCAGAGATATGGGAAATGATAACTTCCATTAATAATTCTAAAATAAATTTTCAAATGCTCATAACTTCTAAACGGAGCGTCTAATCGCAATTCTAATGATATTTTCGGATCATTCGAGGCCCATAGATATGGGAAATGATAACTTCCATTAATAATTCTAAAATAAATTTTCAAATGCTCATAACTTCTAAACGGAGCGTCTAATCGCAATTCTAATGATATTTTCGGATCATTCGAGGCCCATAGATATGGGAAATGATAACTTCCATTAATAATTCTAAAATAAATTTTCAAATGCTCATAACTTCTAAACGGAGCGTCTAATCGCAATTCTAATGATATTTTCGGATCATTCGAGGCCCATAGATATGGGAAATGATAACTTCCATTAATAATTCTAAAATAAATTTTCAAATGCTCATAACTTCTAAACGGAGCGTCTAATCGCAATTCTAATGATATTTTCGGATCATTCGAGGCCCATAGATATGGGAAATGATAACTTCCATTAATAATTCTAAAATAAATTTTCAAATGCCCATAACTTCTAAACGGAGCGTCTAATCGCAATTCTAATGATATTTTCGGATCATTCGAGGCCCATAGATATGGGAAATGATAACTTCCATTAATAATTCTAAAATAAATTTTCAAATGCTCATAACTTCTAAACGGAGCGTCTAATCGCAATTCTAATGATATTTTCGGATCATTCGAGGCCCATAGATATGGGAAATGATAACTTCCATTAATAATTCTAAAATAAATTTTCAAATGCTCATAACTTCTAAACGGAGCGTCTAATCGCAATTCTAATGATATTTTCGGATCATTCGAGGCCCATAGATATGGGAAATGATAACTTCCATTAATAATTCTAAAATAAATTTTCAAATGCTCATAACTTCTAAACGGAGCGTCTAATCGCAATTCTAATGATATTTTCGGATCATTCGAGGCCCATAGATATGGGAAATGATAACTTCCATTAATAATTCTAAAATAAATTTTCAAATGCCCATAACTTCTAAACGGAGCGTCTAATCGCAATTCTAATGATATTTTCGGATCATTCGAGGCCCATAGATATGGGAAATGATAACTTCCATTAATAATTCTAAAATAAATTTTCAAATGCTCATAACTTCTAAACGGAGCGTCTAATCGCAATTCTAATGATATTTTCGGATCATTCGAGGCCCATAGATATGGGAAATGATAACTTCCATTAATAATTCTAAAATAAATTTTCAAATGCTCATAACTTCTAAACGGAGCGTCTAATCGCAATTCTAATGATATTTTCGGATCATTCGAGGCCCAGAGATATGGGAAATGATAACTTCCATTAATAATTCTAAAATAAATTTTCAAATGCTCATAACTTCTAAACGGAGCGTCTAATCGCAATTCTAATGATATTTTCGGATCATTCGAGGCCCATAGATATGGGAAATGATAACTTCCATTAATAATTCTAAAATAAATTTTCAAATGCTCATAACTTCTAAACGGAGCGTCTAATCGCAATTCTAATGATATTTTCGGATCATTCGAGGCCCATAGATATGGGAAATGATAACTTCCATTAATAATTCTAAAATAAATTTTCAAATGCTCATAACTTCTAAACGGAGCGTCTAATCGCAATTCTAATGATATTTTCGGATCATTCGAGGCCCATAGATATGGGAAATGATAACTTCCATTAATAATTCTAAAATAAATTTTCAAATGCTCATAACTTCTAAACGGAGCGTCTAATCGCAATTCTAATGATATTTTCGGATCATTCGAGGCCCAGAGATATGGGAAATGATAACTTCCATTAATAATTCTAAAATAAATTTTCAAATGCTCATAACTTCTAAACGGAGCGTCTAATCGCAATTCTAATGATATTTTCGGATCATTCGAGGCCCATAGATATGGGAAATGATAACTTCCATTAATAATTCTAAAATAAATTTTCAAATGCTCATAACTTCTAAACGGAGCGTCTAATCGCAATTCTAATGATATTTTCGGATCATTCGAGGCCCATAGATATGGGAAATGATAACTTCCATTAATAATTCTAAAATAAATTTTCAAATGCTCATAACTTCTAAACGGAGCGTCTAATCGCAATTCTAATGATATTTTCGGATCATTCGAGGCCCATAGATATGGGAAATGATAACTTCCATTAATAATTCTAAAATAAATTTTCAAATGCTCATAACTTCTAAACGGAGCGTCTAATCGCAATTCTAATGATATTTTCGGATCATTCGAGGCCCATAGATATGGGAAATGATAACTTCCATTAATAATTCTAAAATAAATTTTCAAATGCTCATAACTTCTAAACGGAGCGTCTAATCGCAATTCTAATGATATTTTCGGATCATTCGAGGCCCATAGATATGGGAAATGATAACTTCCATTAATAATTCTAAAATAAATTTTCAAATGCTCATAACTTCTAAACGGAGCGTCTAATCGCAATTCTAATGATATTTTCGGATCATTCGAGGCCCAGAGATATGGGAAATGATAACTTCCATTAATAATTCTAAAATAAATTTTCAAATGCTCATAACTTCTAAACGGAGCGTCTAATCGCAATTCTAATGATATTTTCGGATCATTCGAGGCCCATAGATATGGGAAATGATAACTTCCATTAATAATTCTAAAATAAATTTTCAAATGCTCATAACTTCTAAACGGAGCGTCTAATCGCAATTCTAATGATATTTTCGGATCATTCGAGGCCCATAGATATGGGAAATGATAACTTCCATTAATAATTCTAAAATAAATTTTCAAATGCTCATAACTTCTAAACGGAGCGTCTAATCGCAATTCTAATGATATTTTCGGATCATTCGAGGCCCATAGATATGGGAAATGATAACTTCCATTAATAATTCTAAAATAAATTTTCAAATGCTCATAACTTCTAAACGGAGCGTCTAATCGCAATTCTAATGATATTTTCGGATCATTCGAGGCCCAGAGATATGGGAAATGATAACTTCCATTAATAATTCTAAAATAAATTTTCAAATGCTCATAACTTCTAAACGGAGCGTCTAATCGCAATTCTAATGATATTTTCGGATCATTCGAGGCCCATAGATATGGGAAATGATAACTTCCATTAATAATTCTAAAATAAATTTTCAAATGCTCATAACTTCTAAACGGAGCGTCTAATCGCAATTCTAATGATATTTTCGGATCATTCGAGGCCCAGAGATATGGGAAATGATAACTTCCATTAATAATTCTAAAATAAATTTTCAAATGCTCATAACTTCTAAACGGAGCGTCTAATCGCAATTCTAATGATATTTTCGGATCATTCGAGGCCCATAGATATGGGAAATGATAACTTCCATTAATAATTCTAAAATAAATTTTCAAATGCTCATAACTTCTAAACGGAGCGTCTAATCGCAATTCTAATGATATTTTCGGATCATTCGAGGCCCATAGATATGGGAAATGATAACTTCCATTAATAATTCTAAAATAAATTTTCAAATGCTCATAACTTCTAAACGGAGCGTCTAATCGCAATTCTAATGATATTTTCGGATCATTCGAGGCCCATAGATATGGGAAATGATAACTTCCATTAATAATTCTAAAATAAATTTTCAAATGCTCATAACTTCTAAACGGAGCGTCTAATCGCAATTCTAATGATATTTTCGGATCATTCGAGGCCCATAGATATGGGAAATGATAACTTCCATTAATAATTCTAAAATAAATTTTCAAATGCTCATAACTTCTAAACGGAGCGTCTAATCGCAATTCTAATGATATTTTCGGATCATTCGAGGCCCATAGATATGGGAAATGATAACTTCCATTAATAATTCTAAAATAAATTTTCAAATGCTCATAACTTCTAAACGGAGCGTCTAATCGCAATTCTAATGATATTTTCGGATCATTCGAGGCCCAGAGATATGGGAAATGATAACTTCCATTAATAATTCTAAAATAAATTTTCAAATGCCCATAACTTCTAAACGGAGCGTCTAATCGCAATTCTAATGATATTTTCGGATCATTCGAGGCCCAGAGATATGGGAAATGATAACTTCCATTAATAATTCTAAAATAAATTTTCAAATGCTCATAACTTCTAAACGGAGCGTCTAATCGCAATTCTAATGATATTTTCGGATCATTCGAGGCCCATAGATATGGGAAATGATAACTTCCATTAATAATTCTAAAATAAATTTTCAAATGCTCATAACTTCTAAACGGAGCGTCTAATCGCAATTCTAATGATATTTTCGGATCATTCGAGGCCCATAGATATGGGAAATGATAACTTCCATTAATAATTCTAAAATAAATTTTCAAATGCTCATAACTTCTAAACGGAGCGTCTAATCGCAATTCTAATGATATTTTCGGATCATTCGAGGCCCATAGATATGGGAAATGATAACTTCCATTAATAATTCTAAAATAAATTTTCAAATGCTCATAACTTCTAAACGGAGCGTCTAATCGCAATTCTAATGATATTTTCGGATCATTCGAGGCCCATAGATATGGGAAATGATAACTTCCATTAATAATTCTAAAATAAATTTTCAAATGCTCATAACTTCTAAACGGAGCGTCTAATCGCAATTCTAATGATATTTTCGGATCATTCGAGGCCCATAGATATGGGAAATGATAACTTCCATTAATAATTCTAAAATAAATTTTCAAATGCTCATAACTTCTAAACGGAGCGTCTAATCGCAATTCTAATGATATTTTCGGATCATTCGAGGCCCAGAGATATGGGAAATGATAACTTCCATTAATAATTCTAAAATAAATTTTCAAATGCTCATAACTTCTAAACGGAGCGTCTAATCGCAATTCTAATGATATTTTCGGATCATTCGAGGCCCATAGATATGGGAAATGATAACTTCCATTAATAATTCTAAAATAAATTTTCAAATGCTCATAACTTCTAAACGGAGCGTCTAATCGCAATTCTAATGATATTTTCGGATCATTCGAGGCCCATAGATATGGGAAATGATAACTTCCATTAATAATTCTAAAATAAATTTTCAAATGCTCATAACTTCTAAACGGAGCGTCTAATCGCAATTCTAATGATATTTTCGGATCATTCGAGGCCCATAGATATGGGAAATGATAACTTCCATTAATAATTCTAAAATAAATTTTCAAATGCTCATAACTTCTAAACGGAGCGTCTAATCGCAATTCTAATGATATTTTCGGATCATTCGAGGCCCAGAGATATGGGAAATGATAACTTCCATTAATAATTCTAAAATAAATTTTCAAATGCTCATAACTTCTAAACGGAGCGTCTAATCGCAATTCTAATGATATTTTCGGATCATTCGAGGCCCAGAGATATGGGAAATGATAACTTCCATTAATAATTCTAAAATAAATTTTCAAATGCTCATAACTTCTAAACGGAGCGTCTAATCGCAATTCTAATGATATTTTCGGATCATTCGAGGCCCATAGATATGGGAAATGATAACTTCCATTAATAATTCTAAAATAAATTTTCAAATGCTCATAACTTCTAAACGGAGCGTCTAATCGCAATTCTAATGATATTTTCGGATCATTCGAGGCCCATAGATATGGGAAATGATAACTTCCATTAATAATTCTAAAATAAATTTTCAAATGCTCATAACTTCTAAACGGAGCGTCTAATCGCAATTCTAATGATATTTTCGGATCATTCGAGGCCCATAGATATGGGAAATGATAACTTCCATTAATAATTCTAAAATAAATTTTCAAATGCTCATAACTTCTAAACGGAGCGTCTAATCGCAATTCTAATGATATTTTCGGATCATTCGAGGCCCATAGATATGGGAAATGATAACTTCCATTAATAATTCTAAAATAAATTTTCAAATGCTCATAACTTCTAAACGGAGCGTCTAATCGCAATTCTAATGATATTTTCGGATCATTCGAGGCCCATAGATATGGGAAATGATAACTTCCATTAATAATTCTAAAATAAATTTTCAAATGCTCATAACTTCTAAACGGAGCGTCTAATCGCAATTCTAATGATATTTTCGGATCATTCGAGGCCCATAGATATGGGAAATGATAACTTCCATTAATAATTCTAAAATAAATTTTCAAATGCTCATAACTTCTAAACGGAGCGTCTAATCGCAATTCTAATGATATTTTCGGATCATTCGAGGCCCATAGATATGGGAAATGATAACTTCCATTAATAATTCTAAAATAAATTTTCAAATGCTCATAACTTCTAAACGGAGCGTCTAATCGCAATTCTAATGATATTTTCGGATCATTCGAGGCCCATAGATATGGGAAATGATAACTTCCATTAATAATTCTAAAATAAATTTTCAAATGCTCATAACTTCTAAACGGAGCGTCTAATCGCAATTCTAATGATATTTTCGGATCATTCGAGGCCCATAGATATGGGAAATGATAACTTCCATTAATAATTCTAAAATAAATTTTCAAATGCTCATAACTTCTAAACGGAGCGTCTAATCGCAATTCTAATGATATTTTCGGATCATTCGAGGCCCAGAGATATGGGAAATGATAACTTCCATTAATAATTCTAAAATAAATTTTCAAATGCTCATAACTTCTAAACGGAGCGTCTAATCGCAATTCTAATGATATTTTCGGATCATTCGAGGCCCATAGATATGGGAAATGATAACTTCCATTAATAATTCTAAAATAAATTTTCAAATGCTCATAACTTCTAAACGGAGCGTCTAATCGCAATTCTAATGATATTTTCGGATCATTCGAGGCCCATAGATATGGGAAATGATAACTTCCATTAATAATTCTAAAATAAATTTTCAAATGCTCATAACTTCTAAACGGAGCGTCTAATCGCAATTCTAATGATATTTTCGGATCATTCGAGGCCCATAGATATGGGAAATGATAACTTCCATTAATAATTCTAAAATAAATTTTCAAATGCTCATAACTTCTAAACGGAGCGTCTAATCGCAATTCTAATGATATTTTCGGATCATTCGAGGCCCATAGATATGGGAAATGATAACTTCCATTAATAATTCTAAAATAAATTTTCAAATGCTCATAACTTCTAAACGGAGCGTCTAATCGCAATTCTAATGATATTTTCGGATCATTCGAGGCCCAGAGATATGGGATATGATAACTTCCATTAATAATTCTAAAATAAATTTTCAAATGCTCATAACTTCTAAACGGAGCGTCTAATCGCAATTCTAATGATATTTTCGGATCATTCGAGGCCCAGAGATATGGGATATGATAACTTCCATTAATAATTCTAAAATAAATTTTCAAATGCTCATAACTTCTAAACGGAGCGTCTAATCGCAATTCTAATGATATTTTCGGATCATTCGAGGCCCATAGATATGGGAAATGATAACTTCCATTAATAATTCTAAAATAAATTTTCAAATGCTCATAACTTCTAAACGGAGCGTCTAATCGCAATTCTAATGATATTTTCGGATCATTCGAGGCCCAGAGATATGGGAAATGATAACTTCCATTAATAATTCTAAAATAAATTTTCAAATGCTCATAACTTCTAAACGGAGCGTCTAATCGCAATTCTAATGATATTTTCGGATCATTCGAGGCCCAGAGATATGGGAAATGATAACTTCCATTAATAATTCTAAAATAAATTTTCAAATGCTCATAACTTCTAAACGGAGCGTCTAATCGCAATTCTAATGATATTTTCGGATCATTCGAGGCCCAGAGATATGGGAAATGATAACTTCCATTAATAATTCTAAAATAAATTTTCAAATGCCCATAACTTCTAAACGGAGCGTCTAATCGCAATTCTAATGATATTTTCGGATCATTCGAGGCCCAGAGATATGGGAAATGATAACTTCCATTAATAATTCTAAAATAAATTTTCAAATGCTCATAACTTCTAAACGGAGCGTCTAATCGCAATTCTAATGATATTTTCGGATCATTCGAGGCCCATAGATATGGGAAATGATAACTTCCATTAATAATTCTAAAATAAATTTTCAAATGCTCATAACTTCTAAACGGAGCGTCTAATCGCAATTCTAATGATATTTTCGGATCATTCGAGGCCCATAGATATGGGATATGATAACTTCCATTAATAATTCTAAAATAAATTTTCAAATGCTCATAACTTCTAAACGGAGCGTCTAATCGCAATTCTAATGATATTTTCGGATCATTCGAGGCCCAGAGATATGGGAAATGATAACTTCCATTAATAATTCTAAAATAAATTTTCAAATGCTCATAACTTCTAAACGGAGCGTCTAATCGCAATTCTAATGATATTTTCGGATCATTCGAGGCCCATAGATATGGGAAATGATAACTTCCATTAATAATTCTAAAATAAATTTTCAAATGCTCATAACTTCTAAACGGAGCGTCTAATCGCAATTCTAATGATATTTTCGGATCATTCGAGGCCCATAGATATGGGAAATGATAACTTCCATTAATAATTCTAAAATAAATTTTCAAATGCTCATAACTTCTAAACGGAGCGTCTAATCGCAATTCTAATGATATTTTCGGATCATTCGAGGCCCATAGATATGGGATATGATAACTTCCATTAATAATTCTAAAATAAATTTTCAAATGCTCATAACTTCTAAACGGAGCGTCTAATCGCAATTCTAATGATATTTTCGGATCATTCGAGGCCCAGAGATATGGGAAATGATAACTTCCATTAATAATTCTAAAATAAATTTTCAAATGCCCATAACTTCTAAACGGAGCGTCTAATCGCAATTCTAATGATATTTTCGGATCATTCGAGGCCCAGAGATATGGGAAATGATAACTTCCATTAATAATTCTAAAATAAATTTTCAAATGCTCATAACTTCTAAACGGAGCGTCTAATCGCAATTCTAATGATATTTTCGGATCATTCGAGGCCCATAGATATGGGAAATGATAACTTCCATTAATAATTCTAAAATAAATTTTCAAATGCTCATAACTTCTAAACGGAGCGTCTAATCGCAATTCTAATGATATTTTCGGATCATTCGAGGCCCATAGATATGGGAAATGATAACTTCCATTAATAATTCTAAAATAAATTTTCAAATGCTCATAACTTCTAAACGGGGCGTCTAATCGCAATTCTAATGATATTTTTCGGATCATTCGAGGCCCATAGATATGGGAAATGATAACTTCCATTAATAATTCTAAAATAAATTTTTAAATGCCCATAACTTCTAAACGGAGCGTCTAATCGCAATTCTAATGATATTTTCGGATCATTCGAGGCCCATAGATATGGGAAATGATAACTTCCATTAATAATTCTAAAAAATAAATTTTTCAAATGGGAATAACTTCTAAACGGAGCGTCTAATCGCAATTCTAATGATATTTTCGGATCATTCGAGGCCCATAGATATGGGAAATGATAACTTCCATTAATAATTCTAAAAAAAAATTTTCAAATGCTCATAACTTCTAAACGGAGCGTCTATCGAAATTCTAATGATATTTTCGGATCATTCGAGGCCCATAGATATGGGAAATGATAACTTCCATTAATAATTCTAAAATAAATTTTCAAATGCTCATAACTTCTAAACGGAGCGTCTAATCGCAATTCTAATGATATTTTCGGATCATTTGAGGCCCATAGATATGGGAAATGATAACTTCCATTAATAATTCTAAAATAAATTTTCAAATGCTCATAACTTCTAAACGGAGCGTCTAATCGCAATTCTAATGATATTTTCGGATCATTCGAGGCCCATAGATATGGGAAATGATAACTTCCATTAATAATTCTAAAATAAATTTTCAAATGCTCATAACTTCTAAACGGAGCGTCTAATCGCAATTCTAATGATATTTTCGGATCATTCGAGGCCCATAGATATGGGAAATGATAACTTCCATTAATAATTCTAAAATAAATTTTCAAATGCTCATAACTTCTAAACGGAGCGTCTAATCGCAATTCTAATGATATTTTCGGATCATTTGAGGCCCATAGATATGGGAAATGATAACTTCCATTAATAATTTTAAAGTAAATTTTCAAATGCTCATAACTTCTAAACGGAGCGTCTAATCGCAATTCTAATGGTATTTTCGGATCATTTGAGGCCCATAGATATGGGAAATGATAACTTCCATTAATAATTTTAAAGTAAATTTTCAAATGCTCATAACTTCTAAACGGAGCGTCTAATCGCAATTCTAATGATATTTTCGGATCATTTGAGGCCCATAGATATGGGAAATGATAACTTCCATTAATAATTTTAAAGTAAATTTTCAAATGCTCATAACTTCTAAACGGAGCGTCTAATCGCAATTCTAATGATATTTTTGGATCATTTGAGGCCCATAGATATGGGAAATGATAACTTCCATTAATAATTGTAAAATAAATTTTCAAATGCTCATAACTTCTAAACGGAGCGTCTAATCGCAATTCTAATGATATTTTTGGATCATTTGAGGCCCATAGATATGGGAAATGATAACTTCCATTAATAATTGTAAAATAAATTTTCAAATGCTCATAACTTCTAAACGGAGCGTCTAATCGCAATTCTAATGGTATTTTTGGATCATTTGAGGCCCATAGATATGGGAAATGATAACTTCCATTAATAATTGTAAAATAAATTTTCAAATGCTCATAACTTCTAAACGGAGCGTCTAATCGCAATTCTAATGGTATTTTCGGATCATTTGAGGCCCATAGATATGGGAAATGATAACTTCCATTAATAATTGTAAAATAAATTTTCAAATGCTCATAACTTCTAAACGGAGCGTCTAATCGCAATTCTAATGGTATTTTCGGATCATTTGAGGCCCATAGATATGGGAAATGATAACTTCCATTAATAATTGTAAAATAAATTTTCAAATGCTCATAACTTCTAAACGGAGCGTCTAATCGCAATTCTAATGATATTTTTGGATCATTTGAGGCCCATAGATATGGGAAATGATAACTTCCATTAATAATTGTAAAATAAATTTTCAAATGCTCATAACTTCTAAACGGAGCGTCTAATCGCAATTCTAATGGTATTTTTGGATCATTTGAGGCCCATAGATATGGGAAATGATAACTTCCATTAATAATTGTAAAATAAATTTTCAAATGCTCATAACTTCTAAACGGAGCGTCTAATCGCAATTCTAATGGTATTTTTGGATCATTCGAGGCCCATAGATATGGGAAATGATAACTTCCATTAATAATTGTAAAATAAATTTTCAAATGCTCATAACTTCTAAACGGAGCGTCTAATCGCAATTCTAATGGTATTTTTGGATCATTTGAGGCCCATAGATATGGGAAATGATAACTTCCATTAATAATTGTAAAATAAATTTTCAAATGCTCATAACTTCTAAACGGAGCGTCTAATCGCAATTCTAATGGTATTTTTGGATCATTTGAGGCCCATAGATATGGGAAATGATAACTTCCATTAATAATTGTAAGGTAAATTTTCAAATGCTCATAACTTCTAAACGGAGCGTCTAATCGCAATTCTAATGGTATTTTTGGATCATTTGAGGCCCATAGATATGGGAAATGATAACTTCCATTAATAATTGTAAGATAAATTTTCAAATGCTCATAACTTCTAAACGGAGCGTCTAATCGCAATTCTAATGGTATTTTTGGATCATTTGAGGCCCATAGATATGGGAAATGATAACTTCCATTAATAATTGTAAGGTAAATTTTCAAATGCTCATAACTTCTAAACGGAGCGTCTAATCGCAATTCTAATGGTATTTTTGGATCATTTGAGGCCCATAGATATGGGAAATGATAACTTCCATTAATAATTGTAAGATAAATTTTCAAATGCTCATAACTTCTAAACGGAGCGTCTAATCGCAATTCTAATGGTATTTTTGGATCATTTGAGGCCCATAGATATGGGAAATGATAACTTCCATTAATAATTGTAAGATAAATTTTCAAATGCTCATAACTTCTAAACGGAGCGTCTAATCGCAATTCTAATGGTATTTTTGGATCATTTGAGGCCCATAGATATGGGAAATGATAACTTCCATTAATAATTGTAAGGTAAATTTTCAAATGCTCATAACTTCTAAACGGAGCGTCTAATCGCAATTCTAATGGTATTTTTGGATCATTTGAGGCCCATAGATATGGGAAATGATAACTTCCATTAATAATTGTAAGGTAAATTTTCAAATGCTCATAACTTCTAAACGGAGCGTCTAATCGCAATTCTAATGGTATTTTTGGATCATTTGAGGCCCATAGATATGGGAAATGATAACTTCCATTAATAATTGTAAGGTAAATTTTCAAATGCTCATAACTTCTAAACGGAGCGTCTAATCGCAATTCTAATGGTATTTTTGGATCATTTGAGGCCCATAGATATGGGAAATGATAACTTCCATTAATAATTGTAAGATAAATTTTCAAATGCTCATAACTTCTAAACGGAGCGTCTAATCGCAATTCTAATGGTATTTTTGGATCATTTGAGGCCCATAGATATGGGAAATGATAACTTCCATTAATAATTCTAAGATAAAT